>CM061134.1:104053302-104653302 GCA_030789695.1 Scilla litardierei | reverse complement strand
ACGAACCACAAACAACATACGCACCAAAATACATACGACCAGACAGTGGTCGTTACATCCTACCCACCTTACAGAAAATTCCGCCCTCTGAGTTTCTATAACTACTGGTCAGGAAACAAATGAGGGTAGCGCTCTCTCATCTCTTCTTCTCTCTCCTAAGTGGACTCTCCTGCCGAGTCGTGACTCCACATCACTCTAACAAGATCGACCGTCATGTTCCTGAGTGTCTTCTGACGCCTGTCAAGAATCTGCACTGGCTGCTGGTCATACGTCAGACCTGGAAGGACGGTAATCTCAGAGTAGTCCACAGCGTGAGGTTGGTCACCAGCGAAGCTGAGACACATGGAAGACATCATGAACTCCCTCCAAGGATGGCGGCAAGGCTAAGCGGTAGGCTACCTCGCCAACTCTCTCCAGAACATCGAAGGGTCCGATGTATCTCGGGCAGAGCTTGCCGCATTTCCCAAAGCGAATCACTCCTCGATTCGGAGAAATCTTCAGGAATATGTGCTCTCCCGGCTGAAACTCTAGAGGACGTCGTTTAGCATCAGCCTAATGCTTATAACGGTCCTGAGCTATCCGAAGCTTATCCCTGATATCTCGAACAACGTCCACTGCTTCAACAGTCATCTTTGGTCCCAAAAGCTCTCTGTCGCCAATGTCATTCCAGCTCAGTGGCAATTGACATTTCCTCCCGTAGAGAGCAGCAAATGGCGACATGCCAATGCTCGCCTGATAGCTGTTGTTGTAGGAGAACTCCACCAGGTGTAGATGATCCTCCCACGAACCCTTGAAATCCAACATACAAGCTCTCAGCATATCCTCCAAGATCTGGATGGTCTGCTCTGACTGTCCATCCGTCTACGGGTGATACGCAGTGTTGAACTTTAGACTGGTACCAGATTAGTCTGCAGACTCTTCCAGAACTGTGACGTGAACCTCGTATCGCGATCGGATACGATGCTCACAGGGACTCCATGCAAGCGCACGATCTCCTACACAACATATTTCACATCACAACTCGTACTAGAAAGAAATTATAAAGGTATGAGTCTGATCATTACCTCCATATAATTCCTAGCCAGTATCTCCATGGATTGTCCTACTCGGAACGATATGAAGTGCATCGACTTGGTCAACCGATCAACGATGACCCAGATTACGTCGTTCTGCTTGGTGCTCCGAGGTAAGCCAATCACGAAGTCCATCGTGATGTGCTGCCATTTCCACTCCGGAATAGGCAGGGGTTGTAGTAGTCCAGCAGTGCGATGATGCTCAACCTTCACTTGATGGTATACCAGACACTTGGCAACGCTCCGTGCCACACTTCTCTTCATACCATGCCACCAGAAATTCTGACGAAGATCCTTGTACATCTTCGTACCTCCAGGATGAATAGAATAAGGCGAACTGTGAGCCTCATTCATCAATTCTTCCCTGATATCTCCTGTAGTACGTAGATCCGACTGCCGTATCTTAAAGATCCATCCGTATGAACCAGAAAATCTGTCCGGAGTCCTGCTTCGACCTGCTCTCTGATCTTCTTCAAATTAGCATCTCCAGCCTGAGCAGTCTTGATCCAATCAACAATCGTCGACTGAATCTGCATGTTCATCAACGACGAAGTGACTCCTGGAAGGACAGCTTCAATATCCATCTCACGCAGATCCTGCTGCAATCTCTACTGAGCTGTGAGAACCATCACCTCGGGCAGTCGACCCAAGGCGTCCGGTACAACATTCACCTTCCATGTGTGATACTGAAGATCGATGTCATAGTTTTCCATCAACTCCAACCATCTGTGATGTCTCATATTCAGCTCCTTCTGAGTGAATATATACTTCAAACTTTTGTGATCAGTGAAGATTTTCACTTTCTCACTCAGTAAGAAATGACACCAGATCTTCAATGCAAAGACGACAGCGGCTAGCTCCAAATCGTGGGTCGGATAGTTCTTCTCAGGGACCTTCAATTGTCGCGAAGCATAAGCAACCACATGATTGTGCTTGTGCAGAACACATCCAAGTCCATTGCCCGATGCGTCACAGAAGATCTTGAAGCCTCCGCATTTGTCCAGAATAGCTAAGACCGGTGCAGTAGTCAGTCTCTCCTTTAAAGTAGAAAAAGCCTGCTCACAAGAATCTGACCAACTGAACTTGACATCCTCCTCGTCAATCTCGTCATCGGTTAAGCAATCCGCGAGAAATCCCTGATAAATCTGCGGTAGTATCCTGCCAATCCGAGAAAACTCCTGATGTCCGAAACTGATCAAGCTGTAGGCCATGTAGGAATATGATGCCCTCGAGGCTATTTATCTTTGTGTGAATAGCACAAACGTCTTGTTCAAAATAACAGTAAGCTGTTTGGTAATGATTTATCTAAGTTATATTATAATTATATATTAACTTAGGTAAAGTCCTGAGACTTTATGCAAGGTCAAACAGGTATCGAGATAAGTATCTCGATCATGGAGAAATGTTTGACCGTCTATAGCATAAGTCAAAAGGGTTCGTGGTCGTAGATGTTTCGAGACAAGGATATCGAAACATCGGATAGACCATTATGTCTTAGTCTTCACTGTTTAGCGGTGACGATGATCTCATGATCGTTTTGACTTGGCGAAGTTGAAGACGAGACACAGGTGCTCATTAGAGAATGAGTTCATTGAACGATCCACAAGAGTTATCATATAGTTATATTGACCAATCTGTCAATGTTAACTCTTAGTGATGATAGGCAAGTTGGTCTTTTGACTTGAGGTCATTTTACGAACCTGTGCGTGAACGGTGACACTTAGATCACTGGTCTATCTTCGAGGCTTGGCCTGTCGAAAGATCTATGATTGGGTGTCACTTGAAGCGTACGAGGAGAGTAATGACCAAGAGAGGATTCGTCTCTCCCGGTTAATGGGAGTTAGTGTCGTAGAGTTAGTTCGGTCTTTAGTAAAATCTCTGGCCAGAGTATGTTGGAGGAAGACCAACATTATTTGACTAAAGATCGATAGAAACTAACCGGAGTCAAGTTATTAGGGTTGACAGTTTGACCGTACCCGAGACTTGATCTACACGACATAGTTAAGACGAAGAGACTATAACAGCAGAATTCATTATGGAAACAGTCAGGGTGGTCCCGACAATACTCATGTCAATGAGTCAACCACATAATGATGATTCCTGAAGTAGGGACGGCAACCACTGCTCGTGGTCACTGCCGTATAGGGCTTCGAGCCCAACCTGTTGTAAGGGTTAGGCTGTAGGGTCTTACACAGAGTGCGACCTTCGTCTAGTAATATGTAGAAATTAGTTAGGGAGAATAATTTGCATTTGATGCAAAGGAAGAGAAAATTGCATTTTGATGCAAATGATATTTAAGCCTATATAGGGGACTAATTTGCATATGATGCAAAAGAGATTAAATGTGTTTAAAATTGTTTAAAACAATATTTAATGATATAAACGAAAGGAAAAGTTCACGGGTAAGACGGGAATGTCCTGGTCTACACCCAGATTCGAACGGCGTCCAAATCGGACGCCAAATGCTCAAGTTATAGCCAAAACGACAAAGGCCCCGAGCCCTTTTAATATCAGCCCCTTGGGCTGATTAAAAATCAAAAGGGGGGAGGCCCACATCCCGGCCCATTGGGCCGTGCGTGCTTTTTTCTAGAAATCAACAGGTGCCCCTTTTGGGGCGCCTGGCCAAATTGTGGCGCCCGCAGGGTGCCACGCACCCTGCCTGGCGCGTGCTTGGCACTCGCCCGTGGGCGCGTGCTAGGCACGCGCCCCTCGGGCTGCGCGCATGCACAATGTAGTGGGGCCCACATGCTGGGCCCCACGCGTAGGGTTCAGAAACCGAGTACTGGCGGCTGCTGATTTCTGAAAAGTATGGTTTTGGGTTCATCTTTGGACATACGTTTGAGGGGTCAAACGGACTCGGATTGACGAACGGTTTTTTCCTATGCGTTCACCGTTGAACGCCCTTCGAATTGATAGGTTGTATCAAGCTTGAAGTTCAATGGAGAGTGAGTTAAAATTCACGGAAGTTTGCCCTTTGTGAAAGGCAAACTAACTTGATTTAATTAAACTCCTAATCTTTAGTCCCACATCGGTTGTGCGGAAAAGGAGAGGGTCCGCCGCCTATATAAATAGGGGTCTCCCCTTCCTCCAAAGTCGTCCCAAGCTCTAGATCTCAGCGGCTCTCGTAAATGTTGGAGCACGCTCGGATCTAGGCTTAAATTAATATTTCTCTATCTCCCTAAATTTCTGCCTTACTTCTGAGGGCTCTAGCAAAGCCGCAAAGGAGTTCGGATTCAGATCCGAAATCTTGGCGAATGCTTTAACTCACGTGAAACTTTCTTCAGCGCGTGGTTGGCTCGGCAACACAAGGATTGCTCGCCTCGGGATGCGGAGCGGTTCGAGGAGCGGTTCGAGTAGCGGCTCGATGTGGGATGTGGAGCGGCTCGGAAGACGGTGTGGAACATCTTGCCCGTCCCAGGGTTGAGATTCCGGGTATGTGTTTTTTATTAGCATTAGATTAATTTAATCGCAGTAGGTTAGATCCTTCTTGGGATGGCCAGACCCATCCCAAGTTGGCATAGATCTTGGCTAAGGGTCTTGTACCTTAGGGCTAAGTTAAATCGTTTAACTGCATGTTAATTAGATTAAATTGTTTTTCTTCCGCTGTAAATTTTTTTTTCTATGTTCCGTCCGACTTAGGACGAGAATAGAATTTTGTGCCCTAAGGGTCCCATAAAACCCTTCAGTGGTATCAGAGCTTAGGTCTGCGTAACGATCTAGCACTGCGATTTTATTAAACACTGAAATGCTTTTAAAATACTTTTAAAATGTTTTTAAAGTTATGTGATAATTATTTAAAAATGTTTTAGATGTTTAAAAATTTTATATGATAAATTTTTAAGCATGGAAATTTTTTAATGATGTTTAAATATTTTATGTGATAAAAAATTTTTAAGCATGCAATTTTGTAAATGATGTTTTAAATTTTATATGCTAATTTTAAAACTGTTTTAAGAGTTTAAAATGTTATTAGATGTTTAAAATTTTATGTGATAAATTTTTTAAAACATGGAATTTTTAAAATGATGTTTTAAATTTATAAGATATTTTTAAAACTGATTTTAAAAGTTTAAAATTTTATGCGATAAATATGTTTAGTAGCATGCAATTTTGTGATTTTAAAAACAAGTTTTTTTTTGAGATAAAATAAAATGTTTTAAAATCATATTTTAAATTTAAATGGTAAATTTAAGTATGCATGTTTAAACTTGTTTAATTGGTAAACATTAGTCTATTTAATTGTTAAATAGTTGTACACTTTTTATGCGATAAAATTAGTGTAACTTTATGTTAATAGCCATGTTATCTTGTCCCTTATTTGATAACACAAGACAACCCTTTAGGTTAGCCATTAAGAAATCATTAAAATTTATTAATTAAATTCTAATGACATGCTATGTTTTAATAAAACTTTTAACAACCCTTTAGACCTAATTCATGATTAGGGTTGTCCCTTTAATGATTTTTAAATTATATTTGTTATGAAATTAATTCTCATTAAAGGACTTCGCTTTTAGCGTTGTTGATAATCTTATTAAAATCCTAATAACGATTAGGATAGCACGTGAACCTTATAGTTGATAAGGATTTAATAAAAGTTATTAAACAAATCCTAAAATTTTGAATTTAAGGATGCAACTAGTTGATAGGATTAATTAGTTGTTAATAAAAGCCTTTTTAGTCTATGGCACGCATATAAAATGACAAGCTTCATTCAATGGACCATGATCCAGTCAATGTGCTTGGCTAAGTTTGCTGGATCACCCTTTTCAGGGATAGTGATCCTGGCTTAGTCAATTCCCTGGCTGTGTTCCGCTGGACCGCAATGATGCAAATCATGATTGTATGACACCCTGGACTATATCTAAGTCAAATGCGTTAATAATCTTTTTCAAGATTAGCCGTAGCCCTCCTTGTTTTAGGGGTTGGCAACTATAGGACCCGTGTTACAGTTGTTGAGCTACACTCAAGCTGTGACATGGCAACCTTATAGAAACCATACATAAGATGAAATCTTGACTAGACCCAAACCGTCGTGTCACCAAGCGTCGGCGTAAGTTAAGTCAATGATGTAGTCTGACTAGATGTAGTCTAAGCCCTGACCCAAACCGTCGTGTCGTGAATACACCGAGCACCGGGGCAAGTCAGGCTAGACGCGAAAACAAGGGTCCGACTAGACTAGACATTGTGATTTGGATGAGCACACTCACGATCAAAAATGGCTAGGGGTAAAAACCGAACAAGGGCCAACTTCGAAAATACCTTCGATCCACCAAGCTAATTAAAGATATCGTCAATACGGGGCAGCGGATACTTGTTCTTCTCGGTGATGTGGTTCAGCTCCCGATAGTCTATACACATCCTCCTCGACCCATCCTTCTTCTTCACCAGCAAGACGGGTGCACCCCAGGGGGACACGCTGGGATGAATGAAACCCTTCTGCAGTAGCTCGTCCAACTGCTTCCTCAACTCTTCTAACTCAGCAGGGGCCATACGGTACGGGGCCTTCAAAATCTGTTGAGCACCTGGCATCAGATCAATGCCGAACTCCAGCGCTCGAATCGGGCAGCAATCCAGAATGTCTTCAGGGAAGACGTCTTCAAAGTCTCTCACTACCTCTGGCTTCTGCGGTTCTGCTATCATGGATGCAACAGTCAATCTGTACGGTTGGGCCCGGAACTTGACAGGTCCAAGTGAACGTCCTCTACTGATGAACTTGAACACTGGGTGGTCAGGAATTTCAAATACCACTTTCTTTCGGTGACAGTCGATCGTGGCATAAAAAGCTCCTAACCAGTCATTGACGAGAATTGCATCGAAGTTGGGTAGGTCGTGGACAATGAAATCAGCATATAATTCGTGTCCACTAATCACCAATGTGCACGGTCTACATCCCAGTGCAACCTTCACTACACTGTTCCCAGTTGTGATATTCCAACACTTGGGAAGTGTGTAAGTGGGTATCGAGTGTTCGACTACGAACTTTCGAGATAATATGCACATGGAAGCTGCTCCAGAATCGAACAGGGTCAAGGCCGGTTGAGAAGAAACTAAGATAACACCTAAGGGTAACAAGAAACTAGATCAAACAAGGAATTAACTAATCAAACATACATGCATAAAAAGAAAGACTAGTCTAGGGGTTACATGCAATCACGTCATCATCAGCTTCAGCCTCAACGGTTGTCATAGTGAAAGCTCGACGCTTCAGCGGGTTGGCCTACTGAAAGGCTGGATCCTGCAGAACCAGAGGTGGTCCTCGCTATCCAGGTGCAGGCACTGTCTGCTGAGCAGGTCCAGGTACTCCAGTAGGTGTAGGTCGGGTGCTGCGGGGCAGTCTCTAGCAGTGTGAGCAGACGATCCACAGATCAAATATTGATTCAGCATCCTCCTGCAGTCTTTCTTCATATGACCAAGCTTGCCGCAGAAATGGCAAATCAGCTCAGCTCGGTTGGGGGCATGTGCAGCTGGCCTCTTGAACTGGGTGGTCTGAACGGGATGAACACTGGGCCTATGTGCAATCCTTTGCGGCTCCATCGGATGCTTGCCTGCCTGACGCTCCTTCTTCTGGTTCACGATCCGCTCGCGTTGCTTTGCCGCTACTAGAACTTCATTATGAGTGGTAAAGACGGACGAAGACATCGAGGCCTGTATATCCAGATCCAAACCCTGTCAGAAGCGGTGAGCACAATCCTCAGGGTTCGCCACCATAGTGGGAGCATATCGACTCAGCATAGCAAACCCAGCCTCGTACTCATCAACAGTCATAGTGCCCTGCTCTATGTTGATGAAACGACTCTCCATCTCTTGCTTCACAGACTTGGAAAAATATTGGGCGTTAAACCTCTGATAGAAGGTAGCCCATGTAATCGGCTTGGGCAGCCTGGCCTCCTCAGCATCCCACCAGCTGTGAGCATTATCTGTCAACTGTTTCCTGTCCAGCTCTACCCAATCATCCGGATTGATTCGGGCAAGGCCCAAATCATCCCTCAGTGCTACGATGCCACTCTTCAGTCGCTAGCGGGCCCTGTCGTCCAGAGAAGATCTTCGGATGCATCTCTCGGAACTGCTTGGCCCCTGGTGGTGGAACAACTAGTGCGGTAGGCGTAGCCTGGCATCCCTGCTGGACCAGATGATGATGAACCTCAAGCATCTCTCGCATAACACCAAGCATCTCACGGATGTCATCATCTCCGCTTCCAGCAGCTCTAGGTCCATGACGGGTGATACGTCTTCCTGCCATTCTGAGACAAGAAAACTTCGAGTTATTCTCGTGTACATAATTATTCTAGATGTCTGGCTATGATATTGTCCTTATTGTTCTGAATTTTCACAGATGCGGGACATGCATGGGCCACCACTAAAACCTGTCACGCCCTGCTTCCTAAAAGACAATGGAAGCAGAAGCGTCACTATGTCCGCTTGAATTGGAGCGGTGAAGCTCGAGTCCAATAAGCGTAAGTGATAACAATAATAAGGCACGTTCTTGCATTGCATTTCAGAATAATAAGAAACATTCAAAAGTAAAGCCACATCCAGAAGAGTATCCAACAAGGAATAAAATGAAAAACCACAGCTGGGCCAGAGTACAACAAAAGGAACGTACACAAGCAAAAGTACTGAAAGAAAACTAATGAAAACAGCAACGGGTAGGTCTAGTCCTCCGTAGGGAAGGGCTCGGCATCAACGGCAAACTCCTGGCTCACTAAGTCAGGCGTCTCAAAAGGATCCTCCTGAGACTCCGGCTCGAGATCTGACAGACATTCAAAAAGACATGAATGTATATCAGCAAGGTCTGCAAGTAAAGGTCAGAAACCAAGGCAAAGTGTGCATATAATATGAATTTAGAAATGAAAATTATTTTGCATATAAGATTACCACAACAACATTTTAAGGGATGACAATTTAAAAGCGAAGTACAATTAAACATTCCTAGCATGGCAGTTCTAAGCAGGTTGAAGTAAAGTAATGACATTTATTTTATTAGCATGGCAAGTTGTAATTTTATGTCTGTGCCTTCTATTCACTCCTAGGGTTCCTGCCTTTAAGACGTGATGAGTAAGTCATTCTTCTCACGGGGGTATAATCGTGATTGATACTAACCCGCCGTATAGACGGTGTTCTTGAAGACATGACACCTACATACGCTTAGTGGCCGTTCAACCCTAACCCCACCCAAAAGTTTGTCGGAACACGAGCTGGCCTAGTCGACTCACACGACATCACAATTTCACGATTCCGCCTACGAGGCGCACGATTTCATGATGTCACACTTGCTAAACCCTCCAAGACATGCAGTAATTTAACGCTATCAACATTAATTTGTTTATACAACATTTTTCATAAGCAGGAGTGGGTTGAACAATATTTACAACAATTTTAAGATAACGTTGAACATGAGTTTTCGTTGAATATGCTACAGAAACCAATTTTCTTCGCTAATGATTAAAATTAAAGTATATTGAATTATATGTCGTTGGGTCACAAATTGAGTCCAGAATGTCATGGCATCATTTTCATGCGTCATTTCACGTATGGTTTTCAAGTTATAAAGCATAAAGTAAAAGTGACGTATTACGCATCAAACTTCAAAAATTCATATCTAATTGCACACTTGCCTGTTTTTCACGTTTTTGGTGTCGTTGGAAACGTCTCGACGGGTACTACGCTACGGTGGTGATGGTTCGTTGGTTTGATAGGACATAAATTCAGATTAAACTGTTTTTGATCATAACAGTGTTATAAAAAGCTCCTACGACGTCTAATCATTCGATTTTATTAGGTCTTCTAAATTACGGTGTAGGTTATGAGTTATAGGCAGAGGTACTAACCGTTACATAGCGAGTGGGGGCAGTGACAGCGATACGTGTGACGTCTACGGTCTGAAACTCGTCACGGTAGCGAGGGAAACGGCGGACAGCGGCTGTTCTGAGCGCTGCAGGGGGGTTTTTGACGCTAGGAGAAGTGCTGAAAGCAGTTCGTGCACTGGTAGAGGCTGACTACATGTTGTGCACAGCTGCCCTTGGGTTCAATCGGAGAGAAAAGGGCTGGCGGGTCGAAACTGGGTGCGGGGAGGCTGCACGAGGCGATGGGAGGAGATCTGGGCGCTGTTTGCAGTAGCTGCCGCGTGCGTGGAGATGGGGCTGTGGTCTTGCGTGCGTTAGCGTGGAGAGGAGGAGCAACTTGCGGCCTGGGCATGGGATTCAAGGCGGCACCGATGGGTACTGTGTGATGGCGAGGGGGTGAAGGCGCAGCTGGTGCTGGCCGCGCGAGGGAGGAGAGCTCGTGGAGACGCTAAAGTCGAAGGGCTCGCTGCGGCGTTGGACGGGAGAGGAGGCCGCTGGCTGAAGCGAGGATGAGCTCCTGGGCGGTGATGAGCGAGGCGCCGCTGGGTGGGTGCGAGCGGAGGTGAGGGCTGATGTGGCGTGTGGGTTGCGTGTTGGTGTGGAGAAGTGAGATAGGGGGCGCGGCTGCTTTGTTTTAGCCTTAGGGTTTCTTTTATATAGGTGCAGTACGAGAGTGGGCTGTAGCTGCTATTAAGTTAGCCTTTGGGTTTAAAATATCAGTTGTTGTGTGAGGTTTGTGAAGAGCAGCACGTGGGAGAGTGGGGATTGTTACGTGAAATAAGGTGATGTGGGTGGGGAGAACGGGTCAGAGGGAAAAGAAGTTGGGATATTAGATATAGGTTCAGATCTTTTTTATGATTTGATTCTAACATAAATTAGTATGATTCATTTTTAATTAATTTTTTTTGAACATTGGTTTCAGTTCAAATTTGAACTGAGTTTGAAAAAGAGTTATTATTATTATTAACAGTTTATATGTTACTAAATATTAAGACATAATAATGAGGGATTTGTACAAGTTTGTGCCCTGACGTCCAAAAATTAAAAGGAGATATCGGGGAGATCACGCCTTCGCGAGAGTCATGAAAATGAGTTTCGGTCCCGCGTGACTAAGGGGCAAAATAACATAAACAATCATGAAAATACGCACCACAAACAACATACGCACCAAAATACATACGACCGGACAGTGGTCGTTACAGAGTTGGTCAGTTTCGTCAGGGGCTGCACCCGAAGATTCAGGCTTCCATGTCCTCGGCAGACTTTTCGACTATGGGAGTTGTATTGAATGCAGCCAGGAATCATGAGATTGTGGCATGCCTCCCTGATCCTCTAGCTGTTGGAGGAAAGCATCCCATGGAGCAGTATCGGCCACCTTCTAGGCCAGCTATGAGACCAGTTCAGCCAGTGCCTTTCAAGAGGCCAGGAGCACTTACGCAGAGCCAGGTCAAGGGTCTGTGTCACTACTGTGGCAAGCTATGGCATGTTCAGATTGATTACTGGAGGAAGTTGGGATTGTGCTTGGTGTGTGGGGATGCCTCTCACGCTGCTAAAGATTGCCTGAGATCACGTCTTGCTGTAGTCAGAGCGCCAGTTCCACTGCAGAGTAAAGTGCCTGCCCCAGTTCAGAGAAGAGCTTCTATCCGTGGACCACCCTTGGCACCACAGAAGCAGATGTTTCGGCAGGAAGTGCAACCTCAGAGGCCAGCGTACACCATGAAAGCCGTTGAGGCTGAGGACTTGGATGGTTTTATTGTAGGTATTTCTTTAGATCTTGTCTTTTATTTCATAGTTTAGATCTTATTGTTTTACATTGTTTGTTGCCTTGTTAGTTAGAGTAGTTTTGTTTGACCTTAGTTCCTTTATATCTTAGGCACCATTCTAGTGTCATCTCACCCGGCCTTGACCTTGTTCGACTTTGGTGCATCTATGTGCATCATATCCTGGAGATTCGTAACTAGGCATTCCATTCCCACCCATACACTTCCAAAGTGTTGTGACATCACCATAGGGAACAGAGTAGTGACGGTGAATCTGGGTTGTCAATTGATCCCGTTGGTGGTCAGTGGACACGAACTGTATGCAGATTTCATTGTCCATGATCTGTTGCATTTTGATGTCGTTCTTGGCATCGATTGGCTGGGAGATTTCCATGCTTCGATCGAATGCCACAGCAAGAAGGTGGTATTCAATATTCCAGGCCATCCAGAGTTCGAGTTCCATAGCAGAGATGAGTCTCTTGGGCCCGTCAGATTACGGGCCAAGCCGGAGGTGCCGAATGTTGCAGATATGCAGATGGAGATCAGTCGACTAGCAGTAGTCAGAGATTTCAACAACGTCTTCCTGGAGGATATCTCAAGTTTGCCACCCGATAGAGCTTTAGAGTTCAGTATCGACCTTATGCCGGGAGTGAAACCTATATCGAAGGCACCGTATCGTATGACTCTCGCTGATCTTGAAGAGCTGGGGAAGCAATTGGATGAGTTGCTGCAGAAGGGGTTCACTCACCCTAGTGTGTCATCGTGGGGTGCATCGGTTCTGCTCGTGAAGAAGAAGGATGGATCACGTCCGATGTGCGTGGATTATCGTGCTCTGAATGCTGTGGCCATGAAGAATAAGTATCCGATGTCACGTATCGACGATATTTTTGACCAGCTTGGAGGTTCGAGAGTCTTCTTGAAATTGGATTTGAGGAGCGGATACCATCAGCTGAAGGTGAAGAAGGAAGATATTCAGAAGACAGCATTCTGGACGAAGTACGAACATTATGAGTTCGTGGTCATGCCATTCGGTGTGACCAACGCTCCAGCAGTGTTCATGAATTTGATGAACTTAATTTTCTATGACTTCCTGGATAAGTTTGTCGTCATCTTCATCGACGACATCCTTATTTACTCGAAGTCTGAGGAGGAGCATAGCTGTCATCTGAGTACAGTGTTGGAGAAGCTGAGACGTCATAAGTTATATGCCAAATATAGTAAGTGCGAGTTCTGGTTGGATAGAGTCGCATTCCTAGGACACGTAGTGTTTGGAGATGGCATATCTGTGGATCCGAAGAAGGTCAAAGCTGTCAGAGATTGGCCGACTCCGCAGTCAGCGTCAGATATTAGGAGCTTCCTTGGTTTAGCTAGCTATTATCGTCGGTTCATCAAGGATTTCTCGAGGATTGCATAGCCGATGACGAAGCTGACGAGGAAGGACGTGGAGTTCCATTGGTCAGAAGCTTGTGAGGAGGCCTTCAGTATCTTGAAGGCGAGGTTGACCGCAGCACCGGTATTAATTATACCGGATCGGAGCAGAGGCTTTGAGGTATATTGTGATGCATCAGGGAAGGGCATTGGGTGTGTTTTGCATCAGCATAGTCACGTGGTCGCGTACGCTTCTCTTCAGTTGAAGACTCATGAGAAGAATTACCCGATGCACGATCTGGAGTTGGTAGCGGTGATATTTGCAATGAAGATCTGGAGACACTTTTTGCTGAGTCAGAGCGTGAAGATCTTCACCGATCACAAAAGCTTGAAGTACATCTTTACGCAGAAGGAGCTCAACATGCGTCAGAGACGATGGTTGGAGCTTATGGCAGACTACGAGATAGATCTACAGTATCACCCAGGGAAGGTGAATGTAGTGCCAGATGCTTTGAGCAGACTCCCCTCTGTGATGATGCATACTGCCGACTGGAGGATACAGCAGGAGCTGAGAGAGATGGATATTGAGGTCGTTCTACCTGGAGTGGTTCTTTCATTCATGAATATGCAGATTCAGTCCATGATAGTGGATCGTATCAATGCAGCATAGGCAGGAGATCCGAAGCTGCAGAGGATCAGAAGGTAGGTTGAAGCTGGACTTCGGACGGAGTTCACTATTCATGAGGATGGTTCGCTGAGGTACGTCAGTAGGCTCTGCGTACATGCAGGTGATATTCGAGAGGAGCTGTTGAGTGAGGCTCATAGCTCGCCATATTCTATACATCCTGGGGGCACCAAGATGTATAAGGACGTCCGTCTGAATTATTGGTGGATTGGCATGAAGAGGAGTGTGGCATGGAGCGTTGCCAAGTGTTTGGTATGCCGGCAGGTGAAGGCTAAGCACCATCATACAGCTGGATTGCTACAACTGCTTCCTATCCTGGAGTGGAAGTGGCAATATATCACGATGGATTTCGTGACCGGCCTACCTCAGAGCCCGAAGCAGAACGACGCAGTCTGGGTGATCGTCGATCGATTGACCAAGTCTGCGCACTTCATACCTTTTCGAGTGGGACAGTCCATGGAAGTCTTGGCGAGGAAATATCTAGAGCTAAATTTATTTTACTCCTCTTTATAGTTCCTCCTTGAGTTAGTTTGTGATGTAGACTGTGTACGTGCAGGAGATTGTATGCTTACCTGGAGTCCCGGTGAGCATCGTGTCTGACAGAGACTCGAGGTTCACATCTCAGTTCTGGAGGTGTCTGCAGGAGAATTTGGGTACGAGTCTGAGCTTCAACACGGGGTACCACCCACAGATTGATGACCTGTCCGAGAGGACTATTCAAATCCTGGAGGATATGCTACGAGCTTGCATGCTCGATCTAAAGGGTTCATGGGAGGACCATCTCCACTTGGTGGAATTTTCATATAACAACAGATACCACGCAAGCATTGGCATGGCACCATTTGCTGCCATATATGGGAGAAAATGTCGATCGCCACTGAGCTGGGATGACATCGGAGATCGAGAGCTGTTGGGACCAGAGATGATAGTAGAAGCTGTGGATGTCGTGAGGAACATCAGAGAGAAGCTCAGGATTACGCAGGATCGATATAAGCATTGGGCAGACACCAAGAGACGACCTTTGGAGTTTCGGCCGAGAGATCACGTCTTCTTGAAGATTTCTCCAAACCGCGGAGTCATTCGTTTCAGGAAGAAGGAAAAGCTGAGTCCGAGGTATATTGGACCTTTTGATGTGATCGAGTGTGTGGGAGCAGTGGCATATCGCCTTGCTCTGCCACCATCTTTGGAGGGAGTTCACGACGTATTCCACGTATCTCAGCTACGTCGATACGTCAGTGATCCATCGCACACTATCGATTTCTCAGAGATCACGGTCCATCCGGACCTAACATATGATCAGCAGCCAGTGCAGATTTTGGACCGTCGACAGAATCATTTGAGGAACAAGATAGTCAACCTGGTGAGAGTGATGTGGCGTCACGGATCACCTGGAGAGTCCACTTGAGAGCACGAAGAGGAGATGAGAGAGCGTTTTCCATTTTTGTTTTCTGATTAGTAGTGGTGTAGATTCCGAGGGCGGAATCATTCTTTTAGTGGGGTAGAATGTAACGGCCATTTTCCGACCGTGGTATTTTCAACGTGTACGACTTTTTTCGTGTGCGTATTTTATTTAGCCTCTTCTTGTATCCAGACTATGCGATGTGTGTCGTTGTGACCTTATGGAAGAGTAGTTGTTTGTGGGATTTTTAGTGAACATCATTGCGCGGGTCCTTCTCCCACAAATCAGCTTTGATTGTAGAGACGTCGTAGTTTTGGACTTCGACACAGGACCTTTTTATTTTTTTAGTTCATTTTCCGTGGACTAAACGCATGATTAACCACCGTATCCCCGAGCCTCTCGTCGTCACGATCGTCCTGATATTTTTTTCATAATTTTCGGACACCATTAGCCCAACCAAACCCACTAATCAAATTCGAAGCCCATTAGCCTAATCCAAATTTTGAATTTCAAAACTTAATCAAATCTTAGGAAAATCTCATACGCATAATGAGATTATTCTCCCTCTCTATTTGGTACCCAAAACTACACCCCCTCCTCTCACACACCCTCTCTCCTAGTCACCTAAGTGTATCCCATTCATACCCCAAATAGCAACTTTATCATATTTAAAACAAACCCTCACCCATCTAACCTAGGTCACGCAATACTCCACCAGCCGCCAGTTCCCCTTGAGTTTTCTCCCCCTTTTGCCGCCGGTGAGAGGCCGCCGTCCATCCCCAACACCCCGGCCATCTCCTCTCTCTTCCCTCTCTCCTCTCTCTTCTCTCTCTCCTCAATATCCCCTAGAAACCCCACAAAAAGAGCCCAGGCCGCCAGATTTTCAGAAGCTGCGCCTGTCTTTGCGCTGGTGCCGCCACCCCTCCGGCCATCGTCGGTGACCGTCCCCACTGCCATCTGACTCCCCTTGATCCACTCTATCACCTGCAACTCTTCTCCCCCTCTCCTCTTCTCTCTCTCTCTCTCTCTCTCTCTCTCTCTCTCTCTCTCTCTCTCTCTCTCTCTCTCTCTCTCTCTCTCTCTCTCTCTCTCTCTCTCTCTCACAAAACACCTCTCAAACCCATCAAAACTCAGTTTTGGACAGATCAGCCCATCGCTGAAAAAACCCACGCCTGCTACATGTCCGGCCACTATCGGCAACCACCCTACCACCATTGGACTCCCCTGGACCCCCTCTACCTACTGCAAGTGTCTGTTGTTTCCTAAGGCCATCGCATCTCCGCTGCGACGCAAAACAGTGACCCGTTGTGCAAATCTGTCCTCTTCGCCTTCTCATGACCGGTCGCCGCCGTGTGCAGCCGCTGTTAGCCACCCATCAGGCCGAGTAACCCCCCATCGACCTCCTTCAATCCCTGGAAGCCCCCCTTTCTCTTAGGAGTTCATGCATGTCGCCGATCTCGCGTGTTTACCCCCGACGTTGCCGCCGCCGTGTAGATACGTCGCGCTACACGCAACGGAGAGATCTCGATGCTTGATCACTGTTCTCGTCTTCTTCTCGATGTCCGAACGTGTCTTTCTGTACTACCCATGGCCGAGACGTTGCTGATGACGCAGATCTATCGCTGTTCAGACCCGACGTCCGATCTACGATCTAACGCTGAAAAGGTTAGCCCCCTAACACGTAGTAAGAACCCACACCGTAGCAAATCTAAAATCCAATCTAAAAGTCATCAATGATAACTAAGTATATATTTCTACTCCTTTAAAATGTTGTTCAACCTTAGACATCGACGAACGGACTTGATATCTGTGCACATAGGATAGTTGTCGATTAGGGGAACGAATCAAAAATCGTGACTTTTGACTGGTAGGATAGTCCCGCTAAACTTGGAAACTTACCCTAATAGGATTGATGAAAAACACGATCTGACATCGCCGTTGTCCCGTTTCAGACGGACCCTCGTCGATGTGCCACTTCGACGAGACGATCCAGACCGACGACTCACTCGCCACCGTAGTCAAGTGTTTTCACTTGCGTACTTTCCGCCACGTTTAGACCATCACCCTTAAACTGTAAAAGTACGACTAAAGAGAACTGGTCGTGAAATGATAGCGTCCGGGACCCCTTTGACAACTTAGACTTGACGACGAAGTCTATGCACAAACATCAACAATAACTGACACCTTAGGTTCTATCTGTGTGTGCGTGCGTGTGGACCCCCTAGAATGAACAACTCCTTACAATTTGTCATGTCATGAAATGTCACAAAAAGCCTACAGGCGTTTCAGATGCTCTCCAAGTGAGAGTGATCTTTGTGTCACCAAAAAGCTTACAGGTGTTTCAGATGCTCTCCAAGCGAGAGTGATTTCTGTGTTACAAAAAGCCTACAGGCGTTTTAGATGGTCTCCAAGCGAGAGTGATCTCTGTGTTGTCTTGTCTTGAGCACTCGGTTTGGGGTAGGGTTGAGCGGTCACACGGGGAGAGGGTCTGGCCGCCCTCAAACCGTAAGGCGTGAACCCTTTGTGACACACACGGTACTTTTTGGTTGTCATCTCCCGTCTAGCTTAGTCCCGTAGCCGGTAGCACACGCTACGGCTACTGCCTGTCACATTTACTTTCCTGCACCGCTTTACTTTCTGCATAGTATAATTGCCATGTCATCATAACAGCATGTAATCAACAAGTAAAATGTTGCTCTTAAATTACTTTACACTTGCAGTAGAGTCTCTCACCCCTACTTTATAGACTTTGCCTGACGTACATTTCCTTTTTCTCTTGGGTGTTGTACGTCAGGTGTTGAGCCAAAGTACGTGGACGAGCCGGACATACCTGAGTACTTGGAGCCAGAGGACGTCGTCCCGGAGTACCTTCCTGATGAGTACCTGTAACGCCCTGTTTCCCAAAAGACACCGGAAGCGAGAACGTTACGCAGTCCGCTTGAACTGGAGCGGTGACGCTCGAGTCCAATAAGCGTGGTGAAACAATAAGGCAACATTGCATTTCAGAACAATAAGAAAACATTCGAAAAGTAAAGCCACATCCAGAAAAAGTGTCCAACAAGAAAATAAAACGAAAAGCCACAGTTAGGCCAGAGTACAACGAACAGAACGTACATAAGCAAAGTACTGAAAGTAAACTAATGAAACAGCAACGGGCAGGTCTAGTCCTCCGCAGGGAAGGGCTCAGCGTCAACGGCGAACTCCTGGCTCGCTAGGTCAGATGTCTCCAAAGGATCTTCCTGCGACTCCGGCTCAAAATTTGACATACATTCAAAAAGACATGAATGTATGTCAGCAACGTCTGCAAGTAAAGGTCAGAAACCAAGGCAAGGTATGCATATAATATGAATTTAGAAATGACAGTTATTTGCATATAATTAAGATGTCCACAACAGCATTTTAAGGGATGACAAATTTAAAAGCGAAGTAAAATTTAACATCCTAACATGGCAGTTCTAAGCAGGTATGTGGAAGTAAGGTACTGACATTCACTTTATTGGCATGGCAAGTTGTAATTTTCATGTCCACGTTTTCTATTTCACTCCTAGGGTTCCCGCCTTTAAGACGTGATGAGTAAGTCATTCTTCTCACGGGGGTATTATCGTAATTGATACTAACCCACCGTATAGGTGGTGTTCTTGAAGACATGACCCCAACATACGCTCAGTGGCCGTTCAACCCTAACCCCACCCAAAAGTTTGTCGGAACACGAGCCGGCATAGTCGACTCACACGACATCACGATTTTCACGATTCCAACTTCGAGACGCACGATTTTCACGATGTCCAACTCATTAAACATTCCAAGACTTGTAGTTATTTAACATCATCAAAATTACTTAGTTTACATAACATTTTCAACGAGTTGAAGGGGTTAAACAATATTTGCAATAATTTAACATAGCGTTAAACATAAGTTTTTGGTGAACATGCTACAGAAAACTAATTTTTCTTTGTTGTTGTTTAAATTATAATATGTCGTGTGATATGCCGTTGGGTCACAAATTTAGTCCCGAAAGTCATGGCATCATTTTTATGCGTCATTTTACGTATGGTTTTCAAGTTACACAGCAATAAGTAAAAGTGACGTATTACGCATCAAACTTCAAAAATTCATAACTAATTGCACACTTGCCTGATTTTCACGTTCTTGGTGTCGTCGGAAACGTCTCGATGGGTACTATGCTACGGTGAAGACAGTTCACTATTTTGATAAAAGACTAATTCAGATAAGACTGTTTTTGATAGATTACGATATTAAAACAGTTCGTACAACGTCTAGTGATTCGTTTTTATTAGGTTCTCTGTCATATGGTGTGGGTTATAGGTTATAGGCGTTACGTAGCGAGTAGGGGCAGCGACAGCGATGCGTGCGACATCTACAGTCTGAAATTCGTTGCGACAGCGATGGAAACAGCGGACAGCAGCGTCTGGAGGTTCTGCAGGCGGTTGCGAGGGAAACAACGAGTCCCCGGGCTGACGACGTCAGATCTGAGAGTGGCTAGATGAGAATACGGCTGTCGGAGGCTCCCGTGCATGGAGAAAATGGAGGTGCGGCCTACGAGAGGAGTCAGTGGCTAGCTGGAGTTGTGGCGCCAAGTTAGGAGGCCACCGGTGGGTAGACGAGGGCTCGGGAGAGTAATACGAGGAGGAAGAAGGAGGAGGGGAGCGCGCGGATCGCTGCATCCATGGATGAAGTGAGGGCTGTGGGTCTGAAGCAGGGCGAGGGAGCTAGGTGGCGCTGTGAGGGGTGCCGGGCGATCGTGGCGTGATGAGGTGGAGGTGTTGCGAAGAAGAAGGAGGAGGAGGCGTGGAGAAGAGGCAGGGCGTGGGTTGTTGCGTGGGGGAGAGGAGAAATGAGGCCGCCGCTGGTTGCTTGGGAAAGAAATAATATGCCTAGGTTTAATTTAAAATTGGGTTGGGGCTTCACGTGGGTGGAGTGGAGAGAGAGGGGAAGTGGGGAGAGAGTAGTACGGGTAGGTGGGATTGGCTGTTGGGATTTGTTTTCAAAAAAATTTGATTTCATTCCTTTTGAAACGTTTGAATACTAGGGGTGCAGTTTTAAAATTTGATTTAGTTTGTTTTTAAAAAAAATAATAGTTTCTCTTTTAAAACGTTTTCCTCTAAAACAAACCAACGAATTGTGGGCCTTGGCAGATGTTAATAGATAGTCAGGTGTTAATAATAATTAGTTGTACTAAGTTTTAATATTAAACATATATTTGAATTCTAGTTAAGGTTAACTTAATAATTATGATTGAAATTAAGGCAATGGTCCCTCCACGTCTGAAAATTTAGAAGAGGATACTGGGGTGATCGTGCCTCCGAGAGGATCGTAGTACGAGGTCTGGTCACGCGCCTGAGTTACGGAACAAAATAATACAAACAAATACGAATACTCATACGGAACAGCATACGCAGAAAAATACATGATCGAAAAGTGGTCGTTACATCCTACCCACCTTACAGAAAATTCCGTCCTCGGAATTTCTAATAACTACTGGTCAGGAAACAGATGGGGTTATCGCTCTCTCATCTCTTCTTCTCTCTCCCAAGTGGACTCTCCTGGCGAGTCGTGCCTCCACATCACTCTAACAAGATCGACAGTCTTGTTCTGGAGTGTCTTCTGACGCCTGACAAGAATCTGAACTGGCTGCTGGTCATATGTCAGGTCTGGACAGACGGTAATCTCAGAGTA
The DNA here is from genome assembly GCA_030789695.1 of Scilla litardierei. NCBI lineage: Eukaryota > Viridiplantae > Streptophyta > Magnoliopsida > Asparagales > Asparagaceae > Scilla > Scilla litardierei. The sequence goes on along the minus strand of CM061134.1, from coordinate 104,632,474 downwards.
GTCCACAGCGTGAGATGGGTCGCTGATATACCGACGAAGCTGAGACATATGGAAGACATCGTGAACTCCCTCCAAAGATGGCGGCAAGGCTAAGCAGTAGGCCACCTCGCCAACTCTCTCCAAAACATTGAAGGGTCCGATGTATCTCGGGCTGAGCTTACCGCGTTTCCCAAAGCGAATCACTCCTCGATTCGGGGAGATCTTCAGGAATACGTGGTCTTCCGGTTGAAACTCTAGAGGATGCCGTTTAGCATCAGCCCAATGCTTATAACGGTCCTGAGCAATCCGAAGCTTGTCCCTGATATCTCGAACAACGACCACTGCTTCGACAATCATCTCCGGTCCCAACAACTCTCTGTCGCCAATGTCATCCCAACTCAGTGGCGATCGACACTTCCTCCCGTAGAGAGCAGCAAATGGCGACATGCCAATGCTTGCCTGGTAGCTGTTGTTGTAGGAGAAATCCACCAGGTGTAGATGGTCCTCCCACGAACCCTTGAAATCTAGCATGCAGGCTCTCAGCATATCCTCCAAAATCCGGATGGTCCGCTCTGACTGGCCATCTATCAGCAGGTGATACGCAGTGCTGAACTTCAGACTGGTACCCAGATTGGACTGCAGACTCTTCCAGAACTGAGATGTGAACCTCGTATCGCGGTCAGATACAATGCTCATAGGGACTCCATGCAAGCGCACGATTTCCTACACAACATAATTCGCATCACAACTCGTACTAGTAAGAAATTTTAAAGGTATGAGTCAGATCATTACCTCCATGTACTTCCTTGCCAGTATCTCTGTGGATTGTCCTCCTTGGAACGGTATGAAGTGCGCATACTTGGTCAATCGATCAACGATGACCCAGATTGCGTCATTCTGCTTGGTGCTCCGAGGTAAGCCAGTCACGAAGTCCATCGTGATGTGCTGCCACTTCCACTCCGGAATCGACAAGGGTTGTAATAGTCCTACAGTGCGATGATGCTCAGCCTTCACTTGCGGACACACTAGGCACTTGGCAACGCTCCGTGCTACACTTCTCTTCATCCCGTGCCACCAGAAATTCTGATGAAGATCCTTGTATATCTTCGTACCTCTAGGATGAATAGAATAAGGCGAACCGTGAGCCTCATTCATCAACTCCTCTCTGATATCTCCTGCAGGTACGTAGATCTGGCTGCCATATCTCAGAGATCCATCCTCGTGAATCAGAAAATCTGTCTGGAGTCCTGCTTCAACCTGCTCTCTGATCTACTTCAACTTAGCATCTCCAGCCTAAGCAGTCTTGATCCGATCAACAATCGTCGACTGAATCTGCATGTTCATCAACGACGAAGTGACTCCAGGAAGGACAGCTTCAACGTCTATCTCTCGCAGATCCTGCTGTAACCTCCACTGAGCTGTGAGAATCATCACCTCGGGCAGTCGACTCAAGGCGTCTGGCACGACATTCACCTTTCCTGGGTAATATTGAAGGTCGATGTCGTAGTCTGCCATCAATTCCAACCATTTGTGCTGTCTTATATTCAGCTCCTTCTGAGTGAATATATATTTCAAACTTTTGTGATCAGTGAAAATCTTCACTTTCTCACTCAGTAAGAAATGTCGTCAGATCTTCAATGTAAAGACGACAGCGGCTAGCTCCAAATCGTGGGTCGGATAGTTCTTCTCATGGACCTTCAACTGTCGTGAAGCATATGCGACCACATGGTTGTGTTAGTGCAGAACACAACCAAGTCCCTTGCCTGATGCGTCGTAGAAAATCTCGAAGCCTCTGCTTCTGTCTGAAATAGCCAAGACCGATGCAGTCATCAGTCTCTCCTTTAAAGTAGAAAAAGCATGCCCACAAGAGTCTGACCAACTGAACTTAACATCCTTCCGCGTCAATCTCGTCATCGGCTCAACTATCCTCGAGAAATCCTTGATAAATCTATGGTAGTTGATGGACATTGAATTCCACCCCCAAGTGATTTTGATGATAAGCACAACAAATGAAAGCTTAGTGTACTAACTACACTACACTCAAGTGTGCAGAATTTGCGAAGTTCTACTCATACTCAAAGAAGCACACTTCAACGCTCAAAGACAAAGACGAACATGACTAAACTCAAGTGATGAAGCTCAAGCTCAAACAGAACAAGAAGCACAAAGAGAAGCTCGCTTTCGCTTCACCAAATTGATCAAACTTCCGAAGACATGTTCTGAGTCTATAGTGAGTGTGTCGTGTCTCTTTAGGGTATTTGTTAAAGCCATATCATATAGACAAAACACACACACAAACAATTTCGAAAATACTTTTAAATTATCTTCAAAATATTTTAGAGAGCTTTCTCTAGTCATCCTATAACTTCCGTAGTGAAACTCCACACACCCTGGAGTTAACTACCTGTCTGACTAGAAGTGTTGCAGGAAAAACTCCTCTGGGAGTCGACTACCAACAGTAGGGAGTCGACTACCAGACAGAGATCAAGAATTCCTGAAACACTCTGGGAGTCGACTACCTACATGAGAGAGTCGACTACCAGCTGTAAAATTCTGACGTTTTTTGAATTTGAATTTTGAAATTTGTTGAGCAATTTACTCCGTAATTTCTGGGACAAAAGTCAACGAAAATTCAAATTTCAAATCTCAGTTTTTCCCTATAAATAAGAGCTAAATTCTTTTGTGAAAACACAACTATTGAAAATCAAAAATCTCTTGTGAAAACGCTCTTGAATTCAAAGCTCTCATTTCTTTCTAGCCAATTTGATTTTATTTGTGATCTTGCAATATTCTCTTATCAATTCTTTTAAGATCATACTCTTATTTTTTATTGGCTAAAACATTTTCAAAATCCTTATTACTATTCTCTTTATCTTGTTTAAAGGATTTTTTGAAAAAGCTATAGATCTAGATCACAAAGAATTTATCTTGTATCTTTGTGTGATCTAGACTTCTATTCTATCAAGCCACTGCACAAATTTGTCTATCTTTGATTAGCTATAGAATCGGGTGTAAAAACCAATCTCCATCAATTTATTGTGGTGTATTGGATAAAATTTCATTGTGTTGGTTGTTGGAACACTAGACAAGTCTAGGTGTTGCCAGTCGGAAATCCTGGTTGAGACTATGTCGTTGGAAATCCAAACGAGTGAAGTTAGGTAATTGTATTTGCCAAGGCATATAGTGGAAAATCTCGTACCGGATTGGTCGGGGACTGGACGTACCCGAGTTGCGGGGAACCAGGATAAAATCGCTTGTCTCTGCGTTTGTTTTTATGTGCTTGTTTATCTTTAAATATTTGTTGAAGCGTTTTCAATCTTCTGCAAAGATTAAACTATTTGTATCCGCTGAAATTTATATTATTCGCAATCTTATCTGTGCTTATATATACTCGGGGAGTCGACTACTGCTCATAGGGAGTCGACTACCTGCTGTGAAATTGCTCTGTGTATTTTTAAGATTATATTGTTGATTAAGAACCAAGCGTAGATCGCTCTACTTGGTTTCTTAGGCAACATTAGAAGGACGTCGATTAATTTTCTAAAAAGTTTATTATATACACAACACTATTCAACCCCTCCTTCTAGTGTTATTTGCCATCCACAGGATCCAACACTTGGTATCAGAGCGAGGCTACAAAAGTGATGGCGTCAACATCTTTTCACTCTGAAGGACTGAATACCATGCGACCACCTCTATTCAACGGAACCAACTACGCTAGCTGGAAGATCCGAATAAAGACTCACCTAGAGTCATTAGACATTGAAGCTTGGACTATTACCAAAGTCCCGTACATCGCACCCACCGACGTTGAGTTTGGGAAATGGTCTGTCGACGACAAGAAGAGAGCTAATCTCAATGCAAAAAGCAATGAATGCTCTGTTTTGCGCTGTTACAGGAAATGAGTTAAATCGAGTCTCCTAATGTGAGACAGCACATCAAATATGGCATACTCTTTAGGTAAGTCACGAAGGAACTGAAAAGGTAAAAGAATCTCGCATAAACGTTTTACATTCAAACTTCGAATCTTTTAAAATGGAAGAAGGAGAGAGTATCACCGATGTGAATACTCGTTTTACTAATATTACAAATGAGCTTGCAGGACTAGGAAAGAAACTTTCCGAGTATGAACAGGTAATGAAGATACTAAGATCCCTCCGACTCGAGTGGAAGGGAAAGACTACGGCCATTCGAGAAGCCCATAACGTAAAGGACCTCACCATCGAAGAACTAATGGGAAATCTCATGGCATATGAGATTGAACTTGAAGAAGACAAGAAAATCGAAGAAAAGCCAAAGAAGAAGAATCTTGCGTTCAAAGCACAAGAGGAAGATTCCGACTACACGGACAAAGAAGACCATATCGCGTTCATCTCAAAGAACTTTAAAGAGTTCATCACTAGTAAGTATGGAAACGATCTTTTAAACCCACTAACGATATTATTTGTTTTGGTTGCAATAAACCAGGGCATGTCAAGAGAGACTGTCCATTGGAGAGAAACAACCGTGATTCCAAAGATCGTGGGAAGAACAAAGACAATAATGAGAGGTGAAACAATGTAAGAAACACGTTTCGATGACCAAAGAAAGAAGCTTATGCAGCCTTCGACCAAAGCGACGATTCTTCATCTGATGAATCCTCAGAAGAAGATAATGATGAAAGAAGAGAGACGGCACGCATGTGCTTCATGGCATCTACATCCTCCAAGGTAAGCTCGCATCATGATTCATCTAGCGACAATGAGTCATCGTCAAGCGATGATGAAGACTTAGATTATAGGGGAGCATATAAGGAGCTATGCAAAATGCATGAAAAGCTCATTAAAGAACATAGAAAAACACTTAGAAATATTAAAAGAGATGCTAAAGAAAAATAAGAAGTCATTAAAGAAAATAGTCTTCTTAAAGAAAAGAATGATCTTCTGCAAAAAAGATATTTCACTAGTAAATGAAAAAGTTGAAAATCTAAATAATCTTCTCGTATCTGTCAAAGATAAATACGACGCTACGATGAAAATTATCGAGAATTTCAACAAAGGAAAAGGGAAGCTAGATAGTATAATAGATAATCAAAAAGCTTCATCTAGCAAAACCGGACTCGGCTATGATTCACATCATGCCAAGAAACGGGTTAAGCATACTAGGATGCATCATTCTAACGATAATGTCTTGAGCATCTGGGTACCAAAGAAATTATCTAATCAGCGAAGAAAAAGGTACGCTACTGACTTTGTTCAACAAATTCATTTTAACAAAAATTATAAATATGTTGTTCATGAAGGAACTAAACCGTATTGGGTTTGGCTTCCTAAAGACTAACTCCTCGGACTCAAAACCAAAGAGTACCATAAAACGCTTATTTTTTTTCAGGTACTCTAAAAGAGGAAAATCAAAGAGGAGAAATCAAGAAGTCAAACGGCTGAATCAGAACAAAAGTTTTTTTAACTAAATTATTTTTTACACACACACACACACACACACATATATATATATGTTTAAATGTGTTGTAATATGTGTATATGATTGTGTTTTATTCCTAAAACATTTCTTGTTCAGAAAGCACACTCAACCTGGATCAAAAACTCCCCGGGATGAGAAAACGACTAAACCCAGCAGGGAGTCGACTACCTACAGGAGGGAGTCGACTACATGTGCGTAAATTTCTGGGCTTGTCTTGTTTTTTGACTAACTCCTATTGGGTTCTATTGAGTGGATGGGTTCAGATCCACTAAGGCAACTTACCCAATAAGCCTAAAACTCATCCTAGCCATCCAAAACTTGATCTAAAGGCCCTCCTTTTTCCCCATCTCTTCATCCAAACATCAAAACCCCAAGAGAAACCCTAAGGGTAGCCGACTACCCCTCTTCTTCCTCCTCCTCTCTTGATTTTTCACCTTGGTGCTTGGTCATTTGGAGCTATTTTCTCATCTTTCTCCCAAGTTACTCAAGGTAAATTTTTTCTTACTTCATGATCTTTATTATTTCTTCTCACTTGGTTATCTAGTAGTGTAAAAATGTTGTTTTTTTTCTTTTACTCTATCTAGATGCCTATCAAGGGGATTTTCTCCAAGAAGAGGAAAACTACTACAGAAATTGATTCTGAAAAGGAGACTATCTTACCCTATCTTTTCAAAACTACAACCTATGGACAATTTGTTAAGATCTCAAAGAAACCTATCTTGCATGAACGATTTGTCAAACTTAATGATGTTATCAATTATGGCATTGACAGTCTGTTAGATTTTCAAAACTTAGCAAACTTGTTTACTTCTGAAAATGTGTACCTCTGCTATCCTAGGCTTGTTCATCTATTCTATGCAAACATGGACTATGATCTTGTTAAAAGTCGTTTCATAACAAAAGTCCTTGACACCAAACTTGCTATTACTGTCAAATCCCTAGGAGAAGCCCTAGGAATTCCATACTCTGGCATGCTTCTTGACAAAATCGAAATGACTGATGAGAACATTCTAGAAAGAATGTATTTGCCCGGTAGACACTTTCAAACCAAACTTCCATGTAACAATCTTCGCTATCCGACGAGGATCTTGGCTAATATATTGTCTTATAACATAACTCAAAAGTCTGGGAGCCATGCAATCCTATCTGAGAAACAAGCTAAGTGTATCTATGCCATCCTAGGTAACATTTGCATTAATTGGGCCAAAGTGATTATGGATTCTATCCTAGCCTCAGCTTCTTCTGATAGACCCTCCTCCACTCTTTCTCATGGGCACTATCTTACTATACTATTTATTAGCTTCAATGTGCCACTGGATCATGAAACATCTATTCTAGAACCTGCTCGTGTTTTTGATGTGCATGCACTTGGGAGAATGAATCTCCACCATAACCTTGATGAAAATGTTCCTGAAGAACAAATTACTACCGAAGGAGGATCATCATCCTCAAGGAGAGGTAAGAAAGTTGTTATTTCAGAGTCAGAAGAAGAAGGTGAAGAAGAAATAGGAAGCGGAGAAGAAGAAGAAGAAGAAGCACCGGCATATATTCTTGAACTTCAGGAAATGCTCCTGAAGAAGATTGGAAGGTTGAAGATCACACAAAAGCAAGGATTTGAAGACATCAATCGTAAAGTGGACGATCTGAAAGAGTTTGTTGTGAAGAGCAACAAGATAACTGAAGACACACTTGTCATGATCCTTGATGAGATCAAGGGACTAAAGAAAGATGGCGGTCACTCTTAGCTCTTTCCTTCTCTAAAAACAATGGTTCTCTCTAAAACAATGGTTCTTAAAACTATGTCATTTGAAACTATGGTCTGTAATAACTCTCTATGTGGTGTTTTGCTACAATATCTCTGTGCTATATATCAACTGCTAGTATAAACTAATACATCTCTTGCAGGCACAAGAAATTGAATTTCCCTCCCAAACACATTTGTGTTGTCATTACATTATTTGTTTTTTTTTGTTGATGACAAGGGGAGAAAATTCATGAGACATGAGATACAAAAATTTCATTATATGTATACTGTTTTGTGTATTGCTTCGATGCAGGGGGAGAACCACATCAAAGCAGGGGGAGTAAGTATACCACGTATTTTATTATCTTTTACTTACTTCATTTTTTTTCTCTCATTTGGGTGTCATCATCAAAAAGGGGGAGAGTGATGGAAATTGAATTCCACCCCCAAGTGATTTTGATGATAAGCACACCAAATGAAAGCTTAGTGTACTAACTACACTACACTCAAGTGTGCAGAATTTGCGAAGCTCTACTCATACTCAAAGAAGCACACTTCAACGCTCAAAGACAAAGACGAACATGACTAAACTCAAGTGATGAAGCTCAAGCTCAAACAGAACAAGAAGCACAAAGAGAAGCTCGCTTTCGCTTCGCCAAATTGATCAAACTTCCGAAGACATGTTCTGAGTCTATAGTGAGTGTGTCGTGTCTCTTTAGGGTATTTGTTAAAGCCATATCATATAGACAAAACACACACACACAAACAATTTCGAAAATACTTTTAAATTATCTTCAAAATATTTTAGAGAGCTTTCTCTAGTCATCTTATAACTTCCGTAGTGAAACTCCACACACCCTGGAGTTAACTACCTGTCTGACTAGAAGTGTTGCAGGAAAAACTCCTCTGGGAGTCGACTACCAACAGTATGGAGTCGACTACCAGACAGAGATCAAGAATTCCTGAAACACTCTGGGAGTCGACTACCTACATGAGGGAGTCGACTACCAGCTGTAAAATTCTGACGTTTTTTGACTTTGAATTTTGAAATTTGTTGAGCAATTTACTCCGTAATTTCTGGGACAAAAGTCAACGAAAATTCAAATTTCAAATCTCATTTTTTCCCTATAAATAAGAGCTAAATTCTTTTGTGAAAACACAACTATTGAAAATCAAAAATCTCTTGTGAAAACGCTCTTGAATTCAAAGCTCTCATTTCTTTCTAGCCAATTTGATTTTATTTGTGATCTTGCAATATTCTCTTATCAATTCTTTTAAGATCATACTCTTATTTTTTATTGGCTAAAACGTTTTCAAAATCCTTATTACTATTCTCTTTATCTTGTTTAAAGGATTTTTTGAAAAATCTATAGATCTAGATCACAAAGAATTTATCTTGTATCTTTGTGTGATCTAGACTTCTATTCTATCAAGCCACTGCACAAATTTGTCTATCTTTGATTGGCTATAGAATCGGGTGTAAAAACCAATCTCCATCAATTTATTGTGGTGTATTGGATAAAATTTCATTGTGTTGGTTGTTGGAACACTAGACAAGTCTAGGTGTTGCCAGTCGGAAATCCTGGTTAAGACTATGTCGTTGGAAATCCTAACCAGTGAAGTTAGGTAATTGTATTTGCCAAGGCATATAGTGGAAAATCTAGTACCGGATTGGTCGGGGACTGGACGTACCCGAGTTGCGGGAAACCAGGATAAAATCGCTTGTCTCTGCGTTTGTTTTTATGTGCTTGTTTATCTTTTAATATTTGTTGAAGCGTTTTCAATCTTCTGCAAAGATTAAACTATTTGTATCCGCTGAAATTTATATTATTCGCAATCTTATCTGTGCTTATATATACTCTGGGAGTCGACTATTGCTCATAGGGAGTCGACTACCTGCTATGAAATTGCTCTGTGTATTTTTAAGATTATATTGTTGATTAAGAACCAAGTGTAGATCGCTCTACTTGGTTTCTTAGGCAACATTAGAAGGACGTCGATTAATTTTCTAAAAAGTTTAGTATATACACAACACTATTCAACCCCCCCTTCTAGTGTTGTTTGCCATCCACAGGATCCAACAGTAGTATCCAGCCAATCCGAGGAAACTCCTGATGTCCGAAGCTGATCGGGGTGTAGGCCATTCACTGACTGCTCTGACCTTCTCCGGGTCCACTGAGATGCCACCTCCTGATACTACATGTCCAAGAAATGCAACTCTGTCCAGCCAGAATTCACATTTGATATACTTGGCATATAGTTTATGATGACGGAGCGTCTCTAATACCAATCTCAAGTGCTCGGCATGCTCCTCTTTGCTCTTTGAGTAAACCAGGATGTCGTCTATGAATATCACCACGAACTTATCAAGGTAGTCGTAGAAGATAAGGTTCATGAGGTTCATGAACACAGCAGGAGCATTGGTCACACCGAACGGCTTGACAACGAACTCATCGTGCCCGTACTTAGTCCGAAATGCTGTCTTGGGCACATCATCCTTCTTGACTCTGACTTGGTGGTATCCTCTCCGGAGGTCCAACTTCGAAAATACCTTCAATCCACCAAGCTGATCGAAGATGCCATCAATACGGGGCAACAGGTACTTGTTCTTCATGGTGATGTGGTTCAGCTCCCGATAGTCGATGCACATCCTTCTCGATCCATCCTTCTTCTTCACCAGCAGGATGGGTGCACCCCAGGGTGACACGCTGGGATGAATGAAACCCTTCTGCAGTAGCTCGTCCAACTGCTTCCTCAGCTCCTCTAACTCTGCAGGAGCCATACGGTACGGTGCCTTCGAGATCGGTTGAGCTCCTGGCATCAGATCAATGCCGAACTCCAACGCTCGATCGGGCGGCAATCCAGAAATGTCTTCCGGGAAGACGTCTTCGAAGTCTCTCACCACCGCTGGCTTCTCCGGTTCTGCTATCATGGATGCAACAGTCAATCTGTATGGCTGTGCCCGAAACTTGATAGGTCCAAGCGAACGTCCTCCGCTGACAAACTCAAACATCGGATGGTCAAGAATTTCGAACACACTTTCTTCCGGTGACAGTCAATCGTGGCGTAAAAAGCTCCTAACCAGTCAATGCTGAGAATTGCATCGAAATTGGGTAGATCATGGACAATGAAATCATCATACAATTCGTGTCCACTAATCACCAACGGGCACGGTCTACATCCCAGTGCAACCTTCACTACACCATTCCCAGTTGTAATGTTCCAACACTTGGGAAGTGTGTAGGTGGGTATCGAGTGTTCGACTACGAACTTCCGAGATAATATGCACATGGAAGCTCCAGCGTCGAACAGGGTCAAGGCCGGGTGAGAGGAAACTAAGATAACACCTAAGGGTAATAAGCAACTATATCAAACAAGGAAGACTAACTAATCAAACATAAATGCACAAAAGGAAGGACTAGTCTAGAGGTTACCTGCAATCACGTCATCATCAGCTACAGCCTCAATGGTTGTCATGGTGAAAGCTCGACGCTTCGGCGGGTTGGCCTACTGAAAGGCTCGATCCTGCGGAACCAGAGGCGGTCCGCACTGTCCGGGTGCAGGCACTATCCTCTGAACGGGTCCAGGCGCTCCAGAAGGTGTTGGTCGGGTGCTGCGGGGGCAGTCTCTAGCAGTGTGAGCAGACGATCCACAGATCAAACATTGATTCAGCATCCTCCGGCAGTCTTTCTTCACATGACCAAGCTTGCCGCAGAAATGGCAAGTCTGCTCAGCTCAATTGGGGACATGCACAGCCGGCCTCTTGAATTGGGTGGTCTGAACAGGACGAACACTGGGCCTAGGTGCAATCCTCTGCGGCTCTATCAGACGCTTACCTGCCTGACGCTCCTTCTTCTGGTTCACGATCCGCTCGTGTGTCTTTGCCGCCACTAGAACTTTATCATGAGTGGTAAAGATCGACAAAGACATCGAATCCAGATCCAAACCCTGTCGAAAACGGTGAGCACAATCCTCAGGGTCTGCCACCATAGCATGAGCATATCGACTCAGCATAGCGAACTCGGCCTCGTACTCATCAACGGTCATAGTGCACTACTCTAGGTTGATGAAACGACTCTTCATCTCTCGCTTCACAGACTTGGGAAAATACTGGGCGTCAAATCTCTGACTGAAGGTAGCCCATGTAATCGGCTTGGGCAGTCTGGCCTCCTCAGCATCCCACCAGCTGTGGGCATTATCGGTCAACTGCTTCCTGGCCAGCTCCACCCAATCATCCGGATTGATTCGGGCAAGACCCAAATCATCCTCAGTGCTACGATGCCATTCCTCGGCTGCTAGCGGGCCCTCTCGTCCGGAGAAGCTCTTCGGATGCATCTCTCGGAACAGCTTGGCCCCGGTGGTGGTGCAACTGGTGCGGCCGGTGCAGCCTGGCGTCCCTGCTGGACCAGATAATGCTGAACCTCAAGCATCTCTCGTATAACTCCAAGCATCTCGCAGATGTCATCTCCTCTGCCTCCAGCAACTCCGGGTCCAGGACGGGCGATACATCTTCCTGCCATTCTGAGACAAGAAAACTTCGAGTTATTCTCGTGTACACAATTATTCTAGATGTTTGGCTATGATATCGTTCTTATGTTCTGAATTTTCGCAAATGATGGACCTGCATGGGCCATCACTAAAACATGTAACGCACCGCTTCCCAAAAGACACCGGAAGTGAGAACGTTACGCGGTCCGCTTGAACTGGAGCGATGATGCTCGAGTCCAATAAGCATGGTGAAACAATAAGGTAGGTTCTTGCATTGCATTTCAGAACAATAAGAAAACATTCAAAAAGTAAAGCCACATCCAGAAAAAGTGTCCAACAAGAAAATAAAACGAAAAGCCACAGCTGGGCCAGAGTACAATGAACAGAACGTACACACACAAAGTACTGAAAGTAAACTAATGAAACAGCAACGAGCAGGTCTAGTCCTCCGCAGGGAAGGGCTCGGCGTCAACGGTGAACTCCTGGCTTGCTAGGTCAGATGTCTCTGTTGGATATGGATGACGTTTGTACACCCTTGTAGGGGATGTACGAGGGAATATGGACCTCGAACGTCGCGTACACGAAGTCGTGTGCAAAGGGAATCTGTTCCCTTGCGGAGAGGATCTCTAGATTAATGGGAAAGTCGCATTATATGTGCATAAGTGCATGCGACATATGGCTAATAAAGGGGGAATATCTTAAGCTTATGTTGTACCATGCATATGGTACAACTTAAGCTTATAATGTGCCATGTATGATGGTACACTTTAGTTAAATTGTTCCAAAGGAACAATTACTCCTAAAATAACTACCTTGGGGGCTATAAATAAGACCCAAGGCTTAGCCATTTCCTTACACTTTTGCATGGTATTCTTGCCTTGCATTTCATTCTAGCAAAGCTCTGCCGAAATCCTTCCTCTCTCTTTATCCAAGTTCTTAATCTAAAAGTAGAGATTTAGATTGTGGATTTAGTAGCCTTACTCCGTTCGTGAGAAGACTCGATCCGTCGTGGCGAATCCGAAGGCGAAGTTCCGAGACTACCGTGACGTATACGCAAGCGTAAGTCTCAACTTCATTTATCGATCCTAACGCTATTTTGACAGGTTCCTACAGTCTCCAAAGGATCTTCCTGCGACTCCGGCTCAAAATATGACATACATTCAAAAAGACATGAATGTATGTCAGCAACGTCTGCAAGTAAAGGTCAGAAACCAAGGCAAGGTGTGCATATAATATGAATTTAGAAATGACACTTATTTGCATATAATTAAGGTGTCCACAACAGCATTTTAAGGGATGACAAATTTAAAAGCGAAGTAAAATTTAACATCCTAACATGGCAGTTCTAAGCAGGTATGTGGAAGTAAGGTACTGACATTCACTTTATTGGCATGGCAAGTTGTAATTTTCATATCCACGTTTTCTATTTCACTCCTAGGGTTCCCTCCTTTAAGACGTGATGAGTAAGTCATTCTTCTCACGGGGGTATTATTATGATTGATACTAACCCACCGTATAGGTGGTGTTCTTGAAGACATGACCCCTACATACGCTCAGTGGCCGTTCAACCCTAACCCCACCCAAAAGTTTGCCGGAACACGAGCCGGCCTAGTCGACTCACACGACATCACGATTTTCACGATTCCGCCTTCGAGGTGCACGATTTTCACGATGTCCAACTCATTAAACATTCCAAGACTTGTAGTTATTTAACATCAACAAAATTACCTAGTTTACACAACATTTTCAACGAGTTGAAGGGGTTAAACAATATTTGCAAAAATTTAACATAGCGTTAAACATAAGTTTTTGGTGAACATGCTACGGAAAACTAATTTTTCTGTGTGAGGTATCTCTGTGTGAGATTGTATTCACTACTTTGTGCAGGATTATAGTGTATATTTGGTGTGGCTGGGCATACCCAAGTTTGGGGAACCCTGGTAAAATCTTATGTTTGCGTTTGGATTGATTTGTGTTGTTTAATTCCTTTTGTATTTATTATTCCGCATTTTCAAGTTAAATTTTAATTGCATAATTTATTGTCATAACTCTATTCACACACATCCCCCAGAGTTTTTTGTTAGTATTGCAAGGGTAAGACGGTCCTTACAGGGCACACGCCCAAGTTCTCCCTCACTCTACTGTGTGCCCTCTCTGATCGACTACCCATTACTCATCAGCTGGCCTGGGCCAGTCTGGTTGTGTCCTTTGTGGCTCTCATCCTGAGACGGTTCATCACATCTTCTTCCGTTGTGAGTACAGTGCTTTTGTCTGGGTGGCCTTTAAGCTCTGGCTTGGCCTTCCCTCCGGCTCCGAATCCATTCTAGTTGAAGCTCGCATGCTGAGGCGGCGGTTTGGAGCAAGGGGAAATACCATTCCTAGGGGCAAGCTCTCGATGCTGGTTTTCTCTGCGACGGTTTGGCATATTTGGAGGGAGAGGAACAATCTCCGCGTGTACCCACGACAATTTGTAACGGGTTGAGTAGGTGTGGAGGAGATTAATATGCCTTGAATGCTCAGTGGCCATTCAACCCTAACCCCACCCAAAAGTTTGCCGGAACACGAGCCGGCCTAGTCGACTCACACGACATCACGATTCTCACGATTCCGCCTTCGAGGCACAAGATTTTCACGATGTCCAACTCATTAAACATTCCAAGACTTGTAGTTATTTAACATCAACAAAATTACTTAGTTTACACAACATTTTCAACGAGTTGAAGGGGTTAAACAATATTTGCAACAATTTAACATAGCGTTAAACATAAGTTTTTGGTGAACATGCTACGGAAAACTAATTTTTCTGTGTGAGGTATCTCTGTGTGAGATTGTATTCACTACTTTGTGCAGGATTATAGTGTATATTTGGTGTGGCTGGGCATACCCAAGTTTGGGGAACCCTGGTAAAATCTTGTGTTTGCGTTTGGATTGAGTTGTGTTGTTTAATTCCTTTTGTATTTATTATTCCGCATTTGCAAGTTAAATTTTAATTGCATAATTTATTGTCATAACTCTATTCACACACATCCCCCAGAGTTTTTGTTAGTATTGCAAGGGTAAGATGGTCCTTACAGGGCACACGCCCAAGTTCTCCCTCACTCTACTGTGTGCCCTCTCTGATCGACTACCCATTACTCCTCAGCTGGCATGTGCCAGTCCGGTTGTGTCCTTTGTGGCTCTCATCCTGAGACGGTTCGTCACATCTTCTTCCATTGTGAGTACAGTGCTTTTGTCTGGGTGGCCTTTAAGCTCTGGCTTGGCCTTCCCTCCTTTTTGTTTTTTTTTATTTCTTTTTTTTTGGCTTCTTTTTTTGTTTTTTTTTTTGCTGTTTCTTATTGTTTCTTTGATTCTTTTTCTTTGTTTTCTTTTTTTTTCTCTTTTTCTGTTTGTTTTTTTCTTTTTTTTTTTTCTTTGTTTCTATTTTGTTTTTTGAGTTTTTCTTTTTTTTTTGTTTTTTTTTTTTTCCTTTTCTTACTTTTCTTTTTTTTTTTTTGCTTATTTGGCTTTGTTTTTTCTTTTTCTTTGTTTTTTTCTTGTTCTTTTTTTTTTTTTTCTTGTTGCTTCTTTTTTTCTTTTTTTTTCTTTTTTTTTTGTTTTATTCTCTTTTTCTTTTGTTTTTGTTTGCTTTTATTTCTTGCTTCTTTTTTGTTTTTTTTTGTTTTCTTTTTTTCTTTTTTTTCTATATTTTTTTTTTTTGTCTATTTTGTCTTTTGTTTTTTTTTGGTTTTTTACTTTTTTTTTTGGTATTTTTTCTTTTGTTTTTTTTCTGTTTTTTTTTTTTTTGCTTTTGATTTTTCTTTCTTTGCTCTTTTCTCTTTTTTTTTGTCTTTTGCTTGTTTTTTTTCTTCTCTTTTTTTTTTTTCTTTTCTATTTTTTGTCTTTTTTCTTTATGTTTTTTTTTTTCTTCTTTTTTTCTTTTTTTTTTGCTTTTTTCTTTCTTCTTCTTTCTTTTTTCTTTTTTTCTTTGCTTTTTTTCTTTCTTTTTTTGTCTTTTTTCTTTTTTTTTTGTGTTTTGCTTTTTCTGGTCTCTTTTTCTGTTCTTTTCTTGTTTTTCTTTTTTTTTTTTTTCTTATTTTTTTGTTGTTATTTCTTTGTTTTGTTGTTTTGTTTGCTTGTTTTTTTTTTTGCTCTTTTTCTTCTTTTTTCTTCTTTTTTTTTTTTTCTTTTCTTTCTGTTTGGCCCTTCCTCCCTGCTCCGAATCCATTCTAGTTGAAGCTCGCATGCTGAGGCGGCGGTTTGGAGCAAGGGGAAATACCATTCCTAGGGGCAAGCTCTCGATGCTGGTTTTATCTGCGACGGTTTGGCATATTTGGAGGGAGAGGAACAATCTCACTTTCCATTCCCAGGCGAGCCCCAAGGTTGCCATCATTGCTAGGATATCTTCTAATGTTTTGGATGACATGGTCTCTTGTGATCATGAGGTTGTTGACTGACGTCCCCTAGATTTTCACTATGTAAAGTCGGTACGGGGATACCAGGATTAAATATTTGTAACCGCAAGCGCACGGTGTAGAATTGTGGCTTGGGGGTCGAACACAGGGAGCCATGTGTTGTGTTAGTTAACAGTTAGGAACCGGATCACCCGGTGGGTGAGCTAGTCCTATCGCTTGGTGGGTTGTCACGATATGAAACTACGGAAAGGTGTAAGATATAAAAAGTAACCTAGGACTTTGGCTTCCACCCTATCATGTGTTCTCTCTATTACGACCGACGGATATGAATACGAATGGATTCTAGGGTTTAGTGGTGGGATGTTGGCTCTGATAGCGGTACCTAGCGTCCCATGGGCCCGATATTCCGGTCGAAGCCCAGGATGATACTCTAGGTCTACCCGGACGGTGGGCATTCTCATGTCCAACACCAACCGACTCCAGGAGCACTAAGCTCGCAACGATTGCACCCGATAATTCATCCAAGCCGTTCCCACGCGCGAGGAATCAATGTCTACACTAGGGGTGTGATCTGTGGCTAGAGGATCAAAATCCCGTTTTATTTCCCCTTGGCCCGACGGTCAGAGGCTATCTTTCTCCTGCCAATGACAATAAAATGCCCAGCGTAACCATCTAAATCCCTATATCCTATCGAAACCCTAATCCGATGGTCGTTCTAGGGAGAACCCACGAAGGGGCTTCCACCAATGTCCCAGATTAGGAAACTACTCACTAATCATTGCATTAAGAGCGGCAAAATAAATTATAGCCATTAAAATCAAGATGAAGCAAAAGATTAGAGCAGCAAACGATAGTATTAACGCAATATTAGAGTATCAAAGCGATCAAGAAACTTACAAAGCAAAATAAATTCTCAGCAGTCAAAACCCCCTAAAATAGCTTTAAAATGATATCCTCGTTTTCTGGGACACCTAAGGCTATTTATACATATTGGCAAGATGTCAGGGAATATTCCTACAAGAAGACAAAAATAAACGTCCACCCGATCGGTTGAAACATCAACTGATCGGGAGAGATGATCGTTGACTTGGTCTTCAGCTTCTGAAATACTTCACCCGATCGATGAACCGATCGGTTGAAGTTGATGGAAATTGAATTCCACCCCTAAGTAATTTTGATGATGAGCACACCAAATGAATGCTTAATGTACTAACTACACTACACGTTAAGTATACAGATTTTGTGAAGCTCTACTAATACTCCAAGAAGCACGCATCAATACTCCACGACAAAGACGAACATGGCTAAACTCAAGTGATGAAGCTCAAGCTCAAACAAAACAAGAAGCTCAAAGAGAAGCTCATCTTCACTTCATCAAGTTGACTAAACTGCCGAAGACATGTTCAGAGTCTAGTGTGAGTGTGTCGTGTCTTTTAGGATATTTGTCAAAGCCATATCAAATAGACAACACACACACAAATGATTTCGAAACAATTTTTAACTATCTTCAAAAATAGTTTTTAAAGAGCTTTTTCTAGTCACTTCATAATTCTCGTAGTGAAACTCCACGCACCCTGGAGTTAACTACACTTTTGACTAGAACAACAGGAAAAACTCCTCTGGGAGTCGACTACCAAAAGTAGGGAGTCGACTACCTATCAGGGACGAAAATTTCCTAGACTCCTCTGGGAGTCGACTACCTATATAGGGAGTCGACTACCTGCTGGAAATTTTCAGACGTTTTGAATTTGAATTTTAAAATCTTTTGAGCAATTTACTCCGAAATTTTTGGGACAAAAGTCAAACCAAATTTGAAATTCAAATCTCAGTTTTTCCCTATAAATAGAGCTTAATTCTTTTGTGAAAAATACAAGATTATTGAAAATCAAAATTCGTAAAAGCTCTCGTGAATCAAAGCTCTCTCATTTCTTCTCTAGCCAATTTTAATTTCAGTTTCTTTTGATCTTGCAATATTTTCCCAATTCTTTTGAAGATCATATTATTATTTTGTTGGCTAAATTGTTTTTCAAAATCCTCTCTATTATTTCTTTTTAATTTTATTTGAAGGATTTTTGAAAAAGCTCTAGATCACAAAGAACTTATCTCCTATCTTTGTGTGATCTAGACTATCATTCTATCAAGCCACTACACAATTGTCTATCCTTTGATTGGCTATAGAATCTGGTGTATTTTCAATCTCTATCATTTATTGAAGAGTATTGAACAAATCTCTTATTGTGTTGATTGTTGGAACACTAGACAAGTCTAGTTGTTGCCAGTTGGAAAGTCCTCGGTTTGTGAGGCAAGGGTAAAACCCTAGACAAGTCTAGGTGTTGTGTTCGGAAATCCTGGTCAAGGCTAGGTCGTTGGAAATCCTAACAAGTGAAGTTAGGTGCTTGTATTTGCCAAGGCAGATAGTGGAAATCTCGTACCGGATTGGTCGGGGACTGGACGTACCCGGGTTGCGGGGAACCAGGATAAAATCCTTTTGTTTGCGCTTGTTGATCTGTGTTTGATTATCTTTTCATTCATATCTTTTATTTACAGCAAAGATCAATTTTATCTATATACGCTGAAATTCATATTTATCTTATTTGTCCTAACATATTCTCTGGGATTCGACTACTGCTCATAAGGAGTCGACTACCTGCTGTGAAATTTCGCTGTGCATTTTTAATTATATTGTTGATTAAGAACCAAGCGTAGATCACTCTACTTGGTTTCTTAGGCAACGTTAGAAGGAATTTATTTGTGTTAATATCGTTGAGTGAAAAAGTTTTAGTATTTGATCAACACTATTCAACCCCCCCCCCTTCTAGTGTTGCTTGCCATCCACAGGATCCAACAGAAGTCATTGGGAACTCGATCTTGGGAAGAACTGCTACAGGTGACCCGATCGGTTGACAAGTCAACCGATCGGGTGGAATTTGGCACCAAAAACAGAGAGGATTGTTGCATCCACCCGATCACTGAACTGATCGGTTGAGATTTGCCTCATCCTTGCTTCTCCTCGGGTCTGATACGTGTGCACGAACCGATCGGGTAGGTCTGTCCACCCGATCGGTTGAGGGCTGATACATGAACTGAATTGACGTATGGCCCTCAGGTTCCGTGCCACACCTCCCGTTGCTCCGGGGACTCATGATGTGGGCTATATATGTCCTCTGCGCCAGCAACATCCTGCAAAAGCACTCAAAGACAAAGAAAGTGAAAAGGAACTAAAAATCACAAAAGAATATATACGAAACAACAGAAAACGACGGGAAATCACGGAGAAGACGTGCGTGAATATATAAAATATAAACGCACATCAAAATCCCCCAAGCTGAACCCTTCCTCGTCCTCGAGGAAGACTAGTGAGAGTAGAAGCTTGGAGGGAAAAATAGAAAGGAAGAAACAGAAACAGAAAGCGAAATCTTAGATCACCCGTCAGAGCCAACGAAAACCAACACGCCACACTAAGCGAGCATGTGATAAGCATATCACTAAACCCAGGAATATGAGTCCACACAAGTGTCATGAGTACACGCGGTGAAGCGCGAGTGAGTGAGGTCGTGAGCTAGCAGACGGTGTAACTATCTAAATTGTGCAATAAAGCTCCATATACTCATACCCATAGGATGACCCAAATATCGAATCAATTCGAATTAGCAGTGAATAGTAGTTCAAGCATGCATGAGAATAGAGTAAGAATAAAAAAATATCACATGTCAGGGACTCTACTGCTTGGAACTAGGAAATCGACGCACGAATGCCAAGATGATCGCTAGAAAATTTCTATGCCAAGTGTGTTCGAAAACGAAGGGGGTTGAGTAGGTGTGGAGGAGAGCACTTGGTGCAAATTCTGGCCTTCCCTTTATTCTTGGCGGTAGGAATAATATTCCCAACAGAAGATTTTTTTTGGGGTTTTGGATATTTGTATATTTTTTTGATTTTTGCTATACATATTTTTTTCTTTTTTTTCTTTATGAATTTTTCTTCTCTCTTTTTTTGGAAGTGGGATAATGAAAAGTGTGCACTCCCCCAAATGGGAGAACGATGCACAACGAGTGGATCTGCACCAAGTAAAATAAAAAAGAATTCGAATTCTAAACACTTGGCAAAAGAAAAAATTTCGCAGATCAGAACATAAGAAAAATGGGTTATCCTAGTCCTGTTAGTAGAGTCCCGACACATGCGATTTGAAGCGTAATATATATAGATTATTCATGCATAAAGAAGTAGACACTGAAGGCAATATACTGCATATTCAAAATTGAAGCATGATAGTCTAAGGGTAATCCAAGGACAGGCATATAAAACAAAATCACAACGTAGAAGCACACCAACTAGTGAGTCGCAACACACAACTCACACAAAAGCAAAGTGAACCCACGGAGCATGAAATGCAATAGGAATCGTCTTCTTAGGATTAGTGAGAATGATTATCGTAGCTAAGCTAAGTGTGTGTGTGGTTCCATGGCAGTTCATCATGTGGGGTCATCTCTAGGAGAGGTAGAATAAAAGGATGGAAAGAAAAAAAGAAAAATACGACGAAAACGACTCAAAACGGGAAAAAGATAAGACCGACGCACAAAGTGCGACTCCCCCAAGCTGAACGGTGCATTGCCCTCATGCAATAGGAGTAAAAGCGGGAGGGAAATGAAAGATGGAAGGGAAGTACGCACTTGACAACGAAAAGGGAAAAACATGAAAAATACACAAAACGAGACATAGAGAAATAAGGAAAATAAACACCTAAACAACTATACAAAAACACATACACACGAACACACAAAACAAACACACGACAAACAAATGACACGACAACAGTCACAAAAATTTGATTTCCCCCAAGCTAATCATGACAATGCCAGAAAAAGGATGTGATCATGGTGAATCAGAAAAAGCTGGCTAGGGGAAAATTAGAAAGAAGAAATCAAAGTACAGGAGCGGTGGGGTCATCATCCTCCTTGGAAGAGAGTGGATGGGTGTGTGAAGGAGAGGTGACAGGTGTGCAAAGAAGTGGGGAAGGGGTGGAGATTGTGGATGGATGGGCTCGGTAGGGATGTGGATGGATGGGTAGTGTGTCGATGGTGACGGGGGTGGTAAGGAAATGGCGACCGATGAGGTGGGTGTGGGTAATGTGTCACGCCCCGCTTCCCAAAATGAACGGAGGCGAAGCGTGACTAAGGCCCGCTTAGGCCAGAGCTGAGAAGCTCGGACCCAATAAGCATCTGTAGAGGTACCATTTTAAAAAGATTTTCAGGTTCTTGCATTATTAAAGTTCGAAACAACAGAAGTACAGGAAGGAAATTGCATTCATTAAATTAGAGATATAATATCCAACAAGTACAAAGTCTAAAGAGAAGCCTAAGCGTGGTAACAAACTATCTAAAAGCAAACTAAAAGTAGTAACCTCTGAAAGTGACGACTAAGAAGACCTCAAGGTCTGGTCCTCGTCGGGCGTGTACTCTGGGTCGACGTCCTCGGCTCCTCGTGCTCCAGTGCGTCTGCCTCGTCCATGAACTCTGGCTGAGCACCTGACGTACAGCACCCAAGAAAAAGGAACTGTACGTCAGGTAAAGTCTACAAGAAGGGTTAGACTTTACTGCAAGTGCACCGAACTTTAAACAACGGTTTACTGGTTGATTAACATGCTGAGGTTCTTTTACACAACAGTTTACTGGTTGATTAGCATGCTGTGGTTATAACAGGGTAACACAACAGGAAGTAACGTAGCAGGAAAGTAAAACGGGACAAGTAGTAGTCGTAGCGTGTGCTACCAACTACGGGAACTAACCTACAGGTGTCAAGACAAGTCGGGACGTGGCGGGACAAGACAGGACAAACAGGACGGGACAAGACAAGACAAGTGTGACACGAAGGGTTCACGCCTTACGGTTCGAGGGGGATCAGACCCTCTTGCCGTGCGCACGCTCAACCCTACCCCAACCCAGGAACTCAGGACAAGAAGTACAGGGATCACTTCCGCTAGGGAAGCATCCGAAACGCCCGAAGGCTTTTGTATAACAGGACAAGACATGACAAGTGTAGGGAGTTGTTATTCTAGGGTGTCCACACGCATGCACACACAAGATAATCCTACGATGTCAAAAGTTTTGTTGGTAGGCTCAGACTTCGTCGTCAAGTCTGAGCCGTCAAGGGGCGTCCCGGACGCTATCATTTCACGTCCGGTTCTCTTTGTTCACAGTTAACGGTTCTAACCAGCTAAGGCCTAAGCACGGCCAAAAGTGCAAGTGGAATACACTTGCCTGCGGTGGTGAGTGTGTCATCCGTCCGGGGCGTCTCGTCCAGGCGTCTCGTCCGCGGTAGTCTGTCTGAAACAGTGTCACGGCGACGGTGTCAGGTCGCGATTTTCATCAAGTCCTATTAGGGTTTGTTTCTAGGTTATCGAGACTATCCAAATTGTCATAAGTCACGTTTTGGAGTTTCATCAGCCTAGATCGACCACTACCCTATATGCACAGAAAAGTTGTCCGATTGTCGATCTTTCTACAGTGACGTCATTTTTACAGAAGCTGAAAGTAAATTTAGTTTGAGTTGTCCAATTTTAGATTAGGGTTTGATTTGCTAGGTGTGGGTTCGCTACGAGTTAGGGGACTAACCTTTGCTGCGTTTGAACGTTGATCAGACGTCGGGTCTGAAAGCGGCGACGGTCGTATGAAAGACGTATTATATCTGCTGATGGTTTAAGGGTGTCCATATGATCGTAACGACGAGCGCCAAATATCTGCGAGATCGGGTTTCTGACGTTAAGCTAAAACGTTAAAATTAATAACATCATAATCTAGCATGTATAATTACTGTTTATACCAACATATCAGTACTTACTGACTAATATCTCACAGGCTAATATATATATAACCAAAGCTCAAACACACTAACTTGTATATAAATAATGGACCAATATACAACCAATACTTGCACTAGGTAAAGTGTGCCCTGTGATCAATTTGGGCACAGTGACCCACATAAGATTAGTACCCATACAGCCATCAACAAAAACTAAAATATAATTACAAGTATATAATATTGCTTACTATCAAACTAATATGTATTACTCACAGTTCCTTGGGTGTGCATGCTGCCGTTGCGATTTGTTTTGCAGGTGGAGCGTGCGGTGACCTTCAGCGATGAACGGTGCGGCGTTAGATGGCGAGGCGAGTAGAGAAGAGACGGACAGTGGCAGTAAGAAGATCTGAGGGGAAGAGAGTCGGGTCCGATGGCAAGGGATGTCGGAAGGCGTCTGCGCGTGCGATGGCTCCGGGCGCTGTTGGTCGGACGGCGGCAAGTGGAGGCGTGGCGGCACTTGGCTGATGACGGCGTGGCGCAGCGATCGAAGGTGGCGGCAGCGGAGAGAGGGCAAAGGCGGTGTCGTAGTTCGCGGGTGCGGCGGATCACGGCGGCGGCCTCGAGATCGGAGACGCCGGAGCGACGTCGTGCGGGGTTGAGCGCCAGAGGAGGCGGCGATCGGAGATCGCCGACAACGAACGGCGGTGCCATGTGCTTGGGGGTCGGTCTGTGAGGCAGGAACACTGCCGAGAGCGCCGGAGGAGGCAGCGCGAGGGAGGGCGGCGGCGGATCGGAACGTAGGCGAGGGGCGGCGGCGCTGATGCGAGGGCGGCGGGGCGGCGCGCTGAGCGAGGGGAGGCGGCGCTGATGCAAGAGCGGCGGGGCGGCGCGCTGAGCGAGGGGAGGCGGCACTGATGCGAGAGCGGTGGGGCGGCGCACCGTGAGCGTGAGAGAGAGATGAGGGAGAGGAAGAGATCGAAAATGGGGGTATTTTGGTGGCGGCTTGGCTGAGAGCCCTAGGGCTGCGGGTGAAATTATTTAGGGTTAGGGTTTATAATTTGGGGTTTAATATTATATAATATTTTGGGTTTGCTAAATAGCTATATGATAAGGGTTAAATGGGAGAGGGGTATAGGGATGGAGGGCGTACGGGTTGGGGTAAGTCTAGGGGAGATTAGCGGAACAGATTAGGGAAGATTTTAAAACGATTTAAATTAGGGATTTAGCCAGATTTGGCTATCAAATTTTGAAATTTGAATCTGACTGGGCAAATCAACGGTCGAGATTTCTCCGAGCGATATCTTTCAATCCGGGCGTCAGAAAAATAATCCGAAAATACCGGGGCGATCGTGGAGACGGGACGCACAGATCTACGGAGCCCGATCGTGCGTAACGTCTACCAAAATTTTACGTAAAATTGGGAACGCCGTTTTGAGTCAAAAGACTAAAACGCCCCTATCGTTCAAAGTCGTTTTGCGAGAAAACGAGCCGTGAAAGACGTTCCCAAAAATTACTATAAAATACAACACCCCGAAACGATCGCAATGGCATATCACCTCGCATATGCCAGAGCTCAGAAACAACCAAATAAAATACGTGCACGATAAAACACGTGCGCGCAGAAAATTACAAACGGTCGGAAAGCGGCCGTTACATTCTACCCACCTTAGAAATGATTCCGTCCTCGGAATCACTCATACTAAGACTAATTATAAAATCTATAAATACTTAAGCCTATAACTCCCATCTTCCACAAAATGATCTCTAATCATATAACTTCAACGTCATTCCTCAAATAATCCATCATGATCCTTCTTTTCACTGGATACAGCCACGACTAATCTCACGTCCTAACACTTAACTATAGATCTATTCACTGTTGTTCAAATTTCCAACTCCAACTCCTCATAAAAGAATAACAATCACCGTGTCCTTAATGCATTCCTTGTCATATCTTCCCATAAATTTATCCGCCAAATAATTGAACTATCAAAATCATATCTCCTCTTACTTATTATAATTATTTTCAACCAATATT
The DNA here is from genome assembly GCA_030789695.1 of Scilla litardierei. Lineage (NCBI taxonomy): Eukaryota > Viridiplantae > Streptophyta > Magnoliopsida > Asparagales > Asparagaceae > Scilla > Scilla litardierei. The sequence continues at coordinate 104,607,579 of CM061134.1, read as the reverse complement.
AAATCCGACAACCTAACCATCCATTTGTCCCTACACGTTGTGTTACTCCCAATGTCTTCTTACATCAACCCAACCTTCAAGTCTCGATGCTAATAAAAGCTCTCCTCAATTTCACGATCATCCTAACTCTTACCATACTCAGTTGCCAACCAAATCTACCATTCGTCTAAACCTCAAATCTGATAGGTTCTCATCTTCACGCATACAATCTCCTTCAACTAGAATCCTCCATTGAGTCCGTCACACTTCGGTTTTATAAATAAGTCTTGGACATCCCATCTTCTCTTCCGAAAGAAATCTATTCCAATATCCTATTGTTCCAAAATCGGTTAATCAATGCTATAACAAATCTCATCTCTCCCTGAGCCTACCCGCAAACAAATCCTACAACAATAACAGCTAGTCCCAAAACTATAACAACCACAACATACGTTCCAAAATGGAGAGAGAGAAGAGAAAGGGAAACTTAAAACCAGTGACACATTTTAAAACATTTGGAAAAACGTGTGGAGTCGTGGTAATGGATGAGGAAGGATAATTGATTTATGATCTTGTGAGCTAATTTCAAAAATTTAAAGGTTTGGTTTTAAAAAAACAAAGTTTTAATTACAATCACACGCAGTCAAAGATAAGCTATTCCATAATCGCGAAAAACTACGTCTAAGGAAATTGCCTGCTATGACCCTATTCATATATGTATGAATACCGTCATTCAGACGACTTCAATCATATCATGGTTAACACTGAGTACACATTCAACACACAAAAGGCAACTATCAGGATCCTAAAGATGACACACGCATACAGGTCTACACACTCTACCTATACTTACGCACCACAACGACATCACCTACCAAGGGCCTACTCCTAAACTGGAGATAGCATGGACAACTACAAGGACTAATGTCTAGATAATAGAAAGAAAAGGAGACTAGATCAAGAGCGAAGTGAAATAAGATCGGAAAGAACGAGTTCCAACAACGCGGGGTAAGGAGATAGTTGGTTGGAAGAGACAAAATATTTCTCAGAATAATTAGATAGATGAAGGAGATTTACGTGTAAAATATGATATCGTACACTTTATACTTTTAAAAAAATGTAGGGAAAAGTGAGCAGACGGTAAAAAAATTCTTATAATTTTGGGGAAAGAGTTGTATGAAGGAGATAAAAGTGGGGTGAGGTAGCGGTTGTTTTGCAAATGAAAGTAAGTTTAACCAAGATTTTTGAAATGTGGTCGCGAAGAACATAGAACTGGTATAATAATAATAATAAAATAATTGAAGTTCCCTCTGGTTTAGAAAATATTTTAAAAGTACGTGCGGTAAGTGATTATCAATAAAAATTTTGTAGTTTGGAAAAGTAATATATATATATATATGGATTATAGAATTTGATAACAAGGTTTAAAAAAAACTGAAACACGAAAGATGCCGATTTGAAAATAGGTACAAGATAGTAAAATAATTTTACAACCAGGGAGGTTTCAAGATTAGTGAAAGAATTTTAACTCAACCGAAAAACAAGAATTTTGAAATATATAACATAAGGGTTTTCAAAGAAGTTAAGCTGAGCGAAAAACTTAATAGGAATTTCAAAAATACTTTTAGAGGCAGCAGACTTGGCAAGGGAACAGACTCGAAGGATCAACGACACTCGTCAGGAACGATTACTTGAATTGGAAGAAAGGAAAAGATCGCATGATGGATACTCTTAGGATACGATTCACGAAGCTACGATGGAACTCTACGGTCGATATCACGAAAAGGGTAATGATCAGGGAGACGCTAGAAGTCAGGGATTCTAATTATCGGGTCGTCTGAAGATCAGGAGAGCTCGGCGCTAAGATTTCCTAATGAGCTAAACTACAATCAGGATCTAGGAGGAAAGTTCCTAAGAGAATCAAGGTTACGTTCTGCTGGGCTCGAAGTCAATGGAGCTGGGCGAGCGACTAAACTAAAAGGAGGACTCTAGAAATCTAATTTGGTCAGAGTCAAGTGGCTACTAAGGTATCCTAGGACGAGGATGTCTAATTCCTAACTAAGGCGTTTAACTATCAAACTGAGACGTCTACCTAAGTCTTCCTACTATCTAAGACTGGGAAACTAATTCAGACTTGTACGTGGATATCAAATGAATGCGGTACTTTTATTGTTCCGAACTTTTGCAAGACCTGCATGGGCCACCACTAAAACCTGTCACGCCCCGCTTCCCAAAATGAACGGAGGCGAAGCGTGACTAAGGCCCGCTTAGGCCAGAGCTGAGAAGCTCGGACCCAATAAGCGTCTGTAGAGGTACCATTTTAAAAAGATTTTCAGGTTCTTGCATTATTAAAGTTCGAAACAACAGAAGTACAGGAAGGAAGTTGCATTCATTAAATTAAAGATATAATATCCAACAAGTACAAAGTCTAAAGAGAAGCCTAAGCGTGGTAACAAACTATCTAAAAGCAAACTAAAAGTAGTAACCTCTGAAAGTGACGACTAAGAAGACCTCAAGGTCTGGTCCTCGTCGGGCGCGTACTCTGGGTCGACGTCCTCGGCTCCTCGTGCTCCAGTGCGTCTGCCTCGTCCACGAACTCTGGCTGAGCACCTGACGTACAGCACCCAAGAAAAAGGAACTGTACGTCAGGTAAAGTTTACAAGAAGGGTTAGACTTTACTGCAAGTGCACCGAACTTTAAACAACGGTTTACTGGTTGATTAACATGTTGAGGTTCTTTTACACAACAGTTTACTGGTTGATTAGCATGCTGTGGTTATAACAGGGTAACACAACAGGAAATAACGTAGCAGGAAAGTAAAACGGGACAAGTAGTAGTCGTAGCGTGTGCTACCAACTACGGGGACTACCCTACAGGTGTCAAGACAAGTCGGGACGTGGCGGGACAAGACAGGACAAACAGGACGGGACAAGACAAGACAAGTGTGACACGAAGGGTTCACGCCTTACGGTTCGAGGGGGATCAGACCCTCTTGTCGTGCGCACGCTCAACCCTACCCCAACCCAGGAACTCAGGACAAGAAGTACAGGGATCACTTCCGCTAGGGAAGCATCCGAAACGCCCGAAGGCTTTTGTATAACAGGACAAGACATGACAAGTGTAGGGAGTTGTTATTCTAGGGTGTCCACACGCATGCACACACAAGATAATCCTACGATGTCAAAAGTTGTTGTTGGTAGGCTCAGACTTCGTCGTCAAGTCTGAGCCGTCAAGGGGCGTCCCGGACGCTATCATTTCACGCCCGGTTCTCTTTGTTCACAGTTAACGGTTCTAACCAGCTAAGGCCTAAGCACGGCCAAAAGTGCAAGTGGAATACACTTGCCTGCGGTGTCGTCCGTCCGGGGCATCTCGTCCAGGCGTCTCGTCCGCGGTAGTCCGTCTGAAACAGTGTCACGGCGACGGTGTCAGGTCGCGATTTTCATCAAGTCCTATTAGGGTTTGTTTCTAGGTTATCGGGACTATCCAAATTGTCATAAGTCACGTTTTGGAGTTTCATCAGCCTAGATCGACCACTACCCTATATGCACAGAAAAGTTGTCCGATTGTCGATCTTTCTACAGTGACGTCATTTTTACAGAAGCTGAAAGTAAATTTAGTTTGAGTTGTCCAATTTTAGATTAGGGTTTGATTTGCTATGGTGTGGGTTCGCTACGAGTTAGGGGACTAACCTTTGCTGCGTTTGAACGTTGATCAGACGTCGGGTCTGAAAGCGACGATGGTCGTATGAAAGACGTATTATATCTGCTGATGGTTTAAGGGTGTCCATATGATCGTAACGACGAGCGCCAAATATCTGCGAGATCGGTTTTCTGACGTTAAGCTAAAACGTTAAAATTAATAACATCATAATCTAGCATGTATAATTACTGTTTATACCAACATATCAGTACTTACTGACTAATATCTCACAGGCTAATATATATATAACCAAAGCTCAAACACACTAACTTGTATATAAATAATGGACCAATATACAACCAATACTTGCACTAGGTAAAGTGTGCCCTGTGATCAATTTGGGCACAGTGACCCACATAAGATTAGTACCCATACAGCCATCAACAAAAACTAAAATATAATTACAAGTATATAATATTGCTTACTATCAAACTAATATGTATTACTCACAGTTCCTTGGGTGTGCATGCTGCCGTTGCGATTTGTTTTGCAGGTGGAGCGTGCGGCGACCATCAGCGATGAACGGTGCGGCGTTAGATGGCGAGGCGAGTAGAGAAGAGACGGACAGTGGTAGTAAGAAGATCTGAGGGGAAGAGAGTCGGGTCCGATGGCAAGGGATGTCGAAAGGCGTCTGCGCGTGCGATGGCTCCGGGCGCTGTTGGTCAGACGGCGGCAAGTGGAGGCGTGGCGGCACTTGGCTGATGACGGCGTGGCGCAGCGATCGAAGGTGGCGGCAGCGGAGAGAGGGCTAAGGCGGTGTCGTAGTTCACAGGTGCTGCGGATCACGGCGGCGGCCTCGAGATCGGAGACGCCGGAGCGACGTCGTGCGGGGTTGAGCGCCAGAGGAGGCGGCGATCGGAGATCGCCGATGGTGAACGGCGGTGCCATGTGCTTGGGGGTCGATCTGTGAGTCGGGAACACTGCCGAGAGCACCGGAGGAGGCAGCGCGAGGGAGGGCGGCGGCGGATCGGAACGTAGGCGAGGGGCGGCGGCGCTGATGCGAGGGCGGCGGGGCGGCGCGCTGAGCGAGGGGAGGCGGCGCTGATGCGAGAGCGGCGGGGAGGCGCACTGAGTGAGGGGAGGCGACGCTGATGCGAGAGCGGCGGGGCGGCGCACCGTGAGCGTGAGAGAGAGATGAGGGAGAGGAAGAGATCGGAAATGGGGGTATTTTGGTGGCGGCTTGGCTGAGAGCCCTAGGGCTGCGGGTGAAATTATTTAGGGTTAGGGTTTATAATTTGGGGTTTAATATTATATAATATTTTGGGTTTGCTAAATAGCTATATGATAAGGGTTAAATGGGAGAGGGGTATAGGGATGGAGGGCGTACGGGTTGGGGTAAGTCTAGGGGAGATTAGCGGAACAGATTAGGGAAGATTTTAAAACGATTTAAATGAGGGATTGAGCCAGATTTGGCTATCAAATTTTGAAATTTGAATCTGACTGGGCAAATCAACGGTCGAGATTTCTCCGAGCGATATCTTTCAATCCGGGCGTCAGAAAAATAATCCGAAAATACCGGGGCGATCGTGGAGACGGGACGCACAGATCTACGGAGCCCGATCGTGCGTAACGTCTACCAAAATTTTACGTAAAATTGGGAACGGCGTTTTGAGTCAAAAGACTAAAACGCCCCTATCGTTCAAATTCGTTTTGCGAGAAAACGAGCCGTGAAAGACGTTCCCAAAAATTACTATAAAATACAACACCCCGAAACGATCGCAATGGAATATCACCTCGCATATGCCGGAGCTCAGAAACAACCAAACAAAATACGTGCACGATAAAACACGTGCGCGCAGAAAATTACAAACGGTCGGAAAGCGGCCGTTACATAATGATTTCACGTGCACAGCTAATTTCTTGCGACGCGAGTAGGCGGTGGTGATGGATGTGAAGGGTGGTGGTGGTGTAGGATCAATGGTAGTGGTAGTGGTAGGTGAAGAAGTTGTGGGAGGAGGGGATGATCGCCTAGGAGGTGATGGTAGTGGAGATGGTGGTGGAGGACCGTGAATGTGTGTACGAAGGCGGAGAATGGCGACGACATTTCGCTCGAGAGCGAGGAAACGGGGATGTGATAAGAAAGATGTGGATGGGTCCGAGGAGGTAGAGGAGGATGCGCTAGCGCGCAGAGCAACCAACTCGGCCTCGAGAGTGAGGCGAGCAGAGGTGGCCTGTTGGAAAGTAGAAGTGGTGCCAGCGGTAGTGGTCGTGCCGACACGAGAGGCTAGGCCAAAGAGAACCGTAGTAAGGGCCTCAGAAGAAACAATAGCAGCAGCCGGGGTATTGACACTAGGTCCAGCCCTGGGGTCCTCTCTGAACGCAGGGATATCCTGCTCGCCCAAGTGGATGGCAGGGGAAGGTGGTCTAGGTGCGTCAGGGAGAACAAAATGAAGGTGTAACCCCTACAAACTCAGGATCAGTAGGGAAAGACCAATCTGCCTCAAGTTGAATAGACATGCGGCCAGGATTTGGTAGAATGGTATATGGTGCAAGGGGTGGCCATAATAGAAAGCAAACCGACTGTCGCCTCGCGGCCGGATCATATGGGTATGCCTCAGGACAATGAGATCAAGATATGTAGATCCTTGGGCACGCGACAAATCGGGGGGAATCACGACGTTGAAGGGAGGGTGTAAGGCAATGAGAGTAATGAGGCAGCCGCAGCCATATTTACCCTTGTTTGCGCAGCTAATATCAATAAGCTTATGAATTAGCCACGCAGCGGCGTTTATGCGTACGTACGGGGCCTCAAAGGTAATCCCGTCAACACCAGGAATGAAGGGGATGTCATCGCCCATAAAGTGAATAAATCTGGGATGGTCACGGTACCGGACTCATCCCTAGGAAAGAAAGTGCTCGATATGATACGATGGGTGAGACGGAAGACCGGGTGAATGATGGAAGAGGCCTTGGCCTTGCCTCTAGGAAAATGATCGTGGAGAGGGAGGCGTCCCCGAAAGTGGTCGACATCGAAGTCGACATGCAATTCATAGGGGAGGATGCTGCCTTCTAGATTGGGGAAACCGAAAATATTGTTGAGGGTGACCAAAGGAGCACGGAAGTTTCAATTTCGAAGGCGAAAATCAATAATTGACACTGCCTCAGTTTTGAGAGTGGAGAGAAATTCGAGTGTGAGAGCGGGGTAGGTTGGGGCATGAGAGCGCAAGAAACTAAGCCAAACTAAGTTTGCGAATATGGACTCGACTTCAGAGAAAACTCCAAGATCGAGTAGGGTTTGGTCATGTGCAAACTTGGTGGCTAAGTGAGATCGTTGGCTGAGTCGAGAATAGAAGTCTTTGTGTGCCTGACTCATGTAACGGATTTCCCGCGATCCCAGCAGTGGGTCCACCACAGGTATGATAGGCTGGGGTGGTGGTTGTGTAGGCGGTGGGGAGGAGCACGTCCACGCGTAGAACATGTGGATTTTTGTCTCTTGCGAGACGGCTCCTCTTCCACCATGATGTGCTTATCCTTGTCCTTATCTTTTGCCATGATTATGTGTAGTGTGATATGCAAGATTATATGAGTGTGCACACAACCAATGACAAAGGAGCAAAATAATAATACTTGGGCAATGTAAAAATCAAGCTAAGGAGCGAGTTTACCCAGCTATCAAGCAAGTCCTTGCTCCCAAAAGATCCCACGATGTACGATGGAATGATTTGGGGATCCGCCGCACGCTAATCCAACAAGAACAGAGTTCTCGAAAATTGGGGTTAGGGCTAGGTTTTTTGGGCGATTTGGTGATGAAGTGTGGGCGATGGTAGGGTGCTTGATGGTGGGAGAGTATGAGTGGAAGTGGGAGAGTGATTTTGGGAGTAGTGGGAGTAATAGAGGAGATCGTGTGGGAGGGAGGCGAAACGACCACTCGAATCGGAATTCTGGAAGTCGGGTGAATGAAATCGGGTGAGGGGTAGAATATATATAGGGTTAGGCAAACCGATCGGGTGAAAGTTCACCCGATCGATTGGGTCGATTTTCGAAAAATCACTGTTGGATAGCAGCTATAGGTGAACCGATCGGGTGAGATTTCACCCGATCGGTTGACCGCTCCCCAATATACCCGAGGCTTCTATCATCTCCACCCGATCAGCGATCCGATCATCGCATATGTCACCCGATCGGTTCACTAACATGTTGAAACTGGCCATTTACTGATACTGACCACCCGATCGGTTGATGCATGAACCGATCGGGTGGGTGCAATTCATGCACAAATACAAAAAATCATCTAAGTATCCCAACGAAGATTCCCACAGCAGTGTTTATTCACAAAAATTAGTAATCTAATCCTATAAAAACAGACAAAAGTTCAGAACATGGGTGCCTCCCATGAAGTGCTGTTGTTTATAGTCGTTTGCTCGCCCGTCATGATGGTCATGGTGGTTTGTACGGGTGATGCTCCACGATCGACGTCTTCTCAACTGTTGGGGCAGGGGCTCTTGTTGTTGACAGGGTCAAAAGATGGATGGTCTCCACGACTCTCCTACTGGTGGTATCCGGGGGTTCTTCCTTGGTGTTGTCGCCACTCTCTTTAGATTACGAACCTCATCAGCTGTTAGCGTCAGAGTCTCCTTCCCCTTGATCTTTGTTAGAGCAACCTTCCTAAATCTGGGGGGAATCAACTGGGAGACACACACTCGTTCAGTAGCTTCTTCTTTTCCCAACCCATTGTGCTCCTCAAGTTTATCCAAGCCTTCGGGGGGTTCCTTAAGAGAACTTCCCAAGCTCTTGCATCAATGACCCTTTCTTCTTCGATCTCCAGCTGGTTGCATTTAGGTTCCTCCGGTGGAAACTTCATCGACAATGCCAAGTCAAACTCTACTTTCTGATCTCCGACGTTCAGGGACAACTTCCCCTTCTTGACGTCTATGAGTACGCCTGTGGTTGCCATAAAGGATCGTCCGAGGATAATCGGAGTGTGATTATCCTCAGGCATATTCATAACTACGAAATCGAATGGCACATGCACACCGCTGACATTGACCGGTAAGTCGTCGACTACCCCCACCGGGTACTTTACCGATCTGTCTGCCAGCTGCAGAGTCATATTTATCCTCGTGTATAGAGATAGGGGCATCAAACTTACGCTTGCCCCCAAGTCGACAAGCGCTCTATTAATTGACACCTCCCTAATTGAGCACAGGATAGAAAAACTCCCTGGGTCCTTCAGCTTTGGCGGATTTGCTTGTTAGATTAGGGTGCTGCACTCCGTCGTGAGGATAACTTTGTCTTTTCTCGTCCCCTTCGTAACTAGGTCCTTCAAAAATTTTGCATACGAGGGGATGGTCTCGATTGCTTCCAGAAAGGGGATTTAAATACTCAAGTCCTTCATCATCTCGAAAAACTTGCCATACTTCTCATCGATTTTTGCTTTGGCAAGCCTTTGTGGGAATGGCACTGTAGGCTTGAAGACCCTTGAGTTGTCGCCATCATTTTTCTTCTTCTCTTCCGAAACTCCCTCCAGAGTCACGGGGTTTGACGTCGAAGATCCATTGTCATTCTCTTTCAGATTTGGTCTCTCATTGACCAATGGTGCTTCAGGTTCTTTCACGGCCTCCCGCACCGAAATCTGTGTCCCACTCCTCAAGTCTATTGCGGAGACATTTGCTTGACCATGTGTCAAGGCTAGAGTTTGGTTCGGTCCCCTTGGGTTCACATCTGATTGTCCCGGCAGCTGCCCTTGTGCCTTTTGAAGATTGGCCACTTGTAACCCCAGCTGGGTCACTTGGTCTGCCAAAGACTTCTGCCCAATCTGCAGTTGTAGGTTGATCTTCTCTTGATTTTATATTTACTGAGTCAAGAGGTTCGCGATCGGAGAGACCACCCGTTGTTGATTGTATTGTTGCTGCTGGGGCGGGGGTTACTAATTTCTAGGAGGGAACTACTGATATATCTGCTGCTGAGGTGGAGGGGGTTGATATAGCTGCTGCTGTTGCTGAGGTTGCTGGGGCTGCTGGTAGGGTGCCATGTAGCTGAAATTTGGGTGGTTCCGATTGTTTGGAGAATATGCGGGATTTGAGCTTGTCCTCGGCAGATAGGGTGCATTCTCCGTAGGGTTATAAAACAGGGCACTCGCTTGATCCACCGGTGCCGAGATATCTCCACCATCAAAGTCTCCCAAGACTTCAGTTTCTACCACTGCTACTTGCTGAGTGTTGGCGCCACCGGCTCCAACCATGAATGCTGAGATCTGGGTGGAAAGCAAATCAAATTTGATAGACAGCTTGTCAACTTCCTCTACCCGGTGCATTCCTCCAGCCTTCGGTGTAGCTCGCTCGCCGCTCCACCTTTCATTGTTTGATGACATACTTTCCAAAATATTTTCGGCATCCACCTCATTTCGTGCCATAAAGGATCCTCCCGCTACTGCATCCATTTAGGACTTCAAGTCGTCCCTCAGCCCATTGTTAAACAAGTTGATAATCTGCCAGCGGGGGAGCACATGGTGAGGACATTTTCTCTGTATTTCCTTGAACCTCATCCATGCTTCATGCAGTGATTCATGGCTGGCCTGGGAGAAAGAGGAGATTTTGCTCCTTAGCTTCATTGTCTTCCCCGGAGGAAAGAACTTGTTCAGGAATGCATTTGAAAGCTTCTTCCGGGTTGTAAATTTACTGGGGTCCTTCCCCCTCAGCCATTACTATGCCTTGTCCCGTAGAGAGAAGGAGAACAATCTCAGCCGGATAGCTTCGGTTGACACACCATTTATTTTGAACATCCAAAAAAGAATCCAAGTGCTCGATCGGGTTCTCCATAGGAGCTCCAGAAAACTGGTCTTGCTGTATCCAAGCCACAAGCGATGGCTTTAGCTCAAATTTTCCGTTTGTAATGGCCGGAGGTTGAATGCTAGACGTGGATCCGATGGACGGCATAGAATACTCGAGCAGAGACTTCTGAGGAACGATATTTCCTGCCATGGCGAATTCTTCTCTTCCTTTTCTTTCAGCGTTCATACGCCTCAGAGTGGCACTGATCTCGGGATCTAAAGGAACTAAGTCGTCAAGACTTCTCGAGTTCCTGCGCATCAAAAATCAGAATACACCGTGAAGCACGTATGGTATGATGCGAAATAAAAACAAAGAATAATAAAGAAAATGAAAAATAAAAATAAAAATAAAAATAAAAAATAGAATGTGAAAATTATCACGCGGTAAGGATGTGAGCTAGTCTCCAAGGTTTACAGGGTCCTAAATGAAACAAGCACGTTGCCTCCCCAGCAACGGTACCATAAAGCTTGACGTCCCCTAGATTTGCACTATGTAAAGTCGGTACGGGGATACCAGGATTAAATATTTGTAACCACAAGCGCATGTGTCGAAGTATGCTTGGGGGTCGAACATAGGGAGGCGTGTGTTGTGCTAGTTAACAGTTAAGAACCGGATCACCCGGTGGGTGAGCTAGCCCTATCGCTTGGTGGGTTGTCACGATATGAAACTACGGAAAGGTGTAAGATATAAAAAGTAACCTAGAACTTTGGTTTCCACCCTATCATGTGTTCTCTCTATTACGACCGACGGATAGGAATACGAACGTATTCTGGGGTTTAGTGGTAGGACGTTGGCTCTGATAGCGGTACCTAGCGTCCCATGGGCCCGATATTCCGGTCAATGCTCAGGATGATACGCTAGGTCTACCCAGGTTCGGACGATGGGCATTCCCATGTCCAACACCAACCTACTTCGGGAGCACTAAGCTCGCAACGATTGCTCCCGACAATTCATCCAAGTCGTTCATACGCGCGAGGAATCAATGTCTACGCTAGGGGTGTGAGCTGTGGCTAGAGGATCAACCACCCGTTTTATTTTCCCTTGGCCCGGTAGTCAGAGGAGGTCTTTCTCCCGCCAATGACAATAAAACGCCCCGCGTAACCATCTAAATCCCTATATCCTATCGAAAACCTAATCCTATAGTCGTTCGAGTGAGAACCCACGAAGGGGCTTCTACCAATGTCCCAGATTAGGAAACTACTCGCTAATCATTGCATTAAGAGCAGCAAAATAAATTATATCCATTAAAATCAAGATCAAGAAATAGATTAGAGCAGCAAATGATAGTATTAACGCAATATTAGAGTATCAAAGCGATCAAGAAACTTACAAAGAAAAATAAATTCTCGGCAGTCAAAAACCCTTAAAACAGCTTAAAATGAGATCCTCATTTTCTGGGAAACCTAGGGCTATTTATACATATTGGCAAGATGCCAGGGAATATTCCCACAAGAAGACAAAAATAAGCGTCCATCCGATCGATTGAAACATCAACCGATCGGGAGAGACGATTATTGACTTGGTCTTCAGCATCTGAAATACATCACTCGTTCGTTGAACCGATCAGTTGAAGTCATTGAACTCGAGCTTGGGAAGAACTCTACCGATGACCCGATCGGTTGACTTGTCAACCGATCGGGTGGAATTTAGCACCAAAAACAGAGAGGACTGTCGCACCCAACCGATCACTGAACCGATCGGTTGGGATCTGCCTCATCCTTGCTTCTCCTCGGGTCTGAAACGTGTACACGAACTAATCGGGTGGGTCTGTCCACCCGATTGGTTAAGGGCTGATACATGATCTGAATTGACGTATGGCCCTCAGGTTCTCGTGTGACACCTCCCGTTGCTCCAGGGACTCATGATGTGTGCTATATATGTCTCCTGCGCCAGCAACATTCTGCAAAAGCACTCAAAGACAAAGAAAGTGAAAAGGAACTAAAAATCACAAAAGAATAGATACGAAACAACGGAAAACGACGGGAAATCACAGAGAAGACGTACGCGAATATATAAAATATAAACGCACGCCATTGATTCTGTAGATCGCTCTTTTTTTGGAACTGGGGGCTTGCTTAGGCCAGTTTTTTTGTGTGCCTCCCCAGTATAGTTTTCCCTTTCTTGGCTCGTGCCTAGTAGTTCTAGCGTAAGGTGACTGCCTCCCAGCCTCTCCCTTATATTCTCTACTGGTTGGAACTTGCCCTGATGTAGCTCCTATTTAGATTTATATACACACTCACTTACTTTTCTTTGTGTGTGTGTGTGTGTGTGTAAATCTTCAATTGAGAATATTTCGCACCGTGCGAAGATGTTTTTAGTTTTTTTGAAAAACAATTTCAAAAATTATTTTTTCCACCTTCATTATATGTTGTTATACCCCCCCTTAAAAAAATAATCGTTGAGAAATAATGTCATTTGGCCTCCGATTAAGGCATTTCAAAAAATTCGCACGTTTTGAGACCATTAAATTTGTAACGTGTGGATGGGTGCTCTAATCCCCTTAGGGTTCCCCCATTATTTTCCCTGGGGTATATAATTGTATGGATTAAACATAAAAAATTTGAAAAAATAATTCAAAAAAATAAAAACAGATTTCGCACGGTCTTTCGCACCGTTTTTTCGCAACGGAAGATTGCCTCAGCTTTTCTGAAGGGACACCTACTAACTGATTGCACTCTTTTGGCCCGCGAGCAGATTAGAGATTTTAGTAACCCCATGGGTGCCAGAGCATGCTTAAAATTAGATCTACGCAAGGCTTTTGATATTATATATGGAGAATTTATCTTTTTTATGATGCACCAAATGGGGTTCGGTACCAGATATATCAAGTGGATTTCAGAATGTGTTACTGCTCCCACTTTTTCCGTATTGGTTGATGGATCCCCTGCTCGATATTTTTCTGGCAACAGAGGCCTGAGGCAAGGTGATCCCTTATCCCCCTATCTTTTTGTTATTTTCATGGAAGCATTTTCATTGCTCATAGCTAGAGCCGAGGCTCTCCGGTCTATCCACCCTTTGAGGAGAATGGGGGCCATCTCCCACCTGCTTTTTGCTGATGACTTATTGGTTTTTTCCATGCCAACCTACATTCTTTTGAGGGTATCGGTAAGTTGCTGGCTACCTTTAATAACTTTACGGGCCTTCAAGTAAATTAGGAGAAGAGTTCAGTTATCTTTAGCAAAGGAACGAAGGAATCTGGGAGACTAGCTAGTTGCCTTAGTATTAAAAAGGTTTCCTCGCTTACCACCTATCTTGGGTTACCTTTATCTGCTAGCTACCCCAAGGCATCTATGTTCAATCGGTTGATTGATAAGTGTAGGAAGAGGCTTAATGGTTGGTCTTCAAGTCTCCTGTCCATTTCTGGTAAAATTGAGCTGGTTCGCTCAATTATATATGGCATGATGGCTTTTTGGATGTTCGCATATCGTATCCCTTCCTCTGTTATTTGCTCTATTAACTCAGCCTGCAGACATTTTATTTCGGGAAATCAGCACATCTGGGCTTGGAATGATTTATGCTCCCCTAAGGAGGAAGGAGGAGTGGGGCTCAGGCTGCTCACTAACCTTAATGTGGCTTCTGGTGTTCGCCTTACTTGGAGGTACCTGACCTTAGAAGGTCCCTGGGCTATATATATGAGAGGTCGATACATACCTGGTAATACAGACTTTTTCAGTGCGAAGGCCAAACCTACAAATTCCGGTAGTTGGCAATTCATGCTTCGTTCCTGCCATATCTCCCACAAACTCATCAGGCGCATTGTTCGTGATGGGGCATCTACATCCTTTTGGTATGACAATTAGCTAACCACGGGCCCAATTGCCTCAAATCATGATGTCCCGGCTGGTGAGGAAAGGAAGCTAGTTATTGATTATTGGTCCCCAGTTGGCTGGAAAGACGACCCTGCCATTTGTAATTTGCATCATCTTCTATAGGGTTTCACTCTCACACATGGGGTTGATACATGGGAGTGGATATCTGGGCCTACTTGCACATTTCGATATGCGTGGGCTGGTTCTCGTACAGAGGGTACCCTGTTTCCATACTACAAGATTGTCTGGTATAGTAATCACATCCCGAAGATGTCTATCACACTACTTTATGCGTTCCATGGTAAGATACTTACCAGAGATATACTACATAAATGGGGTTTCCCCACTAGCCAACTTTGTGTGCTTTGTAACAATAGCGCCACCGAAAGTATGGAGCATCTTTTTTTTTGAATGCAGCTACATTAGATATATCCTCTGTAGAAGCCTCCTTAAACTTGGCATCACATCTCCAGCCCCTCACTCTCTATCAGCGGTGGGGGATCTCTTTCTGGCATGTTACAACAAGAAGGAGAGTGTGGGCATTTAAGCTAAAACTGCCTTAGCAGCCATGGTTTGGCATATCTGGAAGCAAAGGAACAGCGGGATCTTTGAAGGGAAAAGTGTGGAGAAAATAGCACTCTTTGATGCCATCTCAACCGATGTCAAAATGGGACTGAGGGATATTGAGCGTGATCAACCATCTGCAGCAGTCCCATTTTCAAACTGGGGATTTTGTGACACTTGATATTGTACATGGAGTATACTTTCCCCAATTTATTTAGTTTTTTCTTTTTTTCTGTTCCATAGGTTGACTAGGTTGATAGTAGTTAGTAGGGGGTGACGACGCTTGTGTCCTATCCTCCCTCTCTCCACTATTCATTTAGTCAACCTCTTGGAGACACATGTTATGTATTGTTTTGATGTGATGATATAAATAAATACACTTACTCTTTATTTATTTATATATAGGAAGGTTAGTGTATTTCTATATTAAGGAAAATCAAAATAATGTACAAGAGAACTAATTGGTTGCACCTAATGAGAGGGAAAGGAAGGTAGAGAGAGGATAGGGCACAGGCGCCGTCACTCTCTACTGCCAGCCTCTTCCTCCCACAGTGCCACCAAATACATATCAACCCGCATCTCGGAATCCCCAATTCCCCATAACCCGCGATGCCTCAGCATCGTCCACATCAAGGTCTCTGAGAATAACCCTGACATCCGCTGTTATTTCTTCAAATAGTTGCGTCCTGGTCTTCTTTGTGCCTTCAAATATCCTTCTGTACCTTTCTTTCCAGATGTGCCAAGCAAGCGCTGCAAGCACCGTTTTGGCAATCAAGCTTAATGCATTTTTACTAGCAAAGTGTTGCAAATAATAGTTCCCAGCATCGTGAAGGAGAGGTTGAAAGGGTTCTGATACACCCAACTTGAGGAGACATCTACTCAGGATGTATTTGGACTAGTCACACTCGAAGTATATATGATTACCAGTCTCATTTAAGTCTTCCTCGCATAGCACGCAAAGAGCCTCGGTATGCACCCCCCAATTTCGCAGAACATCCTTAGTAAGGATCTTGCCATGGAAAGCTCTTAAAAGGTTAATAGACATTTTTGGACATTATAAGGAAACCATATAAGCTTTTCAAACGAAAAAGGGGACCCTCTGTGTCCGATTCCATTCCAGGCGTCTTTAAATAAAAACATTGGGCCGGCTCCCCACTCCCAGGCGTCAGTTCCTGCAGATAGCCGAACCTGAGATAGTAAATGCATGATCAGTTGAATAGTTGTGTCATCCGTCCATCCACGTGGCGACCAGTATTCAATCACTCTCTTATTCGATGCTCCCAGTGGTATGTCATACATGTCACAGAGCGGCCCACAGGGGAGCCAGTTGTCGTACCAAAAGAGAGTGGTAGCACCGTCTTGGACCTTCCTTTTGATCAGCTGTTTTGAGTATTGTCTGCATTTTAGCATGAACTTCCATGTACCTGATTGAGTTAGCTTACTCTTAGCAGCAAAAAAACTTGAAGTTTCCCTGTAATTGTTCCTCATGTAGCTTGCCCAAAGCCCATCAGAAGTTAACATTCTCCATGTCAACTTCACTCCTGTAGCCAAGTTGATGTCTGGGAGCAGCCTTAAACCCACTCCCCCCCTCCGCTTTTGGGGTACAAATGCTTTTCCAAGCCCAGATTTTAGAGGAACCCCAAATAAACTGCCTACAGGCAGTTATGATGGTACGAAGGGTGGATTTAGGGATACGGTATGCCTGCATCCAAAATATAACCATACCATATATAACAGACCTGACCAACTCAATGCGTCCCGAAATTGATAGTAAGGAGGACGTCCATCCCGAAAGCCTCTTCCTGCATTTATCTATAAGTCAACTATACATAGAGGGTTTCGGGTACCTGGGAGATAGGGGCAGCCCCAAATAAGTAGTAATAGAGGTTCCAAGAGTAATCCTCATCAAGTTGGCAAGACTCATTGGGTTCTTCGCGCCTTTACTAAATATAGAAGTGCTTTTCCCCCAGTTTATTTGTAATCCTGTAAAGTTGGAAAAATCATCCAGGAGGGATCTTAGTCCATCAATAGAATGTTTATTAGCTCGACAGAATAACAACAGGTCATCTGCAAATAGAAGGTGTGATATAGAACCAGTTCTACGCATAGGATGGATACTGCGGGTCCTAATGGCTTTCTCCACCAATAACGTGAAAGCTTCCATGGTAATCACAAAAAGAAATGGGGAGAGGGGGTCACCTTGTCTGAGTCCTCTATTACCTTCAAAATATCCAACTGGGGAACCATTCACCATTACAGAAAAAGTGGGGGTTGATATACATTCCTGGATCCAACCAATAAACAATCTGCCAAATCCTATGCGCTGAAGGATGTAATAAATAAATTCTCGATTAACACTATCAAACGCCTTCTTCAAGTCAAGTTTAATGCAAGCTCTTCCTCCCATAGGATTGCTAAAGTCCCTAATCTGCTCGTGGGCCAGTAGCGCACAATCTGAAAGTAGCCTCCCCTTAATGAAAGCAGACTGATTCGGAGATATGAGCTCATGAATTACAGTTTTCAGCCTATTGCAGATTATTTTGCTGATAACCTTATATATCACATTACAACAAGATATGGGTCTGTAATCCCCAAGTCCAGTGGCATTGGAGTTCTTTGGGACAAGAGTAAGATTAGTATGATTCAAGGGGTGCATTAATGAATTTGATCGAAAGAAAGACTGAATAGCGTCAGTGACATCATTACCGATCGTGCTCCAGCAGTGTTAGTAGAAGTAGCCATTGAAACCATCCGGGCCAGGGGATTTATCCACCCCTATTTGGAAGACCGCCTCCTTGATTTCCTCCCTAGAGACCCTCCTTTCAAGCCAACATGAAGCCTCCGAAGTGAGAATACGCTTGGGGACCAACTTCGGGAAAATATTCCAGTAGGAAGATTGGTTATATAATGACTCGTAGAAATTAACAGCGCTACTCCTGAGATCATCATACGTATGGTTAAGATTCTCGTCTGCATCCACAAGGTGGCCTAGATTGTTGTGCCCCTGCCTGGCCTTCATAGCCGAGTAGAAAAATTTTGAATTTTTATCTCCCAAACTAAGCCAATCTTGCCTACTTCTTTGCCTCAGCATTCCTTCCTCCATCTCCAATAATGATGCCAGTTTAAGAGCAAGCTCCTGCTCTCTGGACTGCAAAGAGAAATCAGTGTGTAGCTGGGAGTGATTATGCACCTCCTCAAGGCTCTTACGGCAGACAGCAACACTATTAGAAGCCGAATGGATCCGGGCCCAAGATTTTAGCACAGCTTTGACATTCCGCAGCTTGGTATAAACTCTGTGCATCGGAGTACCTTCAACATGTAGGTTCCATGCGCCTTCCAGCAGCTCTTGAAAGCCCTCCAACTTAACCCAAAAATTGTTAAATGGTTTGGGGAGGGACCTGACTTTAGTTTGTAAACGCAGGAGCATGGGAGAGTGATCAGACGTGAGAGGATCCAAGTATTCTACAAATGATTCAGGAAGGAGGTTGAGCCATTGGGGGTTACATAGAATCCGGTCCAGTTTAGCTACAATCTGCCCACTACCAAGTCTGCGATTACACCAGCTATAGGGCTTCTGGATGCCCTTTACATCGACAAGTAAACACTTGCTTAAATAGTCATTAAATTCATCTAGGACAGAAGCATGACATGGTCTTCCGCCTAACTTTTCTTTTGAGTACCTGACGCAGTTGAAGTCACCACCGATTAACCATGCATTCCTCCCAATAGTGGCGGCATCAGCTTCAAGGGTGCAATAGAGCAAAGCACGCTCAGAGCGCAAATTCAATCCGTAGACAGCGGTAATGTAAGAAGAGAATCCTCCCAAATTTTTACAATTGAAAGTGATGTGTTGTGATGAAATACTCTGCACAAAAGCTTGCCAAACTCCACCGTCCACTCCAACAAGAATACGACCACCCGATTGCAGATTAAAGTTGTCGAACATGCACCAATCCTTAGGGAAACAGGATCTCCAATTGTTACTAGTATTCTTCAGCTTAGTTTCAATCAGAATAACAATGCTAGTCTTTAATCTCATTAGCCTATCACGTAGGTCTCGCCTTCAAATTGGGTTATTGAGGCCACGTGTGTTCCAGACAAAGATACACATTAATAAATGATTTGGTTTGGCTTACCCGAAGCCCCTTCCCTGATCCGAGTAGTCTTCCTAGTGCCTCCCCCTGTTGATTCATGAGGCACCAACTTCTTAGGTATGATATCTGCTGCAGTGTTTTTCCCAGAATCAGTTTCCACCTCCTGCACCCATTCTGGGTTTGGAATTGTTATTGGATTCGGCGCAATATCAGTATTAATCTCCGAAGTCTCAGCTTGGCCAGCAGACATTGGCCTCTTATCTCTATCCATTCGAATGTTCCCCTCCAAGAAGTTCGTCTCTGATCCTTGATCAATAAAGGAACCATCCAGCAGAATTCTTTGTTTTGTAGGTGTCCTGCTACTCCTTTAATCCCAACATCACCACCTTCCTCTAATGCGTCTGTAGCATGTATATCAACTTCCGGTTGAGCCAGGGACTGAGCAGCACTCAATTCCGT
The DNA here is from genome assembly GCA_030789695.1 of Scilla litardierei. Taxonomy (NCBI): domain Eukaryota; kingdom Viridiplantae; phylum Streptophyta; class Magnoliopsida; order Asparagales; family Asparagaceae; genus Scilla; species Scilla litardierei. The sequence continues at coordinate 104,588,205 of CM061134.1, read as the reverse complement.
GTGAGCCTGGGTAGATACAGGAGAGTCATTTATTACCACCCCTAGTACTGCTGGGTGAGGGATTATTATAACAGGTTCACGCTGTATAGGTTCCTGCTGAGGTATAGAGCTAGCTTCCTTGCAAAGCGCCCCATCAGTAACATCATCTTTGCTATGGGATATAGAGCTAGTATCACCGTGTTCTTTACTGTGCACAACATTAGCCGAACCCTCCTTGTTTTGGATTGAAGAGAGCTTTATACTGTCAGGGCATTGAGAGTCCGAATGTCCGAAGCACACACAACTGCTACATCGCGGAGGCTCGCCTTCGTACTTTATTTCAATGTTAATGATATCACGGTTATCCATCTCCAAGCCCACCGTCCTTGGAACAGGTTTATTAGCTTTAATCTCTACCAGACAACGAGCATACGTCAACCTCTCAAGCTTCGCAGTTGCACTGCCATGCAGAGGGGAATGCCAACAACAGAGGCTGCAATATTTAATATCTCCATTGTCCACATGCTAAGTGGAAGCCCATGGAATTGGACCCATACGGGTACCGTTGCCAACATGTCTCTATCGTACCTTAGTGTAGGGCTCCATCTTTGAAGAACAGTCAATCTCCCATCGAAGAGCCAAGGTCCGCTGTGGAGAATACGCTCGCATTCTTTAGGACAGCTGAAACGGAAGTAAAAGAACCCATTCTCCCTACTGAATATCTGAACTCCTTTCTTTAATTTCCACATACGGTCTACCCATGCCCGAAGTTGTCCGTAGTAGGGGACATCCCCTAAGACGTAGCCAACTAAAGTGTTCTTCCAACGCTCGGCTCCCCTTTGAAGCATTGAATCCTGTACCCGTCCCATGCTTACTCCATCCTCATTAATCACGGGTGGGATGTAAGTCATTGTCAAAGACTCCTCAAAAGTTCTTCTATTACTAACCACATCAGACCAATTGGCCTTGGAAGCTGCGGTATTAATTTGAAGAGAAACTTTTGGTCTTACAGGTATTTTTGCAAACACCTTTGGTGCATCTCTATGTGCAGACACTGGCATCCCTTGGAGATGATGTTGCCGGCCATTGCTTGGACCTGGTCAGAATCTTCCTCGACCTGACTTGTTCATGGTGAAACCACCACCACGGGGACCATTGTTCCAGGTGCCTTGCCCCTCTCTAATTTGTTTACCTTTATTCTTCCGTGAGACCACCTGCCAAGTTCCCTCATCATGTGCGGCCTGATCAGCATCGATTTTTTGTTGCTTAGAATTGATTGGAAGCCCGCCGTCATGTACCGGGATCCCAGATGAGAGGGGATCGCCTGTATCGCCAATCGCCTGTGCCTCCATTAATATATATATATATATATATATATATATATATATATATATATATATATATATATATATATATATATATATATATATATATATATATATATATATATATAAGGCCTGAACTGACCGAAACAATAGTCTTACTGACGTGGACCCGTTGTACTGAGTCGGAGCCTCGTTAGCGAGTTGAATGGGACCCTAGGTTGGAAGAACCGGGGTCGGTTAATGGATGATGAATAGCTTGCAATGCTCGATCGACCTTCGAGCGGTGTATATGTCGATGGATCAAGGCTAGGATGCTCTAGGACGACCCTCACGAAAGATCGAGACTCAGCGATCTGAACCACAAGGAAGCGACAGGGGGGTCGGATCTGGGTTCCGACCCAAATCCCCTCCGATGCTTAAGTTAGAATGGGAACTTAAAGAAGAGAGGGAGCTTGGAGCAACTGAGATCGACCCACTGAGGTTTGTCTCAAGTCTGACGTCACAAGCCCTTTAGTGGAAGAAAATATGCTGAAAGAGTAAAGTATATGTATTAGATCTCGTACCTTGGGAATTGGGAACCCTTTTGGTATTTATAGGCCTCATGTGTCTCTTCAGTGACGTTGATAACGGTCTCATGATCTCCCCCTTTAATTGGACTAAACATTGCACATGTTTCTGCTATTTATGAGACCGCCTTCAACCCACATTCGAGTGATGGGAGTGCAACGGGTGACTGGCTGGTGGGCTTTGATCGAGTCAATATTGGGTTTCTCTTGTGGTCTCTGTAGGCCTTAGTTACTCATCGGTCGAGTCGTCTCGAGTGTCGGCCTAATGATCCAACAATGGCCCCCGTCGCATGACTTCAGAGGGTCTACCTGTTGAAGTCAAGCGACGTTACATCGCATTAATGGGGCCCGTCAATTAAGAAATTAGCACTCAAGTTCTAGGCACCAAAACGTCTGCCTCATTGATTCGGATGAACTGCCAGTTCGAAGCCCACGATGCATATATCCTTGGATCTTCGACGTGCATTTTATCATGCGGCTGTCGTTTTGTCGATATAAGACGGTTCAAGTGTAGGAATTTGAAGATACCGTCTTCATCTTTCTTGATTTTAATATTCTCTTCTGAAAAATGGCTTCATCCTCTGTTCCCGTTTCTGAGAGGAGTCTGGTTACCGTCATGCAGAAGAACAATGAGGGCTATGGAGCCTGGTCTGATCACAAATCTGAGATCCAAAGTTGGGGTCGATCAGATCCCCGAGTTTCAAAGAAACTACGTCCGCCTCGACTATCAGATCCAGGTGCCGGGGAGGGATGAAAGGGTCCATCATCCTAGTGACCAAGAAGTCGTGGTTTATGTTAAAGCCTTCCAACGTGGTCATCGATACCCCATGCACCCCTTCATGTGCTACTTCTTGTGCACCCTGAACATTTCTTTCTACCAGTTGATGCCGAATTCCATAGGTGCATTGATGGGCTTTATAGCTCTGTACGTGATAAAAGGGATTGAACCATCGCTAAGATTGTTCAATCACTTCTTCTCGATTCCTCCTCTCAAGACGCTGGGCTGGTATATGATAATGGCTCGTCGAGGAAGAAATTATTTCACGACCTCCCGACCTCTAATTCCAAATGGAAAGAGGAGTTCGTGCTCGTGGTCTTTCAAGGAGAGGCGAGCTTCTACACCGGCTGGGGTATCCCTGACTTAGGCCCTGCCGAGGATAAGCCTTTGACTAGAGAGGAGAAAGAAGACATCGACACATTAACGAGTCTGCCAGAGAATGTAAGGAAGACGAAATGGATGTGGTCCAAATTGGTGTTGCGCCAGACCGTGTGGACGAAAGGTTGATTTGATCGTGTCTATCAAGTGTTAACATGTTTATTTCTTCTGCAGGCATGGCCGGTCTAGAGTACCAGGTGGACCATGCGCTGTGGGAGGGAGTTGAGGCTTCTATTAGAGAGGCTGAAGAGAGCACGTTATCTCCTCGAGTGCCATCCATGGGAGAAAGGACTGCTCAATCATCGAAGGATCGAACCACTGTTGCTGAAAGGGCTGCTTAGGTGGCCCGTTTACAGCAAAAGAAAAAGGAGACGCCCACCTCCGAATTTGACGAGTTTCCATTGAAGGAAATAAAAGGAGGCGATCAATTCTCCTTAGCGACTCGAAGCCGTCGAGGTCGACTGAAGCCTGTTACCTTCAGTATGGTTAATCGGTGTAGGAATCCATTCGAGGTCGACTGAATCCGTCGAGGCGATCAATTCTTCTACACTAGGAACGAGTTTCCATTGAAGGTAACAGGCTTCTCCATTTTGCTAAAGAGTCGATCTCCTCAGGCTCCATTCGATTGCTCCGTGGAGAAACTCGTTCAAATGGATTTTTCGATAAGGCGAGAGGATTCTCCTCTTCTGGAGTGCGGGGCCACCTCCCAGATTGCTGAAAATGCGGCCCTTCCACAGGACAGAGCTGTCGTGGAGAGGGTCGATTATGAGAGGCTTGCATCGATGGTTGTCCATGCAAATGTCCAAGTAGCTACTGCACCAGCCTCCATTGTAGGTGATGCAAGCATGGATGTTAACTATCGTGCTTGGTTTGCAGGCTCTCGTGGCTACTGCTGTGTTGCGTCGACGCACGCCAGTAGTGGCCAATCACGACGTCACCCTAGGGGCCGTTAAGTTGTCTGTGGAGAAGTCTCAGGTCGAGCTGACTAGGATTGGGCTTCTTTGCAAATCGAGACTGGATCACCTTCAGCGGCTCGATAGTGAGATGTGCCAGTCTCGCGAGAGGGAGGCAGAACAATCCGCTTTAAGAGAGTGAGCAGAGAAGGCTCTGTTGGAGGAGAGAGCCAATGCCAAGGCCATAGTAGAGAGGGTAGTCCAGGAATTCAAGGATTCATTTCCCGATTTTGACGAGTTATACACAAAATGTTATGAACGATGTCGATCGGAGGTGAAGCACTGATTCCCTGACCACTCTACTAAGATCGACCGGATCCTGGTGCTGTTTTCGGATCTCGATGACAATGATCTGAGTCAAGGCACGGGGGAACCGCTCCCATCGATGAAGTTGTCACCACGATGGGTGACGATGCAGGAGCTGGTGCTTCGGGAGATTAAGAGCATGTGACTGTGCTTGGCAAAGATCAAGGGCCTAGCCATCCTGTAGGATCTCGACACTCCTCTTACCCCTGCTTTAATTTTTGAATGTATAGGGGTAATTGAGATGTAAACGGAAACAATTTTGTAGTAAAACCGCCAGAAGAGTTGGCTTGTATATCTTTGTTGGCCGTTATATCTCTTTGTTTGCAATCGCTCATAATGTCTGGTCATAATGCCTGATGTCCCTTTCGATGGGTTAGACCCTTGCTCAAGATGATCGAGGGTAAGCCATTGAACCATGTTAGGCGTAGACCACTATGTTCAGTAGCGAAGTGGTGGCCCTTCCTTTTATAGCTGATGACATGAGTGGGTCATGTCCCTTCGACTTATGTTTGACGACACGTGAAGGTCATTCGTGGCAAAGGGGTGGCCCCTCGACCTACGACTGACGATGCATGAGGGCCGTTCAGTGTCAGAGGGGTGGCCCCTCAACCTATGGCTGACGACGTGTGAGGGTTGTTCAGTGGCAAAGGGGTGGCCCTTTTACCTATGACTGACGACACGTGAGGGTCGTTCAGTGGCGAAGGGGTGGCCTTTCGACCTATGGCTGACGACACGTGATGGTCGTTCAATGGTGAAGGGGTGTCCTTTTGACCTACAGCTGACAACGCGTGAGGGTCGTTCAGTGGCGAACGGGTGGCCCTTCGAGTTACGGCTGACGATGCATGAGGGTCATTCACTGGCAAAGGGATGTCCCTTCGACTTACGACTAACATGTAAAGGTCGTTCAGTGGCAAAGGGGTGGCCCCTTTGTCTTACGGCTGACGACACGTTTGGGTCGTTCACTGGCGAAGGAGTGGCCTTTTGACTTACAGTTGACGACACGTTAGGGTCGTTCAGTGGTAAAGGGGTGGCCCTTCGACTTACGGCTGAGGACACGTGAGGGTCATTCAATGGCGAAGGGGTGGCCCTTCGACTTATGGCTGAAGACATGTGAGGTTCGTTCAGTGGAGAAGGGGTGGGCCTTCGACTTCAGTGGCGAAGGGGTGGACCTTCGACTTACGGCTGACGACGCGTGAGGCTCGTTCAGTGGCGAAGGGGTAGCCCTTCGACTTACGGCTGACAACGTGTGAGGGTCGTTAGTGGCAAAGGGATGGCCCTTCGACTTATGGCTGACGACACTTGAGGGTCGTACAATGGCGAAGGGGTGGCCCTTCGACTTACGGCTGACGACGCATGAGGGTCGTTCAGTAGCGAAGGTGTGGCACCTTCGTCTTACAGATGATGACACGTTAGGGTCGACATGGGTTTCATCAACATGAGTTTGGCCCATCTAGATTTCCCCAAGGATAGGATCCTTTTTGTGGGGAGTCCGATGGAACTCTTTTCATGAAATCCATAAATGCTCTATCGAAGAAAGTTGTTTCGAAAAGGATGCAGAATTAAATTGATGAAAAACATGTTTTATTCGAAGAAAGTAAAAAACCATGCAGGTTTTTTCGAGTTTCGTTGGGAGTTGTTTTTCCACACTTTTTAGTTGTCCTTGAGCTTTAGAAGCTCATCACTCCACCACCTTAGTGATAGGTGACCCTGTCATCTTACCCTTCTGCTTCGAGATCTCATCTTTGTTGGGTTGATCAGCGACTGGGTTCTTTGGATGTACATGCTTGACCAGTGCATCGATCTCTTTCTTGAGTGTCCAGTAGTTGTTAGTATCGTGTCCATAGTCATTGTGGTACTTGTAGAATTTGAGGTCGTCTCTCTTCTTATATTTGCCCTCCATGGCTGATTCTTGGATCAGCTCTTCCTAGGGGGCATAAGCGAGGACCTCCATCTTGGGAGCACTTGGTCTTGCATATGTAAGGCGTTCCTTGCTTCGAGTGCTCCTCTCTCTTGGTCTCTTATCTCGAGATTCCTGGCAAGGGGTCCACTAAGTTGGTTTTTCCTGACTGGTGTCTCCACAGCGAGCAGAGGTACCTTTTCCAGTAGTTTCGGTTGGCTTCTCTACTTCCTCGAATATGATGAACCGATCCGTTATATTAAACATCTCTGCGAGGTTGTTAGGTGGGAACTGGTGGAGTGCCCTTCGTAAGTATTTGTTTCACACCGCTTAAGTGAAAGTCGCGATGACAGTTACCTCCGGCGTCTCCTCTACCTCGATCCTTTCATCGTTGAATCGTTGGACGAAATCTCAGATTGACTCCTTCTCATTCTGCTTGAATGTAAAAAGGTGGGCGAACTTCTTCTTGGGATATCGACCCGCGAAAAATTGCTTGCAGAACAAATCAGCCAATTCATCGAATGACCCAATACAGCCATTGGGTAATCCTTCATACCAGCCTTCCGCCCTCTTAAATAGGGTAGCATGGAAGGCTTGGCAAAGGTATGGCTCATCATCCCTGTAAAGCTGCATCACGTTTAAGTACTTGCGAATGTGCGACCACGGGTCACATCTGCCATCATATGCTGGCAAGGTGGGGAGCTTAAACTTTGGGAGAGAGGATATGGAGGTGATGTTATCCTTCAATGGGGTCTGCCAAAGCGTGGATTGGATGAGCAGGGATCACCCTTCCTTGCCTTGCACGTAAGTCGCTCCCGAAGATCGGTTTGGGATCTCATCTCTCCTTCCATATCTACCTGCAAGATTGAGAGGATTATAACCTGGGGGCATATATATTACCTGATCTAGGACGTTGCGGGTCGCTTCCTTATAGTTGGAAGGACCGGGTTCTCCCTGGAAACCGAAGGCATGATTGTCAATCCCCCTTTCGCTATATTGGTGAGCCGTGGGGTTGTATTGTGCGGGCTGATCTCTTGTCGATCTGCTCTCAGATCTCCTTGATCCTAGAGCAAGGTTGCACCTCTAGTTAGTGTCAGGGTCGGGTTTGGAGGCGGTAGTTGCTCATTTATAAGCAATGGATCTCACAATTCTTTGGCGTATCAGGGTTGCTAAAATACCGATGCTCTTATCGACCTGCTCCGCGAATTGGTCGAATTGCTTCTGGGTCACTTAGGTTCTTTGGTGGCCTTCACAAGTTGCTTTGATGGGGATGTAGAGTCTGAGGCATCCTCCACCAGGACACTGTTTGCTTTTTGTTTCTCCTTCGGACCTTGGATCGGTCCGATATTGCTGGGTCCAACTGATATAGCTTTTTGACCGCTTTGGGATGTCGAGCTGGTTAACTTTTTCCACAGACGGTGCCAAACTGTTAAGGCCAAAAATGACCGAAACCATTGTCTTGCTGACATGGACCCTTCGTGCTGATTCGGAGCCTCGTCAGCAAGTTGAATAGAACCCTGGGTTGGAAGAACCAGGGTCGGTTGATGGATGATGAATAACTTGCGATGCTCGATCGACCTTCGAGCGGTATGTATGTCGCTGGATCAAGGCTGGGATGCTCTGGGAAAAGTCTCATGGAAGATCAAGACTCGGCGATCTGCACCACAAGGAAGCATCAGGGGGTTGAATCGGGGTTTCGACCCAAATCTCCTCCAATGCTTAAGTTAGAATAGGAACTTAAGGAAGAGAGGGAGCTTTGAGCAGCTGAGGTCGACCCACTGAGGTTCGTCTCAGGTCTAACGTCACAATCCCTTTAGTGGAAGAAATATATGCTGAAAGAGTAGAGTCTATGTATTAGATCTCGTACATTGGGAATTGGGAACCCTTTTGATATTTATAGGCCTCCTGGGTCTCTTCAATGACGTTAAGGATAACGGTCATCCATTATGGTGTCATGATCTCCCCCTTTAATAGGAGTAAATGTTACCCACGTTCCTGCTATTTATGAGGCCGCCTTCAAACCCACGTTCGAGTGATGAGAGTGCAATGGGTGACTGGCTGGTCGGGTCGATATCAGGTTTCTCTTATGGGCTCTGTGGGCCTTAGTTACTCGTCGGTCGAGTCGTCTCAATGATCCCACCCACACCCACACACCCACACACCCACCCACACACACACACAGAGAGAGAGAGAGAGATGGTAATGCATAATTTTTAGACTTTATTTCTGATATAATCCAAATTCTACCGAGATTCCACTATACGAATAAGGAAAATTCATATTTACACTTGCAAGAGTTTGAAAAGATATGCTACCATGTGTTTCCTAGGAACGAGCATGTTGAAAGACTATGTCGTAAATATTTCCCCCATTCCTTAAGAGATAATGTTATATCTTGGTTTAATTCTTTGCCTCATGATTCATTATCTAATTGGTAATCATTTCAGGCTGACTTTCTTCGAGTATTCATGCATTCTTTCTTGGAACAGGCACAGCGACAACGAGCTATGAAGCCATAAGTACTGAAATTTGCCCAAAATGATGGAGAGGCCTACCATCAGACTTGTAGGAGGCTCAATGACTTAGTGCTTGCAGGTCCACATCATGACTTCCACAAGGATCATTTGCTTCAGATCTTCTACACTGGATTACTGCCTTCTATGCGGGATCTCATGCAGATGAGCTGCGGTGGGGAATTCTTTGATACACGACCAAGGATTCATGGTTGTAATTTAAGGGGCCGTGCAGAGCGTGAGAAGATTGTGCCATCTGGAGATCAATCACTTAGATATAAAGACAGTGGCCAAAGCATTCCCTTTGAGGACACATTTTAGCAAGTCCATGGATAGCCTGAGGAGTTACCTTAGAGTTATTACCGATGTGACCTTATAGGGCACCAAGAGGAATCATGTAAGAGGGAGCATCGGAACCAAGCAGAGGAGTTTGAGCAAGGACATTTGGATGAGCATGAGGAGATGGACGATAGGGTACATGTTGACTATGAGGGTGACACGATGCATTTCTATGTCAATGATGATAATGGGGTGGAGGCTAGTGACGGCGAGAGCAAGGTCGATGATATTGGGGAGCATGAACTGTGTCTTTCTTCATATTCATCTCCCACACCTGAGGTGTATGAGTAAATTAGATGGACCGCTACGGGTTATCACTTTTATGATAAGGAAGATGTGTGCGATGGAGAGAGCTCACAGAATATGATTGAGCCCAAGCCACACCTCCCCACAGATGCATTTCAGTAACCACTACTTCTTCCACCTTAGGATGCACACCAATCCATTAATTATGAAGACTTTGGGAAGAACCACAGAGTTCCGGGAGACGTACAGAACCTTTGATTTCTGATGGAGAGGGTGAAGCAGACGAAGGTGACTACAGATGACCTACACTGAGCCTGGGTTGTCTTGTCCTCCAGACCCATTTCTGTAGCCACCCCCTCCTCCTGAGGCAGAGTATCAAATCAAGTATAGCGATCCTTTTCAGGGAATTTCACATGGACACAAACACTCTAGTTCTGAATCTCAATCGTTAATTCCAAATCTTTTAGATTCAGATGGTTATCAACTAGCTTTAAATTCCTTTATCATTTATGACGACTTTTATGGCAAGATTCTATGGATAATCAAATTTTTCCATCTCTTTTTGACACAACATATCTCATGTAGGATAAATGTAAAAACATGGAGGAGATATGTCGGGTTGTGTCAATGTTTGGCCACAAGGAGGCGAGTAGAGGAAGAATACTCACTGAAGAGTGCAATGAGCAGATGGAACAACTTCCTCCACCTTCAAAGATCTGTGATCTTCCATTTGACGATGGTGTATTCTTTCCAGTAGCGTAGATTTTTTATGCTTTTTAGGAGAGTTTTTTTTGAATAAACTTGTATCCTTTTCGACATCGAGGACAATGTCCATCTTTAGTTGGGGGAGTATGAGATCTTAGGATTATATATATATATATATATATATATATATATATATATATATATATATATATATATATATATATATATATATATATATATATAAGGATCAATCACCATTTTTTTCATCATTTAACCACCTTCACGTATTATTTTATCGGACGGTTATGCATTGATTGAATTCTAAAAATTGTGTAGGACTTGAATTAATTATTTTTTCTTCATGGAATTAATCATTAATATGCCTTTTATGAAAAAATTTCAATTAACATGACTAATATCTTGAAATGGTTTGGATTTATTTCATGCAAGTTATTGTGATGCATAAGTTTAAGAGGGATATGATTGGTTGGATTATTTTCTTATTGAAAAGGAAGTTGGTTATTACTTACGCTAATATGTCAGAGGAATGGTGTTGAATTGCTTACAAAAACAAAGAAAAAGAAAAGAATAAAAAGAATAAAATGCATCGTTAGCTGGGTCTTCGTGCCTTAAGAAACATTGGAGATTCACATCGAAAGATGGACGATGTGGAGTGCATTTAAAAAAGAGATAATAAAAACTTAGATGATTCGAGTTATTAGGTTCGAGTGGCTCTTCTAAGCCTAATACTTGAAGGCCGTTTGGCCTATGAGTCATTAACTGAAAACTCGTTACATGGATCATTCTACGTCGTTTAGAAAAAGGGAAAATACTTGATGAATAAGTAAAACAAGCGCAACACCCATGAATCGGACGATCCTTAAGTGATGCCAATTCCTTGGAACTTGGAAAATTATGATATGATGTCGTGTTATACTTTAGCTTATACAAAACGATGCTCACATGGTATTTATTCAAATTAAATTAGAGAAAATGCCATGTGACTGATCTTCTTCATGGCAATATATTACGTTAAAAAATCATTATGGAAAACGCATTATTGAGCCAAGCAATTTACGATTGATAGAATTTCATATTTTTATTAATCATCTGATTGGGTCGCTTCTTTTGCTAGGGACTAGCAAAATGCCAGTTTGGGTGTGATTCAGGATAAATATTACATACTTAACCCCTCATTTAGTGTCATTGTGTGCATATATGATGCGTATTTGGCTTCTAATACAAGCGTATTAAGATAATTCATAATTATTAGAAGAATCTCTTGATTTATGCATAAAATATAATTTTATTGATTATTTTTGCATTCTCGTATTTTTCATGTGTAAATCTCAATTTTACGATTCTAATGCATAAAATACAATTTTATTGATTATTTTTGCATTCTCGTATTTTTCATGTGTAAATCTCAATTTTACGATTCTAACGGCTATTTCTCAATATTTTTCTAAGATATATGCTATTTCCTAAGAATTTTTGAAGGCAAAATACTGTTTGAAAATGTAGGAATACACATATACGAAGAAATACGAATGAATACCGTACACGCCCCGCTCAATTGACGCGCCACATGGCAGCATCGCAACGATCTCCCGCTAAATCGAATGGATCACGAAGATGGCTACGTGGCTACAGTTCAGCCATCGAAATGAAATCCGATGGTCGAGCATTAATCTGACACGAACTTGGATCAATCAAAGCGGAGCAGGCAAGAATTGCAGAGCTGGACACGGGCGGCATGTCATTTCATCTCGCCCAGATCAAACGGTGTTGAAGCAAAGCGGGTTGCGGGCAACACAGTGCAGCGGGTTTGAGCGGATCCAAATCTGCCAACCAAACATAACCTGCAACCCTATATATATACGTATTTGTCTAGGGTTTTGGGGTATTCTTGGCATATTTTGAGCTTTTTCAAGCGTATTTGGCCGTAACTTTTGGACGCCATAGAGACAGAGGCAGAGAGCAATTGTTGAAGGAGATCTATGTTCTAATTGGATAGATTTGGTAATAAATTCTCTAACTTTTGCTTTGTATTTTGAGTATTAAACACGTATTTTGAGTATTTAATGATATATTTGTATATGAATATTTATTCCTTTCCATATTGGTACCCTATTATCTTATGACACTTTGTGATGATCTTTAATCGTTATATTTTCATATGTTCCCATACCCTTGCGGGGTAAAACGTTGAGTTATAGAAAAGATATTAATAATCATTGATTGTAAACACCCTAACGAAATCACGACCAACACATCCTCTCCATATTGGTACCCTATTATCGACTTCCCCGTAGTTATCCTAGGATTACTTTTTAGTTTTTAAAATCCTCAACACAATTTTCTCCTCTTTGAAAGGTGGTAGTTTCTTAACATATTAGTCCTCTTTATAAACTAAAATTCGTGGTTTTGTAGGTCAGTTGTCTCATGGATATGATACCTGGACTCACCAAGATTATTACTTGTTCGATCTCTTATACTTGGGAGTAGCGCTCCCATCTTTTGAGATGAGTCAACGGACCACACACCACAAGGAAGGTGAAACCTCCAGCACTCCAGCTCCTACGAGCCATCAAATCCATGATTTTCACAGAACTCTGATGCTCTCTTCGATCGTATAGAACATGTCTTGGAGAGTATGCTCCAGTGGCATAATAGTGAGCACAACTTCTATGATCCTGACATCCCCCACCCTCCCCCTGATGGCGGAGAGGAGTGACCATCCTCCTCCTTCATTTCATTGCCTCATATGCTTCAATTAGACACATTGAGGGAAATGCATCGTTAAATCTTGGGGGAGGCGTTTCACTTTAGCTTCGTCGTATCTTAGGGGATAGTGTCGAGTTATTTTATGTGTGTGGTTGTCGTTCTTGGTCTGGTTGTGTTTGATTGGTCTTTATGTTGGTTGTGTTTACTTCTCGTTGTTATGATGGTCCTATGACCACTTTTCTTTTCACTTTTTTTTATTTTTCACTGGTCGTATGACCAATTTCTTCCTTTTATTTTTTCACTCCACTCTTCCACTTTTTTCCTTATTTATCTCCCATTTCTTTTTCATTTTTCCTTTTTATTTCTCCACGTTCTCTCTCTCTTCTCCACCTTCATGTTTTATTTTTCCTTTCTTTTCATATACCACCACCACTACCATTTTTTATTTTTATTTTTTCAAAAAAATAAAAATAAATTGTAAAGTTTGATGAAATGAATCCTCTAGGAAAACCACTCTCGTGTATAAATCGTGTATATGATTAGTTAGAGTCAGTTCTTTTGGTATACTCTGAAAATCTTTCATGGCGTTATTTTTTCGCTCATATCCTCATGATTTTATCTTTAACCCTCACCTGTGCATTAGGACTAATTTCTGTTTTCATCTCTAATGGGATATAAAGATTGCTTATTAAACTCTTGTTGAATAATGGCTCCCCCAATTTGGTTTTGATGATGAGCAAACTAAATTAATTGTGACTAATCCCAAGTTTTGTAGTTAACGAGAGCATCATCAATTTAAACACAAAAAAAATCAAAAGCACCGATGGCTAAAGTCAATGATGCAAGGAAATCAAATGATGAACTCAAGGAAACCAAGTGGAAGTCTTCAAGACATTCAATAGGAAGTAAAGGGGATTAATATGTAATTGTTCTAGTTCTTCATCTTCTTATTGAATTAGAATGGTAAGCCTTGAATAGACCTGATAAATTCATTTCCATGACACTCACAACATTATAGTTCATTCATCATTTGATTCACATAGGGTTAGAACTATAAAAGCTCGAAATAGAGTTTTTTAGCCTCCCCAGACGACTAGTGCTAGAACCCCAAATGTCTGGCGTGCATGCATTTTACTTTGACTGAAACCTAACTAAGACCAGACGTCTGAAGTTCCCATAACGGACGTCTGTACATTGTGTCAGACGACTGGGTGAAGAACCTCAGATGTCTGGTGCTTCATGAGCCTTAAACTCCAGTAGCTCAGTTTACACTGTCTGATTCATCAGACATCTAAAGTTCTCTTCCTAGATGTCTGCATAGTGATGTTAGGTATTGGTGTTTTAGACCAATATTGTTTTGATGATGATCACAACACTATGTTGTTGCTAATGACTCTCTGTGTTTTAGTCTCATGTTTAACTATTGAAGAATAAGCGTTTTGAAGACTAATAGCTTGGTGCAAGGATGGACATCAAGAGGAGCATTACCAAAGCATGGAACTTGATGAAGGAAAGCTCATTAAGAGGTGCCAAAGCTTGGAACTAGTGTGCAAGCGAGGAATAGATAGATCAACTCTTTAGTTAGGGATGTGATCACCTCATGTGATTACATTAGGAAATCAAACTATTATTGGGTTTGGTTACCTAATGTTGAGGTCTCTCACACATATGGATATTGTATGTGTATTTTGCTTTCATTTCTATATTTTAGCATACTCATTGATTGTGTGTAATGTTTCATGATTTTGAAATTATTTTCAAATTAGTTTTCATGAAAATGGGACCTTGGGGATTACAATGTTATACATGTATTTATTGATCCATATGTATGATAATGGAGGAGTTAATATGTCATGTATGTTTAAAAGTATTTTAAAACATATTTTAACTCTCATATTGGGTTATTTTTTAGATGACTTTCTACAATTGGTTATTGTGGTCTCAAACTTAACCTATTGATGTTGCCAACATTTTATATGATATATTTTCTATTGACAAGTTCATTTGTATCAATGATGCTTGATTTTTCTATATCCATGCATTGATACAATTTAGGCCCAAGGCTCCAAGTATTATTATTTACAATTGTTAAAGTTACTTTTTCTTTACGATTAGTATTAGATCCTAGAAGTCAACAATTTGACCCTTCCTATGATATAGGGGGAGCATGGGTTAATGATTGTTGTTGGACGCAACGATGGACGCAACGATCTAGGATCTCTTTGTTTGATGATGACAAACGTGTCGTGATATCTAATGTGTGTGCTAGTGTTTTTCAGGATTGGCGAACAATATATTCTCACTTTTTGGCGGAATTGCTATTAGTAAAGAATATTGGGAGAGAGGGAGTGTGTGTGCACAAAGAAGTTTGACTTGGTCAATATGTAGATGGATGGAATCTATTTGGGATTTGGTTAAATCAATTAGATATTTATTCCAATTTCATATCCAATTTGAATTGCTATCAAATCCCAACTTATTCAAATCAAATCTCCTATACACATCCATATTCAAAAGTAACTCTTGTCCTATATATATATATCCATCTTCTTCTAGGGTTGAAAGAATGCACGAAAAATCAAAAGAAAGGGGAGCAGCCGAAGTTTTACAAAAAAGGGCCAATCACCAAAAAAATAGCAGGGAGCCGGCGCTGATCATTAAAAAACCAAGTTTTTTTAACCTAACTTTTTTAAGGCTGCCGCACCTTTGACATATCCCCACAAAAATCCTCAGGGGCCGCACAATATATTTTGAGAGGCCAGGGTTCTTCGTTTTGTGTGATAGCCGAAATCTCCAAGGAGCTCAACGTTTTTTTTGTATTCATTGTTCTCTCTTGCAGGTCAACAAAGGACAGTGCATCACGTGTGAACCCAAGGCCGGCCATCAAAGGAGAGCTATAAAAACTTTGAAAGCACATGCCGAATTCTTAGGGTATTGATTATTCATCTTGGGCGCAAGAATTAAGAAGAGCAGTACATCAAAAAAATTCAGCCGCACATTTCTTTTGACCCTCCATGCAACAAGTTCACATGCTGTCTAACGCAACTCTCAACAGGAGTACAAACATCTTGTGGCTACAAGGAATAAGAGGTAACTTTTATTAAATAATCATTAATATCTTGTAGTCTTTGTAGAACCCCAGGGAACCATACGAAATCACCAGAGCCGCACCTATCAGAGAGCATGTGGCCGAAATTGTTGACTTGAAGCCATCCTCCACAAGAGTGCCGCACAGAAGAGAGAGGAAAAGGCCGCACAAAACGTTGAAGGAACAAAACGATGGAGAGATAACCTGAAGAGACATCAAGTTATTATATTAATTGATTTGTTTCTCTAGTGTGTGCAGGTGCAAGATTTTTTCCTTGGAGCAAAACAAACCAATTCTAATTTGCAACACAAGTTCTGGTCACCTGCCGAAATTTCTCAGAGGGATTAATTATTTTGATGCCGATTTTTCCTTTTGCAAAATCCTTAATCCTTGCGTGATAATCCCAAGGTCACAAAAATAGGAGGAGCTGCACAAATCCGTGCGTGGCATCAAAGATCAGAGGAGCCATGACTTGCAAAGCCTAGCATCACAAGGCCATAACTTTATTTCAAGCCGCAAGTCACCAAAGGAAGAGAGGCAATCGGTAACTTGAGTTGCGAAGAGGAGCGAGAGACTTCTACATCTTGCCAGACGACATCTGGCATGTGCTTATTGACAGAGACGACTACGCTACACATATTGAGCATTTCTGAACTTTACTATTATATTATTTGTGTTGTTGTAGCGATCTCTGTAGGGGAAACTGTACATATCTTTGTGGATTATTTTGGGACTTGTCTGGTTGGGGCTAGACAAGTGGGACATGGCTAGTTTGGGACTAGCTGGTAGAAAGCATTACTAGGATTGATAGTGAGAGAAAACACAGTGTGTGGGGTACTGAGAGCCTGGCGAGTGTAGAGACATAAAGGGTGCTCTGAGCGTGCTCTAACTTGTGGTTTTGTACGTATTGCGCTATTCAATACTAGTATCTGCTTTGGGGGCTGGAGTAGGTCGTTGGGACGACCGAACCAGGGTAAATCTACTGTGTACTCTGTGTCTGCATTTTATTTACCGTTGCTGCTATAACTGCGTGTGCTTATTAGTGGGTTGCACGAATTATTTTTAAAAACCTATTCACCCCCCCTCTAGGCTAGGAACCAGATCCAACAATTGTTACCCACTTAAATTTACAATTAGGTATCATACATCTTTTAATCTCTTGGTTTTTGTCACATTTTTAAGGGAATCAATGACATGAATTATTTCTTGTACGTTTGATGTCCACCTTTTTGACAATGACAATGAGGAGAGAGATAAGAATTATGTAAATCATCATATATTATGTATGGGGAGAGAGATACTCATATATGGGGAGAAAGATATGAGAGATATGGTTTATGTAATCCATGCATATTATATGTCAATATTGTGTTTCAATTGGTTGTCCATTTTCAATTGGTGTATATAAGTAGGGGGCTCAGTAGCTTTGTGCTTTATTTGTTTATGTTTTACATAATGTGTGTCATCATAAAAAGGGTGAGAATGTTAATATTGGTATTTTAAACCAATATTGTTTTGATGATGATCACAACATTATGTTGTTGCTAATGACTCTCTATGTTTTAGTCTCATGTTTAACTATTGAAGAGTAAGCTTTTTAGAGACTAATAGCTTGGTGCAAGGATGGACATGAAGAGGAGCATTGCCAAAGCTTGGACTTGATGAAGGGAAACTCATCAAGAAGTGCCAAAGCTTGGAAGATGATGGGGAGCATTAAGGCATCAAGAGCTTGAAGTCTTAGACTCTAGGAGATGCAAAATGTAATGCATGTAATTTTTATTACTTGTATTTCTCTTTTTGAGTCTAGTATTTTGTAATGCCTAGATAGATGGTCATACTCATTCATGCATATGCATTAACCATCTTAGTGAGCCTTAGGATTTTCATATAAACCAATCCAATAGGTTCACAATACCAAAAACTCAAATTGGGGTTTTTGCCTTCCAACAGGCGACTGTTGAAGGCAGGACAGAAGACTGGGTGATCTCCAGGCACCTGACCAGCCTTCTACAGCCGATTGTTGTGCACAGCTTAAGTCAACTTTTATTGAATCTTTCTTGAGCTTTTGGTGCAGGTGACTGAAGTTCATTTGACTGGCGCATGTCTACCATCAGGCACTTGAACTTTGTTCTTCAGTCGTCTGAGTGCTAATATACATAACTTGTCTTTTCTGGGTACCAATTTCTCAACTCTATTCCATCCCATGTGACAGCCGCCTGCTGAAGTCTTTACAGGGGCCTGCATATAGTACAGGCGCATGTGTAGTCTTCTACAGTCGTCTGTCCTGGTTCAGATTATAGCTGTTGGGAATAATCTGACAGTTGACTGATATTCATTCATCAGTCGCCTGTCCAAGCCGTAAATTGCCAAAATATAGCCGTTGCAGATTTGTTCATTTGTCCTTTTTTCTTGGTTTTGAGGGATTTTTGGGGCTTCCTATATATATGAGTGGGCTTAGTTCATTTAGAACTTTTGGAATACTTGGTTAACATTGAATATATTAGAGAATCATTAAGCCACTCTTATTCTCTCATTTCCCTCTCATGAGCACTATTTTCTTCAAGCATTTAAGCTAGCTCAAGGGAAATCATCCAAGTGCATCAAAGCGCATCTCAACACTTGGAGATCATCTTTCATGCTTTCTTCTTCATATTGAGTAAGCTCATCTCAAGGCATATGTAAGAGTACTTATTTCATCTTTGTGATGTGAAACCCTTACTTTCTTTGTAAAAGTTAGTTTCTCTCTTTGTGAGAGTTTACTCCTAACTTTCTTTGTGAGGGTTAGTAGCTTTCTTTGTGAGAGCTAAGTACTCTCTTTATGAGAGTTAGAGTCTCTTTGTGAGAATTCAAATCCCTTGTGTATGGTATCTCTTTGTGAGATTGTATTCACTACATTGTGTAGGATTATAGTGGATATTTGGTGTGGCTGGATGTACCCAAGTTGGGAAACCATGGTAAAATCTTTGTGTTAGCGGCTGCTTGATTGTGTTGTTTAAATTCTTCGCTCACTTGTAATTCCGCATTTGCAAGTTTAATTTTTAATTTCACGATTATTGCCATTACTCTATTCACCCCCTATAGAGTGTCTGTTGTTAGTATTGCAAGGCATAGACGGTCCTTACAAGGCTAAGTACTGGATTTTGGTGCGATTCTTGTGCTTTATAAATAGGGTTTGTTGGCATTTATTTTAGAACTCTTGGAACATTTAGAGATAAAATTCCCTACATTGAATAGCATTCAAAGCCCAACAAGCTATCACGCTCACATCTTCTACACTTGTCTCCAAAAGCATTCAAGGCATTAAAAGCTGATCTCCATCATATCTTTGTTCCTCATCTTGAGACAAGTAGTAAGTGATCATACTCTCATCATTTAGAACACAACACACACACCTATTTGCCGCATACTATTAAGTCAATATTCAAGGCACATGTTAACACTCATTGAGACACTCATGTGTTCGTGCTCCCACTCATGCACACAGTTATGCAAAACCACTGCATACACATGCTCATCCACATGTTTCGCATATTCCACATATGTATTATGCTTCACATTCCTATGTGCCACATGTAAAAATCACGAATGTGAAAACACATATGTATCCTCACAATGCACACTCACACTGTTACTATCCACATGCACCAAACCACGGGTATGCACAAATACAATCACCGCATACTCACCCTCATGCATATATTCGCCCAAATGCCTATATGTCGCATGCTCCTTATAGAAAACCTCCTCCAATGCATGCCCCCTCTAGGCATAGGACTTCCAAAACTCATCTAATTTGGGGTCCTAAGAACATTAACAATTATGCTAAAGGAATGTGATGCAATCCTATTTTAGGGATGTTGTGAATAATGTAAACTATGTTGGAAAGCCTAAGTCCACTTGGACTTGTTTTCCAAAGGGCTAATCCCCTTGGACCCAACATGTTTGAGTACCATGTGCTAATGGTTTAGTCTATATGTACACAAGAAGAAGAAAAGGGCAATAAAGGGAAAGACTGCTCCAAATGCAAAAACAAAGTATGGATACTCGATAGCTGGTGTTCCAAACATGTGACGAGAGACACAAGCTTGCTATCCGAAATCATCCGCATCAAGATTGGAAGAACGGTCGCTTTTGAAGGTAATGAAATGGGTTCCATCATAGGCATGGGAAAAGTCAGTAATCCATCTATATCCTTAATAGATAATGTTTACTTAGTTGATTAGTTAAATTATAATCTTATTTACATTAGTCAACTCTGTGACCAGGGTTACAAAGTTAATTTTGGTAATGGGTAATGTAGTATATATGATTATAGTAATAAAAACATTTTCTTTAGTGGCACACACCATAAAGATATTGTAATAACATGTTTCCATATGTATGGGTAATATGTTTAGTATTTCTGGCCGCATTTGTTCGGGTATAATTTTTGTGTATTCTTAGCAATTTTTCCCAATTTTTTATAATGATAAAACTACTTTAAAATAATTTTAAACATTATTAGATTAATAATGTCTGAAGTATTTGAAGGAAATACATTGTACATGAATAGTATGTGGTATAATTAGTGTATTCCTATTTTTCTAAAAATCTAAAATTGGAAATTTTCTTGGAATGACACCTTGCATGATTATGTTACACTTATTTAACAATCCATTAACCCTTTCATGCCACATACCCATACAGTTGTCAACCCTAATTAATTAGGATGATGAAAAGGATGGTGGGAAAATTTAGGAGGCGGAGAAAAGAAAGGGAAAAGAAAAGAAAGAAGAAGCCATAAGCTAAAAGAAAACCCAAAAGCAAAAATCTGTAACTCTCTCCATCCCACTTTCTTTCTTTCCCCTTTCTTACCCTAATTGTTGTGAGCCCCTCCTCTCTTCTCTCCCCCTAATGTTTTCTCCTTCCTAATATAAATTACAAATTAATGAGATTAAGAGGAAAGGAGCAATTCAAGGAAAGGAGACATTAAGGAAGGAGGATTAAGGAGGCCTTAAAGGGGGAATTAAAAGGATTCTTGGAAGAAAAATGGTTCCTTGTTTAAGGTAGGAAACTCACTCTAACATGGCACGTTATTTTTCAAGAATAGCTTCATGTTTAAAAGTAGAAACATACAATTTCATTTTCTCTTAATGTTTCATCTTTATATGGAATATCATTCTTAGTATTTGTCACGACCCGCTTCCCTAAAATGGAGGTGAGACGTGAAAAGGTCCGCACGAGAGTGGAGCTGTGAATCCCCAAACCCGATAAGCGTCCACAATACAAAAACAGGTCCCTGTAACCACAACAGAATAACAATAATAATACAAGCAGAGACTGAAATAAAATCTCACATCTCAAATATTGTCCAACACCAACACAAGTCCAACATCCAGAAAAGCCACCAGGCTAAAAGAAAGAGTCCAAGGCCCAGAACAAGGCCAACAAAAGAAACGACATAACAAAGATATAGGTGCCACGCACCGAATACAAAACAACTGTCTAACAAAAGTAAAACACACGAAGACACTAGGACTGGTCCCCAATGTCCACGTACTCCCCGTCAAACACAAGCTCGGGCTCGGCGTCAGCAAACACCTCGTCCTCAACGAGGTACTCGGGCTCAGGATCTAACATGTGTCACCCAAAAGAGTAAAGGGGCACATGTCAGCAAGTCTAAAAGACTTGGGCAAGGAAACTGAAAGTAAGGCAACTAGCAACCTAGCAGTTTAGTATGCATGACATGGCAGTTATAACATGAGTGCACAATTTAAAACATGGCAAGACGATTTGTACAAGAGAACAATCATCGGGACAAGACAAGACAAGACAAGAGTAGCCACGCTACTATCAATCTCAATCAATTCACATTGTTGGTGTTTACGCCCTTCGCTGAATGGTAAACATTCAGACCGATCGGCACTAAACACGAATCACATTTCACGGTTGTTTTGTAGATGTTTGCGCCCTTCGCTGAATGGCTAGCATGTCGGTCCGATCGGCCCCAAACACTACCCCACCCCAAAGAGTTTACGCCTTACAACTGCAGTTGTTGATCAAACAGACTCCCAGTTGAATGGCCGCTTAACCCTCACCCCCTATACCCACACGTAATGGAGCCTGGGGTCCCCGCACATGGAACTCAGCTAGTGAGCCTGGGGTTGCCCCGCACAATGAGCTCGCATTCCTATTTCACAATTCAATATCGAGCGTTGGGGTTTCCAACTCATTATGCTCGCTTCTGGTCACGAGCCAGGAAACACACAATTCGGGCATTGGCTATCAACCAACACATGGCCCGCTTCTGGAACACGAGCCAGGAACACAAGCAATGTAGCAAAGCTACGCAATCACTGAAATGCTTGAAGGATGCAATGACATGACAATTAACTTGCGTACCGATAATGGAATGTAAACGTGACATGATAGTTGTGCAACATGCTAAATGTCGGAATTAGCTTCGTTGTCAAGCTAATTCCCCAATTTGCGCCTAGGCGAGTATCATTTCGTCGCCTAGTCTCTTTTACGCCTACAACAAGAAAATGGCCTAAAACATGGCCTAAACCCTAAGTGGCAAGTTTCACTTGCCTAGCACCGGGGATGACGACCACTTCGTCACACGGATGCTATCTACGGGGGAAATCGCTGTTTTGGGGGAAACAAACACCAAACACATGAAATTAATTAGGGTTTTCATAAAATTATAAATAGGCTATGAAAACAACGGTAGATCGATTTCTTACCGAGAGGAGACGGAAGAAACACTCCGGGGAACCCTAGGATCAAATCTGGAGAAGATTGGAGAAGTTTGGGGAAACTAGGGTTTTGGGGGATTTGGGGATTTTGATGGATTTGATGAGATTTTGGGGAAGATGAGAGGTAGATAGAGTAGATGGATGGTTTGGATGATGGAGTTAGGGCTTGGAATGAAGGAATGGAGCTTGGAGGAAGATGGAGGCTGAAGGGGGAAGATTTTAGGGTTTTGGGTCGTGTTGGAGAAGAAGAAGTCGTTTGGGTTGGGTATAAATAGGTTGAGCTGGCGGCTGCCCAGAAATTAGGGTTTTAACACTGGTTAGTCGGTCAAAGAGCAACCACTGACCGACTAGTTTGGCAACTAGTCGGTCGGTCGACCAACGCAGACCGACTAAGTGCAAACAGTAACTCCTGAACGAAAATAGGATTCTAGAGTTAGTCGGTCCATGAACAAGTACTGACCGACTAGTTTTACATCTAGTCGGTCGATGAACGTTCTTAGACCGACTAAGAGTAAACAGTAACTGATACAAAAATAATTTGATGAGTTAGTCGGTTCAAGAAGCATTGCTGACCGACTAGTTTGCAACCTAGTCGGTCAACCAACGTTCTTAGACCGACTAACGATAAACAGTAACTCCTGAGAAATTTAGAAAGCTAACTAGTCGGTCCCAGAAGGATTGCCGACCGACTGGATCGTCATCTAGTCGGTCGGTGGCCCTTCTTACACCGGCTAATGAGCACCAAAAGTACCGATACGGAGCGCGGGGCCCCGGGATCGATTCCTAAGACTCCTAGGCTTGATCTAACAGTAAGATACGACCGTTATGAAGTCCGTCACGAGTGACATACTTCGAAATCGACAATCCTAAGGAAGAAGCGAGAAAATACGCTCTCGCATCTCATCCTCATTCTCCAAGTAGACTCTCCAGGTGAACCGTGTCGCCACATCACCCTCACAAGATTGACAATCTTGTTCCGAAGCGATTTCTGACGCCTGTCCAGAATCTGCACTGGATGCTGGTCATACGTCATATCGGGGCGAACGGTAATCTCCGAAAAATCCACCGCATGAGACGGATCGCTAATGTATCGACGAAGCTGCGACACATGGAAAACATTGTGAACTCCTTCCAAAGATGGCGGCAAAGCCAAGGGATAAGCTACCTCGCCAACCCTCTCCAAAACGTCAAATGGTCCAATGTATCGCGGGCTCAACTTTCCACGCTTCCCGAAACGAATCACACCACGATTCGGGGAAATCTTCAAGAACACATGGTCGCCCGGCTGAAACTCCAAAGGACGACGTTTAGCATCCGCCCAATGCTTAAAACGGTCCTGAGCAACTCTCAACCTCTCCCGAATATTCCTGACGATCTCCACGGCCTCCACGATCATCTCAGGTCCCAACAACTCCCGATCACCAACGTCATCCCAACTCAATGGCGATCGACATTTCCTCCCATAAAGAGCGGCGAATGGCGCCATGCCAATACTCACCTGGAAGCTGTTGTTTAGGAAAACTCTACCAGATGTAGATGGTCCTCCCACGAACCCTTGAAATCCAACATGCACGCCCTCAGCATGTCTTCCAAAATCTGAATCGTCCTCTCAGACTGGCCAACCGTCTGCGGATGGTACGCTGTGCTGAAACTCAGACGCGTACCCAAGCTCTTCTGCAAACTCTGACAGAACTGAGATGTGAACCTCGTGTCTCTGTCAGACACGATACTCACGGGGACTCCATGAAGTCGCACGACCTCCTCCATATACCTCCTCGCCAGCGCCTCAGTGGACTGTCCCACTCGGAACGGAATAAAATGCGCAGATTTGGTCAACCGATCTACGATCACCCAAATCGCGTCATTCT
This sequence comes from Scilla litardierei, assembly GCA_030789695.1. Classification (NCBI taxonomy): domain Eukaryota; kingdom Viridiplantae; phylum Streptophyta; class Magnoliopsida; order Asparagales; family Asparagaceae; genus Scilla; species Scilla litardierei. The sequence continues at coordinate 104,563,800 of CM061134.1, read as the reverse complement.
GCTTCGGACTCCGAGGTAGTCCAGTCACGAAATCCATAGTGATGTGTTGCCACTTCCACTCCGGAATCGGAAGCGGTTGTAGCAACCCGGCCGTACGCTGATGCTCCGCCTTCACTTGCTGGCAAACCAAGCACTTGGCTACACTCCGAGCCACGCTCCTCTTCATACCATGCCACCAATAATTCAGACGAAGATCCTGGTACATCTTGGTGCCACCAGGATGCACAGAATACGGTGAACTGTGTGCCTCCACCATCAGCTCCTCTCTGATATCCCCAGCTGGCACACACAACCTGGCTCCAAACCTCAGCGAGCCATCCTCATGAATCAAAAAGTCAGTCCGCAGACCGGCTTCCACCTTGCTCCCGAATCTTCATCAGCTTCGGATCCTCAGCCTGGCCAGCCTTAATCCGATCCACGATCGTCGACTGTACCTGCATGTACATCAACGACGAAGCCTCTCCAGGAAGAACAATCTCCACGCCAGACTCACAAAAATCCTGCTGCAATCTCCACTGCGAGGTCAACATCATCACCGCTGGAAGCCTACTCAAAGCATCCGGAACCACATTCACCTTGCCAGGGTGATACTGCAAATCAATATCATAATCCGCCATAAGCTCCAACCATCGACGCTGTCGCATGTTAAGCTCCTTCTGAGTGAAAATATACTTCAAGCTTTTGTGATCGGTGAAAATCTTCACTTTCTCACTCAGCAAGAAGTGCCTCCAAATCTTAAGAGCAAACACAACGGCAGCCAACTCCAAATCAATGCGTCGGATAATTCTTCTCATGAACCTTAAGCTGACGAGACGCATACGCCACAACATGCCCATGCTGATGCAACACACAACCGAGACCCTTGCCAGAAGCATCGCAAAAGATCTCAAATCCACCGCTGTGATCAGGCACAACAAGAATAGGGGCAGTCGTCAACCTTTCCTTCAGAACACCAAAAGCACCCTCACAATCACCCGACCAAACAAAAGCAACATCCTTCCGCGTCAACCTGGTCATCGGCTCAGCAATACGAGAAAAGTCTTTAATGAATCGCCGATAGTAACCAGCCAAGTCCAAGAAAACTCCGAATCTCAGACGCAGACGACGGAACAGGCCACTCCCTGATGGCCCGAATCTTCTCGGGATCCACTGAAATACCATCACCAGTCACCACATGCCCGAGAAAAGCAACTCGATCCAGCCAAAACTCGCACTTCGAATACTTAGCATACAACCGATGCTTCCTCAAAATCTCCAACACCGTCCTTAAGTGCGAGGCATGCTCTTCCTCCGACTTCGAATAGATCAGAATGTCGTCAATAAAGATAACGACAAACTTATCCAAAAAGTCGTAGAAAATCAGGTTCATTAGATTCATGAAAACTGCGGGCGCGTTAGTTACGCAAAAGGCATAACCACGAACTCATAGTGTCCATACTTCGTCCTGAACGCTTGTCTTCGGAACATCTCCCTTCTTCACCTTCAACTGATGGTAACCACTCCTCAAATCCAATTTAGAAAACACCTCGAACCTCCAAGCTGATCAAAAATATCATCGATGCGAGGCAACGGGTATTTATTCTTAATGGTCACCGCATTCAACTCCCGATATTCCACGCACATGCGACGCGAACCATCCTTCTTCTTAACCAACAACACCGGTGCTCCCCACGGAGACACACTAGGATTAATATAACCCTTCTGCAACAGCTCATCCAACTGCTTCCGCAACTCCTCCAACTCTGCAGGTGCCATATGATACGGCGCCTTCAAAATCGGCTGCGCACCTGGAACAAGATCGATAGAAAATTCCAGAGCCCGATCAGGCGGCAAACCAGACATCTCTTCGGGGAAGACGTCGCCAAAATCACGCACCACAGCTGGCCACTCCAGCTCCATCTGCAAAGCCACAGCCTCCACCGGCCTGGCCCGAAATCTGACAGGACCAAGCGAACTGCTACCACGACTGAACTCAAACACCGGGTGTCCGGGAATCTCGAACACCACCTTCTTCCTCCGACAGTCGATCGTAGCATAGAAGCTCGCAAGCCAGTCCATCCCAGAACTGCATCATAGTTGATGATGTCGTGGACAATGAAATCAGCAAAAAGCTCATGTCCACAGACCACCAACGAGCAAGAATTGCAACCACGATGCACCGAGACCACACCATTCCCTGTAACGATATTCCAACTCTTGGGGAGAGGGGACGTCGACAAGGAATGCCTCTCCACGAAGCTCCGAGAAATAATGCACATCGATGCACCAGAGTCAAAGAGGACTCGTGCAGGAAATGTGCAAACCAAAATCACACCTAATCAAGCAATTAACAATCAAACCCTAATCTAGCAAACAACCATGTCAAGCAAACAACAAAATCTAACAATCAAAACCAGCTAGGAAAGTAACAGCTAGATTGAGGATTACCTGCGATAACCTCATCCACAGTCGTGCTCTCCGCAGCGGTCATCAGAAAAGCCTGCCTCCTCGGCGGAACAGCCTGCCGAAAAGCCTGCCCCTGCGGAACAAGTGCTGCTCCACGTCCAGCAGGAACAGACGCTCGCTGCTGCAACGGCTGAGCTGCAACAGGAGCCCTCCGCAGCTGACCCGCATGCCGACAATCCTTCGCGACATGGGAAGCATCACCACAAACTAGACACTGGCCCAAAAACTTCCGACACTGATCCTTGACGTGGCCAGGCTTACCGCAGAAATGGCAAAGCTTCAGAATAGACCCTCCTGGCCTCTTAAACTGAGCAGACTGGTTAGGCCTGAATCCAGGTCTAACCACAGCTCTCGCCTGTTCCACAGGCCTCTTCCCAGCACCAACGACAGACCCCCTCCTTCTGGTTCACGAGCAGCTCCTGCCTCTTGGCAGCGACCAGAACCTTCTGATAAGACTCCCGGTCAGAAGAGGTCACAAAACTCTGGAGCTCCGAAGCAAGCCCCTGCAGGAACCTCTGAGCCTTCTCCTCAGCGTCCTGCACCATCTTTGGTGCAAACTGACTCAGCCTCATGAACTCTTGGTGATACATGTCCACCGACGAGTTCCCCTGCTTCAAATCGATAAAACGCTGCAGCATCTCCTCCTTGGCAGCCTTCGGGAAGAACTCACCCTTAAATCTGGCCTTGAAGGTAGCCCAAGCAATCGGCTCCACCAACAACTTCTCTTCCGCATCCCACCAATTCCTGGCGTTATCCTTCAGCTGCCTCTTCGCCAAATCAACCCATCCAGCCGGGGTGATCTAGGCCATCTTCAGATTGTCCTCGATGTTCCGAACCCACTCATCGGCAGCCAGAGGACCCTCAGACCCATCAAAATACGCGGGACCCAGCTCCCGAAATTGCTTCGCTCCTGGCTCAGAGCGAGGGGCATCCGGATGAGCCCGGGCAGCTCGAGCAAGTGGAGCATTTTGGACTTGCAGAAGCACGCCCTGCTGCACTTGCATCATCTGGAGCATCATCCGCATCATCTCACCGCTGGTGGGTTCCCGGCTCAGGCTCCTCATCATGAGGGAGCGCACCACTACCCCACCACGGGTGAAACGCCTTCCTGCCATCTAATGACATAGAGAACGAATCAGATTAGACTCATAGCTTATGACTCGGACGTCGAACTCAATTTATTGGACATCTAATATTATTATCGCTATTCCAAAAATCGCAGTTACAGAAGGACCTGCATGGGCCACCACAAAAACCTGTCACGACCCGCTTCCCTAAAATGGAGGTGAGACGTGAAAAGGTCCGCACGAGAGTGGAGCTATGAAGCCCCAAACCCGATAAGCGTCCACAATACAAAAACAGGTCCCTGTAACCACAACAGAATAACAATAATAATACAAGCAGAGACTGAAATAAAATCTCACATCTCAAATATTGTCCAACACCAACACAAGTCAACATCCAGAAAAGCCACCAGGCTAAAAGAAAGAGTCCAAGGCCCAGAACAAGGCAACAAAAGAAACGACATAACAAAGATATAGGTGCCACGCACCGAATACAAAACAACTGGCTAACAAAAGTAAAACACACGAAGACACTAGGACTGGTCCCCAATGTCCACGTACTCCCCCGTCAAACACAGCTCGGGCTCGGCGTCAGCAAACACCTCGTCCTCAACGAGGTACTCGGGCTCAGGATCTACATGTGTCACCCAAAAGAGTAAAGGGGCACATGTCAGCAAGTCTAAAAGACTTGGGCAAGGAAACTGAAAGTAAGGCAACTAGCAACCTAGCAGTTTAGTATGCATGACATGGCAGTATATAACATGAGTGCACAATTTAAAACATGGAAAGACGATTTGTACAAGGAGAACAATCATCGGGACAAGACAAGAAAAGACAAGAGTAGCCACGCTACTATCAATCTCAATCAATTCACATTGTTGGTGTTTACGCCCTTCGCTGAATGGTAAACATTCAGACCGATCGGCACTAAACACGATACACATTTTCACGGTTGTTTTGTAGATGTTTGCGCCCTACGCTGAATGGCTAGCATGTCGGTCCGATCGGCCCCAAACACTACCCCACCCCAAAGAGTTTTACGCCTTACAACTGCAGTTGTTGATCAAACAGACTCCCAGTTGAATGGCCGCTTAACCCTCACCCCTATACCCACACGTAATGGAGCCTGGGGTCCCCGCACATGGAACTCAGCTAGTGAGCCTGGGGTTGCCCCGCACAATGAGCTCGCATTCCTATTTCACAATTCAATATCGAGCGTTGGGGTTTCCAACTCATTATGCTCGCTTCTGGTCACGAGCCAGGAAACACACAATTCGGGCATTGGCTATCAACCAACACTTGGCCCGCTTCTGGAACACGAGCCAGGAACACAAGCAATGTAGCAAAGCTACGCAATCACTGAAATGCTGAAGGATGCAATGACATGACAATTAACTTGCGAACCAATAATGGAATGTAAACGTGACATGATAGTTGTGCAACATGCTAAATGTCGGAATTTAGCTTCGTTGTCAAGCTAATTCCCCAATTTGCGCCTAGGCGAGTATCATTTCGTCGCCTAGTCTCTTTTACGCCTACAACAAGAAAATGGCCTAAAACATGGCCTAAACCCTAAGTGGCAAGTTTCACTTGCCTAGCACCGGGGATGACGACCACTTCGTCACACGGATGCTATCTACGGGGAGAAATCGCTGTTTTGGGGGAAACAATCACCAAACACATGAAATTAATTAGGGTTTTCATAAAATTATAAATAGGCTATGAAAACAACGGTAGATCGATTTCTTACCGAGAGGAGACGGAAGAAACACTCCGGGGAACCCTAGGATCAAATCTGGAGAAGATTGGAGAAGTTTGGGGAAACAGGGTTTTGGGATTGGGTTGGGATTTTGATGGATTTGATGAGATTTTGGGGAAGATGAGAGGTAGATAGAGTAGATGGATGGTTTGGATGATGGAGTTAGGGCTTGGAATGAAGGAATGGAGCTTGGAGGAAGATGGAGGCTGAAGGGGGAAGATTTTAGGGTTTTGGGTCGTGTTGGAGAAGAAGAAGTCGTTTGGGTTGGGTATAAATAGGTTGAGCTGGCGGCTGCCCAGAAATTAGGGTTTTAACACTGGTTAGTCGGTCAAAGAGCAACCACTGACCGACTAGTTTGGCAACTAGTCGGTCGGTCGACCAACGCAGACCGACTAAGTGCAAACAGTAACTCCTGAACGAAAATAGGATTCTAGAGTTAGTCGGTCCATGAACAAGTACTGACCGACTAGTTTTACATCTAGTCGGTCGATGAACGTTCTTAGACCGACTAAGAGTAAACAGTAACTGATACAAAAATAATTTGATGAGTTAGTCGGTTCAAGAAGCATTGCTGACCGACTAGTTTGCAACCTAGTCGGTCAACCAACGTTCTTAGACCGACTAACGATAAACAGTAACTCCTGAGAAATTTAGAAAGCTAACTAGTCGGTCCCAGAAGAGGATTGCCGACCGACTGGATCGTCATCTAGTCGGTCGGTGGCCCTTCTTACACCGGCTAATGAGCACCAAAGTACCGATACGGAGGCGCGGGGCCCCGGGATCGATTCCTAAGACTCCTAGGCTTGATCTAACAGTAAGATACGACCGTTATGAAGTCCGTCACGAGTGACATACTTCGAAATCGACAATCCTAAGGAAGAAGCGAGAAAATACGACGAATCGATCGAAAATGAAACTACGGAGACGAAAACCACACAAGAGGAGAAAAATCCACCAAAACATATATTATATTATATTAAATCCAGATTCATGAAAAAGCAGAAGCTGCGACACATGGAAAACATTGTGAACTCCTTCCAAAGATGGCGGCAAAGCCAAGGGATAAGCTACCTCGCCAACCCTCTCCAAAACGTCAAATGGTCCAATGTATCGCGGGCTCAACTTTCCACGCTTCCCGAAACGAATCACACCACGATTCGGGGAAATCTTCAAGAACACATGGTCGCCCGGCTGAAACTCCAAAGGACGACGTTTAGCATCCGCCCAATGCTTAAAACGGTCCTGAGCACTCTCAACCTCTCCCGAATATTCCTGACGATCTCCACGGCCTCCACGATCATCTCAGGTCCCAACAACTCCCGATCACCAACGTCATCCCAACTCAATGGCGATCGACATTTCCTCCCATAAAGAGCGGCGAATGGCGCCATGCCAATACTCACCTGGAAGCTGTTGTTGTAGGAAAAACTCTACCAGATGTAGATGGTCCTCCCACGAACCCTTGAAATCCAACATGCACGCCCTCAGCATGTCTTCCAAAATCTGAATCGTCCTCTCAGACTGGCCATCCGTCTGCGGGATGGTACGCTGTGCTGAAACTCAGACGCGTAACCAAGCTCTTCTGCAAACTCTGACAGAACTGAGATGTGAACCTCGTGTCTCTGTCAGACACGATACTCACGGGGACTCCATGAAGTCGCACGACCTCCTCCATATACCTCCTCGCCAGCGCCTCAGTGGACTGTCCCACTCGGAACGGAATAAAAATGCGCAGATTTGGTCAACCGATCTACGATCACCCAAATCGCGTCATTCTGCTTCGGACTCCGAGGTAGTCCAGTCACGAAATCCATAGTGATGTGTTGCCACTTCCACTCCGGAATCGGAAGCGGTTTGTAGCAACCCGGCCGTACGCTGATGCTCCGCCTTCACTTGCTGGCAAACCAAGCACTTGGCTACACTCCGAGCCACGCTCCCTCTTCATACCATGCCACCAATAATTCAGACGAAGATCCTGGTACATCTTGGTGCCACCAGGATGCACAGAATACGGTGAACTGTGTGCCTCCACCATCAGCTCCTCTCTGATATCCCCAGCTGGCACACACAACCTGGCTCCAAACCTCAGCGAGCCATCCTCATGAATCAAAAAGTCAGTCCGCAGACCGGCTTCCACCTGCTCCCGAATCTTCATCAGCTTCGGATCCTCAGCCTGGCAGCCTTAATCCGATCCACGATCGTCGACTGTACCTGCATGTACATCAACGACGAAGCCTCTCCAGGAAGAACAATCTCCACGCCAGACTCACAAAAATCCTGCTGCAATCTCCACTGCGAGGTCAACATCATCACCGCTGGAAGCCTACTCAAAGCATCCGGAACCACATTCACCTTGCCAGGGTGATACTGCAAATCAATATCATAATCCGCCATAAGCTCCAACCATCGACGCTGTCGCATGTTAAGCTCCTTCTGAGTGAAAATATACTTCAAGCTTTTGTGATCGGTGAAAATCTTCACTTTCTCACTCAGCAAGAAGTGCCCTCCAAATCTTAAGAGCAAACACAACGGCAGCCAACTCCAAATCATGCGTCGGATAATTCTTCTCATGAACCTTAAGCTGACGAGACGCATACGCCACAACATGCCCATGCTGATGCAACACACAACCGAGACCCTTGCCAGAAGCATCGCAAAAGATCTCAAATCCACCGCTGTGATCAGGCACAACAAGAATAGGGGCAGTCGTCAACCTTTCCTTCAGAACACCAAAAGCACCCTCACAATCACCCGACCAAACAAAAGCAACATCCTTCCGCGTCAACCTGGTCATCGGCTCAGCAATACGAGAAAAGTCTTTAATGAATCGCCGATAGTAACAGCAAGTCCAAGAAAACTCCGAATCTCAGACGCAGACGACGGAACAGGCCACTCCCTGATGGCCCGAATCTTCTCGGGATCCACTGAAATACCATCTCCAGTCACCACATGCCCGAGAAAAGCAACTCGATCCAGCCAAAACTCGCACTTCGAAAACTTAGCATACAACCGATGCTTCCTCAAAATCTCCAACACCGTCCTTAAGTGCGAGGCATGCTCTTCCTCCGACTTCGAATAGATCAGAATGTCGTCAATAAAGATAACGACAAACTTATCCAAAAAGTCGTAGAAAAATCAGGTTCATTAGATTCATGAAAACTGCGGGCGCGTTAGTTACGCCAAAAGGCATAACCACGAACCTCATAGTGTCCATACTTCGTCCTGAACGCTGTCTTCGGAACATCTCCCTTCTTCACCTTCAACTGATGGTAACCACTCCTCAAATCCAATTTAGAAAACACCCTCGAACCTCCAAGCTGATCAAAAATATCATCGATGCGAGGCAACGGGTATTTATTCTTAATGGTCACCGCATTCAACTCCCGATAATCCACGCACATGCGACGCGAACCATCCTTCTTCTTAACCAACAACACCGGTGCTCCCCACGGAGACACACTAGGATTAATATAACCCTTCTGCAACAGCTCATCCAACTGCTTCCGCAACTCCTCCAACTCTGCAGGTGCCATATGATACGGCGCCTTCAAAATCGGCTGCGCACCTGGAACAAGATCGATAGAAAATTCCAGAGCCCGATCAGGCGGCAAACCAGACATCTCTTCGGGGAAGACGTCGCCAAAATCACGCACCACAGCTGGCCACTCCAGCTCCATCTGCAAAGCCACAGCCTCCACCGGCCTGGCCCGAAATCTGACAGGACCAAGCGAACTGCTACCACGACTGAACTCAACACCGGGTGTCCGGGGAATCTCGAACACCACCTTCTTCCTCCGACAGTCGATCGTAGCATAGAAGCTCGCAAGCCAGTCCATCCCAAGAACTGCATCATAGTTGATGATGTCGTGGACAATGAAATCAGCAAAAAGCTCATGTCCACAGACCACCAACGAGCAAGAATTGCAACACGATGCACCGAGACCACACCATTCCCTGTAACGATATTCCAACTCTTGGGGAGAGGGGACGTCGACAAGAATGCCTCTCCACGAAGCTCCGAGAAATAATGCACATCGATGCACCAGAGTCAAAGAGGACTCGTGCAGGAAATGTGCAAACCAAAATCACACCTAATCAAGCAATTAACAATCAAACCCTAATCTAGCAAACAACCATGTTCAAGCAAACAACAAAATCTAACAATCAAAACCAGCTAGGAAAGTAACAGCTAGATTGAGGATTACCTGCGATAACCTCATCCACAGTCGTGCTCTCCGCAGCGGTCATCAGAAAAGCCTGCCTCCTCGGCGGAACAGCCTGCCGAAAAGCCTGCCCCCTGCGGAACAAGTGCTGCTCCACGTCCAGCAGGAACAGACGCTCGCTGCTGCAACGGCTGAGCTGCAACAGGAGCCCTCCGCAGCTGACCCGCATGCCGACAATCCTTCGCGACATGGGAAGCATCACCACAAACTAGACACTGGCCCAAAAACTTCCGACACTGATCCTTGACGTGGCCAGGCTTACCGCAGAAATGGCAAAGCTTCAGAATAGACCCTCCTGGCCTCTTAAACTGAGCAGACTGGTTAGGCCTGAATCCAGGTCTAACCACAGCTCTCGCCTGTTCCACAGGCCTCTTCCCAGCACCAACGACAGACCCCCTCCTCTGGTTCACGAGCAGCTCCTGCCTCTTGGCAGCGACCAGAACCTTCTGATAAGACTCCCCGGTCAGAAGAGGTCACAAAACTCTGGAGCTCCGAAGCAAGCCCCTGCAGGAACCTCTGAGCCTTCTCCTCAGCGTCCTGCACCATCTTTGGTGCAAACTGACTCAGCCTCATGAACTCTTGGTGATACATGTCCACCGACGAGTTCCCCTGCTTCAAATCGATAAAACGCTGCAGCATCTCCTCCTTGGCAGCCTTCGGGAAGAACTCACCCTTAAATCTGGCCTTGAAGGTAGCCCAAGCAATCGGCTCCACCAACAACTTCTCTTCCGCATCCCCACCAATTCCCTGGCGTTATCCTTCAGCTGCCTCTTCGCCAAATCAACCCATCCAGCCGGGTGATCTAGGCCATCTTCAGATTGTCCTCGATGTTCCGAACCCACTCATCGGCAGCCAGAGGACCCTCAGACCCATCAAAATACGCGGGACCCAGCTCCCGAAATTGCTTCGCTCCTGGCTCAGAGCGAGGGGGCATCCGGAAGAGCCCGGGCAGCTCGAGCAAGTGGAGCATTTTGGACTTGCAGAAGCAGCCCCTGCTGCACTTGCATCATCTGGAGCATCATCCGCATCATCTCACCGCTGGTGGGTTCCCGCTCAGGCTCCTCATCATGAGGGAGCGCACCACTACCCCCACCCACGGGTGAAACGCCTTCCTGCCATCTAATGACATAGAGAACGAATCAGATTAGACTCATAGCTTATGACTCGGACGTCGAACTCAATTTATTGGACATTCTAATATTATTATCGCTATTCCAAAAATCGCAGTTACAGAAGGACCTGCATGGGCCACCACTAAAACCTGTCACGACCCGCTTCCCTAAAATGGAGGTGAGACGTGAAAAGGTCCGCACGAGAGTGGAGCTATGAAGCCCCAAACCCGATAAGCGTCCACAATACAAAAACAGGTCCCTGTAACCACAACAGAATAACAATAATAATACAAGCAGAGACTGAAATAAAATCTCACATCTCAAATATTGTCCAACACCAACACAAGTCCAACATCCAGAAAAGCCACCAGGCTAAAGAAAGAGTCCAAGGCCCAGAACAAGGCCAACAAAAGAAACGACATAACAAAGATATAGGTGCCACGCACCGAATACAAAACAACTGGCTAACAAAAGTAAAACACACGAAGACACTAGGACTGGTCCCCCAATGTCCACGTACTCCCCGTCAAACACAAGCTCGGGCTCGGCGTCAGCAAACACCTCGTCCTCAACGAGGTACTCGGGCTCAGGATCTAACATGTGTCACCCAAAAGAGTAAAGGGGCACATGTCAGCAAGTCTAAAAGACTTGGGCAAGGAAACTGAAAGTAAGGCAACTAGCAACCTAGCAGTTTAGTATGCATGACATGGCAGTTATAACATGAGTGCACAATTTAAAACATGGAAAGACGATTTGTACAAGAGAACAATCATCGGGACAAGACAAGAAAAGACAAGAGTAGCCACGCTACTATCAATCTCAATCAATTCACATTGTTGGTGTTTACGCCCCTTCGCTGAATGGTAAACATTCAGACCGATCGGCACTAAACACGAATCACATTTCACGGTTGTTTTGTAGATGTTTGCGCCCTTCGCTGAATGGCTAGCATGTCGGTCCGATCGGCCCCAAACACTACCCCACCCCAAAGAGTTTACGCCTTACAACTGCAGTTGTTGATCAAACAGACTCCCAGTGTGAATGGCCGCTTAACCCTCACCCCCTATACCCCACACGTAATGGAGCCTGGGGTCCCCGCACATGGAACTCAGCTAGTGAGCCTGGGGTTGCCCCGCACAATGAGCTCGCATTCCTATTTCACAATTCAATATCGAGCGTTGGGGTTTCCAACTCATTATGCTCGCTTCTGGTCACGAGCCAGGAAACACACAATTCGGGCATTGGCTATCAACCAACACATGGCCCGCTTCTGGAACACGAGCCAGGAACACAAGCAATGTAGCAAAGCTACGCAATCACTGAAATGCTTGAAGGATGCAATGACATGACAATTAACTTGCGTACCAATAATGGAATGTAAACGTGACATGATAGTTGTGCAACATGCTAAATGTCGGAATTAGCTTCGTTGTCAAGCTAATTCCCCAATTTGCGCCTAGGCGAGTATCATTTCGTCGCCTAGTCTCTTTTACGCCTACAACAAGAAAATGGCCTAAAACATGGCCTAAACCCTAAGTGGCAAGTTTCACTTGCCTAGCACCGGGGGATGACGACCACTTCGTCACACGGATGCTATCTACGGGGGAAATCGCTGTTTTGGGGGAAACAAACACCAAACACATGAAATTAATTAGGGTTTTCATAAAATTATAAATAGGCTATGAAAACAACGGTAGATCGATTTCTTACCGAGAGGAGACGGAAGAAACACTCCGGGGAACCCTAGGATCAAATCTGGAGAAGATTGGAGAAGTTTGGGGAAACTAGGGTTTTGGGGGATTTGGGGATTTTGATGGATTTGATGAGATTTTGGGGAAGATGAGAGGTAGATAGAGTAGATGGATGGTTTGGATGATGGAGTTAGGGCTTGGAATGAAGGAATGGAGCTTGGAGGGAAGATGGAGGCTGAAGGGGGAAGATTTTAGGGTTTTGGGTCGTGTTGGAGAAGAAGAAGTCGTTTGGGTTGGGTATAAATAGGTTGAGCTGGCGGCTGCCCAGAAATTAGGGTTTTAACACTGGTTAGTCGGTCAAAGAGCAACCACTGACCGACTAGTTTGGCAACTAGTCGGGTCGGATCGACCAACGCAGACCGACTAAGTGCAAACAGTAACTCCTGAACGAAAATAGGATTCTAGAGTTAGTCGGTCCATGAACAAGTACTGACCGACTAGTTTTACATCTAGTCGGTCGATGAACGTTCTTTAGACCGACTAAGAGTAAACAGTAACTGATACAAAAATAATTTGATGAGTTAGTCGGTTCAAGAAGCATTGCTGACCGACTAGTTTGCAACCTAGTCGGTCAACCAACGTTCTTAGACCGACTAACGATAAACAGTAACTCCTGAGAAATTTAGAAAGCTAACTAGTCGGTCCCCAGAAGGATTGCCGACCGACTGGATCGTCATCTAGTCGGTCGGTGGCCCTTCTTACACCGGCTAATGAGCACCAAAAGTACCGATACGGAGCGCGGGGCCCCGGGATCGATTCCTAAGACTCCTAGGCTTGATCTAACAGTAAGATACGACCGTTATGAAGTCCGTCACGAGTGACATACTTCGAAATCGACAATCCTAAGGAAGAAGCGAGAAAATACGACGAATCGATCGAAAATGAAACTACGGAGACGAAAACCACACAAGAGGAGAAAAATCCACCAAAACATATATTATATTATATTAAATCCAGATTCATGAAAAAGCAGTCGTTACAGTATTATTACCCTCTGATTTAGGATTTGAAGCATGTTAATATGGTAGTATGTTGTAGTATTCTTTCAGTTAGTAAAAATTAATGGTTGGATGCAAAAGATGTTGCCTTAATGTTAAAGAGTATATATGCTTTCACAAGTTGTTACTTTCCATAAGAATTAGTATGTATTTATTCCAAAATTCATAATTTTCATGCTGTCATAATTAGTATGTTAATTCCTAGAGATGTTGCATGTTCTTAAGAGTAGCACCTATTTTATATTGCTTTGCTAATTTTATTCCCTGCCAACTTGTGTTGCCACACCATGATATTATGTTTAAAAAATCATTGTACTCATTATTTGTTTATGAACACATGTTATTGTATTAGCCAATGAAAAGGGAAAAAGAAGAAAACTAATACATAAATTGTGAGAAAAACATAAACTTGATAATAATCCATGATATGGCTAGGTTATGGCTTCATTCTATGTTCATGTTCCCTTTTGACGTTAATATGTTTACTATTTACTATACTTGGTTATGGCTAGGTTATGCTGTCATAATTAGTATGTTAATTCCAAGACATGTTGCATGTTCTTAAGAGTAGCACCTATTTTATATTGCTTTGCTAATTTTATTCCCTGCCAACTTGTGTTACCACACCATGATATTATGTTTAAAAAATCATTGTACTCATTATTTGTTTATGAACACATGTTATTGTATTAGCCAATGAAAAGGGAAAAAGAAGAAAACTAATACATAAATTGTGAGAAAAACATAAACTTGGTAATAATCCATGATATGGCTAGGTTATGGCTTCATTCTATGTTCATGTTCCCTTTTGACGTTAATATGTTTACTATTTACTATATTTGGTTATGTTTCCATGTGATGCTTAAAGAGGAACCCATGCTAATGATAAGGTTAAAGACGTCTACACCTCACTCCATTGAGTATCCTTTAAAATGGCCTCTTCTCGTGTGATATGCTCTCATTCTTAAGATGCCCACCAAATGTTTGATGTCATGCCACAATCAAATGACATGTGCTTGTCATACTCATTAAAATTGTAGTAAATATGGTTTACGTATTTTAGTACTTACTTGTATCATGTTTAGTGTACACACGACTAAAGTATGTTGAAACTCTTTACTAATTCTATGGAATTGTGGTACCTTGTGGCTATTATAGAGTAACGTTCATGTTGTAGTTCCTTGGCAACCTTAGTTCATGTTGTAATTTCTTGCTAATAATTTATGGACTAGTTTAATTTGCATGTTGATGCATTAGTTTCATATGCATTGTGATACATATTCTTATAGTTGTTACTATGAAAATACTCTATGGAAAGGAAAAATGAAGAGAACTATTATAAACTAGAGTTAACGACAATGTTGATGAGAAATTATGGAAATCAGAATATGGAAAGTAAATGAAAGAATGGATAAAAATCCATTATGAAAATGGAATGCGTGTGGAAAGAATGGTATGACATGCGGTATCATGGAAATGGAAAAGACATGATGTGATTTCATAAAAGGAAAGGAAATGTGCAATGTGAATAATGAACGTAAATTATTAAATTATGAGTGAGCACCCGAGTGTATTAACCTGGAGTGTCTCAGTCTACTTCGAAGTCGGTGAGCATTTCAGTAAATGGGTTGTGGGAAACTCGGGTAAATGTGGATATAAGGAAATTGGACTAGATGATATGATTTCTCACTCGCTTGTCACTCCAGTAGGGAAGAGTTGACTAGAGTTAGAGAGGCCAGTGGTGTACTTATGATGCACCATTAGGTAATTGTTGGTTTTCTCTGTTTGTCCCAATAAAAACTGAGAATTGTCTCACTCCCGTAAGAGGGAGTTACGAGAGAACTCTCAAGTGCTCGTGCCGCTGGGTGAGGTACCACTTTTCACCCAATCTTAGGGTGAGGTCCAGTCCCTTATATCTTACAGACATCCAAGTTTCCAAATATAAAGAGAGAAGATTTTAACAAGTTGAATGTTATTAAATTTTCCTTCTCCTTGTAACTATCCAGTTATCTGTTCTTTATTTATGTCTCGTAATCCTTAATTGTTTCTCTATGCACATTTTTATTATTGTAATTGTACACATGTAACATCCATTCATATATATATATATACATGTTCACTTCCATGTAAGTAGTTGCATTACTACATGATTGGGTAGTCGTATAACCATGTTGAGAAATAATGTGCCATATTGGAGTTGGGCTTTCCTACTGGGTCACGCAATGACGTGCTCCTCCCCGTGGTTTTTCAGGTAGTTGGCAGTTAGAAAATCTAAGGAGGCAGAGAGTGAGCTTGGAGCTGGGTATATGGGGTAGTTTAGGGAGTTGTGTTGTTCTTAGATATGGTGATGGTGAGGTGTTGTACCTAAAGGTTGTATATTGGAGAGTTGTATGTAAAGTTATACTTGAACTTTGTTTTTAATAAATATGAATGATTTTGTTCTTTTGTACAGTGCATTTCCTTTCTTTTGTACAGTGCATTTCCTTTGTATATTGTCTTGTATTGTTTGAGTTGATTCCGAGTTTGGAGCATTGTACATACTTCCCAGCATGTTCGTAGTTGCCTGCTGGTTCTAGTGTATTTTTTCTTCTTCTCTAGTAACACTCGCTACTCTGGGATCACCTAGGACGGATTCGTACTTCCCTGGTATCTTGGAAGCGAGGCGTTACAGATATTTATGTGTTGGATATGCCACATATAGAAGACCAATGCTTGGTTACACACACTAATGAGCAACTTCTATGGCACCGACGCTTTGGTCATGTTCACTTCAAACATCTTTCAAAACTATCCAAGCACAATCTAGTTAGAGGTTTTCCAAAACTTTCTTTTAATAAGAAAAGTTTTTGTGATTCATGCCAACATGGCAAGCTTCATAAATCATTATGTAAGCTTAAGAATGTACTCTACTTTTAGGCCAATAGAACTCTTTCATCTAGACCTATTTGGGTCTACTAGAGTTGCATCCTTAGTAAATGCCTTTTATGGACTTGTAGTAGTGTATGACTTCTCTAGATTTACTTGGGTTAGATGTTTACATAGTAAAAATGAGGCTCTTGAAAATTTTATTAGTTTCTCTAAGAAAGTTCAAAAGATCCAAGACACACACATTGTCACCATTCATAGTGATCATGTAGGTGAACTCGATAATGAAATATTCTTTAAATTTTGTGATGAGAATGAGATAACTCACACTTTTTCCCTCCCTCATGCCCCACCTCAAAATGGTGTTGTGGAAAGGAAAAAATAGAACTCTTATAGAGTGTGCATGCACTATGATTAGCAATAGCCGGCTTGGACCACAATTTTGGGCGAAATCAGTTTATATCGCATGCTATGTGCTAAATAGAACTCTAATGAGACCCCGTACGAACAAAAATGCTATGAATTATTTTACGAAAAGATGCCTCAAGTAAATTAGTTTCGTGTTTTTGGATGTAAATGTTTATTTAAAACACATATGGTATGTTATACAAATTTGAGTCTCGATCCGATGAAGGGGTATTTATTGGATACTCCATGCATAGCAAGGCCTACAGATATACAATAAAAGAACCTTAACGGTTGAAGAATCTCTGCACGTTTCTTTTTATGAAGACTTTGATTCTCCAATTTCATACAATGATGTATTGAACTCTTGTGTGATTCTTTGAGTGATGTAAAACTAGATGATTATATTGATACTAACCCTCATAACGATGTTATTGAGGATGTTCCAACTGATCCAGGTGTACCCAAGACTTTTGCCACTGTCCCTCATCATCCACATGATCAAGTTAAGTGTAATATTGGAGATGGAGCCCGTACAAGGTCAAGGGTATAGCAATTCACATATTGTGATCTCGTCTGAACAATAAAGCCAAAGAACATCGACGAAGCAAGTGAAGATAGCTAATGGATCATGGTGATAGAAGATGAACACATTCAATTCGAATGAAATAAAGTTTAGGAACTAGTCCCACTTCCTAAAGGCCACCATGTCATTGGAACACAATGGATCTTTAAGAACAAGATGGATGAGAACGAAGTCGTCCCCCAAAACAAGGCAAGGTTAGTAGCTCAAGGTTACCATCAAGAGGAATGTATAAATTATGAAGAATATTTTGCCCCGATAGCTAGGTTAGAATCCATACTATCTTTTGCATCCTTAATGAATTTTAAACTTTTTCAAATGGATGTTAAAAGTGCATTTTTGAATGGTCATGTTAATGAGGAAGTGTATGTTTCACAACCACCTTGCTTCATTCATGAATCATGTTTTCAAACTTAAGAAAGCACTCTATGGGTTGAGACAAGCTCCTAGAGCTTGGTATGATCGCCTAAAGAGTTTTCTTCTGGATTTGGGTTTCAAAATGGGTGAAGTTGATTCAACAATTTTCACTAAGTATTTTGATCATGACATACTCATCATACAAGTGTACATAGATGATATCATTTTCAGTTCAACTAACACTTCTCTTTGTCAAGAATTTTGATAAGTCCATGCAAAATGAATTTGAGATGAGTCATAAGGGAGAGCTTACCTATTTTTTAGTACTTCAAATTCGTCAATTGAAGCAAGGAATATTCATCCCCCAAACCAAGTACATGGTGGAGTTGATCAAACGCTTTGGGATGGGAAGTTTCTCCTCCAAGCATACTCCAATGAGCACAACGACACATCTTGATAAAGATGAACAAGGTACGGATGTTGATATTCGTCAATATCGAGGTATAATAGGTAGTCTACTTTATTTTACTGCAAGTAGACCTGATATCATGTTTTCTGTTTGCTTATGTGCATGATTTCAATCACGACCAAAACAATCACATTTAATTGCGGTCAAACGGATTTTCCGTTATCTAAAATGAACACTTGACTACGAATTATACTATCCAAATCCATACACGTATGTGCTAATATCACATAGTGGTGTCATTTGTCGGATGTAGATCTGATAGAAAAACTACTAGTATCACTTGTCATTTTCTAAGAAATTCTATTGTATATTGGTTTTCGAAGAAACAAAACTCGGTATCTCTTTCTACAACCGAAGCGGAATATATTGGCATGGGTCTAGCTTGTGCTCAGGTGTTATGGATGAAACCAACACTTAAGGATTATGGTATCGATTGTGGTACATGTGCTATCATGGTCGATAATAAAAGTGTTATTTGTTTATCTAAGAACTCGGTACAATACTCTTGTACCAAACATGACATTAGACACCACTTTATCAATGATCATGGCCTCAAAAAGGATGTAAAACCAGAGTACATCGACACCCAAAAACAAATTGCAGATATTTTCACTAAACCCCTCAAGGATGACTCCTTTGTGAGGTTTAGAAGAGAATTAAGGATAATGGGTGAATCTGAACTTTAGGAGATCATTTTTTTCATGTCATATCATGCTTTATTGTCAACTCATAGGATATCCCATGTTTCAGCCATAATTGATTGACTTAAAGATACATACATCTCACCTTCATGATTGAGTATTTTCTTCATGAGATATATAAATATATTTGAATTGTATGCTGTAGTTGAGCATTTTTGTATTTGATTCAAATAGATTCTGTATTTGATGATTGAGTATGCTTATAGTGTTGCTCTATGCTTAGTTAGAGAGATCTTTTGTCTCTTAGCCTGAGAGATCTTATAGGCATTTGTCTAGGTTCATTCCAAGATCTTAGATTTAGACCAAACGCCTGGTATAGTCGATTCAGTAGTCTGTCGTATCAAATTTGTGTCTTTCAGAATTTCTCAATCTAACCAGACATCTATGGTTCTCTGTCTAGACGACTGCACAGTTGTCCAGATGACTGGAAGTTGAACTCCAGCTGTCTGAACAGTAGAAAGTTTATTCTGCCAAATTTTCCCAAGAGTAACTCTTTTCTGTCAGTCGTCAATCCAAACGTCTGATTTATTGTTCAGATGCCTACACATTTGTTTAGGCACCCGATATATATTCATCGGATGTCTGACGTTGCGGGGTTATTTTTTTACTTATTAAATCTCCAGACGTTTGAATGTTCTACTCCAGACGTATGTCGAAGATTTGATCACCAGATCAGTTTTGATCCAACGGCTGAGATTATCTTGATCGATCGATAAAACCATTCTTTCATCTCGATTAGGGTTTAAGCATTTTTATTTACAACATATGCTTGTTCATCTACCCTCTCGACTATCTCCGACGAATCTTTGATCATTCTATCCACTTTGCCAGCTTCTAGTCTGTTGAACCCTCATGGTCTTCATCCATCATTTCTTTACCTAATTTTTCGATTTAGTTCTTGATTCGTGTCAATCATTTTTAGGGTTTAATCATGTCACCATTTTAGGGTTTAATCATGTCACCTCGCAAGCAAGCTATAAAATCTACGATCACCTTTGCTGAAGCTATTTCTCTGTCGAGAGAACGAGAAGTCACTCCTCCAACCGAAGACCGATTGAAACATCAACTCAAACCCCTCCATCTCCTCTGTTCATTTTGATTACTACTTCATCTCCTCCACGAGATGTCGACCCCTCCTCTTTAGAGCTGTCGCCAGCTCATGATGATGACCTATATCATTTTGATTCTCCACCTCCAATAGACCATTTCGAGAAGATTAAAGCTAGGGTTTCACTTCTAATCGATGGCTATATGCATTTGGAAAGTGGTCAACTTTCATTCGGTAACAGCCTTCAGAGCTTTGAGTCTTCCATTACTAGACTTACTGAGGATCATGAGCACATCCTTGCATCTCTTCTTCGTCTCTGAGATTGTTTATGGATTCCTTCCTCCTCCAGCCTCTTGAGGATCTGACTCGTCGCTTATGAGAATTTGAGTTCAGTCTCTCTGCTATTTGGAATTCGGTCACAATGTTGCATGACGATCTCACTTTTATGAAGGGTATGGTAAAGTCTGTCACCACCAACATACGTACCCACACTCTTCAATCCCAACAACTTTTCTCCCTCGTTCGAAATATCTAGGAGAAACTGGACACACACTTGCCCACGCCTTGAGACATTACAGCTTTTGACCATCCAGAACCAGCGCTCGTCGATCTCTTCCTCCTCTACCAGCAGCATGATGTGTTTAGGAATGTACCTACGGAGACTCTCATGATATGAAGTATTTGTTGTCGTGTTTAAGAGTTTGTCGTAAGGATGTTAGGTGTTATATTTTGGATGTTATATATTTTGGGTACATAGTTGTTTGGGGATATGAATGGTAAATTTATATATAGTGTCACATTATATTTTTGTGTCATGTGACCTATGATGATGTAAATGACACATTTTGCTATACGTGTCATTTTCTTTTGTGATTATACGATGTATTTTTGAATACTTCGTGTCATTTTCTTTTGTGATTATGTAATGTATTTTTGAACACTTCTTATCATCGCTTGTGTGTGTATGTGTGGGGGGGAGTTTGGTGTTATCATTGGTTATGTGTTAGTATATCTTCTTCTTATACACTTTACACATCCAATGTAAATGTTGATATTGTCTCCATGAGATTATATAATTGGGTTGATCCATCTTACTTCTTTTTTTTTAAATTTCCGATGTTATTATTCAATTGTCTATCCCAATCACTCGCTCCACTGTTTTATAGTTCTCCTAGCACTATTTATTGTTGTTTCTCTTCCTCCCACACTTGTTCAATTATGACAAAGGAGGAGAGAAATAACCAAGATAATAATTCATGTGCTGGTATGAATTATTGAAATATTTTCCATAAATTATAATACTTCAAACTTAAATGTTGAAACCATTGTATGATTCAGGAGGAGTATTGATATATGAAATAGATTTTTTTATAAAATCTCATATCTCATTACAATTTGTATTATTACATTAGAATGGATTGATCCCATTCTTCATGCATCATTTCCTCTTTGTGTGTCACCACTATATCATGACATGTGTATTTATTTATGTTTAAGGTTATATGTCTATTTATTCACATCCCATTAGTTACACACACAATTGATATGCATTGATGTCTCATTTTATATTTGATTAAATGGACTAATTTGATTGGTATCAATACAGGGGGAGTACGTATTTAATTTTCAAATACAATTATTATCATTGCTTTTGTTTGTTTGTCGTCATTAAAAAGGTGCAGAATGTTGAGTATTGGTTCCCCCAATTTGGTTTTGAAGATGAGCAAATATAATTAATTGCGGCTAATCCCATGTTTTGTAGATAATGAAAGTATCATCAATTTAAACTCAAAGAATATCAAAAGGTGATGGCCAAATTCAATGATGCAAGGTAATCAAATGATGAACTCAAGGAAATCAAGTAGAAGTCTTCAAGGCATTCAATAAGAAGTAAAGGAGATTAATATGTAATTATTCTAGTTCTTCATCTTCTTATTGGATTAGAATGTTAAGCCTTGAATTTACTTGATAGATTCATTTCCATGACACTCACAACATTATAGTTCATTCATTGTTTGATTCCAATAGGGTTAGAACTACAAAAGCTCGAAATAGAGTTTTTCAGCCTCCCCATACGTCTGGTGCTTGAACCCCAGATGTCTAGCGTGCATGTATTTTACTTTGGCTAAAACCCAACCCAGATCAGACTTCTGATGTCCTCATACCAGACGTCTGTACAGTGTATAAAACGACTGGGTAAAGAACCTCAGACGTCTGGCACTTCATGAGCCTTAAACTCAAGTAGCTAAGTTTACACAAGTAGACTGATCAGACGTCTGAAGTTCTCATCACAAAATTTTGTGTAACGCCCCGCTTCCCAAAAGACACCGGAAGCGAGAGCGTTACGCGGTCCGCTTGAACTGGAGCGGTGAAGCTCGAGTTCAATAAACGTCTGTGATAAAAACACAGATGAGGTTCTTGTATTTGCGTATCAGAACAATCAGAAACATTTCAGAAAATAAAGCCACATCCAGAGTTAAAATGTTCGTACATGAAATTAATCAACAAGCCTCAGCAGGGCTAAAGTAGCAACAAAACGTACTCAAAGCAACAACAAAGTCTGAAAGTAAACTAAAAGGTAGCAACGGCACGAGTCTACTAGTCCTCTGCAGGGAGAGGCTCGGCGTCTACGGCGAACTCTGGCTCTCTAGGTCAGGCGTCACTTATGGATCCTTCGGGTACTCAAGCTCGGAATCTGACATACATCCAAAAACATGAATGTATGTCAGCAAGGGGACTGCAAGAAAGAGTTTGCAACCCAAGACAAGTATACAACGATATGAATTTAAGAGACATTAAATATTTAAAAGAGATGACTGCAGCAATTTAATAAGACAATTATATTGAAACGAAAGTAAACATCCCTAATATGCAGTTCTAAGCAGTTTCAAGAATTAAAGTAAGGTTTTTCTTTGAGTTTGTTAGCATGTCAATTTTCATGAGATCAAATTAGCGTTGCACGTTTCATGTCACAAGTTCACATCTATCATAGGGTTCTCGCCTTTAGGTCGTGATGAATAAGTCGTTCTTCTCATGGTGGCTTACCGTGATTGACGCTAACCCATCGCATGCGGGTGGTGCTCTTGAAGAGAGGACCCCTTCATACGCCTAGTGGCCGCTCAACCCTAACCCCACCCCAATTTTGTGCTGGAACACGAGCCAGCCTAGTCGACTCACACGGCATCACGAATTCACGGTTCCACCTTTGAGGCGCACGATTTTCACGATGTCCATATTTGTTAGGCATATCAAGACTCACAGAATTTTACCGTTATCAATATCATTACATTATCGTGACAATTCTAAACAGCAGAAAGGGTGAATGATTTTTAGAACAATCTTTAAAATAACATCGAACCCGTGCTTTCGTTGGACTTGCTACAGAAAGTACTTTCTCCTTCTATTTGTTTAAAATTAAAGTATATCGTATGATATACCGTTGGATCATAAATTTCGTCCTGATCATCATGGTGTCATTTTCTTACGTCATTTCACGTCTAATTTTCAAGTAAAACAACAATACATGAAAGCGGCGTAAAAGCCCAGAAACTTCAAAAAATCATATCAATTTGTATACTTGCCTGTTTTTGTCGTTCTTGGTGTCATCGGAAACGTTTCGATGAGTACTATGCCACAGAGAAGATGGTTCGCTGGTTTGACAAAACGTAAAATCAGAATAGGCGTTTTTCGATCAAAACAGCTTTATAAAGAGTTCCTACGACGTCTAATCTTCAGTTTTATTAAGTTCTCTTTATTACGGTGTGGGTTATAAGTTGTTTAGGGGTAGATCTACTAACCAGAAGTGTAGATGAGGATCGGAACACAGCGATGGGCAGCGGCGACGCGTATGGTGCCAAAAAGCGACGTCGAGCTTCGGGAAGGAGGGAGAGGGCTGTCTGCGGCTCTCGCATGGCTATCAGCGACAGGGGGAAGGAGATGACAGCGAGCTGAGGCATTGCGAGCGTGAAGAGGGGCTCCTGGGCATGCATGGATCTGTGTGCAGGTCCGAGGGCTTCCTGGGCGCTCGCGTGCGCGAGGGGGAGTTGCTGCGACGCTGGGGAGGAGTTGAGCATGGCTGATGGACGGAGAGGAGAAGCCGGTGCTCGTGTGATGGCGAAGAGGAGATCCAGGTGCGCTTATGGCTGTGCAGGGCTGGGGAACGATAGGCGATGTGTACGGCGCGTGGAGGAGAGAAAGAAGTGGCGTGGAGAAGGAGGCCTGGGTCGAGGGTTTTGGATGGTGGAGGAGGCCGCGGGCAGGGTGTTGACGTGTTCGGCGTGGGTTGATGCGTTGAAGAAGAGGGAGAGAGGGAGGCCTCAGGTGCTGGGGATGAAGGAGTCGATGCGAAGGAGAAATGGGGAGAAAGAGGCCGCGACGTTGTTCCTTGGCGTGGAGAAAAAGAGATGACAGGGGGCTGTTGTTTTTGGCGTGGAGATGAGAATAGAGGCGGCTGCCTTTAGCCCTAGGTTTATTTTTTTAAAGTAGGGTAGTAGTGCTCCTAGGTTTGTATATATATATAATAGTTTAGGGTTCAAATGAGAATAGGGAGTGGGGTTTGCAAAGGACATCACGTGAGCTGGTGATAATTTAGATTTTAATATAATATTAGTTGTGAGGGTTGGCAACACGTGGACTGAGCTGGGTCTCCTTAGGTTTAGTTCTTTTTATTTTTAATATCCTATTATAGTAACTTTGTGTGTGGAAGTTTGGAAAGAACAGCATGAAGGGTCTGGGTTTGTTCCGTGTTTCCTTTGTTCTTTTTTGTGTGTGTTAATTTGTTGTGTGCGTGAGTGCCTGTAGGTTCGGCCTAGGGTTGGGTTCCAAAACGTTGGGTGTTGGGTTATAATAGGAAGGAATTTGAAATGGTTTAATATGATTATAATTAATAGGCTTAAATGGGAAATTAGGGCTATTCAATTAGGTTTTAATAGGATTAAAAATGGAAAGTTTTTCAACATTTAAAAAAAGTTTAAAATTCAAATTTTGAATTCAAATGCGAATTTGATTTATTTTAAAATAATTATTAGAAAGGATTATCTTAGTAGTTTTAATAATAATAATAACAATAATAATGAGTATGGAAAGAATGGATACGGGTACGGTGGCACAATCGTTGAACTACGGATACGGAAGAAAGTACACGAGAGAAAAATACGGATAGCGTAATGATGAAAACCGGTCGTTACATCTTGCATAGTGAGACAGATGCATGAATGATGAACTCCAGAGTCTGGCTCCTAAAGACCAATATTTCCAGTAACTCTGTTTCTAAGCTCAGTCTAATCAGTTGTTCGAAGCTATGGACCCAGACGACTGCATAATACCCCAGACGCATATGAAGCCTTCTTCAGTCGTCTAGAGCTAGCTGTTAGACAACATTAATTGCCTTGTCAACCAGTGCTCCAGCCGACTGGTCTGTTTACTCCAGTCTGATGATGAGGAATTATGCCTGTTAATATCCGTTTGCATCATTAAATGCAGAAGATCTTTGCTGGATTTTGGTGTGATTCTTGAGCTTTATAAATAGGATTTGTTCGCATTTATTTCAGAACTCTTGGAACATTTAGAGATAAAATTCCCTACATTGAATAGCATTCAAAGCTCCAATGAGGTCTCAAGCTCACATCTTCTACATTTGTCTCCAAAAGCATTCAAGGCATTAAAAGCTAATCTTCATCTTATCTTTGTTCCTCATATTGAGACAAGTAGTAAGTGCTCATACTCTCATCATTTAGAGCACAAGACACACACCTCTTTGTCTCGTACTATTAAGTTAATATTCAAGGCATATGTTGTGAAAATTTTCATATTGAATTGTTTCAATTCTCTTCTATTCTCATGTTGATATTACTCTCGGTTGTGAGAGTGGACCATTCTCGGGTTATGGAAAGTGGTGTATTGGATTTACACTTACCGGTATTTGGCAAGTGGGTATTAGTGGATACTAATCATTAGCGGGATTTGCTAGTGGGTGTCTGGAGTATGATTACTGGGAGTCAGGATTTGACTCAGGGGAATCCGAAGTAAGTTACATAAGCCGTTTGCATTTGCAATTTTTCTGTTGTTGTTATTATTGGATCCTGTGGATGGCAAACAACACTAGAAGGGGGGGTTGAATAGTGTTGTGTATATAGTAAACTTTTTCGCTCAACGATATTAACACAAATAAATTCCTTCTAATGTTGCCTAAGAAACGAAGTAGAGTGATCTACGCTTGGTTCTTAATCAACAAAACAATCTTAACAAGAATATGAAAGAGATTGGATTAAGATCAGATAAATATAACTTTGACAAATAGATCTTTACAAATAGATTTATACACAGCGGAAATTAAAGATACAAACTTTTGAATAAGTTAACAATGAATTACAAAGATGAACAATTAATAAGTAACGAATGCTTGTACAAGAAAGATAACAAATCACAGAGAACAAACGCAGACAAAAGGATTTTTATCCTGGTTCCCCGCAACCCGGGTACGTCCAGTCCCCAACCAATCCGATACGAGATTTCCACTATCTGCCTTGGCAAATACAATTACCTAACTTCACTCGTTAGGATTTCCAACGACCTAGCCTTGACCAGGATTTCCAACCACAACACCTAGACTTGTCTAGGATTTACCCTTGCCTCACAAACCGAAGACTTTCCAACTGGCAACAACTAGACTTGTCTAGTGTTCCAACAATCAACACAATGAGAATTTATCCAATACACCACAATAAATGATGGAGATTGGTTTACACACCCGATTATATAGCCAATCAAAGTTTAGACAAATTTTTGTAGTGGCTTGATAGAATGATAGTCTAGATCACACAAAGATACGAGAGAAGTTCTTTGTGATCTAGATCTTTTCAAAAAATCCTTTAAATAAAATAAAGAGAATAATAGTAAGGATTTTGAAAATGTTTTAGCCAATAAAAATAAGAGTATGATTTTCAAAAGAATTTATAAAAGAATATTGCAAGATCAAATAAAATCAAAATTGGCTAGAGAGAAAAATGAGAGCTTTGAATTCAAGAGAGTTTTCACAAGAGATTGATTTTCAATGTTGTATATTTCATCAAAGAATTTAGCTCTATTTATAGGGAAAAAAACTGAGATTTGAATTTCAAATTTCGTTTGACTTTTGTCCCAAAAATTACGGAGTAAATTGCTCAAAGGATTTCAAAATTCAAATTCAAAAACGTCTGAAATTTACAGCTGATAGTCGACTCCCTCATATAGGTAGTCGACTCCCAGAGAACTCCAGGAGTTTTCGATCTCTGACAAGTAGTCGACTCCCTACTTTTGGTAGTCGACTCCCAGAGGAGTTTTTCCTGCTGCTCTTCTAGTCAGACAAGTAGTTAGCTCCAGTGCGTGGAGTTTCACTACGAAAATTATGGAGTGACTAGAAAAAGCTCTCGAAAATATTTTGAAGATAATTAAAAGTATTTTCAAAATTGTTTGGGTGTGTGTGTGTTTTGTCTATTTGATATGGCTTTAACAAATACCCTAAAAAGACACGACACACTCACTATGGACTCAGAACATGTCTTCGGAAGTTTGGTCAACTTGATGAAGTGAAAGCGAGCTTCTCTTTGTGCTTCTTGTTCTGTTTGAGCTTGAGCTTCATCACTTGAGTTTAGTCATGTTCGTCTTTGTCTTTGAGCGTTGAAGTGTGCTTCTTTGAGTATGAGTAGAGCTTCGCAAATTCTGTGCACTTGAGTGTAGTGTAGTTAGTACATCAAGCTTTCATTTGGTGTGCTCATCATCAAAATCACTTGGGGTGGAATTCAATTTCCATCACTCTCCCCCTTTTTGATGATGACACCCAAATGAGAAAAAAAATATGAAGTAAGTAAAAGATAAAATATACAGTATACTTACTCCCCCTGCTTTAATGCGGTTCTCCCCCTACATCGAAGCAATACACAAAACAGTATACATATGATTGTATTTTGTATCTCATGTCACATGAATTTTCTCCCCCTTGCCATCAACAAAAATAAACAATAAATAGATATGTTTAGGAGGGAAATTCAATTTCTTGTGCCTGCAAGAGATGTGTTAGTTCATACTGGCAGTTGATATATAGCATATAGATATTGTAGCAAACACCACACATAGAGTTATTACAGACCATCGTTTTAAATGACATAGTTTTAAGAACCATTGTTTTAGAGAACCATTGTTTTTAGAGAAGGAAGGAGCTAAGAGTGACCGCCACCTTTCTTTAGTTCCTTGATCTCATCAAGGATCATGGCAAGAGTGTCCTCAGTCATCTTGTTGCTCTTCACAACGAACTCTTTCAAATCGTCCACTTTACGATTGATGTCTTCAAATCCTTCCTTTTGTGTAATCTTCAACCTTCCAATCTTTTTCAGGAGCATTTCCTGAAGTTCAAGGATGTATGCTGGAACTTCTTCTTCTTCTTCTTCTTCGCAGCTTCCTTTTTCTTCTTCTTCTTCTTCTTCTGAATCTGAAATGACAACTTTCTTACCTCGCCTTGAGGATGATGATCCTCCTTCGGCAGCAATTTGTTCTTCAGGGACATTTTCATCAAGGTCATGATGGAGATTCATTCTCCCAAGAGCATGTACATCAAAGACACGAGCAGGTTCTAGAATGGATGTTTCATGATCCAGTGGCACATTGTAGCTAATGAATAGTATAGTAAGATAGTGCCCATGAGAAAGAGTGGAGGAGGGTCTATTAGAAGAAGCAGAGGCTAGGATAGAATCCATAATCACTTTAGCCCAATTAACACGAATGTTACCTAGGATGGCATAGATGCACTTAGCTTGTTTCTCAGAAAGAATAGCATGGCTCCCAGATTTTTGAGTTATGTTATAAGACAAAATATTAGCCAAGATCCTCGCCGGATAGCGAAGATTGCTACATGGAAGTTTGGTTTGAAAGTGTCTACCGGGCAAATACATTCTTTCTAGAATGTTCTCATCAGTCATTTCGATTTTGTCAAGAATCATACCAGAGTATGGGATTCCTAGGGCTTCTCATAGGGATTTGACAGTTATAGCAAGTTTAGTATCAAGAACTTTTGTTATGAAACGACTTTTCATAAGATCATAGTCCATGTTTGCATAGAAAAGATGAACAAGCCTAGGATAACAAAGATACACATTTTCAGAAGAGAACAAGTTTGCTAAGTTTTGAAAATCTAACAGACTGTCAATACCATAATTGATAACATCATTAAGTTTGACAAATCGTTCATGCAAGATAGGTTTCTTTGAGATCTTAACAAATTGCTCATAGGTAGTAGTTTTGAAAAGATAGGGTCAGATAATCTCCTTTTCAGAATCAATTTCTATGGTAGTTTTCCTCTTATTGGAGAAAATCCCCTTGATAGGCATCTAGATAGAGTAAAAGAAGAAAAATAACATTTTTACACTACTAGATAACCAAGAGAGATGAAAATAAAAAAAATCATGGAGTAAGAAAAATTTTACCTTGAGTAACTTTGGAGGAAGATGAAATAGCTCCAAAAAGTCCAAGCACCAAGGTGAAAAATCAAGAGAAGAGGAGGAGGAAGAGGAGTAGTTGGCTACCTCTAGGATTTTTCTTGGGGTTTTGTTGTTTGGATGAAGAGATGGGGAGAAGAGAGGGCCTTTAGATCAAGTTTTGGATGGCTAGGATGAGTTTTAGGCTTATTGGGTAAGTTGTCTTAACGGATCTTGACCCATCCACTCAATAGAACCCATTAGGAGTTAGTCAAAAAAAGAGCAACCCAGAAATTTACGCACTGGTAGTCGACTCCCTCCTGTAGGTAGTCGACTCCCTGCTGGGTTGAGTCGTTTTCTCATCCCGGGGAGATTTTGATCCAGGTTGAGTGTGCTTTCTGAACAACAAAAAATATTTTAAGAATAAAACACAATCATATACACATATTAACTCATTACAACACATTTAAAATATATATATATATATATATATAATAATTTTAAAAAGAACTTTTGTTCTGATTCAGCCGTTTTGACTTCTTGAAATTTCTTCATTGTTTTCCTCCTTTTAGAGTACCTGAAAATAAATAAGCGTTTTATGGTACTCTTTGATTTTGAGTTCGAGGAGTTAGTCTTTAGGAAGCCAAACCCAATACGGTTTAGTTCCTTCATGAACAACATATTTATAATTTTTGTTAAAATGAATTTGTTGAACAAAGTTAGTAGCGTACCTTTCTTTTCGCTGATCAGATAATCTCTTTGGTACCCAGATGCTCAAAACATTATTGTTAGCATGATGCATCCTAGTATGCTTAACCCGTTTCTTGGTATGATGTGAATCATAGCCAAGTCCGGTTTTGCTAGATGAAGCTTTTTGATTATCTATTATACTATCTAGCTTCCCTTTTCCTTTGTTAAAATTCTCAATAATTTTCATCGTAGCGTCGTATTTATCTTTGACGGATACAGAAGATTATTTAGATTTTCAACTTTTTCATTTACTAGCAAAATATCTTTTTGTAGAAGATCATTCTTTTCTTTAAGAAGACTATTTTCTTTAATGACTTCTTCTTTTTCTTTAGTCTCTCTTTTAATATTTCTAAGTGTTTTTCTATGCTCTTTAATGAGCTTTTCATGCATCTTGCATAGCTCCTTATATGCTCCCCTATAATCCAGGTCTTCATCATCGCTTGACGATGACTCATTGTCGCTAGATGAATCATGATGCGAGCTTACCTTGGAGGATGTAGATGCCATGAAGCACATGTGTGCCGTCTCTCTTCTTTCATCATTATCTTCTTCTGAGGATTCATCAGATGAAGAGTCGTCGCCCTGGTCGAAGGCTGCATAAGCTTCTTTCTTTGGTCGTCGAAACTTGTTTCTTGTATTGTTTCGCCTTTCATTAGTGTCTTTGTTCTTCCCACGATCTCTTGAATCACGGTTGTTTCTTTCCAATGGACAGTCTCTTTTGACATGCGCCTGGTTTATTACAACCAAAACAAATAATACCATTAGTGGGTCTAAAAGATCGTTTTCCATACTTACTAGTGATGAACTCTTTAAAGTTCTTTGAGATGAACGCGATATGGTCTTCTTTGTCCGTGTAGTCGGAATCTTCCTCTTGAGCTTTGAATGCAATATTCTTCTTCTTTGGTTTTTCTTCGATTTTCTTGTCTTTTTCAAGCTCAATCTCATATGCCATGAGATTTCCCATCAGTTCTTCGATGGTGAGTTCCTTTACGTTATGCGCTTCTCGAATGGCCATAGTCTTTCCCTTCCACTCGGGTCGGAGGGATCTTAGTATCTTCATTACCTGTTCATACTCAGAAAGTTTCTTTCCTAGTCCTGCAAGCTCATTTGTAATATTAGTAAAACGAGTATTCACATCGGTGATACTCTCTCCTTCTTCCATTTTAAAAGATTCGAACTTTGAATGTAAGACGTTTATGCGAGATTCTTTTACCTTTTCAGTACCTTCGTGACTTACCTGAAGAGTATGCCATATTTGATGTGATGTCTCACATTGGGAGACTCGATTGAACTCATTTCCTGTAACAGCGCAAAACAGAGCATTCATTGCTTTTGCATTGAGATTAGCTCTCTTCTTGTCGTCGACAGACCATTTTCCAAACTCAACGTCGGTGGGTGCGATGTACGGGACTTTGGTAATAGTCCAAGCTTCAATGTCCAATGACTCTAGGTGAGTCTTCATTCGGATCTTCCAACTAGCGTAGTTGGTTCCGTTGAATAGAGGTGGTCGCATGGTATTCAGTCCTTCAGAGTGAAAAGATGTTGACGCCATCACTTTTGTAGCCTTGCTCTGATACTGAGTGTTGGATCCTGTGGATGGCAAACAACACTAGAAGGAGGGTTGCATAGTGTTTTGTATATAGTAAACTTTTTCGCTCAACGATATTAACACAAATAAATTCCTTCTAATGTTGCCTAAGAAACCAAGTAGAGTGATCTACGCTTGGTTCTTAATCAACAAAACAATCTTAACAAGAATATGAAAGAGATTGGATTAAGATCAGATAAATATAACTTTGACAAATAGATTTATACACAGCGGAAATTAAAGATACAAACTTTTGAATAAGTTAACAATGAATTACAAAGATGAACAATTAATAAGTAACAAATGCTTGTACAAGAAAGATAACAAATCACAGAAAACAAACGCAGACAAAAGGAGTTTTATCCTGGTTCCCCGCAACCCGGGTACGTCCAGTCCCCGACCAATCCGATACGAGATTTCCACTATCTGCCTTGGCAAATACAATTACCTAACTTCACTCGTTAGGATTTCCAACGACCTAGCCTTGACCAGTATTTCCAACCACAACACCTAGACTTGTCTAGGATTTACCCTTGCCTCACAAACCGAAGACTTTCCAACTGGCAACAACTAGACTTGTCTAGTGTTCCAACAATCAACACAATGAGAATTTATCCAATACACCACAATAAATGATGGAGATTGGTTTACACACCCGATTATATAGCCAATCAAAGTTTAGACAAATTTTTGTAGTGGCTTGATAGAATGATAGTCTAGATCACACAAAGATACGAGAGAAGTTCTTTGTGATCTAGATCTTTTCAAAAAATCCTTTAAATAAAATAAAGAGAATAATAGTAAGGATTTTGAAAATGTTTTAGCCAATAAAAATAAGAGTATGATCTTCAAAAGAATTTATAAAAGAATATTGCAAGATCAAATAAAATCAAAATTGGCTAGAGAGAAAAATGAGAGCTTTGAATTCAAGAGAGTTTTCATAAGAGATTGATTTTCAATGTTGTATATTTCATCAAAGAATTTAGCTCTATTTATAGGGAAAAAACTGAGATTTGAATTTCAAATTTCGTTTGACTTTTGTCCCAAAAATTACGGAGTAAATTGCTCAAAGGATTTCAAAATTCAAATTCAAAAACGTCTGAAATTTACAGCTGGTAGTCGATTCCCTCATATAGGTAGTCGACTCCCAGAGAACTCCAGGAGTTTTCGATCTCTGACAAGTAGTCGACTCCCTACTTTTGGTAGTCGACTCCCAGAGGAGTTTTTCCTGCTGCTCTTCTAGTCAGACAAGTAGTTAGCTCCAGGGTGCGTGGAGTTTCACTACGAAAATTATGGAGTGACTAGAAAAAGCTCTCGAAAATATTTTGAAGATAATTAAAAGTATTTTTGAAATTGTTTGTGTGTGTGTTTTGTCTATTTGATATGGCTTTAACAAATACCCTAAAAAGACACGACACACTCACTATGGACTCAGAACATGTCTTCGGAAGTTTGGTCAACTTGATGAAGTGAAAGCGAGCTTCTCTTTGTGCTTCTTGTTCTGTTTGAGCTTGAGCTTCATCACTTGAGTTTAGTCATGTTCGTCTTTGTCTTTGAGCGTTGAAGTGTGCTTCTTTGAGTATGAGTAGAGCTTCGCAAATTCTGTGCACTTGAGTGTAGTGTAGTTAGTACATCAAGCTTTCATTTGGTGTGCTCATCATCAAAATCACTTGGGGTGGAATTCAATTTCCATCAGTTATCACGTAATCTAATTCGCAAGTTTAGTTGCATAAGGGATTTTAATTAGGCGTAAATTCCTTTTTATTATCATACAACACTATTCAATTTCCCCCATAGTTTCAGGTGCTGCAACTCTTAGAATACACAAGTTTAGCTTTCACTGATTGTATATAGTAGCTTAAGCTCGACAGAAATTGGCCTTGAATATAAAAGTTCCCCCTTTAGCGTGGTGGCTTGACATGTTTCTTAAAAAGGGAATAAATTCGAAATAAGTGCAACGTTCTCCCTACCACACTAAGTAGCCGGATCTTCATGCCTCAAGAAACATTGGAGACTCACATCGAAAAGTGATCTCTGGGGGAGTGTGTTAGATAGAAATAATAGGTCTTAGGAAATTCGAGAGAGTATGCCCGAGGGGTCCGTCTTGGCCCAATGCCCTAGACTCATTTGAGTCAGGAGTCATTGGTCGAAATCTCGTTACATGAATCTCCTGAGCCCCTTGTAGAAAACAAATGTGCATATTTCTTATATAAACATGTCTATTACCATGGTGGAACTAGCTTGACATAGCCAACACTAAAGAGATTTGGACCCTACGACGTGCTCTCGGGATTTTTGCCTTCACGAGTGTAGGACGAGAGGTTAATTCTATCAATCTAAGCCTATTACAAGAATTTTTGCTGATCTAGTACTTTTCACCGGTGCATGTGTTAATTTTAACACCGTGCTGGAAAGTAGTGTTTAAATCATATGCCGCATTAGATTGATATTATATATGTACTTTGGAATGATCCCTAACATCGTTGTATATATTGTTCATGCAAGTGAGTCGTTCGAGAGGGTGATCATCAGATTTTCTTAGCAGATTTCTCCTCGTTCTTCAAGTCTTGTCTTGCTCGGGGACGAGCAAGAGTTTAGCTGGGGGGAATTTGTTGAGTGTATTTTATATGCATTTTCCACCACTTCACCCCACATCTTCCACCTTTATTTTGAATCATTCTAGCTCTTTTAGTTATTTTTATCCACTTTTACGTGTTGGGGTATCTTTTGTACAGTTCAGGTAAATTGCGCTCAAAACAATGAAATTATATCAAGGGAAGAGCATCAGAGAAGAGCCGATGAGAACGAAGAAGAAAGGAGGACTTGGTGGGGAGAAACAGGCAGCAAGGCAGTGCATTTGAAATCACTTTCGTGTCATTATGTCAACACACATGGAGGAGATGACCGTGCCACTCAACAGCACGACCGCGCCTTATTAAAATATGAAGGGTCTACATGCCCTCTGCAGACACAACCATGTATGTTTTGTAGAGAAATGTATGCCCTCGTGGCTATTTATCTTGATGAAACATCTTGTTCAATAAATGAAAGTATTCTTTCTGGTAAAGCAATGTCTGAGTTGTTCATTACTCAGATTATTCCCTTGGATTCATAGTTAGGTCACACATGTTTCGCAATGTAGATTACGATTATGAGAAATGTCTGACCTCTAATAGCTTGAATCTTAAAAGTGTTCATGGTCATAGATGTGTCGAGATAAGGGATATCAACGCATCAGACAGACCATTGCGTCCCTGTCTGGTTGGTCTCATAACCAAGCAACTTGGTGAAGTCGGAAACAGGACGCAGGTGCTCAGTAAAAGCTGAGTTCACTGAACGACCCAAACAGGGAGTTATTAAATGGTTATACATTAACTAAACTATCATTAATAACTCTAAGTGATAATAGGTAAGTTGGTCCTTAGGACTTGAGATCATTGTATGAAGCTATGTGTGGACAGTGTCACTTAGGTCTAAAGATCTAACTTCGAGGCTAGGCCTGATGAAAGATCTTAGGCTGGGTGACACTCGAAACATATGAGCTAAGTAGTGATCAACAGAGGATTCGTCTCTTCCGTTAATGGGAAGTTAGTGTCACAGGTCAGTATGGCTCTCGGTAAAACCTTGGCCAAGGTATGTTGTAACTTGTACAACCTGTATGTACCAGAGACCGATGTATACTGACCACTGCTAGCCAATGGGGTTGATAGTATACCATACCCTAGACTTGCCGAGTGACATAGTTATGACGAAGGGACTAAAACTGCGGAAATTATCACAGTCACAGTCAGAGTGATTTCGTCGGCACTTTTGCCTAAACAAACCAATCACGTAATCGATGATCCCGAAACAGGGACGACACCTACTGCTAGTGGTCATTGTCGTCTTGAGACTTCGAGTCTCGGCCTGTAGTAAGGGTCAGGCTGTAGGGTCTCACACCGAGTAACATTCACGTCGTAGTAACAGATAGAATGTATAGAGGATATCATTAGGTGTAAAGAGAATATTAAATTCGCAAGTTGGTTGTGAAATTGGATCATTTGGGAATGGAGGAAATTTCGTATGGAATCCAGAGGATCAAACCGTGTAGGAATCAGAGCTCGGATGAGCCCAGAAACGCAAGAAAGGCGAAAGGGGAAGTGGGATAAAACCCACTTAGCAAAACGGGCGGGGCCCGCCCGCTGGGTGCAGCGGGCGCGACCCGCTGTTGCAGCGGGCCCGCCCGCTGCCCCAGCGGGCACGCCCGCTGAGCGCAGTGGGCACTGCCCGTCGCCCAGCGGGCGCAGCCCGCTGGTGACAGCGGGCTGTGCCCGCGCGGGCGTGCCCAGTAGCCTTAGGCGGGCGCACCCGCTAAGCTTAGCGGGTCGCCCGCCACTTAAGTTGTTTTAGGGTTCTTTGTTGAAACCCTTGACGGCTACGAAATTTGGGTTTTTGCTCAACTTTGAGCAATTGTTTGAAGGGTCAAACGAACTCGGATTTCGTCGCCGTTTGTTCCTACGCGTTCACCATCACTAGCTCTTCGAAATGATAACTTGTATCATCTCTGGAGCTCAACGTTGAGTGAGGATTAATTGATTGAAGGTTAAGGCTTTATGAAAGCTATACTAACTAAAATTGAATTAATCCAAATCCCTCTTCCTAACTTTTGTCCCACATTGCTCATGACAAAAGAAGGGGAGCCGGCCTCCTATATAAATAGGTGGGCACTCCCTTCTTTGTTTCTGGCAACCAAGTCTCTGATTAAGGAGCTCACGAATATTTTGAGCAAACTTAATCTAGACTAAATTTATTCTCTTCCTCTATAAATTTTCCTGTCCTCCAACCGAGTCCTAGCAAGACAACGAGGAGGTCCGAATCTGATTCGGAAGTCTACGACGCGGGTTTACTCAAGTGAAATCTTCTACGGCTAGTGATGGCTTCGGAGGCAAGGTGCGCTATGGGAGCTGATCCAGTCTGTGGCGAGGAGCGACGCAACACGGCTCGGAAGGCGGCTCAGATCATGGAGCGCAAGACGGTGCGGAACATCTTGCCTGCTCCAGGGCAAGATTCCGGGTGAGTCAATTTTATATGCAATTAGTTTAATTAGTAGTTAGAACTTTCTCGAGTTGGTCGGACCGAACTCGAGTCAGTAGATTTCCTGGCTTAGGGAATTTTTTATTTTCCTTAGGGCTTTATTTATTAAATAGTTTAATAAATTATTTCTTCCGCTGTTTTATTTATTTTGTTCGTCCGACTTAGGACAGATAGTAATAAATTAGCTCTAAGGGACCTTGAAAATCCCTACAGTGGTATCAGAGCCAGATCTACTCTGTTCTATACTGCTTTTTAACTGCATGTTTTAATTATGTGATAATTAGTTTAATGGCGCATTCTTGTTTTATTTTGATGTCACAAGAAAGACTTGCTAGGTTAGCCATTAATTGACTCTTAAACTTTATGTGATAAATTTTAACACCATGCTTAATAAATTTTAAATTGTTTAAAAATTACCTAATGGACGATTATGTTAGCCATTAATTTTCATCAAACCTTATGTGATAATTTTGAGACACTGCTATGTTTTTTAAATTGTTTAAATTGCCTATTGGACGATTAGGGTAGCAGCATATATTTTAAATCCTTATAGTTGATAAGGACTTAATAAAAATCGTCTAACAAACCCATAAAATTTTGAATTTTAGGGATCCACTAGTTGATAAGGATTAACTAGTTGTAATTTAAAAACCACTTAGTTGTTGAACGAACATGGAAATGATGACAACACCTTCAATGAATCATGATGTCGGTCAATGTGCCTGGCTAAAGTTTTTGGACCAACCTAGCTAGACTGGGTAACAAGTGGTCCTGGCTTAGTCAATTCCCTGGCCGCGTCCGCTGGACCGCAAGGTGTCGATTCATAACTATGTAAGTCCATCGACTATACCTAAGTCTAATACGATAATAATCTTATTCAAGATAAATCGTAGCCCTCCTTGTTTTAGGAGTTGGTAACTGTAAGAAACATGTTTCGGTTGTTGAGCACACTCAAGCCGTAACATGTCAATCTTATAGAAACCGATTTCTTGATTGACATCTTAACCTGACTGAAACCGTTGTCTCATCCCTCGAGCTTCGGCGTAAGTCTAACCAAGAATGTAGTCTTAAGCCCTGACCCAAACCGGCGTGTCGTGCATACACCGAGCAAAGGGGCAAGTCAAGCTTGACACGAAAACAAGGGTCCGACTAGGCTAGCCATTGTGATCCGGTTGAGCACACTCATGATCACAAATGACTAGGGGTAAAATCGAATAGGGAGTCATATTTTGATATGATCGACAAAGAGTTCGTCTACCTACAGCCGAGTCGAACGACTTGTTGAGCTACACTCAAGGTCGGGCGACTCAAGGTTGTTGGATTACTGCTCCCATTTAATTTTAATCATGTTTTGGAGAAAAACGATATGTTTATTAATGGGAGAGTATAATTGGACAAAATCCATTCTAATTATATTTAAAAATATTTTGAACACATGCTAATTAGGAGTTCTAATCTTTGCAGCATGATGAGTAAGATTAATAATATCCGAGATAAGAACTTATTAACTGGTTTTAATATTAATAGTGGCTGGTTTAAGAAGTCTATAGCAGAAAGGGAAAAATCAAAGGAAGTCTATGCCTTAACCTCTAAAATGCAAAGTGTAGTTCTTTCAGTTAATTCTACTGCATGGGTGTTAGACACCGGTGCAGGTTCTCACATTTGTAACCAGTTACAAGGATTGAGAATCAGTAGAAAACTTGAAAAGAATGAGATAATTCTCCAAGTCGGAAACGCAACAAATGTTGATGTTGTAGCCATAGGAGATCTTAAACTCACATTAGCTGGTGGAGCTAACTTGCTTTTGAAGCAATGTTACTATATCCCAAATTTCCTATGCAATATTATATTTGTCTCAGCTTTGGCTAAAGATGGTTATAATTTTACTATCAGCGGAAATGTCATGAACATTGCCCTTGATGATAAGTTGCTAGGATTTGGGACACTCAGCAATTGAATATACACTTTAAGCAATAAGTGGTATTAAACGTTAATACTAGAAAACGTAAGGAATCTAGTTTTAATGAAACCTATCTTTGGCATTGTAGACTAGGCCATATCGGAGAGAAGAGACTCAGCAAGTTACATAAAGAGGGGCTCTTGGGCCTCTCGAATTATGAGTCATTCGACACTTGCGAGTCTTGCCTCAAAGGTAAGATGGCCAAAACTCCTTTTGCCAGTCAAGGGGAGAGAGTTATCGAACTCTTGGGTCTAGTACATTCCGATGTATGTGGACCCATGTCTACATTAGCCAAAGGTGGATTTTCATATTTCGTCACGTTTACTGACGACCACTCAAGATTTGGACATGTGTTCTTGATGAAACATAAGTCCGAAACGTTTGAGCGATTCAAGGAGTATCGTGCCGAAGTCGAAAACCAGACTGGGAAAAGTATTAAGATTCTTCGATCCGATCGAGGAGGAGAATACTTAAGCCATGAATTCCTCACTTACTTAAAAGAGAATGGGATTCTCTCTCAGGTCACTCCTCCTTACACACCTCAACATAACGGTGTTTCAGAAAGGAGAAACCGAACCTTGTTAGACATGGTTCGGTCTATGTTAAGTGAGGCTGAGTTAACTACTTCCCTCTGGGGCTATGCCCTGGAAACTACTATATACATTCTAAATAAAGTTCCGTCAAGATCTGTGCATTTGACTCCGTATCAGATATGGACAAGGAAGAAACGCAGCCTCAATCACTTGAAGGTATGGGGTTGTCCTGCTTATGTCAAAAGACAAAATCCAGACAAACTGGAAGACAGGTCTATACTGTGTAAATTCATAGGGTACCCGAGACATTCATTAGGTTATGTCTTTTATCATCCAGAACAACAAAAGATTGTTGTCTCTAGACATGCCACCTTTCTAGAAAAGGAATTCCTTGTAAAGGAATCCACTGGTAAGGTAATTGATTTGAATGAATGCTCGGAGGAAGTACCCACACAGCAACAAGTGTCGGAACCAGTGGGAGAGTCAGAACTTGACATCTCCCAACCAGTCAGTAGGAAGTCAAGTAGGATTCCTCGAGCCCCCGAAAGGTACTACGGTTTTCTCGTAGACGGGGGAATCGAGGATAGCATCATAATTGATGATGGCCCTATTAACTTCCAGGAAGCCATAAAGAGTATAGACTCTGACAAATGGCTAGATGCAATGAAATCCGAAATAGATTCCATGCACGTAAATAAGGTATGGACCTTAGAAAACGTGCACAAGGGAAATGTTCCCATAGGCTGCAAATGGATCTTCAAGAAGAAGATTGGAGCAGATGGAAAAGTAGAAACGTACAAGGCTAGACTGGTTGCAAAAGGATATCGTCAAATTCTAGGAGTGGATTATGACGAAACCTTTTCGCCAGTAGCCATGCACAAGTCTATTCGGATAGTGCTCGCTATTGCTGCTTACTACGACTACGAAATCTGGCAAATGGATGTAAAGACTGCTTTCCTAAACGGTGATTTGGAAGAGCAGATTTACATGACTCAGCCAGAGGGCTTCGAAGTCAGTGGGAGCAATGGAAAGGCGTGCAAGCTGCACAGGTCCATCTATGGACTCAAGCAAGCATCAAGAAGTTGGAACATCCGTTTCGACAAAACGGTCAAAGAGTTTGGTTTTGTCAGAAATGAGGATGACACATGCATCTACAAAAGAACCAGTAATAAAAATTCTTTAGTCATCCTAGTTCTATACGTAGATGACATTCTGATAATAGGCAACGACATAGAGATGTTAAAGTCTGTTAAGAGATGGCTATCAACCAATTTCTCCATGAAGGACTTAGGAGAAGCATCCTACATACTGGGTGTGAAGATCCATAGAGATAGATCTAAACGGATGCTAGAACTCTCCCAAACCAGGTACATTAAAACCGTGTTAAAACGTTTTAACATGGAAAACAGTAAGGGTGGTTCATTGCCAGCCAATCATGGGATAGCCCTCACCAAGAAGATGTCTCCACAAACCGACTTGGAAAGGGCAAAGATGACCAAGATCCCATATGCTTCTGCTATGGGATCTATCATGTACTCCATGATTTGTACCAGACCCGATGTCGCTTATGCACTAGGTGTAGTAAGCCGATATCAGTCTAACTCGGGAGAAGAGCACTGGAAAGCAGTCAAGACAATTCTTAAGTACTTAAGAAGAATTAAAGACTTGGTCTTGGTTTATGGAAGTGAACACCTGAATGTTGAAGGGTTCACAGATTCAAGCTTTCAAAGTGATATGGATGATAGCAAATCGATCTCAGGATATGTTTTCACTCTCAACGGAGGAGCAGTCAGTTGGAGGAGTTCCAAACAAGTCACTATTGCAGACTCCATAATGGAAGCCGAATACATAGCGGCTAACGATGCAGCAAAGGAAGCAGTCTGGATGAAGAAGTTCATTAACCAGCTCGGGATGGTTCCTGCCGTTGAAAGTCCAATACCGTTGTATTGCGACAACAATGCAGCCATCAGCCTGGTTCAAGAACCTAGATTCCACAAGAGATCCAGACATATTCTTCGCAAGTATCACCTGATTCGGGAGATAGAGCAGAGGAAAGATATAGAACTCCTTAGAGTCTCTTCAGAAGACAACTTAGCAGATCCATTCACGAAGGTGCTGGCACGTGATCGTTTAGAGAAACTAGCGTGTAAATATGGTATGAGATACCAAAATAAATAGGCCTGAGTGCAAGTGGGAGATGTAGAGAAATGTATGCCCTCGTGGCTATTTATCTTGATGAAACATCTTGTTCAATAAATGAAAGTATTCTTTCTGGTAAAGCAATGTCTGAGTTGTTCATTACTCAGATTATTCCCTTGGATTCATAGTTAGGTCACACATGTTTCGCAATGTAGATTACGATTATGAGAAATGTCTGACCTCTAATAGCTTGAATCTTAAAAGTGTTCATGGTCATAGATGTGTCGAGATAAGGGATATCAACGCATCAGACAGACCATTGCGTCCATGTCTGGTTGGTCTCATAACCAAGCAACTTGGTGAAGTCGGAAACAGGACGCAAGTGCTCAGTAAAAGCTGAGTTCACTGAACGACCCAAACAGGGAGTTATTAAATGGTTATACATTAACTAAACTATCATTAATAACTCTAAGTGATAATAGGTAAGTTGGTCCTTAGGACTTGAGATCATTGTATGAAGCTATGTGTGGACAGTGTCACTTAGGTCTAAAGATCTAACTTCGAGGCTAGGCCTGATGAAAGATCTTAGGCTGGGTGACACTTGAAACATATGAGCTAAGTAGTGATCAACAGAGGATTCGTCTCTTCCGTTAATGGGAAGTTAGTGTCACAGGTCAGTACGGCTCTCGGTAAAACCTTGGCCAAGGTATGTTGTAACTTGTACAACCTGTATGTACCAGAGACCGATGTATACTGACCACTGCTAGCCAATGGGGTTGATAGTATACCATACCCTAGACTTGCCGAGTGACATAGTTATGACGAAGGGACTAAAACTGCGGAAATTATCACAGTCACAGTCAGAGTGATTTCGTCGGCACTTTTGCCTAAACAAACCAATCACGTAATCGATGATCCCGAAACAGGGATGACACCTACTGCTAGTGGTCACTGTCGTTTTGAGACTTCGAGTCTCGGCCTGTAGTAAGGGTCAGGCTGTAGGGTCTCACACCGAGTAACATTCACGTCGTAGTAACAGATAGAATGTATAGAGGATATCATTAGATGTAAAGAGAATATTAAATTCTCAAGTTGGTTGTGAAATTGGAGCATTTGGGAATGGAGGAAATTTCATATGGAATCCAGAGGATCAAACCGTGTAGGTATCAGAGCTCGGATGAGCCCAGAAACGCAAGAAAGGCGAAAGGGGAAGTGGGATAAAACCCACTTAGCAAAACGGGCGCGGCCCGCTGCTCCAGCGGGCATGCCCGCTGCATGCAGCGGGCGCAGCCCGCTGGTGACAGCGGGCTGTGCCCGCGTGGGCGTGCCCTAGCAGACGCGCCCAGTAGCCTTAGGCGGGCGCACCCGCTAAGCTTAGCGGGTCGCCCGCCACTTAAGTTGTTTTAGGGTTCTTTGTTGAAACCCTTGACGGCTACGAAATTTGGGTTTTTGCTCAACTTTGAGCAATTGTTTGAAGGGTCAAACGAACTCGGATTTCGTCGCCGTTTGTTCCTACGCGTTCACCATCACTAGCTCTTCGAAATGATAACTTGTATCATCTCTGGAGCTCAACGTTGAGTGAGGATTAATTGATTGAAGGTTAAGGCTTTATGAAAGCTATACTAACTAAAATTGAATTAATCCAAATCCCTCTTCCTAACTTTTGTCCCACATTGCTCATGACAAAAGAAGGGGAGCCGGCCTCCTATATAAATAGGTGGGCACTCCCTTCTTTGTTTCTGGCAACCAAGTCTCTGATTAAGGAGCTCACGAATATTTTGAGCAAACTTAATCTAGACTAAATTTATTCTCTTCCTCTATAAATTTTCATGTCCTCCAACCGAGTCCTAGCAAGACAACGAGGAGGTCCGAATCTGATTCGGTAGTCTACGACGTGGGTTTAATCAAGTGAAATCTTCTACGGCTAGTGATGGCTTCGGAGGCAAGGTGCGCTATGGGAGCTGATCCAGTCTGCGGCGAGGAGCGACGCAACACGGCTCGGAAGGCGGCTCAGATCATGGAGCGCGAGACGGTGCGGAACATCTTGCCTGCTCCAGGGCAAGATTCCGGGTGAGTCAATTTTATATGCAATTAGTTTAATTAGTAGTTAGAACTTTCTCGAGTTGGTCGGACCCAACTCGAGTCAGTAGATTTCCTGGCTTAGGGAATTTTTTATTTTCCTTAGGGCTTTATTTATTAAATAGTTTAATAAATTATTTCTTCCGCTGTTTTATTTATTTTGTTCGTCCGACTTAGGACGGATAGTAATAAATTAGCTCTAAGGGACCTTGAAAATCCCTACATGTTTAGTGACACAGCCGTGCGAGCTGATACGTTCTGGAGCTGCCTGGAGCTTTAAAAATGAACTAACACTGTCGTGCCGATCAGCGGCACGGCCGTGCGTAAGACGGCAGCTGTAGGCTAACCCTAGCTTCTTAGGGAGCGGCATGACCATGCCGATTTGCGACACGGTCGTGCGCCCATTATTCTATATATAGTAAGCTGTAATCTGAATTCTGTATCTTTCAATTCGAACTATCTCT
Source organism: Scilla litardierei (assembly GCA_030789695.1). Lineage (NCBI taxonomy): Eukaryota > Viridiplantae > Streptophyta > Magnoliopsida > Asparagales > Asparagaceae > Scilla > Scilla litardierei. Next base: position 104,519,988 of record CM061134.1, on the reverse strand, counting down.
ATATTGGGCAAATTTTGGGAGCTTTTTCTAGGATTTTATTGTCTTCATTTTGCTCACTTATTGTAAGGATTCTAACTCTCTTTTACTGAATATTGTTAGTTTCTTAATCTTGTTTCTTTTACTATTGTTTTATCTACTTTCACATTAATCTCCCATGCATGTTTTCATGATGTTTTTGATTATGAATCTGATAATGTGTGAGTAGTCCTCTTGTCTAGGGATTATGTATATCCCCAATGTAGATTATATGTATGATGGATTGCCCCAAATATTAATCCATTTGGGCTATAGGCAAGGTATGGGTTTGGATGTGATTTAACATCAATCCATCTCATTGGTGGACTATAAAACCTTAATCACCGACGAGACATCTGGGTTTGGTTTGATGCCCCTAATGAGAGATTGACTATCTAATGTTAGGCACTAACGAGACATCGGGCATAATTATTAGAACTACCTAAATTGGAGTTGCCGATGAGACATCGAAGCCCCGATAGAGATCCAACACATTCTCCGAGTCCTCTCGCATGGTTAGACGTCAAAGAGGATGAGAATTGAGATTTAACCCTCATCGATGACGTTAACCTATTGGATTGAGAAGCTAGATCCATCTCATATGTAATCCACAATAGTGGTGACATACTAGCCCTAATATTTCTCTATATAGATATTTCCCTAGTACGATCACCATCTCGTCTTCGAGATATTATTCACGTAGCTATTTAAAACCTGACACTGACCCCTGATTAGGCCATTGCTTCCTTGTGTTTGACACCCGCGGCTACAACACACGTACGATTACGAAACATATATATATAACTCCTAACAATCATGCAAGCCCTCCACCCATTCAAAGAACACACATCCATTGAAACTCATGTATCTTGGACATCCATAGAACATGAAGGCATTGTTTACAACCTTTTTGCAAGTCGCCACTATGCATTGCCCACAATATCACATCTTTTGAGCTATCGTATGATCATTGGCATGAAGTCCCATTAAAGGGGCATCACTTTCAAAAGATCTGATCATTTTTTATTAGTTTACAGTCGTGAAAATGGATAATTCATGGATGATTTTAAAGAGGGGACGATTGTGCTACTTCTAGCTATTCCTAAGAAGATATAGAGAGAACAATGTGGATATAAAGGATATAGGATTGCTACGATTGAAAGGAGTTTTGATTTTTACGAGTTTAGAGGAAATAATCGTTGATAGTAATCTTTGTGAATGGAGACCGAAGGAAGGTGAAAATACCCAGACTGTTGTTAGATCGAATATACCCTTTTGGACCGACCGTTGTTAAACCAAATGACTTTTTTTAAATAAGTTATATGAATATGAGATTAAAACACACATCACTTGATTTGTGGGGTTCTTTTGAAAATATTCATAGATAGCAAGACTTTCTATCTTCATAAAAAATCCTTTAAAAAATCTATATTATATTTGATGACTGTTTTTGAATTCTAGGGCTGACTAGGACAAAAGGGTTGTGTTTAGTCATTGAGCCTCAGGGGGGCTCATTCGACGAGCGACTAAGGCCCACGGATCCCACGAAAGAGGCTTGAAGCTAACTCAGTCAAAAGCCCACGTACCAATCGCCTGTTGCACTCCTACCAATTGAACGTGGGATTGAAGGTGAGCTCATAAACAGCAGGGATGTGGGTGACGGTTACCCCTATTAAAGGGGGAAGACCGTGGCACCATAATTGGTACCCAACGTCACTGAAGAGACCCCGAAGGTCTATAAATACAAGGGATACAGACAGAATAAAGGAGGTACGAGATTTGATACTCTGAGATTACATACTTTAATTTATATTTCTTCCACAAAATAGCTTATGACGCTAGACTTGAGACGAGACTCTGTGGGTCGATCTCAGCAGCTCCAAGCTCTCTCCCTCTCTTAAGTCCCATTCTAACTTAAGCATCGGAGGAGATTGGGTCGGGACCCAGATCCGACCCCCCTGATGCCTCCTTGTGATGCAAATCATCGATTCTCGATCCAGCGAGAAGGTCATGCCTAAGCTTCTCAACATCGATCGACCGAGGCTCGATCTGTTCGTAGGTCGAACAAGCACTGCAAGTCGACTACCACCTACCAACGACCCTGGTTCTTCTAACCTAGGGTCCCACTTAACCGACTGATGAGCCTCCAACTCAGCAAGAAAGGACCCACGTTAGCATCTTGATTGTTTCGGTCATTTTGGCCTTAACATTTTGGCGACATCTGTGGGAATGTTTGGAGTCAACATCACCGTCTTCACACAACAAAGACGATGTTGGCTCACCCCACCAATCAAAAGCACTTTTCTGATTTCATTTGTTTGCATGAAGGAATTGACATGTTTTCTTAACTGATTTAACTCTCAACATGAAAAGATGGGGAAAGACAGGATTCGCTTATACATGGAATAGTCGTTGGTGCTGATATGGGGATTGCATGCGTCCACATGAGGAACAATGGCAATATTTCTTCCTCGGAAACATCAAACCCTCCAGCGCTTCCTCAATTCTCAAACTTTTGGTGAGCTTTGACCATCTGAGCTTCAAACGACGACTAAGCTCCAACTTGTGCCAAGTTCGTGGTACGGAAGCATGCCACTGCCACGAGGTGGCTGCCACTTATCAAATGCACATGCAACCCCATGAAGCTTCCCGAATTGGAATCCTCCGGGACTCCGCCACCTCAATACTCAAGCACGATCGTGCCGAGCCGCTTCCCGAGCTCCAAGCTCTGGGGGCCAGATATCCAATGAAGTCTAAGCATGATACAACAATATACACTTTTCATCTCCTTCTCTAATGTCTTCTCTTTGATATAGCTCAATACTTTTTCATCTACGAGAAGCTAACTTGAACGTCGGAGGGGGATCGGTCGGGCCCCAACCCCGATCCCCTAACGATCTTTTCATGTTGTAGTATTATGGAGATACCACGAAGCAAGGCAACATCCATCCGTGGAGTCCAATCCTAGTCCCATCGATTTTGAGATGCTCGTTCACGGGTCCCAGCTCAATCGCTGGTGTGGCTCCACCCCAACGAAGGATTCATCTTCAGCACAAATGCGGTTATCGTCAATTTTGGCTTTAATATTTGGCACTGTCTGTGGGAAACGTTCATCAGTTCGATATCCCAGAGTAATTGACAAGCTATGTCGACTGGACCCATCGACATCATACCAAAACCAGGTCCAAACGAGAATCAGAATGTGAACATCGTCCAAGTGGAGGATGCCTCAAATTTTGTGTCCTCATCAAGAGGACCCAAAAGGACAATCAAGGTACTTAAGGAGTCTCAAGAGTAATTCGACCGATTTGCAGAACGGGTTGACAAGAGCATCAGTGTATTGGCGACTCTGGTGCATCAAAGCATGGGAAGTCTGCTGAGCGACTACCACATCCGAATCCAACTCCGACATTGACGAGGGATGCTGCCATGCTTAGGGATCTAGGGGATCCGAGAGTGGATCGACAAGAGAATGCCCTACTCAATACAACTCCTATATCTCACCAATATGGCAAAATGGTGAATGATTATCGTGCCTTCAGTTTCCAGGTAGGACCCAGTCCCTCCAACTATAGGCACGCGACTCGCAACATCCTGTATCGGGTAATAAATGGGGTCACTCCAGGCTACAACCCTCTCGATTTTGCAGGTGGAAATGGGAGGAGAGAGGCAGAGGAAATTCCCAACCGATCCTCGGGAGCTACTTACCTGCAAGGCGGGGATGGGCGATTCCAATTTACCCATTCCACAATTCGGTAGACCCCGTTGAAGGAGAACATCATGTCTGCTCCTTTTCTCCCAAAGTTCAAGCTCCCCACCTTACCGATGTATGATGGCAACAGCGACCCATGGGCACACATCCGCAAATACCTAAACGTGATGCTCTTCATGGGGCCGACGATCCATACCTTTGCAGAGCTTTCCACACGACCCTACTTAAGACGACAGAGGGGTGGTACAACGGATTACCCGACGACTGTGTCAGGTCATTCGATGAATTGGCTGATTTTTGCAGGCAATTTGTTGCGGATCGGCGTCCTAAGAGAAAGTCCTCCCACCTCTTCACGTTCAAACAGAAGTGTTTCAGAGTGTTTTCTCACTACAAAAGCGTTGACCGTGGGTCACCCGGTCAACGTGGTCGAGGGGCCGACTTGGGTCCCTCGGGTGCGTCGAGTCGGTGCAGACGCGGCGCGAATCGGAGTTACGGACGACGTGGAACGTGTCGGCGGGGCCGGGTCTGGATCCTCGGCCACAAGGGGGGCGAGGGGAAGCCTCGGCCCGGTGTGAGACGCTCGGCTTCGGACGGTCGAATGGCAAGGGATAGCCTCGGTGCCTCGTGAGCGGAGGGGAAGCCTCGGCTCGGACGGACGTGCTCGGCCTCGGTCGGTCGGACGACGAGGAGTGGCCTCGATCGTCTTGTGAGCGGAGGGGAAGCCTCGGCCCGTGGATCTGATGTCCTCCTGCGTAGACGAGCACACTCGTCAGGGGGGCCGGACCTTGGTTCCGGCCAAATCCCCTTCGATGCCTAAGTCAGACGGTGATCTGAAAGAGGAGGCTCGGCGGAGACGGTTCGACTCGAGAGGAGATCGGAACGGCGTCTACCGGCGCGAGCGGGGGAGGAAGGAGATGAAATGGGGGAACTAGGTCGTTGATGGAGTACCTTAGGTTTTAGTTACCTGAGATGCCGTCCCCTGTCTAGTTGTCCTTCTAGCCCTTTTATAGGCCTCCTGTCACGATTGCCCACGACTCACGTCCCTCGTCCGCCCCCGATCGTGCCCCCTCAATCCGCCTCCCTATCGCCGTTCCCTGTGCCATGCCAGCACCTCCCCATTACCGCCATTAAGCAATCGCGGGCCCGGGGGAGCGGTTATCGCTGGAGTGGGCGAGTGACTTGCGCGTTTCCGGGGCCGGGTTGGATCGCCGTTCGGGGGCCCTCGAAGGGGCCTTGTCGGGCTGGCCTAATCTCGCAGACGGGCTTCTGATCGGTAGTTGGGTTTCTAGCTCCATGTTCTTTCGGGCTTCGTTTGGTGGGCTGCGCCTTTGGGCCCGTGCTGTTGGGCCTCCGTAAAATAGACGTATCAAGAAGGATAAAGATCCAATCCGAGCCCTCGTCCAACGGTTCAACGACGAAAGGCTCGAGGTAAAGAACACACTGGATGTGACTGTCATTGTGGCTTTCACTCAAACAGTGCGGAACAAGCATTTGCGGAGGGCCCTCCACCAGTTTCCACCTAACAACCTCGTGGAGCTTTCAATATAATAAATCGGTTCACCATCTCTGAAAAAGCGAAGGAGCCAACTGAAACTACTGAGAAAGGCACTCAAGCCCGCCGTGGAGCCACCAAACGAGAAAAGCCATCCCAAGGAACCCCTCACCAGGAATCTCGGGATAAGGGACAAAGGGAGAAGAGCACTCGAAGCAAGGAGCACCCAGCTTATGCAAGACCAAACGCACCCAAGGCGGTAGTCCTAGCTTATGCCCAGCAAGATGAACTGGTTCAAGAATATGACAAGAAGGGAAAATATGGGATGACCTCAAATTCTGCAACTACTACGATGATTATGGGCATGCTACTAATAATTGCTGGACACTCAAGTAAGAAATCGACGCACTAGTCAAGCGTGAGCACCATACGAACCCAGTCGGCGATCAACCAAGCAAAAAAGGGCCCTCAAAGGAAAAGGGCGAGATGACAGGGTCGTCTATCACTAAGGTGGTCGATTAGCGATCTTCTAAGCTCAAGATCAAATAAAAGCATGGAAAGAAAGCAACTCCAGGCGAGAATCGAAAATGCCTATACGCTTTTTTCTTTCTTTAGTAAACATGTTTTTCATCAAATACAATTCTGCTTTCTTTTCGAAACAACTTTCTTCGATTGAGTATTTATGAATTCATGCTCCTCATTACAATGATCTGATCCTTATGAAAATCTAGATGGGCCGCATTCATTAAACAATTATATTGATGAAAACTCATATGCACTTTAAACGGTCGTCAGACGTAAGTCGAAAGGGCCACCCCCTCGCCGCTGAACGACCCCCTCGTGTCGTCAGACATAAGTCGAAGGGGTCACCCCCTCGCCACTGAACGACCCTATCGTGTCGTTCAGCCGTAAGTCGAAGGGGCCACCCCCTCGCCACTAAATGAGGTGGTCTAGTTTGGACATGGTTCAACGACTTAACCCTGACCTTCTTGAGCAAGGGTTTAACCCATCGAAAGGGGCCATCAGACATTATGACCATCCGTATGAATGACGAAAAACAAAGAGATTCAACTTTTCTGTTGTGTATACTACATAACACAATTGTCCTCATTTATATGTCAATCACCCCCTATACATTTGAAAATTTTGGCGGGATAAAATGAGCGTCAAGATTTTGTAATGAGTCATGATGCCCTTGGTCTCCTTCAAGCACAGCAAATGCTCTTGATCCCCCAGAGCACCAGCATCCGCATCGTCACCCGTCGTGATGACGATTTCGCCAGTAGGAGCAGCCTTCTCCGTGCCTTGACTCAAATCATCACCATTGATGACTGGGAACGGCACGAGGATCTGGTCGATCTTAGCGACGATACCATGGAATCAATCCTTCACCTCCGATCGACATCGTTCATAACCCTGTGTATACAGTTCGTCGAACTCGGGCAATGAATCCTTGTATTCCTAGACCGCCCTCCCCGCTATGGCCTCTGCGCCAACTCTCCAAAAGTTGTCGGTAAGTCGGGCGAGGAGATCGTTCTCCCGGACTTCCCACTTGGCCTTCTCCTCCTACAGCATTTTTGCCACTTTCTCCCTCGAGGCGGCCTGGGCAGCTTCCTTCTTTTAAGACTCACTTAACTCGCGCTCAAGTTCAAGCACACATGATTGTCTCAGTTTACACAGAAGCCCCAGTATATCCAGCTCTGCCTGAGAGTTCTCCACGGCCATCTTAGTGGCCCCTAAGGTGACTTCATGATTAGTCACCACCGATGCGCATCAATGCAACGTAGCATTGGCCACGATAGCCTGCATACAAGGCACAATGGTCAACATCCACGCCTGCATCATCCATAATGAGGGATAGCGCATTAGTTACCTGGACATTCGCATGGATGGCAATCGAAATGAGCCTCTCATAATCGAGCCTCTCCAGGACAGCCATATCCCGCCGAAGGGTCATATTTTTGGCAATCCGAAAGGCAGTCCCGCAATCCAGAAGACCAGAATCGTCTCTCTTGATTAGAAATTCCATTTGAATAAGCTCCTCCAGGGGACAATCAAATGGGGCTTAGGGTGATCGAATTTTCAACAAAAGTGATCTGAATTCTTCAAAAATATCCTCAGCCAGAGACACTGGAGGGAACATACTTCCCCAAGGCCAGGAATACTGATGTAGAAAGGGCTTTGGAGGAGGTCGGGTTTTCGCGAGTCTCCCTCTAAAAGAGCTCCATGTTTATGCTCATGAATATATGTCTCGCCACGCAATGGACTCGCATCCGAAGGCACAGGCGAACCCATGGTGTCAGTCGACCTGGATGTCTCCGCATCACTAAGGTGAAGTTACCGCCCCTTCTTATTACCCTCAATTGTAACTACCTCAAATTCGGTGGGGTTGCATTTTCTTTTTCTTCCGCTGGAGACGAGCCAACTGAGGAGCCCCATGAGTGACAATAGACAATTCCTCTGATAATCGTGTCACTCTTTCCTCTAGAGGGGGCTCTCGAGGAGATAACATGCTCTCCTCAGCTTCTCTGATAAAAGCCTCGACCTCCTCCCATAAAGCAGGGTCCATCTGGTACTTCAGACCAACCATGCCTGTAAATGAAAAACATGTTAGGACATGAAACAAAGATCGAACAGTTGATGGACAGAATTAGATCGACCTTTCGTCCATACGGTCCGACGTAGCACCAAGTCGGACCACAACCACTTCGTCTTCCTTATATTCGTTGACATGTTCAACAATGCATCGGTGGCTTCCTTCTCCGCTCCGGACAAAGGCTTGTTCTCGGCGAGACCTAAGTCAGGCACACACCATCTAGTGCAAAAGCCCGGCTTGCCTTGAAAGACCACGAATACAAACTCGTTTTTTCAATTGGAATTTGAGGAAGAGAGATCATCAAATAGCGTCCTGCCTCGGCGGGTCGTTATCATGTACCAACCCGGATTCTTGAGGGGAGGAATCGAGAAGAAGTAATTGAACAATCCTATCGACGGTTCAACTTTCTTCATCATGCACATAGCGATGAAACCAACCAATGCACCTATGACGTTTGGCATCAGCTGACAAAGGGAAAAGTTCAATGTACTGAGTATGTAGCGCATGAAAGTGTGCATGTGGAATCGAAGCCCTCGTTGGAAGGCTTTGACGTAAAACCTAACCTCCCAATCGCCTGGACGATGAACCCTTTCATCCCTCCCCAACAACCAGATCTGATAGTCGAGCCAAACATATTTTCTCTGGAATTCGGGGATTTGATTGGCTCCAACTTTGGATATTTGGTCGACGGATCCCTCCTTGTTCCTCTGCATAACGGAAGCTGAGCTCCTCCCAGATTTAAGGATAAACAAAGAAGCCATTTTCGAAAGGAAAAAAAATCTAAATTGAGAACGATGAAGACGATGACGTCAAATTTCCACTCTGGAACCGTCTTATATCGACTAGACGACCACAATATGATGAGACACGTGTCGAAGATTCGAGCCTCTTAGCATCTTGGATTTCGAACATACGAATCATCCGAATCAGCAAAGCGGGCGCTTTGGCGCCTAGAACTTGAGTATTAATTCCTCGACTGTCGTGCCTCATTAATGCGATGTAACGTCGCTTGACCTTAACATGCAAACTGTCTGAGGCCGAGCGATGTGGGCCAGTGTTGAGTCATCAGGCTGGCACTCGAGGGGGCTAGTTTGGCGAGCGATTAAGGCCCACGGAGCCCACGAAAGAGGCCTGAAGCTAACTCAGTCAAAGCCCACGCACCAATCGCCTGTAACACTCCCACCAATTGAATGTGGGATTGAAGATGAGCTCATAAATAGTAGGGATGTGGGTGACGGTTACCCCTATTAAAAGGTAAAGATCCTGTCCCAATAATTGGTGACCGTTATCCTCCAAACGTCACTGAAGAGACCCCGTAGGTCTATAAATACAAGGGAGAAGGACAGAATAAAAGGAGGTCTATGAGATTACATACTTTAACTTATATTTCTTCTACAAAAGAGCTTGCGACGCTAGATTTGAGATGTGGCTCCGTGGGTCGATCTCAGTAGCTCCAAGCTTCATCCATCTCTTAAGTCCTATTTTAACTTAAGCATCAGAGTGGATGTGGGTCGGGACCCAGATCCGACACCCCTGACACCTCATTGTGGTGCAGATCATCGAGTCCCGATCTAGCGAGAAGGTCGTGCCTAAGCTTCTCAACATCGATTGACCGAGGCTCGATTTGTTCGTGGGTCTAACAAGCACCGCAAGTTGACTACCACCTACCAACGACCCTGATTCTTCCAATCTAGGATCCCACTTAACTGACTGATGAGGCTCCAACTTAGCAAGAAAGGACACACATCAGCATCTTGATTGTTTCGGTCATTTTTGGCCTTAACAGGTTGATAACAGAACGAGTGAGATTTAATCTTGAGGAATGAATGATTGAGATGAGATTTTGTGGAAAGTTTTGGAGGGAAAACCATTTTTTGGGAAATGAAAGTTTATGGGGAAATGAAAATTTTTGGGGAATGAAAGTTTCTGGGGAATGAAAGTTTCTGGGGAATATTAGAGTGCAATTAATGCATTTGGGGAACAAAATTTTAAATTGCACTTAATGCTGCAGATTGAATGCATTGTAGATCGAATGATCTCTCCCTCAACACGGGGCTCACCGTCTCTTCGACGCATGTGGCAACATGATGAGAATAATTTCCGGCGCCGAAGGCGCCCGCTTTTACGTTAATTTGTTGTTCTGCGTCGAAGTCAACTGCACCGAATATGTTGTTTCGCGCCAAAGGCGCTCGTGTCGCTAAGTATTTTTACGCTAATTTGTTGTTGTTTTAAATTTTGGACGTGGAAATAATTTTTTGTGGAATAAGATTTCGCAGGAGAAAATCTTAAATGAACAGTGCACGCGGTGAAGGCGTGAACTCTGTGCACGAGGTGTTTACTTTTCTTGTCTTGTACTTGTCTTGTGAATGTCATGACATGCTCGTACTTCACTTTACTTTACTTTACTTGTTGCACTCATACTTTAAACTGCCATGTCATTGCATTCATGCTAGAACTGCTAGGTTGCTTTACCTACTTTCAGTTTCCTTGCACAAGTCTCTTGTAGACTTGCTGACATGTGCCCCTTGCTCTTTTGGGTGTCACATGTTAGACCTGAGCCAGAGACTGTTGCTGAGTACGTGATGTGTTGCTGACACTGAGCCTGAGTCCATGTCTGCCTAGGAGGAGTTTTGTGGACACCAGAGATCTTCCTTGGTGACTTTGCTGAGCTTTCTTTTGTTTTAGGTTTGTTGTTAGTTGTCGGTGCGTGTCACCTTTGCTTTCGTACTTTGTACTTTTGTTGGTCATGTTTGGGCCTTTAGACTCTCTTTTATTTTAGCCTGGTGGCTTTTCTGTGATGTTGAGATTTATTATTATGGATATTCTGAGATGTTTCTTTTGTCTCCTTCGTTATTATTATCTTTGTTTCGTTTCGCGTTGCAAGGACCTGCAGTTAAATTTGATTGACGCTTATCGGACTTGCAGCTTTGTAGCTTCAAGTCTGAGCGGACCTTCTCACGCTTCGCCTCCACGTTTTTGGGAAGCGGGGCGTGACAGGTTTTGTTGGTGGCCCATGCAGGTCCAGTCTTGCAATTGCGAGTTAACGAAACAATGATAATAAAGGAATGTCCATTAAATAAATTGCAACATCCGAGTCATAAGCCTGATTCTAGTCGTTTTCCTATGTCACTAGGAGTAAGAAGACTTAGTTAGACGTCTGTGCTTGCTATTTAGAGGCCCTGATTGATAGTTAGACTCCCTGTCAGCAATTGATTCAATCGTCGTAGGAGTTACCTTAGTGGTCCTTGTTTACCCCTGACCATATTAGACTTCTAGAATTTCCTTTAGTCGCTCGCTTGGGTCCATCGATTTCGGACTAAGCTGAACACATTTCTTTACCGTCTAACCTTTAGAAGTCTTAGCGCTTAGTTTTTTAATCTTCAGTTGGTCGACCGTAGGAGTTTCCGTAGACTTTCCTGATTCATATCCTAGGCGTATGTATGTTTTGATCACCTGACCAATTTCCTTGCCTCGATTCACGAGATCGCCTCATGACGATCGTCGTCAATTTTTGAACCTCTCCATTACGAACCTTGAATCTCCTGAAAGCATTTTTCGACTTCCTCCTTTCCGAAGTTTAACATTAATGCATATATACTTATACTTCATCCTCCTTCGTTGATTTAAAATTTTAAAAACTTTTGTCGGAAATTTTGAACTCTAGCTTATAATATTTTTCCGGCTTATATTTTTCGTACTTATGTAAATGCGTTGTCCCCACATATATTAATTTTATTCTGAACCGTACTTTCGCTTTGCCCAATTCGATTTATAATTTCCTTCGTATTTGTGTCATACGAATGATACGTCGTGTTTACTTTTATATACTTTCAAGACACATGGAATTTCAGCTTTCAGCAAGTTGGCTTTGCTCGTCGTTTTCGCTACTTCAGATTTTTTTTTCAAAATTACTATTATCATAACCACTTCCTGAGTTAGACCCTCCATGATTAGATTTTAAAGACTTGCTATTCGATTTCGATAATTCTACTACTAAGTAATATTATTTTTCCATGCACCATATATACTTTCAACTACTTTTATATCCGTGCCAGACTTGTTGTGCTCGTATATTAAGAACCTTATGTAAATCAGTTTCTCATTTCTGGCAAACCCTGGTTCGCTAAAAAGTAGTTTCAATGTTGGTTATTTTAAATTTTCCATAGCCTAAAAAGTTTTGAAAGCATTTAACCTGAGTTTAACTTCTTCCGTTACTTGATTTCATTCTTTGACTTTCAAAACTTTTGACAACAAGTATATTAAATTACTGACATATAAATTTCTAAACTACGTCCTTAATATTCGTGTAAATGATTTTACTTCCTTTTATAATAATTTTATATATATCAATGGACCATTTTCTCCTATTATGAATATTCGACTCAAACTTATTTTGAACAACTCGTTTATCGCTCTCCAAGTATTTCTTTTCAGACGAGGATTTCAACTTTTGAAGTACAACAGTTTTCAAACTCCACGTATTTTAGCTTATGCTATTTACCCTATTATCTCTTCTGTATCCTATTTAAGCATCTCCACCTCTCCTTTTCCCTCAACCTAAACATCACCATTGAGCCAATGTTTTCCCTAACCAAGCCGTCTCCTTGTATTCGTCCTATCTGAACTCGTGTTTATCGATCCTTCCCTCGTCACGCTCTCGACCTCTCTTATTTGCTTAGGCCTTAGGGTCCGTCAATGTCTGTGTCAATTCTTAATTGTTAGTAGGCCCTCGGACCTTGTGAGGTAGTCGTAGTGCACGTACCTAAGTTGTGTACGTGGGTTGAATGAGTATAACCTCATAGTATATTGATGCTTGCCTATTGTGTGATATATAAATATATACTCGGAGTTATTCGTAATATTACGAAGTTGCTTGGGTGTTAATATTTATAGAATTGTGAGTGGATAGCTATACCCTACTAGGGATGCCTGTGTATATAGGAGTTAGCGTTGAAATATCTAAGTTGTGTACGAAGTAAGAGATACTTGTAATGGTTGAAATAAATGATTGTTAAAGCTATGTGTGTGTTAGGAGTAATGATAATAGGTGTACGTATATATAAGAAAGTAGGCCTATTGAGTGACCTATATACTAGTACGTGTGAGTATGTGCTCGTAGGTAGATATATAAGGTGTTTAGACGTAAGTAGTTATGTTTTGTTGCCTGAGTATATACGTGATATACATATGGTAGTAGAATTATAAATTTGATTGGTATTGTTTGCTTTCGCGGGATGTTGCATGCGTGCATACCGTGAGGTATACATGACCATTGCACATCTTAATTATGTACGTATAGATGTGTTAGTATACTAATTATAGGTAGTAGGCTATGGTGTGAATATATATGTTACATAGGTGTGACTATACGATGAGTACGTATGCATGTATTAGGGAGTATATTATAATTATATGTGGGTGCTGATGTCTGTAATGTTATTATTATGGTATATAGAGTGATTGAACTATGTAAGTATTACCTGACCAAATATTAAGGGTGATTGACTTATGGAATGTATATGGTTGTAATGGTAGACGTATAAATATTGGAGTGGTATTGGTATAAGTATGAATGCCGTATTACGTATATAGAATATTCTGATATGTGTATTGAGTCTCACTCAAGCTTGAGGGAGCATACTCTAAGTATATCGAATGAATGTTTGTAGTTTGAATATAGCAATGTTTGATGTATGTATAGTGATAGGAGTGTTTGTGCCTGGTTGTGCTACGCACATGATTGTGGGTCGCTACGCCAGTATATAGTTATAGGTGCTGGTCTTGTGGTATAGTTATTTACTAAGGACTTGTTGTGTGAACGTATGTGTACTAGCTAAAACCAGGTGTGTATGTGTGCTAGTTATATAATGATATGATTGGTATACGTGAATGAAAAGTTAGCGTGTATGGGTGTGCACCATGCACGGGTAAGTATGTGCTTAGTTATAGTTATTGGTGACTATGGTATATGTGGTGTGTCGTAAATACAGTTATAGGACCGTACGTAATGTGAATGTATAGTGAAATATTTGAATGCATTGAATGACTATATATATATTGTGAAACTATAGTGAATGTATAGTAGATATAGTGAACTTGATTTAAAATGGTATGGAGTGACTATATGTGTTGAGATGTTTGGTATTGGATGAATATTAGAGGGTAGTATACCCTTGATGTTTGTGCATAGGTAGCTATCTATATGTAGAGCAATGATTGTATTTGCTAAGTGTGACACTATCCTTATATGAGTATCTGAAATATTGTTTTGTGTTTAGGTAAGTAGTAGTTATATAAGGGATGTATGTATATATATATGATTGAAATACATGTATAAATTTGACTGACTATAATAGGTATAAGTATATGACGTACGTGAATATATATACGTGTTGGTAGTGTTAATGTTTGACTACCTAGTGCGTATATGAGCACCTGTAATGACTATACTTGGCTTGAAGTATAAAGTGACTTGAATGGGGTAGTTACTAGAGTGACTAGCTATATTAGAAAGTCCGAGGACGGACTTTATTCTAAGGTGGGGAGGATGTAACGACCCCTTTTCGTGGTACGTTGTTCGTGCAAGTGCTTTTGACCGTGCACGTGTTTATTTTAGACTTTGTTTGTTCGTGAACACTTTCGTGTGATATGCCGTTGTGAACGTCTCTGAGAGTATTAAATAGTGGCACTATTTTGGAACGACGTTTCTCGAGTCGTTTTCCCACAATTTAATCTTACTCGATGAGACGTGGCGATTCTCACTTTTGACGGGAGACGTTTCTATTTTTGGTTTCGTCGTCCGACGTCGAAATTGAGATCCGTCTTCTTAGTTAGCTCACTTTCATCACCACGATCACCCCGATATTTATTTTATAATTTTTGGAGTTCATTTGACCACTTTTACATTTTTAGCAAGATTTAAAATATTTTTAATAATTAATTTTTAAATTATTTTCGACCAAATAAAATTTATTTGAGTTTTAAACGTTTTAAAGAATTTTTGAGCCAATTTCCAGCTCATTTGGACCAGGTCAAATTCTTGGGTGAGTTGGAGAAGTTGGATTTCAAATTTTAAATTATTTTAAACTTCTAATCCTATTAGATTTAGCCCTAGACCAAGTCAACCCATCTACACTATATAAACAACCCCTAGGAAGACCTATTTTCGCAAGAAATTAACCCTAGCCTCTTCCAAAACTCAGATTTGACGTTGCGACGATTCGTCGCAACGTTGCGACGTTCAGCCACCGCTCTGACCGAGAAAACCAACCAATTTTCCCCGCTCCGACCGCTAGCCGCCCCGCATCCATCACCGCTCGCATCGCATCGCACCGCCCCGCTCCGTTCCCTCGGTCTGACCGAGGGCTTGGCCCGCACCCGCTCGCATCCGCTTCGCATCCCCGCTCCGCACAGCGCTCCGCATCGACCCCGCCTTGTCGCCCCGCTCCGCACAGTGCCTGACCGATCGGGCCGCCCGCACCGACCGACGTTTGCAACGCTGCAACGTTGCAACGTCGCAGCCGCTCGCATCCAAGCGCACGACCGACCCTCCCTACCGATCTGACCGAAGGAGGCCCCCGCACCCGCACTGCTGCACACCCTCAAGCGCCGCACAGCCCCGTTCCCCCGCAGCGACCGAGAGATCTCCCCGCACCGAGGCTGTACGACCGAGAGTCATTCGTCGCAACCCCGCATCCGTCGCACCACTTGCCTCCGTGGGCCCCCCAAGTTCTCCAGAGGTATTGTGGGTCTCCCAAAGGTCCCTAGGACTACTGTGGGCCCCACCTAGGTGCGTTCTCTTCGACGATTTGCCGCGTACGACTTCGTCGCACGTCGTAGCCCGTCGTCGCACGTGCTAGCTTTGGAATCTGGAATCGTCGTCCCGGTTGATTGCTCTGAAATTTCCAGCGAGGAATCTAATTGGAATCTGGACTTGGAGCGCGATCTTTTATTCCAACCCCCGGCGTCGCTACCCGTCGCCGGTGTAGCTTTCGCGTCGTGTTGAGGTAACGTTTTGCACCCCTAGGACCCCCAACCCAATTGCATGCTAATCAAGACTAAAAATCAGTATTTTAAAGTATTTTAAATGTTTTAGCAACCACTAATCAAGATTAATAAAACGGATGTAGGCCGGTGGACTTGTGCACGTAGGAATTGTGAATTTGGACTCGTTGGACGGTGTTTCCCTGACGTGATAATTGTAGGCAAGTGAAACTTGCCAACTCTTGTGTAGGGCCATGTTTTTAGGCCACTTCCTTGCTTTTAGCGTAAAAGAGACTAGTCAGTGAAATGATAGCTGGCTAGACGCCTACTTGATCTAGTTTGACAACGAAACTAGATCCATCACCTAATTGATCTAGCTTGACAACGAAGCTAGATCCAACCCTTTAAACTTGTTGTTCATGCATACTACACTGTCACGTTTACTTTCCTTACCTGTACGCTTTACTACTTGTCATGTCATGTCATCCATGCATTGAATGTCGCATTCGTAGCACATGCTACATACTTGTACTTGCTTGTCCCGGGCTAGGTGCACCCCTACGCCATACTTGTTAAAAACACTTCCTGGCTCGTGATCCAGAAGCGAGCATTCCCGTTCGGGGGTAAGGCCCTGGCTCGATACACGTGGAGGGGTAGGGTTGAGCGACCACTCAGCGTAGAAGTGTGCCCGTACAGCCTCTTCAGCTGTAAGGCGTGAACTCTGTGCATGAGGTGCTTACTTTTCTTATCTTGTACTTGTCTTGTGAATGTCATGCCATGCTCGTACTTCACTTTACTTTACTTTACTTATTGCACTCATACTTTAAACTGCCATGTCATCGCATTCATGCTAGAACTGCTAGGTTGCTTTACCTACTTTCAGTTTCCTTGCACAAGTCTCTTGTAGACTTGCTGACATGTGCCCCTTGCTCTTTTGGGTGTCACATGTTAGACCTGAGCCAGAGACTGTTGCTGAGTACGTGATGTGTTGCTGACACTGAGCCTGAGTCCATGTCTGCCTAGGAGGAGTTTTGTGGACACCGGAGATCTTCCTTGGTGACTTTGCTGAGCTTTCTTTTGTTTTAGGTTTGTTGTTAGTTGTCGGTGCGTGTCACCTTTGCTTTCGTACTTTGTACTTTTGTTGGCCATGTTTGGGCCTTTAGACTCTCTTTTATTTTAGCCTGGTGGCTTTTCTGCGATGTTGAGATTTATTATTATGGATATTCTGAGATGTTTCTTTTGTCTCCTTCGTTATTATTATCTTTGTTTCGTTTCGCGTTGCAAGGACCTGCAGTTAAATTTGATTGACGCTTATCGGACTTGCAGCTTTGTAGCTTCAAGTCTGAGTGGACCTTCTTACGCTTCGCCTCCACGTTTTTGGGAAGCGGGGCGTGACAATGATAGAGATCTGGCCTAGGTTTGGCCACATCATCATGGTGTGGCCCACTGGGGTGTGTGGGGGTGTGGGTTGGGGTGAGGAAGTGGAGAACCCAAACAAAAGCCATCTTTCTTCCCATCATTTACAATATTGTCATTCCTTTTTCATAAAACCAAAATGGCACTCCATATTCCACATATTTAAGGGTTTGATATTAGTCTTTTTTCAGTTTGGCCCACTGTGTTTTTTACACTTTAACACATACTTTTACCCTGTTTACTCTCAACGATACCCGCACACAACCCACACTTGTCTCTCCTTTCCTGTTGCGTGCGGATCCGGCTTCCTCCCGACGATACACACACCAACTTTTCCCGTTCTTTTGTCGTTGCAATAGTTTATCCCATACTGTGTGGGGGTTTTTTTGGAATGCCGTACATTATGTGCATTTCTAGTTGCACGATGAAATAGATAGTACTGGTGAAACCGCAATCCTATGGTCTGCAGAACTGAAATGCTTTGCGAACCAACCGTTTTGCTCTGCGAACTGCCTGTGCTCGTTCCACTAGTTACCAGTTCGACATTCAATTTACTCCTTCGCAGTATAAACCTTCTTCGTCTGCACCCCAACGCCATCCCCGCACCCCCACCTGCCACCCGCACCGTCTGGAATCTCGTCCCTCTCCATTTTGCCTTAGCATAATAATATCCAGCAAGATTCTCTTTCACTCTGTCAAAGCCCTTGCTTTTCTTCGAGGCCGAAGCTTAAAGCACATTCTTTCTACTTTGCAATTTCTATCCTTTCCTCTTCGACTAATTTCCAGAAAGTTTCCCTATCTTTAAGGCCCTAATTTTACTTTCAAGTCGAAGGCTAAACCATAATTTCTCTGAAATTTGGGCGTTTGATCTTTCCGAGTTGTTCTAAAGATGAGCAGTTTGGTAGAAAGGCTTCGAGTTAGATCAGAGAAGAGGCCGGTGTACAATCTTGATGGCGATTCAGACGACGAGCTCATTTTCCGGCATGGGAGCGGAAAGACCAACCAAGAGAAGACGGCTGCGAAGATTGTTAGGGATGATGCGGTATAATATTCTTCAGTTCGAACACTATTTTGATTTCCATTTCTTTGCTGTATTTGAGATCTAGGGTTTATAATGCGAAAGAAAATATATTGGGTAAATGATACAATTTCTTCTTTCTACATTTTATGAACAGATAGCCCAGTTAAGCTGCATATTTAGGCCTATCATACGGCGGCTTTAGGTTTTATATGTGAACGAATATCAAAGAGTTAGGTTAATGTTGAAGGAAAAACTACCTTATGAAAATTAACCATTTATTAACTTAAACATTTGAGGTTAAACTGCTTGGTGATGCTTTGGGTTTTATGTTTTATTTATTTGTTCCCGTGGCATCACAAGGGTCTGATTTCCTGTGGTTTTCAGAATATCTTAGTAAAGTCAGGAATTTTGTTTTAAAAAATGACTTTTAGTTTCCAGCTAGGAAGAAACTCAGAGAGAAACCAATCATTATAACCCAATTTCTCAGTATCCTTTTTAAAATAATGAAGTTAAAAGACTGGTTTGAAGGTGAATTTGGACAATCCACATGAAGTAGATAAAATAACTAATTATAGGATGTGGGAGTGTGGGTCTTTTAATTAGCTATGGTTTTTGATCATACAAGTTTATTAAAACATGATTGTTCAAAGAGCTTTCTTAACATGTCAATAGTATTTGTGCTCAATTGTGACAAGTTCTTATGACATACATAATTTACCAGATCAAAACTCCCGGACATGCCAAATGTTTAATATAATAGCTGACCGATTCTCATAGACTTATAATGGGACTGGTGGTTGTTCGGCTAGGGGCCGGAATTATGGATCTGTCTAAGTGGTATGTGAAAGCGAACATGTCTCAACGAGCAGCAAATTTGTGCTGCTTTTGGGTCTGTATATTGAGAGGGAAAAAGAGATGAAGAAATGTCATTTTAGATCTCATTAGATGTTGCCAAGTCATACTAAATTTTTGGTTCATGGATTTTCTAACAATTCTAGGGATGGGGTTGGTTTGAGCTGTGAGGGATTTGCCTAAAACTCCACACCCCCTAGTTTTTTTTATCAATTGGCATCTCTGTCAAAAATGGGACTACGTATTTAACCTACTCTTGTGTAAACCATGGATCAGAACTCATGTGGATTTCGATCAAGCCACACATGCCATTCTCTTTTCTGTCCTTGCTATCGTGATCCGTTAAGCTCGATATGCCCTGCTAAGCCTATGTGTATGTGTGCATACCCCTTTGCACATGCACACACATCCCTACCTACAGTATGTGCACTTGTGAGCATGTCTTTGTATGTACACACATACATGATACATATAGATCGGTAGATTCTGCAATAGATGAAGAGAATCTTGATGTAGGTGACGTTTGATGTGCAAATGGTTTGCAAATTTTGCGAGTGAGTTCACTTCTGTGGCTTTGGGTACCATCTTGTGCAAGTTGGCTCATTGTGATTATAAAGTCAAAGGGTGTGACCTCCCCGTCTAACATGACATCTTTCTCGTCATGATACGTCTTTTCGTCGATTTGATGATTATGAATATATATGGGTTTCCAAAAGACAGTAGTGCTAACTTTAAATTCCAATGTGCGGTCAAGTTAAGAATGGTAGATAAGAGCAATACTATTTGTTGGGCCTCCTACCACTTAGTCCCATTCTATGCCTCGTTGGCATGCCTTCTCTGATAAATGCTCATGATCTGCCGAGATCAGTTGGTTCACTATCTTGGTAGTTGAGGTAACTTTAGGAGGGACATCTATTGAATATTTATGACCGATGGTAGTCTTATGAGTGATTCGAATGGTGCTTTTGAAAATTCCTTTGTAAACACTTCTTGCTGTTTTATTTTAATCCTAACCTTTTGTTTTTTTGGTTCAACTTTGGAAAGAACAATGTCTTCTGATTCCTCTACCCATTGGTTGTCAGATCTTGGTTTACCTGATTCTAATTAAACATTCACTTGGGCTTTCTGGTATCTAGCATGGACACTGTCCAGGAATTGTGCTGCGTCAAGCATTTGATACAAATTCCTAAAATGCCTTTGCCGGGCCAAAAAATCCAGAACGCATCAGCATCCTACTTGGGACATGGTTTCCTTGTAAACCATTTAGAAGGTTATTTTGCTTTGTAGTTACCATTCTTACATTTAAAATAAGTGATGTTGAAGTTCAAGTTGGCTTATTGATATACTTAATCTCCACATTTGTGTAATGTAGCAGTGAGGTAGTTATTTATATGAAATTCGATACTATGTCAGGTCCATAGACAAGTATAAATTTGTTAAACGAGGAGACGGAGTTGAGCAGAAACTCCTATATCTACCAGTTGTTTGTTTTAATTTTGTTGGAACATTTGATCTTGAATAAAGTCAATAAATAACCTCAGACTGAAGAGGTTTACTGCCAATCCTTTATCAGTTTGTCAACTAGGACGTCCAGCATTGGCAGGGCATGATACGTGTGCATAGAATGGTTAAAACATTGTAATGGTCTTAAATACTGAAATTGTTGTTTAGTTGCTTTTTAGTTTTGTCCACTGCAAGATGATGTGTTATTTTTGACTTAGCTATCCGTTTTGCAGAAAGAAGGTGCATGCCAAGTCTGTGGTGAAATTGATAATGTAATTGGCTGTGGAACATGCTCATATTCTTTCCATCTGAAATGTTTGCTGCCCCCTCGAAAAGTTACTCCGAATGATGGCTGGAGCTGCCCCGAATGTGTATGCCAATTATGACCTGATATTGCCTCCGTAAATTCTAGTTGCTTAGAAGACTTGCTGAGAGGGGCGATCATTTGATGTTTGCAGGTGAGCCCGCTGAATGAAATTGAGAAGATTTTGGATTATGAAATTCGTCCTATGCCGACTGAGGTGGATACATCAAAGCTAGATGCAAAGCAGAAAAATGTTAGGCAGTATCTTGTCAAATGGAAAGGACTTTCATATCTTCACTGTACCTGGTAAATTCGACATGTTCATACTTCTTTCCTTAATATGCAATATAACATTCATCTGTGCCCGGATGTTCTATAGGAGTTGCGTTATCTTTTTATGTTTGTGGGCCTAAGGGTTAAGTTTTACTCTTATAGGCTGCTAAATTTATGGCTGATAACACATTTTATCCCAACATTTGAAACTGATCAGGAAAGTTCGGGTGAAGTATATGTATCTATTTTTTCAAACCAATTTTCTTTGGTACCGAAGTTCAGAAATTATAGCATATTTCTCACAACGAAGTATTAGTGTTGATGTTATAGTTTGAAAAAATGCTGTACTTAAAGTTTGTCATTTGTAGTATGTTTTTAACTTTTTCTAGAATGCTATAGTTGCTAAAAAAAATGCTATTTTGAAATGTATTAATCTTCTTGGAAAAAGCTGTTTGAATGAAGTACATGGTTTTGGGTATGAAATTCTATTCTAACTTATTGGTCCGAACACATCTTTGCAACTTCATCAATGAAGAAAATCAGTTTCAAACTCTGGGCACGAATGTATTCCCCACCCCCCCCCAAAAAAAAAAAAAAATGTTTTATTAGCATGGTATGCTGTTTATGTGTTTATTATTGGGGCCATTGTCTTACTACCAATTCTATAACCTAACACTTTTTTGGAAATGTTGTCTTCTAATTTGAATAGGGTTCCCGAGGATGAATTTAAAACAGCGTCTAAGAAAAATCCGCGATTGAAGACTAGATTAAACAAGTTTAAAGAACAAATGGATTCAATGAATAGCTCTGAGGATGAATGGAATGCAATCCGGCCTGAGTGGACTACTGTTGACAGAGTTCTTGCTAGCAGGTTTTACCATTCTCTATTTATTGTGTATACTTAAAACTAATTTCATCGATATCCCATATAATGAATACTAATTGATAAAATGATTGCTTTCACAATGTTAATTATTGAAGTCTAGACATATGTGGCTACACCTAAATTCTCCTGTTGTGACTAGTTAATAGCTTCAATATTCTCCTGTGGGTACACCTGTCTTATAAGTCTGGCTTGATTATCTATTTTTCCAACACTATTTTTGGATTACTTATTAGTCTAGTTCCAGTGATATTTGTTTGTGTTGTACGTAAAGGTTTTTATTGAGTTTTTATTTTGTTTCATTTATATTGAAGCTTCTAATTGCAATTTGCTTTGGTGTCTTTCAAGATGCTCCATTGTGTCTTTCAAGATATAGTTAGTGCCAACTTACACAATTGAATGTGACTGTTAAGAGGAAGCGACTACTACCTGTGCTGTTGTAACCCTTTCACATTTGTTCATGCTTATATAGAACAGCTGAACATGAGTCGTTGTATCACCCACAAATGTGTTGACACGTGCCCTTAAATGTGCATGTCTTAGTAGAATATAGGGATTTCCTAGTCTAGATAATATCCACTGTGGAATTGCAGTTGTAATCCATAAATATTCTTGAGACAAACTCCAAAACTTGAAAAAGATACAAGAAGGTGCATTTGTATCTAAAGATATAGATCTTTTAATTTGGAAGAGCACTAGAAATAAACCGTGCACACAGTGTACGGAGCAAAAAAAAACTATTGGATCTGGATCTAAGCTTAGAGGGGATGAATAGGCTAATAAAAATTCTTGCAATTACACATGCAGTTATTAGCATAAATAGCCAGACACATAGTAAATAAAAAGTAATCACAGAGTGCACATCAGATTTACCATGGTTTGGTCGTCCCAACGACATACTCCAGCCCCAAAGCAAATACTGGATTAATAATGTTACTTGTACAACCGTAAACAAGCTAGAGCACCCATTCTATGCTCACCAGGTTTCCGTATCACACTCCCAAAGTGCTAAACAATAATTATCATAGTATAAGCTCTCTCTTGACTAGTCCCAACTAGTCAAAGTCCCCCAAAAAGAGAGTTCAAGTAGCTACAAAGATCTCCACACCAATGTCACAAATAAAATAGTATAAAGAGTTTAGAATCGTGCAGTTTGTGATGGCGTCGATGTCTCTGTCGTTCGGCACGTGGTCAGATGTAGTCTGACAGGGTGTATTTGTTAATCTGAAGTCTAGGCACCCCAAGATTCTGCGGCAATGTGTAGAGGCTCTCCTATGTTGCGCAATGGATGATGATTCCTCAAGTCAACTTGCGGCAATGGTGGGATACTCCTCTAAGCAACTTGCGGCAATGAGTATGAGAGGAGCTCTTGGAGTCAAAAGTTGCGGCTTCCTTATTGACCTTGATTCCTTGTTGATGCTTGCTTGTATGAGCCTTGAATCCTTGTTGATGCTTTGAATGGGATGAGTCAAATATTGCGGCTAGAATGAGTTTTGCAAAAGAAAAACTTGTGGCTGGTTTGATTTGTGCTTGAGGCTCTTGGCATTGAAGGGAGAGGAGAATCTTTAGGAGTCAAAAATTGTGGCCATGAGGGAATTTTGCAATGAGATTCAAAAGTTGAAAGTTTGGTCAACAATTTCGGCTAGCACTTGGGGAATTTTGGCATGAGATTCAAAAGTTGAAAGTTGTGGCCATAGGATTTTTGGAGAAGTATCTTGCGGCTTATAGGAGATGTAGCAAGGGTTTTGGCAAGATTGTATAGCTCTCTATTCTTTGTTGAAACGCATGGTTTTCCTCTCCTTTGATTAGGGTATATATAATAGTAGGAGGGGATTAAGGTCGGCATGAGATCTCTCCATATGTCTCCATATTTGACCAAGTCCAAATTGCAAATGAATTGCAATTTCTCCATCACTTTGACTAAGTTTTTCTTTTTATATTTCTCCATCACTTTGACTAAGTCACCCTTTGAATATTTACGCGCTTGCCATTCCTGAAAACACTTAGTACACACATCAAATCGTTCACACACGTTTGTTATCTTCAAACAAGAAGGCATCGATTAATACATGTTGTATCCAACAAAAAACCCCCCACGAACAGGATGCGGTGCTCACGCGCAAATGAAGAGGAGTAAGAAGTGTGGGTGCATGTATTGGTATCGTCGGGGTGAAAGTATAAATGCAAAAACCTTGGGGGTTATAGGGAAAAAAAATCCCTGGGGCAAACATGTAAATAAGTGAGATGGGGGTGTTTTTTTGGATGAGGAGGGAATGACAACCATGTAAATAAATGAGCTTAGGGGGTGATTTTTTGGGTTGTATGTGAGGTGGATGTCCCATGTGGCGCCATGTGGTGATGTGACATTGCCACATGGGACACACATGCCACATGTGACAATCTCCTCTATTGTATAATAGATGCCAGCTGTTTACATTTCTGAAAATGTACAGTCCATACGGTTACACATATGTTACCTGCCCCCTTGTTATATTTGGATAGATGCTGAAATTGGGTACGAATCTTGTACTTACTCCTGTAACCCCATAAAGATGATGAAATCATGCCTATAATGTGTCATGTGAAAGATGAAACAGTTGTTTAATAACAGCTTAACCTTGACCTTGGTGGCTGTGCATGCATATTTGAAATGACTTTATGATGTTAGAACCTGGAACTTGCAATGACACAAGCATGAACAATGAAATAGATATACATTATCATGACACACATGAATATTGTACAAGCTGCTGAAATACGCCTTCGTGACCATGGCTAGTATTTCATGTTTGGGTGGTGCTTTTCTAGGAAGATCTGCTTTCTTTTTTAGGATTTTCAGGGATGATGTTGTTCTTTATATATCTATTTATTGTTTGTTTTGTGGGTAGAAAAGGAAGGTGCTTGTTGTGCCCCGCTATTTTTTTACATTTTCTTGTGTTATGTTCTTTTTTATTCTCCCCCCCTCTTCTTTTGTTGGTTGATGGATGTGCGGGTGGGTGCATGAGCGGGTGCGTGCATGCATGCATGTGTAGAGATATGGCTATCTATCTTCTGTCTGCTCACCCGTATATCAATTTATCTTATCATGTAAGCTCATTAGCTAATACACATACACATACTCCATCTGTGAAATGTATTCATTCATCTAGTGTGCAAGTACTGTTTGTGTTTTTAATGCCATCATTTTCATCATCAAATTTTTTTCACCATCAAATGAGTGAGTACATTTTACTACCGCTGGCTCTCAAACCAAGGTCAATGAACTATTATACAAGATGGGCCTTACATGGTCCAATGCGCATCTGGTTTCTTCAAAATTTGCTAGACTAGGCTTGTTGTTGTTGTTGTTGTTGTTTTTTTTTTGTTTTTTGTTTTGTTTTGTTTTGTTTTGTTGTTGTCGTTGTTGTTGTTGTTTTTTTTTTTTTTTTGGGGGGGGGGGGGGGGGGGGGGGGGGGGGGCAAAGGAATGATGATAATGATAAGTTTGCTTTAGTGGATTATGTTTATTCGAGAGGCACAGACAAACCATTAGTCAGATTGAACACATTTCCATATGTATATGTGTAAGATAGAATTTGCCAGGAGTGAGGATTTAATAGGTATTAGTTAAAATCACATCTATTTACTTTGTTTTTCTACGAAGAAGTTTGCATGGGGGTGGTTTTATGATAGTTATGGATTCCTTTACAGGAAAATTGGAGACGAGCGCGAGTATTTTGTGAAATGGAAGGAGCTTGGTTATGAGCACTGTTCTTGGGAAGTTGCATCGGATATTTCTGCCTTCAAACCTCAAATTGAGAGGTATAAGATGATTCAATCTAGACGTCGAAAGAGATCCTTTGGTAAAAATAAGAATATAAATAAGGATTCAAAGGATTCAAAGCAAAATTCGAATAGGGATTCAAAGGATATAAAGAACAAGCAGAAAGAGTTCCAACACTATGATCAGACGCCGGAGTTTCTTTCTGGTGGTATGCATGCTTCATCTATATGCTGATTTTAAAGTCATTGTTTTTGTGTTTTATATAATTTGTTGGTTTGTGAAATACCCTTTTCACTTTTTCCTGGGATATTGTAGGGACATTACATCCATATCAATTGGAAGGCTTAAATTTTCTACGCTATTCGTGGTCTAAGAAAACACATGTGATCCTTGCAGATGAGATGGGCCTGGGTATGCATATATTCCAAGTATCTTATTTCTCTCAAATGTTATAATACAAAGGCTTATTAATGTAATGCGTTCCTTTTTCATACAGGCAAGACGATACAGAGCATTGCTTTTGTTGCTTCTCTTTTTGAAGATAATATATTTCCACATTTAATAGTAGCACCACTTTCTACATTACGAAATTGGGAGCGTGAATTTGCTACTTGGGCCCCTGAAATGAATGTTGTAAGTTAGGATGTTAATCCTGGCCAAAACGCATATTCAGTTGATTCCCTCAATGAGTATCTGATGTAATTCAAACTATTGTAGGTTATGTATGCTGGATCTGCTCCAGCTCGAGCTATTGCTAGACAGTATGAATTTTTCTACCCAAAAGAGGAAACAAAGGGACATACGAAAAAGAAATCTTTTAGGGAAGATACTCCAAGCAAGCAGGCACGAATAAAGTTTGATGTTCTTTTAACATCATATGAAATGATTAACCAGGATTCAGCTTCTCTGAAAGCAATTCAGTGGGAATCTATGGTAATGATTTAACTTTTCCCCTCTATTATGGCAAAATTTCTAGAATCTCTTACACCACTTTCAATTTAGATCGTAGATGAAGGGCATCGTCTCAAGAATAAAGATTCTAAACTGTTCCTTCAGCTAAAACTTTATTCAACAAAGCACCGTGTGCTTTTGACTGGAACCCCTCTTCAGGTTGGTGTTCTTTGAGGCTTGGTGATTATGCTCATATTTAGTTAAAGAGTCTGTCATCTTTTAACCTGCTTTTCAATGAAAGTTACTATGTCAAAAGAAATTCACCTTTTTCCATGCCAACCATTTTATTTCCTCAGTACACATCTCTGGTTAGCTTAATTGGATCTGAAGTTATATTCTTAACTACGTCATACACAAAGCTGAGATATATTCTCAGTATGGATAATAGCAGTCTTATGGACATTTTCTGATATGTTTTGGGAGAATGTGTCATTTGGGAGAAATTATCATTTGTGCTCTCTTCCCTCTTTAAGGTATTATAATTTTTGTGAATGATTTTACTAGACTTTTGGCTGCTAAAATGTATGCAGCTTTTGAGTGATTTTTTGTTATCTTTTAAGTTTAATGGGGAATTGAAAATCTGGTACTAGATAAAGTATTAGCTTGGTACAGTATTTGTTGTAAGCATAGTTTTAGGTTTCGGCCGAAACCGACCGGTATCGGCCGTTTCGGATCGGTTTCGGAGGGGACCGGTCCGAAACCACACGTTACTTCTCGGTTTCGGCCGTATCGGCCGTATCGGCTCGGGTTTCGGCCGTATCGGCCGGGGGTTTCGGCCGTATCGGCCAGGGTTTCGGCCGTATCGGCCGATACCGGCCGAAACTTGTCCAATACCGACTGAAACTTAAAAAAATGAAAACAAGAAGGAGGAGGAGGAGGAAACATCACCAAAATCCAGAAAAAGAAGAAGAAACGAAGAGATGGACGTACCTCATGGTCGCCCGCCTCCCGTCGCATCCCCGAAGAAGCCCGCCTCCTGCAATTTGAGGTCTTACATGGTAGCATATTCTAGCATTTAATTTAAATTTTGTTTGTACGGTGCAAGTGCAATTGTCCAACAAATGCTAGCATTTATTAAGAAGTTTGACCTTTTGAGTGAGCTGGCCACTAAAGGCTTTCCATTTAATTACAAGCTTGACATTCAGCCACTAAAGATTTTCCATTTATTTACAAAGTTATCATTTTCAGCCACCAAACCCTTCCATTTATTCAAAAGCTTGCCATTCTCATTTATTTTCAATCCTGTTAATAAAAAATGTAATATATTTAGCATAATACTTTTAACAAAATGTGTAACTAGTAAAAAGGTATTTGTGCTAATATTTGATAATATTTGATAGTATTTAATTGAGTTTTAAGTATCTGAAACTACCGATACCGATGAAACGAAACTACCGTCCGAAACCACCGAAACGGACGATACCGATACCGAAACCTAAATTTTGGGAAGAGCGATACCGAGACCGAAACCGAGACCTAAAACCTTGGTTGTAAGTATTTCAGTGAGACTCACAGAGGCATCTGATGGTCATATCATCAGTTTTACAACTTGATTTGATGATCTGAGCAGTGATCACTTGTTGATGTTAATTGATTTTTGAATTTGTTATCTTTTTCCTTACATTTGTGCCATCATAATTTTCTCTAAGCCTTTAAATGGGGCTGGCTTTGGAACATATTAGTGAGGGTGCTGCACACAGGCCCCACTAAATATTTGCAATTAGTGGTCACTTTGAGTTCAGTATCAAATTCCTAGCCACAAAAAGTTTTGGGAAAGAGAAGGGCTTGCTATGGAACTTAGTAGGACGCTTGAAAAGCCTACATTATTTATTATGCAGTTGCCATGCAACCAAAGGAGTAACACCTAATTTCTTCTAGATTGCGGTATAGCCTAGAAGAAGGGAGGGAAATTCTAAACCGGCTGGAGTTATCACATTCATCTCTGATAGGTGTTAATGAGCAAAAACAGAAGGATATTTCTTTTTTTTTTCATTCTTTTACTGTAACTCCAGAATGTTATTTTATATTTTAACGTTATACTTGTTCTTTAAACGAGTGTATTGTGAAAGTATTACCTTTAACATTTTGAAGAGGAAAGCATTACTTATTAAGTAATGCACAACACTAACTACTCAATTCTGTCGTAATTTCTTTTGCAACATCATGTTTGATATTTAAAACTCCTTATGCAGTGCAATTGGGTTTTCTCCCTTTTTGCATGTTTTTAGTTTGTTAGTTGCACAATGCTTTTGTTAAACCCTCTGATACCTTTGTTTTTCAACGGATAACACACTCATTTTCTGTTTTTTCCTTCTCAGAATAACTTGGATGAATTATTCATGCTTATGCATTTTCTTGATGATGGAAAGGTTAGTAATTTTGCTAATTCTATTCCTTTTAGTGTGTACATTTTTTGGTTAATTGATGAATTCCTATAACACAAACAGTCTATGGAATGACATAATTTGCTACCAAGACTTCTCTTCACCGTGTTAGTCCTTACCATCCAGATGTGCAGATGCATCCAATTTCTGCATTATCATGCTCCGTGTTTGTTGTCATACAAACAATTAACCAAATAAGAGCATCACAAATTAATAAAATCAGATGCATTTAAGGTCTGAAGACTCTGAATTATGTTTCGGTGAGACTGTTGAGGAACTTGAGAACTTATATTTTATAAATTGATAATGAATACTGACCTGTGTGTAATATAACAAAAAAAAGGTTGTCTAGAATCTTCTTATTTTAAGAATTTGCATGTGATATTTTGTATGCGATGTGTAATTCCTAATGCTAGTCATATGGTTTATTTTGCTGACCTGTGTGTAATATAGCAAAAAAGAACTGTGTTGTCTAAAAGCTTCTTTTTAAAGAAAAGACATCTTTGTAGGTGGCACATGTTTGACTGTGATATATTGTATGCGTTGTGTAATTCCTAATGTTAGTCATATGGTTTATTGTGCTTTTAGTTTCAAAGCATAGAGGATTTTCAGAAGGAATTCAAAGATATCAATCAAGAAGAGCAAATTGTGAGGCTGCACAAAATGCTAGCGCCGCATCTTCTTCGAAGTATGATATTTTCATTTTCTCTTATTGTTGTATATACATATAAATGCTATCCATCATCTCCAAGCATGTAAGTGCTCCATTTCATCCGGGTTCTAGCATGTTAAGTCATTTTTACATCTATAATTAAACTAGTAAAATTATATTTGCAGGTGGTGCTTTTGGGTGCAAAACAAATTAATTAAAACATATTTTATTAATATGGTGTTATATAACTAGCTATTTTTATTCCAAATAAGAAAATTAGAAAATATGCTATTAATTTGGAGTTGTATAAGGGTTATACAACCAGCTATTTTATTTCAATAACAAATTTAAAAAACAAGTTATTAATTTGGAGTTGTATAAGAAGGTAATCATGTTAATAGAAGGTACTCGAGCATAGGTTAAAATAAACAGAGTGTATAATTGAGATGTACAGTTGTAATCTTTGATGTACACATGACTTGAGCAAGTAAAGGATAGAAATAGAACATTGCGCTTACTTTATGTAATTTTCCTAAAAAATAGTAAAAGAACAGAACAAAAAAGAAAGATAAAAAGGAATATATGCCAACCAACAATTAGTTGAAAGGTTCTGTGAGAGCAAAACTTGAAACCTCAGCTAGACTTTTTTAATCATTAAAAAACCCTGCTTAGGGGGCCTAAGCCACTGCATAGACCTGGCCCCATCTTGGCCGCCCGCTTAGGGCTCATGCCCAGCTTCAAGGAAGGCCAGTCGCCCAATAGGGCCTGGGTGGGTTAATGGCTGCCCAGGTGCCCCTAGACGGGTGCCTAGCCTACCCATATGGCTTAGGCAGGTGAGCTAAGCAGCAGCCCATTTTGAACGTATTTATAATATGAAATTTGAATATCAGAATATTATATGTGATGTTTGTTTTATATTTTATTTCTCTTGATATAAATTTAGTATTTTTAAATATTTTGGACATATTTATAATATGAAATTTGAATATCAGAATATTATATGTGATATTTGTTTTATATTTTTATTTCTCTTGATATAAATTAAGGATTTTTAAATATTTTCATTAAAGTTTGAACTATCATATAGGTTAGTTTTAGGGAAATAATGCCTATAGACAGTGCCTAAGCAAGTTTTTTATTATTTAACTTGTTTATAGCTGGAAGCTTGAATATTAAATGTGATATTTGTTATAGAATAATGGGTACATATGATATATAAGAGATCTTTTTCATATACAATAACATGGTGCATTCTCGACTGCAAAGGGCATGCGGTATAAAAAGTACATCTTTGTACAATGTGGACGACAATATGCCATGTCATCATATATGTGAGATCTCTTATACATCATATGATACATATTATATCGTATTTGTTATATACTTTTATTGAGGTTGGGATAAATTTTAGAATTTTAACGTATTTTTGGACAATTGTATAATTTTAGTTTTGTGGAAGGGGCAACCGCCTATGTCTCACTTAAGCACCTGCATAGGTCCTGACCTGGCGCCTTGCCTCTGACTCCGTTTTTGAAAACATTGCTTCCAATGCTTCTCAATGAGGGTAAAATTTGCCTCTAACTGTACAATGCCTTTCACCAACCTATTGAAGCAAAGTTTGGCAATATGGAGCTTTTACATGTTTAAGATTTGTAGTGGCTTTTTCTCAGACATACCTATCATATAAATTATTCTAAAGTTTTGCAGAGTGGTAAATGACTATATTCATGATTGTTTTTTTTGTTGCCAGTTCAGTTATAATCTATGAAGGACTAGATTCTTGGAAATACCTGTACATTTGACATTTCAATTCTAAAATGTGGTTGCACGAGTGTTTTTCTTACTGGCTAGGCATTCATATTTAATCACCCCCTCAAATTCAAGGACTACAAGCTCAGTATTAAAAGATGATGTGGGACTAAATGATGAAGGATAAGTTGAGGTTTGAAACCCAAATAAAAATTCCTGAATATTAAGTGAAATAATGAAATAAAGTTAAGCCATTTAGCTTGTTCTCAGCTTTAACAACTCTTACGGCTGTGATTGTTTTGTGTGTGGTTGTTGTTGTTTTTTGCCCGGGGGGGGGGGGGGGGGGGGGAGGTGTAGGTTTTAAAGTTTTTTTAAGAGAACGATTTAGTGGATGAATGATTTAGTGGATTGTAGATGTCATGTTAAGATTTTTCCTATACCAGCTTTGAGTTTGTGAATGGATTAAGCATTTGCCCTAAATATAAGTGGTGGAATGCCTTTTTATTAAAAAACCCGAATATGCCTTTACATCCCAAGTCATGATTATTTTCTCTTGCTCACAACTGTGGGTTTAGCAGGTGCATTGGCTAACTCCTAATTTCAAATGCAGCTTAAAACTGTAAGCAGCCAAGTTCTTTTAATTTATCATGTTAAATAAGGGTACAAGTTTACTCATACAACTTTAACACATGGGAATTGAAAAAAAGTGCTTACTGGAATGACCTTGAGTTCACTAAAGGTAGAGGAGGAATGTTGTGATTGATGTGTACCGGAGTTCTTTTTCTTTTCAGGAATCCTTCCCCCTTGTGATCGGTTTTCTTTTCCTCACTGTAGGCTATGATGTAAGTCTACGGAAATAAATAATGGCAATAAATAATGTAATACCAAGTGTAACATTTGACCTAAATTAACGCATAACCTACATAATGTAAAGTGCAGTGAAAGTTACATATTATTTAATTTTTTAATTTTTTAATTTAAAAATATGAAAATAATTCTAATATGTTTTTAATAAGGGGTTTTAGCATATTCGTCCCTTAAATCTTGCGTATTTTGATATCCGTCCCTCAAATCTTCATATTTGCCCTCAAGTCCCTCAAAAGTTAGTATTTAACCTTAATAGTCACTCTCAGTAACTATCTGTTAAAATCTTAACGGAAATGGGAATATTCCGTTAAATTAAGGGACTATTAAGGTTAACGTTCAAAATTTAAGGGACTATTAAGGTTAAATACTAACTTTTGAGGGACTTGAGTGCAAATTAAGGTTAAATACTAACGGAATATTCCCATTTCCGTTAAGATTTTAACAGATAGTGAGAGTGACTATTAAGGTTAAATACTAACTTTTGTGGGACTTGAGGGCAAATATGAAGATTTGAGGGACAGATATCAACATACGCAAGATTTAAGGGACAAATATGCTAAAAAACCCTTTTAATAAATATGACAAATATTATGAAAAATTTAAGACTCTGAAAAATATTAAAACATTTTGCAACTAGCGACAAACATGCATGAATACCACCAAATATACAGAGTAGCAACAATGAAAGTCATAAAAACATAATAAATAATTTTAAGCAAACACTTCACTAATAACTTAAAGTTTTATACAAATTACAAACCAAGGGACGCTGACAACTAGAGTATCATGACTTATATAAAAATAAGTCAGCATCGAAGTTCAGAACAAAATAAGTTCACAGTAAAAATGGGGATCAACTCAACCATAATTATCAAGCATTCATGGACAGACTCCCCATGATTGCTCATATTTTAGAACCACATAATGTTTCCACTAATTGTCTAGCCCGTAAAGCCAGTTTCTTTAAAAAATATTGGTTGTGCTCTTAATAATCGATTTGGCAACACACTCTTTATTTTTAATAATGAAACTCCTAGTCTGTAAAAAAGAAAAAGAAATAGATATGGGATGCTTAAATTTGAACGCATACAGTAATTCAGTCAAGTATCTGTGGTAGTTTGATGTCATCGAAACATTGTTTAAGACAAATAGAAAAAACTTATCGATGACTATGCAAAGAAAATGAACTTATTACATAGTTTTTGCAAGCTCTCATTAGACACATGTCTTAACAATTTCATCAAGCACCTCTTAAAATGATCCATCAAGCATGAAGAATCCATGCTGGGTAATGTGAAAGCAATTTTCAGGCAGTGACGAAAAAACTGAGAAAGATCTTATATGATGCCAATCTTAGCATGTTATCTCAAAGCCAACTGTGTCAGGTACTTTGTAAGTATTTTGTAAGTATTCGTTCGAGTGCTCAGAAAGATTTCAAGGTGGTTTAACAGGAGGATTGGGGGGGGGGGGGGGTTGCAATTTTTTATTAACTTGCAAAGAACCCTTATTTTCTCCTTGAAAATCATGCAGCTTCTTAAATGAGTATTTAAAAAAGTACCCATAGCATCAATACTTGGATCCTAGTTTGGCTTGATGCCACATCTTGAAGTTAAGACTCTCATCACGTGGAACCATCTTTTGTTATGAGCAAGATGCTGATCCTCGTCTTTAAAACATATCTCTTTTGGGTGTCTTCTCAGAGTGTACTCAATTATTGTTTCTAACTTGGTGTAACCCACATGATATAGTTGTTTTCCAAAAAGCTACATTTCTAAAAAGCTACATTCCTCTTTGGTATTTTATCGAAGAAGTCATTCACAACATCACATTTTGTAAATATTGTATTATCAGAGAAATAGGTTATAGATGCAAAAAATGAATCCCCTACCTGGGGGAATGTGTAGGGTGGCCATCATGTGTGAAAATTTCGCATAGGATCATTGTGCGAAAATGTTTTTACTTTTTAATTTTTTTTCAAAATTTTTTGATGATTAATCTATACAAATATCTCAATAAAAATTATTGGTGAACTCTAAATGGATTTTATCTTCGATCACATCATTACAAATTTAACGGTTTTAGACCATAGAATTGTTTGTAACGATTCGATTGAGGGGCAATTAGGATGGATTCACTTGATTTTGATGTTTGGGGGTGTTGGTATATGTAGATCATGTCCAACCGTTTAGATATTAACATATCGATAAAATATTTATCTAACAGTTTATGTACGTGTGAGTTTTTGCGTTGGTGTGTGAATATATATGGTAATGGTAGTGTGATTTTTTGAATTTTTTTTCAAAAAATTTCATACGGTTTATTATATACATATGAATATATCCTGAATCCCTGGTATAAAATGTGGGTGAACACAAAGGGGATTTTTGATGTGCACCAAAATGCAGTCCAGGAAGTGGCCAGATCTAGTTTGGGTCCTATCACGTGTTTTCGAGACCAAGAAGGTTGTTGCAACTTGTCTCGGGCCCACTACTATACTTAAGTGTATGAAAATAGGTGGTCAAACACCTGATCAAGTGGAGGAGGTGGCTCATTAATTATCCACATGTATTTTGGACGAATTTCATCCAAATAATAGTGGTTGGTATAATGCCTGAAGATTCTTGTTCAACCATCTTCATTTAAACTTTATCTTTCTCATGCTTGAGAATTACTTGTCTTTAATTCCATTACTGTCATTATGTCTAAGTGGTTGTTAGAGCACTTTATAAGATCTATTCTGAACAATGAGAAGGGATCCAAGGGAATGGATATTTTGAATGAAATTACCTAGAGCATGTCCTCTCTTCTGATCTAAACAAGTAACTTGTTTAGTGGTGAAAACCCCGATTCTTATCTTTAATCCTTGAGCGTGGTGAGTCAAAATGACTTTTCTTACTCGTGACGAGTTATTTGATCAAGTGAGTTTAGTTAGTCCTACCCTCCATCTTTTTTTCTTATCCATTTCTGGTCCCTGAGCTCATCATTTGGTATCAAAGTGAAGATTTATCGATGAATAGTTGAGTGAAACACGTGAGTGAGTGTATACATATGTGTTTAATGAAGAATCATTCTAAGCAACTCAATGGTTGAGGAAAACGTCCATTAGGTTTCTAGGGGACTCACACTCGAGCAAGCCTAGTTTCTTGGGTTCCAACAGAGGCAAACCAAGCTTTTTGTATGGCTGATCGAGTGACCCAAGATCTTAAGCGGATGGCTGTGGCATGTCCTCTTTCATAGCATGCTCATCGAGTTCCTAGATGGATTGATCAAGTGGAAGATGAAGCTGGCCAGAAGAATGAACTTCCTGAAAAGGCAGAGCAGACAAAGGGGCATCGATAACAACCCCAAGCTAAAGATTCCGCAATTCAAAGGCACGAGTTTCCCTGAAGAGTGAATAGTATCTCGAGTGGGTCCAACACGTTGATAGGGTGTATAAATACTATGAGTACTCTGAAGTCCAATAGTGTCAACTTGTTGCCATCAAGTTCACCGATTATGCAAATCTTGGGTGGAACAACTTAAAGGATCTTATATCGGGAGATGTGGAAGATGAGATTCAAATTTTACGGGAGATTAAGCGCCACATGCATAGAAGATACGTGCCTGAGTACTACACGCAAGATCTCTTCTTCAAACTATAAGGTATTCATTATGAAGGTATGCCTGTTGAAGATTATGTTATGAAGTTCGAAATGTTGTCGATGAGATGCAAACTAAATCGATCACGAGAGTAGACCATTGCTCGATTTATTGGTGACTTGAACAAGAAAATTGTGGATGTCGTGGAGTTGCAGTCATATGTATTTTTGGAAGATGTTAAAGTTGGCCAATAAGGTGGAAAAGCATCAAAAACGTGGCAAACTCAATGCATCGCGGGTGCTTAACTCAAAATCAGAGGACACGAGTTCGGTCGACAAAGGGTATTCTTTGAACTGAAATGCGCAGCAGAAAGAAGTAGGGTACTCTCATAGGCCACACTGATATGCAATGTCATGTTGGGAGCCGAAACATCAAGTGCTTCAAATGTCTTGGATTCGGACACATATCTTCCAAATGCCCTAATCGGCGAGTGATGACCATCAAGAGCACTCAAGAGATCTAGAGTGAAGATGAAGGGGTGAATGATGGTGCGATGCTTATGATACATTGAGTCTCGAGTTCTGAAACATGAGAATCTCTTCTTTTTTGCTAGAAGAAGAACATGAGAATCTCTTCCAAACTCGGTGCACCATCTAAAATAAGGTCTGTGGAGTTATTATGGACAGTGAGTCTTGCACCAATTTTGCTTCTACTATCTTGATGGAGAGGCTGAATTTGGCCACTGCGAAGCATTCATGTCCATATAAGTTGAGATGACTGAATGATCACGGCGAGGTACGAGTCACTGACGTATAAAGATGAAGTATTATGGGACGTGGTTCCGATGAGTGCAAGTCATCTTCTATTGGAAAGACCGTGGCAGCATGATAGCAGGGCTTTGCACGATGGATACAAGAACACTTATCCATTCACAAAAGAAGGGAAGCATATTGTCCTAGCACCGTTTAATCCGTAGCAAGTGTAGAAGGAACATAATGCGAGTGTGAATGGCTTGATGAAAGAAAGCTTGGTGATGACTCTGGGAGAGCTTGGGAGGAATTTGTTGAACTTCAACTTAGTTCTCATTCTGTTAATGAAGGAAGCAACATCTGAAGAGCAGATTTCTCTTCTGCCTTGGTTCATGGCTCTCTTAAAGGAATTTGTTGACGTATTTCCTAAGAAGTTGCTGAAAGGGTGGCCTCTGATTAGGGGGATTGAGCATCAAATTGACATCGTTCATGGTGTGACTTTGCGTAATCGATTCGCATATTAGTGCACTCTGAATCAGGCTAAGGAGCTTCAATAGTAAGTTAATGAATTGATTGAGAAGGGCCAAGTAAGGGAGTTTATGAGCCAATGTTCTGTTCTAACTCGTTTGGTGTCCAAGAAGGATGGATTGATGATGTGTGTCGACAGTCACGCCATCAACAAGATTACGATAAAAATATCATTATTCAGTTTCTCAATTAGATGATATGCTTGATGAGTTGAATGGTTTGAAGGTATTTTCAAAGATCGATATAAAAAGTGGATATCATCAAATTTGCATGAAGGAAGGAGATGAGTGGAAGACATCCTTCAAGACCAAGTATGGTCTATATGAGTGGATGGTTATGATGTTTGGATTGTCCAATGCTTCTAGCACCTTTATGAGGCGATGAACCATGTCTTGCGAGAATTCATTGGCCGTTATGTTGTTTTCTACTTTGACGACATATTTGTCTACATCAAAACCCTTAAGGAGCACGCTAAGCGTCTTTGGAGAGTATTCGAAATTTTGAGACATAAAATGTAGACAAAGTCGTCTTTCTTTTCTTGGTTTTGTTATCTCTCAGTAGGGTGTCGAGGTTGATGAAGAAAAAAGATTAAGGCCATTTGGGAGTGGCCCACTCCCATTATTGCATCCGAGGTAAGTAGTTTCCATGGCTTGGTATCCTTTTATAGGAGGGTTGTGAAGAATTTCAGCAACATACTTGTTCCATTAACTGAATGTATAAAGTAGGGTACTAAGTTCAAGTGGAGTGAATCGGCCCAACGAAGTTTTGCGATCATCAAGGAGAAGCTGTGTGCTACTCTATTTTAGCCCTACCCAATTTCTCTAAGACGTTCGAGATTGATTGTGATGCTTCGGTAGGTGGGATTGTAGCTCTTCTTATGCAAGATAAGCGCCCATTAGCTTATTTTAGTGTGAAGTTAAGTGGTGTGAATATGAACTACTTGACGTACGACAAGCTTACGACAAGCTTATCTGCCCATAACTTGCTTAGGTATCTGGTTAACCTAATTTGGATTCTTTCCAAAGCCAAGGGACCAAACTTTCATACATGGTGAATATCATTGTCAGATTTCTTGCGTATTTCTGCTTGTAACTCTCGGAATGCATTTTCATGCAAGAGTTTGCTGAAATATCAAATATCAAATATATTTGCTGTCTTTGATGCCTTGAATTCCTCATCATTCATAAACTTCGGTTGGAGAGGAGAACAAAGTTTCGTTTTTAAAGGGGTTATTGGATTCATATTTGGGTTAGGAAATGCAAAAGGGGTAGAGGTTTGGGAAGGTGAATAAATAGCGATTCAACATGATATGTCGTAGATATTTGTTGTTGTATGTTAATTCTTTCTGCAGCTGTTTCAAGGGTCTTTTGTGTAGAAAATAGATGGTGTTATATTATGACTGTAATAGACATTGGAGGGGTGTGCTGGCTAATGATAGTCAACCATTGCATTATTGTAACTTGTAAGTATAAAACCTTTTACCTTGTTTTGGCTTGTAACAGATTTCACAATGCATTCTTTGGCACTTTTTCCTTGAAATTGACTCTGCCAGTCTAAAATGTATTGTTCTTTGGCCATTTTGAGATGTGCTTGAAGACCTCTTGGAGTTCTTTACTTCTATCCCCACATCTGGTTAAGTTTCATATTAGGTTCACTCTGCAATAGTGTCAGTGCTTCAGTGTAATCTATTGAACTTTTAATTTACTTGTTTGCTATATGATATTAACTTATCTTCTGCGGTTCTATATTAGGATGACATGTTATTTTCACACACACCTGCAGGAGTTAAGAAGGATGTCATGAAGGATCTTCCGCCTAAGAAGGAACTAATTTTACGTGTGGATTTAAGTAGCAAACAGAAAGAATATTACAAGGCCATTCTTACTCGAAATTACCAGATATTAGCTCGACGTGGTGGTGCACAGGTGTGATGCAGCTCTTCAACTGGATTCTTTTGTTTCTCTCAACAAGTTTCTTTTGTCTGCTGTCTTTGGTAATAACCGATTGACATTCATTCTTTCAGATATCTCTTATAAATGTGGTTATGGAGCTCCGCAAGCTTTGCTGTCATGCATTTATGTTAGAAGGGGTGGAACCAGATGTAGAACCTTCAGATGCCGAAGAAGGTCTGAGGTAATTGTTGTGTTACTATTGTGAAATCAAGACTTTTGACTCATGTTTAGGATGTCTTCGCTCTCTATTTTGTTGCATATATTATTACTTATCTGAGTAAAGTGCTTGTGACAATGGGAGCATCCACAAATAGATTTTAGATAACCTAAACATTTTCTAATGCTATATATGCAAAACCATTGGTATGCCGAGTGTGTTGTAGAATTTTGCAGTCAAGAACACGAACCTTGCCCACTTATTGATCTTGTTAATCAACAACTAGCATATTCTCTTTTTTGCATTAATGCTGTTAGTTTAGGTTTACCTTTATCCATTGTTCTTCATCAACTCCATCCTGCAACTCCTAGCTTGCACAGTCTATCATGCCCATCCCATCCAATGAGTTTTGCCCACATTGTTCTCGATTAAAAATTTAAAATTGCCTCTGATTTGTTATGCATGTACATATCCTATCTTACTTGATTAACATGCGCCATACTCTTCCTTAATACTATTTTTACGATTTCACATATTAAGGGGCTGCTTATAGATAGAAATCCAGTTTCTGACATGTTTTCGTGTTCACTTTCTTGTGCATGACAGAGTAATTGATTTTTTAGTTGGAAATGATTTTATAGTTGGAAAAACAAGATGCATGCAAGCTATATTGACTTTTTGGAGTTCCAAATTTTTCTGTTTGCTATCATCTCTGAGTTTGATGTATTCTAGGAGGCCGACTTCTCTGAATTATGCTTTTTTTGTAGCACATGAAGTTAGTAGACAGTGATCTATTATACAAA
Source organism: Scilla litardierei (assembly GCA_030789695.1). Classification (NCBI taxonomy): domain Eukaryota; kingdom Viridiplantae; phylum Streptophyta; class Magnoliopsida; order Asparagales; family Asparagaceae; genus Scilla; species Scilla litardierei. The sequence continues at coordinate 104,479,805 of CM061134.1, read as the reverse complement.
TGAGGGCCGCTGACTGGGTTTGTCCAGGTCAGATCCAGGTCAGCGGGGTTTGTCCCAGTCACAAGCTGACTGGGACAAACACAGCCCAGTCAGCAGAACTCTTTTTGGGTTTTGGGGTTCTTTTACCATGCTATGCTACCGACACATGCACCCACAGTTCTCACTCCTTTTCGGTTGTGCGCGTGCACTGAATCCTATTCGTGGGGTTTTTTTTCGCTCCGTGCACACAATGCACGGGTTATTTCTAGTGCGATGACATAAGAGCACCTTCAGTAGGCAAGAAACCAATGTCCTAAGCAGAGTTGATTGAGTTACCATATAAAGCACTCAGATGCCATTATCTTGTAATATTAATTTTTCCTTAATTTATATTTTTGATAGAAAACACATTTGTCTAGCTTATCAGTCTTTCCGTGGCTTAACAAGCCATGGCCTGAAATGCTATTTCATTTTAAATATCATTAAACTCCCCTACAATATATTGTGACAGAAAACTTCTGGAGTTTTCGGGCAAAATGCAGTTGTTGGATAAGATGATGGTGAAGTTGAAAGATCAAGGACACAGGGTGCTCATTTATTCACAGTTTCAGCACATGCTGGACTTACTAGAAGATTACTTATGTTACAAGGTGGTAAAAAAGTTCTTGTCAGTGTTCATTCATTTATATTTTACAATAATTAGGTTGCAGTTCTGCATCTTTAGCTGTCTATGTTAAGATCTACAATTAAAATGATCCTTTCTTCCACCTGGTTGTTAAGAAATGGAGTTATGAACGAATTGATGGCAAGGTCAGCGGAGGCGAAAGACAGATTCGCATAGATCGTTTCAATGCCAAGAATTCAACGAGATTTTGTTTTTTGCTCTCCACTAGAGCTGGGGGTTTAGGAATTAATCTTGCAACTGCAGATACAGTTATCATATATGATAGGTACTGATTTTGTTCTCTTAACACAACTCTGAAATGTGTTCTTGGCACTAGCTTGTCATTAACAACCTGAGCTCTCTTCACTTTTGCCTTTCAGTGATTGGAATCCACATGCTGATTTACAAGCAATGGCGAGGGCCCATCGGTTAGGACAAATAAATAAGGTATCTGTCTATGACATATGTTCATACATACAAATCCACATGCATGCAAGCTCATATGCAATGAGAAAATATTTGGTATATGTGTTACTGTAATACAGGTAATGATATATAGACTCATTACTCGTGGAACTATAGAAGAAAGGATGATGCAGTTGACAAAAAAGAAGATGATATTAGAGCATCTGGTTGTTGGTCGACTCAAGGCACAACAGACTGTTAATCAGGTTCTGTCAGCTTGCAACTCCAAATTAAAAACTTGACAACATCAGTTTATGATGCATGTTCCACATATTCTAGCTGCTAGTTTGATGATATTACTGCTGAAATCGACCTTCTATTAGTATAATTTTTATGCAACTTTGGGTCGGGATGACAACACGTGGAAAAAGTATTTTATTAGCGGAATCTATGCTGCCAATACTCTGTTGTTACTACAATGATACTTTTACTAATGGGTAAATGCTAAAAATCTCATGTTCTCAATATGATTATGTGTAAAATACCAAACTTTCTCCCTTGCAGAAGAGAAAGCCGATTTTCACTAAACATGCATTCTTAGTCTTCATTGCACTCTTTCTTTTACCAATGATGGCAGTAATTTCCTTGTCTTACCTATTTATATAGATTTTAGTTAAAATTCTACTGATTTGTTTTGACTTTGATTAAAACTGATCCCAAACTCGATACGAGACCCAGTTTTAACCTATAAACCATGAGAAGAATAACATGAACTGATCGCTAGAAGGTCAAATCTATGATAATAGCTGCAAATACATTTTCCAGATCGAGTAAAAAGAAAAAAAAATAGAAGAGAACATGAAAGATCTGCACAATTTGGGACTTCATGGCATCATTGTAGCACTTCAACATTAAGTCACGAAAGTTTTGAGAAAGTGGGAGAGCTGAGTTAATCTGCACGATTGACGAGTGCAGGGTGTCGTTGTTCCCACTTGGACATTGGGTTTTGACACATGTCAGAAGTGAGGTGATCCTATTTTGATGTTGAGTTCTGACACAGGTCAGGAAGGAGGTAAGATCAAAAAGATTCTGAACTCAGCCGTGCAATTGAAAATTAGACGGAGTTTTTCCCACTTCAACATTGAATAATGTAACAGGTCTGTGTGAGATTGTGCGGAGGCGAGGTGATAGGCTAGCGCCAAGCGCCCATGCACCTTGGTGGGGATTGGGCACTTGGTTAGATTTCAAGGAAACAAATATATTCACATTCTAAAAAAATATATTAAGAGCTATTTAAGTACAAATATAACATTTAATATTTTGATGTTCAAGTTTCCAACCATAAAAATGTAAAAAGTGGGTAGGTGCTTAGGCCGCATGAGTGGATGCCTAGCCCGCACATGCCTTGGACGGCGGACACGAGTCCTTGGACGGCTGACATGGCAGCCAAAGCCCTGTGCGGGCGTCTACAAGGGCCGCCTCGGCCTATTGGCCTCATAGGGCCACCTAGGTGGGACGTATGTAGATGCTGAGAGGCATCTGTAGTGTTGTCAACTGTCAAGCGAGATTTTAAACATTAAACACGTTATGGACATTAAAACCCAAATTTGAACCCGATAACTTTGTGTTGTTGGACATTTGTTTTGTATTTAAGCTGAATTAATTTATGCATTCAAGCCTGGAAATGGTGTACTCTTGATTAATAGATTTCAAGCCTAACCAACTGCACCTCTTATCACTGCACCGTATTGCATAGTTTTAGGTTTCGGCCGAAACCTAAAGGTTTCGGCCGTTTCGGATCGGTTTCGGAGGGGACCGGTCCGAAACCACATGTTACTTCTCGGTTTCGGCCGTATCGGCCGGGTTTCGGCCGTATCGGCCGGGGTTTCGGCCGTATCGGCCTGGGTTTCGGTCGTATCGGCTGGGGATTCGGCCGTATTGACTGATACCGGCCGAAACTTGTCCGATACCGACTGAAACTTAAAAAAATGAAAACAAGAAGGAGGAGGAGGAGGAAACATCACCAAAATCCAGAAAAAGAAGAAGAAACGAAGAGATGGACGTACCTCATGGTCGCCCGCCTTCCGTCGCATCCCCGAAGAAGCCCGCCTCCTGCAATTTGAGATCTTACATGATAGCATATTCTAGCATTTAATTTAAATTTTGTTTACACGGTGCAAGTGCAATTGTCCAACACATGCTAGCATTTATTAAGAAGTTTGACCTTTTGAGTGAGCTGGCCACTAAAGGCTTTCCATTTAATTACAAGCTTGACATTCAGCCACTAAAGGTTTTCCATTTATTTACAAAGTTATCATTTTCAGCCACCAAACCCTTCCATTTATTCAGAAGCTTGCCATTCTCATTTATTTTCAATCCTGTTGATCAAAAAAATGTAATATATTTAGCATAATACTTTTAACAAAATGTGTAACTAGTAAAAAGGTATTTGTGCTAATATTTGATAATATTTGATAGTATTTGATCAAAAAAATGTAATATATTTAGCATAATACTTTTAACAAAATGTGTAACTAGTAAAAAGGTATTTGTGCTAATATTTGATAATATTTGATAGTATTTAATAGAGTTTTAAGTATCTGAAACTACCGATACCGATGAAACGAAACTACCGTCCGAAACCACCGAAACGGACGATACCGATACCGAAACCTAAATTTTGGGAAGAGCGATACCGAGACCGAAACCGAGACCTAAAACCTTGCCGTAGTGTGCGCTGGCAGCGGAGTGTAAACCTATTCACAATGTTTCCTTTCACAAATCCATTTTAAATTATCTATTTTCTTAGGAATCTATATTAAAATATATGGAAGTGATTGGACATTTTAAACCTATAAACCATGAGAAGAATAACATGAACTGATCGCTAGAAGGTCAAATCTATGATAATAGCTGCAAATACATTTTCCAGATCGAGTAAAAAGAAAAAATATATGGAAGTGATTGGACTTTTGGTTCTGTTCAGAAAACATGATAAAAGGCATTGATTGGACATTTTAAACGATGGCTTATACACTATTGTAAAACTTAGTAATGAATGTAACGTGTTGGAGGTAGCACACATATATTGAAATACTATGCACTCGACAAAAACTAAAACTGGTATAACCACAACTTTCAGAAGGCTACAGAATTGAAGCCCACACTGGGTGTTAAAGACATGTTTCTAACAACTGAAATGACAAGACTGCAAAGCTTACCTTATGTGACTATGTAACATGTATAACAGTACTATGTTTGTGAAATATTTTTCAAGCCATGATTATCTATTACTCTATTTTGTCTGCATCAACATGACTAATGGCAATCTGCTGCAAGTGCCATACTTGTTCTTGATTACTTGTTGCTGATAAAGGAGTAAACCGGTAGGTATGAATTTGCTACCCTCAGTATACATGTCCATAGAAACGGGCACTTGCAGTCTTCATCCAATTTATATAAATAGATATATAATCTTAGTGAATAGTGGTAAAGATTCCTTTTCATTTCCACCGCTAGCTATGATGCCATGTTGAACTTTAAAAGGCCTTGATGCCATCAGCTCAGGTTGTACAGATATAAGAAAGAAATATTCATGTGATATTATCTAATTACCTATTTTTCTGCATAAACATGATTAGTAGCTACCAAATGCGAGTACCAAACTTGTCATTTCTTAATGACTTGATGTTGATAAAGGAGCAAACCAGTAGATATAAATTTGCCACACTCAAAGCTTGTGGATATATAAACAGGTAAAGAGTCCTTATGATATTCATTTGATTTTTATCAGTGTAGTTAAAGCGCAAGGCGCAAGGCAAGACGCACTGGACCTTTGAAGCCTGAGGCACAAGGCCCTAATAAGACGGGGGCCTTTTTGAAAAGACGGATAGTGAATAAAAAATGAATATGAGAAATGTAATGGGCTGCTTCGAAGGCCAATGAGCTGTAGCGAGGGTTGCCGCCATGTCCGGAGCTCAGAATCATCATCGTATGAACAAGAGAAATGTAGTCCACAAATTTAAAAATCCAAAATTAGAGAATCAAAGTGATTTTACCCGAAATTGCGAACTGCCAGAGAAATCAGAACGGAAATCCCAACTCCAGAACAGATCCGAACTCAAAATCGGAAGAATACCCAATTTTTTCCTTGTGAAATATTTTTTTACATAAAACCCAAATATTTTTTTACATAAAACCGAAACCTAAATATTTTTACATAAAACCCAAATACATAAAATCGGAAGAAAATCCAAATATTTTTTAACATAAAACCGAAACCCAATGGGCTTAATCGAGCTTAAATAGAGGGTAGAGAAGACCTGAGAGAACTATGCCTTCACCACGAAGGCGATCGGCTTCGATTCGAGGTGAAATCGTGTTGGAAGCCCTAGGGTTTAGGGCGCGGTGGAGGCATGAGGCCGTCCACGTGTGGCGTGAGGTGGAGAGGGGAGAGGAGGACGGGTTGGGTTCCTTTTTGTCGAAGGAACGAGGAGAGAGGAAGCGAATAAGAGAGTCGGCGCCCGAAATTTTGTCGCCGCCTTCAATCGAGCGAGAGAGGCAGAGCGAACGCGAGAGAGAGTGTGGCGCAGTGCGGTAGGGGTTAATGTGGGAAGTGGGTTGCGGGTAAAATAAGAGGACCTCGGGTTTGGGCCGGGTAAGGAGGAAAAAGAAAGAAAAAAACGAGGGAAAGAGAGAACGAGCCTTCATAGCCTTGATGGGCATAAGGCGCGCGCCTTGGGTCCAAGGCGCGCGCCTTGGGTCGCTTGGGTCGCCTCACAAATGGGTGGAGCCTTGGCCTTGGGCGAGGCCCTCTAGGTGTGCCTCACGCCTCGGCGCGCCTCAGGCGCGCACCTTGATGCGCCTTAACTACACTGGTATTTATAAATAGATAAAAATCTTAGTAAATAGAGGTAAATACCCTTACCAATTGCCACTGCTATCTTTGCTGCCATGTAGAACTTCACAGGTCACAATGCTACAACTGAGGTTTTACGAATAGAAAGAAATATCCATGTGATACATGAGAATCATTTACTGTTCTTGATGTTTACTCATTAGAATAGATGCGCACTAGTCTTATGGTGTTCCATGTGATATTCATGGGATATATGAGAATCCTTTATTATTCTGGATGTTCACTTATTAGAATAGATGCACACTAGTCGTATGGTCTCCCAAGTACCACATGATGCAAATTAATTTTTGAAAAAACAGTTTTATGCTGTTGAAATTGGTTTTACGTTACCAATGTCCTGGTAAACATTGTAGTTAATCTCCATGAGACCTTGTGCCAGATGTGCGTGCATGTTATATTAATGCACTTCCATATGCTACCTTTGTTCAGTGCAATTACTGAAATGTTATTTTCTAAGCGCAATTAAATTCGTAGGCCTCCCTATGCGATTAGGTTTTAAAATTCGAAATTTCCCAATGCTCTAGGAGGAGTTGGACGACATTATACGATATGGGTCGAAGGAGCTTTTTGTTGATGAGGATGATGAAGCTGGTAAAGCACGCCAAATTCACTATGATGATACTGCTATTGAAAGGTGCTCCCACTTTGATGTTTTTGATCGCAATTAATAAGTTTGCTTCTAACCAATCATTATGGCTTTATAGATTACTTAATCGAGACCAAGTTGGTGATGACGAATCTTCAGTTGACGAGGAGGATGATGGCCTCTTGAAGGCCTTTAAGGTGTACTTCTCTTTCTCTCTTGTACTTGCATTGACTTTATGCACTTCTGTTTAAAGCTTCAGTGTTTAGAATGATTTAATCCTCTAAAATCAAAAATAGTAATTTAATACTCTATATTCATTACATTTCTGTTGTTAACTCAGTGCCAAATTGTAATACTGCTTTGATTTTTGGATGCTGTTCTTATGGATAGATTGTGTGTGTGATTATTTGCTAGGTAGCAAACTTTGAATATATAGATGAAATTGAAGCTGCAGCTGCAGCTGCAAAAGAAGAGGAAGCAAGGAAGCAATCTTTGGATGATAAGGCTTTTGGTACCAATTTGGATAGGGCGAATTATTGGGATGATTTACTCAGAGACAAATACGAAGTCCACCAAATTGAAGAGTTCACTGCTATGGGCAAGGGAAAGCGAAGCCGCAAACAGGTATTTTCATTGTGTTTCCTAATTCTTTCAATACATTATGTTAATTGTAGGTCTTTGATGTCTTTATCTGTTTGATGGTGTGGGTTCTTTGTTGTAGCGCTTAATTGTCCCCTTCTTCTGTTTTGGTTATGCATGACAATGTTTTATCTTATATTTAACACAAATTTCTATTTCTTGGTTTCCAATGAATCTTTCTAGACATCCCTATTAATTCATGTGTTTTTATTTGCTCACCCATAGTTTTGATGCCGTCTTAATATTGTGATATCCCAGAGAATCAAGATACCTAAAAGTAACCATCTCTATGCTAATGTTCTATCAAGTCTCTGTTCGATTTTCAGTGTTCACAGCTTTTGTTCTAAACTTCCATATACATGATGATGATTAGTTGACATAGATACTATTCTCTTTCCATGAGTCATTACACTTGCAGCCCTATAACATCTTCCAGATTTTTCCGCCAAAACTGAACTCAATAGCTTCGTATGATGTGTAATTCACAACTTTAGGATCTTTCTTCATGTGAACGGGAATCTAATATCAAGATGTAGTCAGAATGAAGTAACAACTTCATAGCTAGTTGTTTTTGATCCTGCATTGCATGGACACTGCCACACCGACATGGACATCATATTCTGTAGATTTCTAGTGCATAGCACGAGTTCATGGTAGGAGTGTTCAGGCTACATGGGTTATAGCAGCTCCGCGACAAATTTAATTTTGAATTCTTCCTTTGAAAATTTTGAGTGTTATGTTTCATTTTAACTTTAACACACACACACACACACACACAGAGAGAGAGAGAGAGAGAGAGAGAGAGAGAGAGAGAGAGAGAGAGAGAGAGAGCTAAATGTCGATTCCTTTGATCCAGAACTTTTTGCGTTTGAACTTTTTGTTACGTTTTACTAGATGTTGTTCTGTTACTTTTTTCCGAATATTCATATTCTTGTCAAAGCATGATCTAAAACTTAACAGGGAACACACAAGGCACTTAAGAATTTATATTACTATTTTAAGCCTTTCATGGCAATTAGAATAGTCCAAATGCTAGTTTAAGAGATGTACATGACAGTTGTGGAAGAACTAAGTCTTTGTTGGTAAACAGTGATCACAATTAATTATACAAGCTTTGAATTACCTCCATTTCATGTGCTACCCTTTATTATATGAGCTTCAAATTGTGGTTTTGGACTCTTTTGGAGTGTCAGTTTCTGGGGTTATCTAACTATGCAAACATGGAAAGCTCTAAGGTGCTGCCACGAGTCCATGCTTAAAATTCGGAAAAAGCCAAAATTTTTAAAAACGTCTGCCAATTGTTTTGGACGGCTGATTCCCAGGTTCCCTCCTTTATCAAAAGAAAATTTAAAATTAGTGTTTGAGACTGATCTTTTAGTTAATGCCTGTGTACTTTTTCTGATTTGACATGCACACTTCCTCTCTAATGACCCTTGTAGAAATAAACAGATCTCAAGCAATGCGATATTATTTCCGCAATTTTATGATAGGCCTTTCTTAATTATTGTTCATCCTTTTATTTTAGTTTATTTTAGTTTATTTTTTGCCTAGCAAATGTTCACAAGAGTTTGAAATTTAAATTCCAATGATGATCCGTGAGATATCCCAAGATATCATAATCAATAAAACTCTCATAGTCATATGACCTTCTTAGATAGTTATTATATATCAAAACAGAAATTCCTACACTGGTATAACAGAAATTCCCACACTGGCAGTGTATGTATTTTCTCTCCCTTCTATACCAATCTGTCTCTTTTCTTCCTTTGTTGGAAAACGTAGGTCCACATGGCTATTAACCACAAAAAAATCTGGCCATGACCAGATTCAGTGAACCTGATATTTGAATAGATATTCTAATTTTAAGTTTTTTGAATAGAAAAAGAGAAGGAAAAAGTTTTTTTTTCTATTTATGCAATCTTATCAAGACAAATGAGAGAAGAAACGTTGGAGGTACAGACGCGCGCGCGCACACACGCATAGGGGTGGCAAAATAGACCCAACCCGACCCGACCCGAACCCGGCCTCTTGGGTCGGGTATGGGTAGGGGCCAATCCGGGTCGGTTCGAATTCGGGTCAACCCGACCGACCCGGATAAAAATCCGGGTCGGGTACGGGTTTGACCCCTCGACCCGGTTGACCCGAATTCGACCCGTATTTTCACTCTTTTCATCCCAACCCGACCCGGACCCGACCCGAACCCGACCCGAACTCGACCTTTTTTGAAAAATAATCACAATTTCACATCAAACCCGACCCGAACCCGACCCGTACCCGACCCGTAAGACAAACCGGGTCGAGTACGGGTCACCCGGGTTACGGCCGGGTCGGGTTCGGGTATCCGAACCCTGACCCGAATTTAATTCGGGTCGGGTTCGGGTTTACCCTTATTCGGGTCGGGTCAAACCCGACCCGACCCGAACCCGACCCGACCCGCCCGTTTGCCACCCCTACACACGCACACACGCACATACACATGATGGAAGAGATTATGAATTTGTGCCCTTATATTTTAATGTAGATAATGTAGATTTTGTTCTGTTTGTTGACTTGAAAATTTGTAACTAATTAATTGATTTTGGAAGTAAAAAGTCTGGCATGTTAATGCACAGTTTTAATTAAATGCATTCATTTTAGGCACATCTTACCCTAATATTCTATAAATGTCTATTGTATTATGTTTATATTTAAAGTTTTATAATTACCAAGGATTTTTAACAGTTGCTGACATCTATGTTTTTGTTTGGACGTGTATATTTTATTTCCTTCTCAATTTTATTTTCATTGCACTTCCATATTAAGTTGATGTTTGTTGTATACTGGTGAGTGGTTGTTGGTTTAATATTTTGTTTGGAGCTAAAAAGTTTGTTCCTACTTTGTTTATTGGCTTGCAAATATTATCAACTCTATTAAGCGAACTTTATAAGAAAACATCCACTTGCATTGTACATTTCTTATACTTGCATCGCACAGTTCTTATACGTTGCCAGCATATGAAAAATTGAAGAGTAAAATATATTTATGCTTTTTAGGAATTTATTTTATTTCAACTGAAATAATTTTATTTATGTATTATTTGAACTTATTTAAATTACTAATCTGAGGAGTAAAATAGATGAATCACTCATTTGTATGCTCATTAGTTATTACCGAAGTAAGTATCTTGGCCATATCCTAACATATTAACAGAATTAACATCTTGGCCATATCCTAACATATTAACAGAATTAACCATTATTTGTATGTGTAAACGCTAAAAGGAGCTGAGTACAAATTAAAATAGTATAATAATTCTTTTAAGTCTGTGCACTACTGTAAGTGCATCCAGACCCGTAAAGTTAAGTCTGTGCACTACTGTAAGTGCATCCAGACCCGTAAAGTTTATGTTTGAACTTCAGTTTCGTTTTTTAACATTCTGAATTAAACACACGGGAATGTAACCTTCTTTTCTTCCCATGTCATGCAGTCTAAGAAGCATGTTGTCCACGCACAAACACATTCACTGGACATAGGCCAGTGCGAGTGTTAAAATGGATAAAAACGTGCAAGGAGGTGAAGGTTTATATGTTGGAATTTATGGGGGTAAGAATTTTAGTAGAAAAGCCAAGGTGAAGGCATGCTTAGTTTAGACCTTGGAAGCAGATACATTTTGCCTTTGTTTGGGGCATGTGAGTGGAGGTGTGGGGATTCCCAACTTTGTGTCAAAACAAATAAATATTTTTGGGGTCAACATCGAGTTAAATGTTGCATTTTAAATACTTTTAACCTTTTTATAGTATTTCGATCACAGATAAGAATTGGCATTTGTTGTCCATTTTGAAATAAGCAATGAATTCCAATTATGTTCATGTTGCTATTATCCCAACTTCCATGATCGATAATATATTAACATATGAATATGATGTACTAAGATGGTTTCAATAAACATATGCACACTCGCTTATCAACTGATTCAAGCTACTTGGCAGCTGCCATTTCTTCTCATATTCCATTCCATTTTCCTCCTATGGTGATGTAAACAATATTATTTTGCTTAGCACATGCTAACTTATAACTGTACTCCCTTTGAATTGCACATAAATTGCTTATGCTGATAGTAGATTGATATTTCTCGCAAGAGAATATGGTTACACTATTTACACAAGATCGATCACCCATCTATTTTTATGCATCCATACCTTTTCTATACAATGTGGATAATTGGCTGTATCCTTTTGTGATTGTGAATTACCACACCGATTCTCTCGATCACTTTTTTGGTCTAGATCTTTCAATTCAATGCATACCAAAGCAATTGATCTCTCTCGTATTTCATGTGTGATCGTGTGCATTTGCGTGTAAAGTGTATTTGATACGATCATCACTTATATGAGGAGGAGGCGCGAAGCGGCAAATTCGGCAAATTCAAGGGCTAATCGGTAAATACTGAACTTTTTTTTTGGGGGGGGGGTTGTGCAAAAAGACCAAATCTGCAAATTAGTCTTTTAATAGCTAGGGCCGGCCTCTTTGAGGGTTTTATGCTTTGATTAATTGTGAATCCTATTGGCCAAGGTGTCCACGAACATCTTTTGGAGATCTTAGACTTTCATCTCGAATCGAAAGTTAGGAGAGTGCATCTTCTCGAATTGGGGCAAGTTATCTTGTTATTTTTAAGTTTGAAACGCAATAAAAATCTCTCTTTTCTTTGTTCTTCCAAAAAATCCTACCCTTTTCCACAAAAAAGCCATAGGTCGTATCAATTTGGTATCAAAGCATGTCGATCCATGTCGGCTACGAGATCCAAGTATAGAATCGACGCATTGTAAGAAAAGATGGAGAAGTTTGACGGTGCAATCCAAGAACTTACGCAGAAAATTGAAGATTAAGGTGCCGAGACGGATCAGAAGTTGGTGAAATTCATGGATGCCCAAAGTCAAAAATGATGCATTCTCCGAGAAGATGGAATCAAATTAGGCCGAAACCCTAGATCCAGAGCAAACGTCGAGGACTTTGGAGAAGGGGAAGGAGAACATGGAAGATTTTGAAGAGGGGCTACTTTCTGACGCTGACAACTACTTCTGGAGGAGGAAGATGAGCTCATGATGGAAGAACACCAACTCACGAACCCTAGAAGAAACGGAAGAGGGCGGCTGAACCCCAGAAGTCACCCATTGGACCGACCAAACCCTAGGGAAGTCCCCCATGGTCGGCCAGACTTGCATATGGGCCAGCTGGCCTCCTGGAACTGCCGGTAGGGCCGGCTGACCACTGCATGACATCTGCAGGGTTGGCCAACCCTGTAGAGGCCACCTGGGGGCCGGGGCCGCCGGTCCTCAGATCTGACCGACAGCTCCTGCCGGGTAAGGGCAGGGGTTACCGACCCCTTTCCAAGCCAGGAGGGAAAGCCGCCCCAGTTTCAGCGCCAAGGAGTAGATCCGAACCCAGACAGGGCCATATGGCGTGGTTTAGGGCTGAATCACATCAACATGCCTTCTACACAACTTCTGGAGATTGGCAGAGACATCGGGGCCCCCGATGGTGCCACACACGAATTACAATCGATACCACGAGGAGGATCATGAGGAATTTGTTGGAGGAATTGACTGAGGGAAGCTGCTTGGGATGGAGTTGATAGAGGAGATCAGGACCCGACTGGAGACTATGGCTAATGATGTACTTACTCCCCCTCCACTATGACGCCATGACTATCAACAGGGAAGAGGTGCACCCGAAGGTGTCATCGCGGAGAACATGGTCAGGAAGTTGAAGATGCCTATTTTAAGGTGGAGGACCCAGACAGATGGCTATACAGGGTTGAGCGGTATTTTGAGGTGTCGATGGTTCAAGAGATGGAGTGGCTGAGGCAGTAGTGTCTGCCTGGATGGAGAGGCACCGTCGTGGTATCGGTGGACACAACAGCAGCGACCTTTTCGCTCTTGGGAGGATTTCACGACATACTTACTGGACGGGGAGGTGCAAGCAGGCGACACATGATAATTATGCTTTGAGGCAGGAGGGGGCAATTAGACAATGCATCAAGAAGTTCGAGATGGTAGCGGGCTGAGTCCATGTGGTGCCAGGAGAGTTCCTTGAGGGGTGTTTTATGAAGGGATTGAAGCCCACCATCAGATCAGAGCTGAGGATCCAGAGGCCTATGGATTTGTTAGATCGGATGCACCTTACGAGGATGATGGATGACGGACTGACAGAGGAGAGGAGAGCACGAGGAGCGTGGGGAGATCCTTTTCGGGGGCAGGTGCCTGTAGACTTGTAGGGGACAGAAGGCGGGCCACATGGGGAGCAACAATCACAGGCGGGGCAACGGCCAGTAAGGAGAAGGGTGTTGATGCACGACCAGGGGGCAAATACGATGGATAACAGAGGCAAAGATATGAGAGAAGTGTGCCAGTGGTCTATACTTCAAGTGCAACGAGAAGTTCTCCTGGGCACCGATGTAGCGACCGTATCCTACAGATATTAATAATGAATGATGCGGACGAGGATGCGGACGTGGTAAAGCTCGAGGCTGGCGAGGAGCTATATCAGGAGCACCTGCACTTGATATGACAGAGGTCTCACTCAATTCCGTGGTGGGGTTCACACTTAACCACACCATGAAATTGGTGTGACGCATTGCAGATCTGGATGTGACAGTGTTGGTAGACTGTGGGGCTACCTACAATTTCATTTCTCGCAGGCTAGTGGAGAGACATGTGCTGCAGCCCAGTGACACATGCCGTTTCAGAGTAGTGCTGGGGACATGGCATGTGGCACAGAGCAGCGATGTATGTCAGGGATTGATTGTTACTATTCAAGGGGTGTAGATCATCACAGGCTTCCTTCCTCTGGAGTTGAGGAGCACAGACATCATCCTGGGCATAAAGTGGTTGCAGACCCTAGGGGATACCAAGATGAATTGGAGGTTTCTCTGGCTGGAATATCAGGAGGGAGTACAGTAGTGTTATGGGGGGACTCTAGTTTACGTGCCCGATGATGTCCTACAAAACCATGGCTAGAGCTATCCATATTGCAGGAGGGTTCTTGGTGGAGTTCCACGGATTATCACTTGAGGAGGCGGGCGAGCGACATGAGTAGGAGATATCGCCAGAGTTGGAGCAGTTGCTGAGCCAGTATGAGGGAGTTTTCCAGACCCCGCATGGACTCCCACCACTACGGGACCATGAGCACGCGATCGGGATGGTGTGTCCCTTATCATCGTGCACCCCAATCGGTATCCTCAGTTGCAGAAGGATGAGATTGAGAGGACGACAGGGAGATGTTGCAAGCAGGAGTGATCTGGCCGAGTGTGAGCCCATTCTCTAGTCCAGTCCTACTCGTAAAGAAGAAGGATGACAGCTGGTGTTTTTGTGTAGACTATCAGGACATGAATAAGGAGACTGTGCCTGACAAGTTTCTTATCCCGGTAATTGATGAGCTGCTTGACGAGCAACATGCGGTGGCGGTATTCTCGAGGTAGAGCTGAAGTCTGGGTACCATCAGATTCGGATGAGAGTGGCAGATGTCCCGAAGATGGCGTTTAGGACACATAAGGGGCACTGCGAGTTCCTCGTCATGTTCTTTGGCTTGACGAACGCTCCGACGACATTTCAGGCCCTGATAAACAAGGTCTTTCGCCCTTACTTGCGGAGGTTTGTGCTAGTCTTTTTTTGATGATATACTGATTTATAGCCGCAGTTTAGAGGAGCTTGTAGGGCACTTGCAGGCGGTGTTGCAGGAGCTGCAGAGCATCAGTTCCTTGCCAATAGGAAGAAGTGTCTCTTTGGACAACCTCAGGATGAGTACTTGGGACATGTGGTATCAACAGAGGGGGTGTCGGTAGATAGATTGCAGATTGTTGCTATGTTAGACTGGCCCGGCCCTACGATGTTGCGAGACCTGCAGGGATTTTTGGGCCTGACATGGTATTATCGATAGTTTGTTCAGTGGTACAACACGATAATATGGCCTTTGACGGAGTAGCTGAAGGACATCTTCCACCGGGGTATGAGACGACCAGTGCATTTGAGGCCCTGAAGTAGGCGATTACCACAGTGCCTGTGCTAGCATTGCCAGATTTTAGCAGGCCGTTCGTAGTGGAGACAAATGCATCAGGTAAGGCTTGGGGGCGGTACTTATGCAGGATCAACGTCCAATGGCTTATTTTAGTCAGGTCATGTCAGCATGAGCGCGGCTGATGTCGGTTTATGAGAGGGAGTTGATGGCGATAATGTTCTCTATACAGAAGTGACAACCCTATTTACTTGGGAGAAGGTTTATTGTATGAACCAACCAGAGGAGCTTGAAGTACCTTTTGGAGCAACGCATGGTCACCGAGGAGCATCATAAGTGGCTCTCCAAGCTGGTGTATTATACGTTCAAGATTTAGTATATGCCATGTTTGGAGAACAAGGTGGCAGACACATTGTCTTGCAGAGAGGAGGTAGCAGAGGTGGCATCGATTTCGGTGCATGGCTTGCTGGACTGGGAGCCACTAGGGAGAGAGATAGATGCCGATGAGGGGCTGACGTTGATTCGGGAGGCGCTACAGCAGGGTCTTACAGATTACCCAGGATACACACTGAGTGTATAGAGGTTGCTGTACTAGGGACGGTTGGTGATACCACAGACTTCTTCATATATACCGATGATCTTTCAGGAGTTCCACGACAGTTTGATGGAGAGACATTCAAGAGTTCTGCAGACTTACAGGAGCCAGGAGGATGGCTATGGAGCTGTACTGGGTTGGGATGAAGAGGGACATCGCCAGGATGGTAGCAGAGTGCGACATCTGTCAGCGTCTCAAATATTTAGCGATGGAACCCGCATGATTACTTCAGCCATTAGCTTTGCCAGAGAGCGTCTGGGAGGACATCAACATGGATTTCATCGAGGGGCTAGCACGATCTGAGAGCTACATGGTCATATTTGTTGTGCTGGATCGTCTCAGCAAATAAGCTCATTTCGTTCCCTTGCGGCATCCATACACGACTGTGACAGTTGCCATGGCATTTATGAAGGAGGTCGTTTGCCTACACGGGTTCTTTGCCTCCATTGTTTCTGACTGAGATAATTCCTTCCTGAGCAGTTTTTGGAAGGATTTGTTCAAGTTGCAGATGACCAAGTTGAAGAGAAGCACGACCTATCACCTGCAGACCGACGGCTAGACGGAGGTGGTGAATAGGAGCATGTAGACCTATTTGTGATGTTTTGGTTTAGATTTGCCGAAGCAGTGTACCAAGTGGTTGGCTTGGGCAAAATACGGGTGTAACACTTCTTACCACTCGGTGTCGCAGTGTCTGAAGAAGCACTTGTTGAGGGCACAACAAATTATGAAGTCCAAGGCTGATGTGCACAAGAGAGATGCAGTTTGAGTTGGGGGACATGGTTTATCTTAAACTGAGATCATATAGACAGAAGACTTTGGTGCATCGGAGCAATAAGAAGCTGGCGGCGGCCCATTACTATGGCCAATTTGAGGTTGTTGCTAAGATTGGGTATGTGACGTATCGACTGAACCGACTACATCCACCATTCACCTAGTGTTCCACGTGGCACAGCTACGTCCCGCTATTGAGACCACACTCTCACCTACCCTTCCATCCACCATGACCGACGACATGAAGGTATTGCTAGAGCCACATGAGGTCAAGGGGGAGCGCAGTAGGGACCTAGGAGGTGATTATCAGATGGCGAGGACTACCAGATTATGACGCTACATGGGAGACTGAGAGGTGATCGGGCGGCAATTTCTAGACTTCCACCTTTTTGACAATGTGGCTCTTTTGGGGGAGTAATGATACGATCATCACTTATATGAGGAGAAGGCACGCGGCGGCAAATTTGGCAACTTCAGGGGCTAATATGTAAATTCTGAACTTTGTTGGGGGGGGGGGTTTGTGCAAGACCAAATCTGCAACTTAGTCTTTTAATAGCTATGGCCGACCTCTTTGGGGGGGGGGGGGTTTATGATTTGATTAATTGTGAATCCCACTGGCCAAGGTGTCCACGACCATCTTTTGGAGATCTCAGACTTTCATTTTGAATCGAAAGTTTGGAGAGTACATCTTCTCGATTTGGGGCAAGTTATCTTGTTATTTTTTAGATTTGAAACTCAATAAAAATCTCTCTTTTCTTTGTTCTTCCACAAAAATCCCACCTTTATTCCACAAAAGAGCCCTAGGTCGTATCAGTATTCTCCTTCAGGGCATAATTGGGTTTCAGTGATTTCCTTGACGCCATATGGTATCCCATCTGATGACTAGGTTTTCGGATTCTTGAATCAGGTCTTGATGTTTCATGGTGTGATGGATGACCATCACAGCATTGGTTTCTGCATATGAGCTGTCTACATGGCAGATGTCTTTGCCTAGCTTTATAATTCTGTTTAGTTTGAAGCCTGGGATGAACAATTTTATCCTCAGGGTTTAGTGGTCTTTCAGTTTGTTAGCTAGTGGTCAACAATTGATCCCCAACTTAAACTGGTAACAAAGAATTGTTGGATGAAATTGACTCTTTTATATGATGATAAAATATTTTGTTCCCTCTTTCTTTCCATTCTATTCTTAGTCTCTTCATATGATCTTTTCTTGCACCACCAGCTTTCTTCTTCGATGAACAATCTGTCATTGTCCTCTTTTCCATCGATATCTCCTTGGACTTATCTATGCACTATGGTAAATTGGCCTGATATTTTATCATCAATAGGGGATAGAATTTGATCTCCACATCATATTGGAAATCTTGAGAACTGTCTTTATTATATCCTTGATACAAAAGATGATATCTAAGTTCTAGAAACCTATTGCTTCAAACAACTATATTCAAAAGAACAGTGTTATGGACTACTTGGCCTAAATAAAATGGCACAAATGTTTTGTGCAAACATTGTGTACATTTGTGTTCCCCCTGTTATTGCAACACTGAATTTTTATTTCAGCATGATTAATTAAAGGAGAATCGGGTGATAACATCAACTCCATATCTTCCCTCCACATGCATTATTTGTTCATGTTACTTATCTTTTATCTAAAATTGATGTATTGGCTTATCCAGATATACAAGGGATTATTTTTAGAATGCAGTTCTTCTTTTATCAATTAAGTCATCAACTACCTATCGGGACCTGAATATCGTTTTTCTTTCTCCAGATCAATATCATATACAAATACAAATCTAGTCTTTTTTACTAGTAAGGTATGAATATGTATGTTGATGGTCCATCATAAAGGGTTTTTCGAATTTCATTCTAACCTTGGACATTTATAGGACCTGGGCACAATAGGTGAAAATGCTGATTAGGTAGTACAGTCTACTGTGTGGCATTCTAAGTACTATTATTTTAATAAATATGTAAATAGAGTTCCGCGACATATCATTGGATTGATCTAGTAACATTGATATATTTCTAATATTTATCTGTATTGTGGGCATTGCTTGTAGCCTTTCTCAAGGATTTTTCATGCACTAGCACATACATTTTTTTGTTGGCATTTGCTTTTACTTTAACGTGTTCTTGGATGGCATTCAGATGGCAACTCCTGAGGAAGACGACCTTGCCGGTGTACAAGATGCAAGCTCTGAAGATGAGGATTATTCTTATGAAGAAGATTTGTCAGATGGTGAAATGATGGTGCCAGGAAATGCATCTGGACGAAGGGGACGCATCTCAAGGAAAAGAACTCGTGGTAATTTATTTGACCTGTATGAGACGAAATTCTCCTGTAATTTGCACTTCATAAGTTACTTCAATGTTTAACCTGTTGTTGCATTTACAGTTGATTATGTTGAACCCCTTCCTCTGATGGAAGGTGAAGGGAAGTCTTTACGGATTCTTGGATTCAATCAGAACCAAAGGGCTACTTTCTTGAAAACTCTGATGAGGTATGCAACAGTGTTCGACCTTTGTAACTCATATATTTATATTATTTAATTATTATTTTCGTTGCCTTGTTGTGAATTTCCCAACCTCCATGCGAGTTACTGGGAAATTCTCTATATCTTGATGTTGATGCAACTATAGTTATAAGTTTAGCATTTAACTTGTAATGGTTCTCTGATAATGGCATTGTTTTTTTCATCAGCATCAATACTCTTCTTTTTAGCATTAAAAAAAATTCTTGCAAGTTTTCTCATATTTCTGCCTTTTATATTGGCATGCACAGCTATATATGCATCATGTTAATAATTTAGTGTTTTATGTTTTACCTTGTTTGTTTATCTTTGGATCTACTTATATATATTTGCTGCATCTTGTTTTTAGATTTGGCTTTGGAGACTATGACTGGAAGGAGTTTGTTCCTCAATTGAAGGGAAAAAGTTTTGATGAAGTTCACGAGTATGTTACGTATCCTCATGTCTACACAAAATCTATTTAATTTATCAAATTTTACCGGATAAACTCAGTTTAAATAGTGTGCTATCATCATCATACTTATTATTGATATTGTTATTATAAACATTAACATGATTTGTTGAAAACTTATGCTTGTTGCTTTTTTATTAAATTACCATATGAAGCGTGTTGCTTTACGCTGAGCAGAGATTTTAGACTTTTCTGTAGATTTTATTCTTCATATGGCTACCAAATTTGTCTACTTACAATAATATGGTACTCATCTGGCCGTAGGAAAATTTACTTGGGGTTTTGTGCATTTAAATTGCTAAAACTAATTTTATTTTCTTATTTATGTAATTTTTCTTGGTTTTTCTGTACTCTATTTGTAATTAATTCGATCGCTTGAAATTTCATTCTCCTAAACCATACGAAGTATTGTGATGGACCATCATTTATTCCAACTATGGCTATGGATGGGGATCCGATTCGGACTCAGAGTGGAGTCTATCTTTAGATTTTTTTGAGTTTAGTTGAATCTTTTAATTTTTATTAGTCTTTAGTCAGAGTTTGAGTCATTTAGTCATTTTTATTTTAATAATCTTTAGTCATATATAGGTTGTGATAGAGAATTATAGCTCTTGTGAGCCTATTTAAAGGTATTTGATTTGTTATATTTTAAAAATAAAGAATAATGAATGAAATTTTCTGTGAACTTTAGTTTGCCAATTAAATCTTCATCGTGAGAGACGAGTGAGTTTGATTGCTTGGACGCGAGATCTGAAAAAAGGACTGAGGAGTGAGTAAGTGATCGTGAGATCACTGGTATGAGAGGCCTGAAATCAAAAAATGAGGAAGAAAAAATAAAAAATTTCATTTTTTTGTCTCCTTCATAAAATTCTACACAAACCCGAAGTCAAACCCTAGCTTCCCATAGTCACACTCTCTGCATCAATCACTGACACCAAATGCACCCTTCTTCATTGCCACCGTTATCATCGTCGCCGTCAATCAACACCGCTACCATCGACTTGAACAATTACCGGCACTTCCGGCACCTACCTCATTCCCCACCAACTACCCTATTAGCGATGTCATCGATTATCAACGACCGTAGCAGCCTCAGCGAAGCCTAGCAACACCGAAGACCCTGACTCCAGTGAAGATATATCTTAATGTCATTATGCTTTCACCACGACTTAGATCCAGCGAACCATTACAGAGCAGCTCCATCGAGCCGCTTCTGACTATAAACCGACAAATCGGCTCAAGTCTAGCCAACCAGGCCGCAGCGGAATCGACCCGAGCCATATAATTGACTGAGCCAACTCCGAGCTAACAGTGTTCATCAGCTTAAACTAAGCCAACCGAGCTGATACAGAACCGAACAAAGCTGCAAAGTCGACCAAAGCTGATTTCGAGCCAAGTACCCATTGACTAATCAACAGCTTGGACCATCATCGAACCAAAGCAAAAAACAATTACAACGTAGCTTGGTGATTTTTTAGCAATTTTTTTTGAATATTTCAAATTGCTACAACACCCAAGGATATTTTGAGCGTAATTGGTTAAATTTAAGCTTTTTTGAGCTTTTCGTGCAAACGTTTTGGTCCTGATTGTCTGGATTGATTCTCTAAGTGTTCCAGAGATTTAGCATCGTGCACAAATCAGATCTTTACTTCAGGCAACTCCTAATATTATTAAATTCTTTAGTTGTAAATTCTGTAGTTTCTCTTAATTTAGTTCAGATCAGTTGAATACCATTATTTAGTTGCTCAATTTTTTCAGTTTAGATTTGTGTATTTGTACCATATTATGATTACATTCTTAGCATATAAATTTAGCCTAGTTCTTATTTATTTTTTACTTTGCGAAATTAGTACATTTATAAACTATATTTAGAGTTTTGCATTATCATTTGTGTTTGCTTTTCATTGCATGGTGTTACACAGTGGAAATTTTTTAACAACTAGCATAGATGGTATGAATAATCAAAATTTAGATAATAGGCCAGTATTTGACATGCATCTTATTGTGTATACAGAAAATTCCCAATTCCTTAAACAAAAATCCGAAGTTCTTCAACATGGTCAAGATGATCTTTCCCATAGGGTCAAAGTAGATGCACTCACTTTTGATGGCTCATGCACCCACATACAACCCACATGTCTTTTCTGATTAGCTAATAATGTTTGACCATTTCTTTGATTGGTATAAGGATATATCCGAGTCATGTAAGATTCATTTTGTTAAAATGCAATACTAGGGTCAGTCAAAATTTATTAGATTTTAATAGAAATACATTTTTAGAAACCAGGGCTAGAGCAAATGCAAATCTGGGATGAAATGAAAGTGAAATTAAGAGAAAAATACATTCACTCGTATTATTGGGGCCGTCTCCTAGCTCAGTGATATGCAGAAGACCCTCATTTCATCTTGTGCAAATTTCACATATGGTTAAGAATAGAATTTCACGAATGATCTCACACATGACAAACAATATTTAATGAAACATATCATTTGGCCAAAGAACTCGACATTTGAAAGCACACGACATTTGAAAGCACGCGTTTAAAGCTATGAAGAAACCCGAGTGGCCAATTGAGAACATGGCCAATTTTGACTTTAGTGTCACTAAGGACATAAAAGGATAGGTTACAATTGAGGAATTAACATAATAGAAGTTACATGGAGTACAATGTTTCAGATATCATGGGTTTAAACATTTCGTTGGGCAATGTCCCAAATTAGCTTGTACATGTGGTAGAGATTAGTAGTGTATTTTTTTAGAAAGGAAGAGTTCGCTCCACCTGACGGTGCTAGTGATGTAGATGATAATTTAGATAAGTTTAGAACCCACATGCATGTCAGTAGGTGTCTAACTACATCTATGAATGTGAAAGATTGGTAAATGACATTTTTACTTGCCAAATCAACTACAAAGAAGATGAGACTCAATGATGAACCATACCCACAACCTTGCAACATTACATATGTTGATAATTCACATTCAGTTATCCAACATTGTTTAGTGATTATACAGTTCTCGAGTTATCATGATCGCATCTAGTGTGATGTCATATTAATGGATGATACAATTATGCTACTAGGTAGGCTTTAAGCTGTATGATTTAGATGTTTCTTTTCTAGGAGAGCGGAAACATGCATATTCATATTTGCAGGGAATAGAATTATATTAACTCCTAGTTGAACTAAAAGTGTAGTTGAAAATCAATTGATCGGGTTAATCCTTAATGAACTACTAACTCAGTCACTAGTCACTTCATCCTGTGGTTACAAGCTAAGATATGTTGAGTGGTGTATTAAGTGTGAGTGATTGAGAGAGTATTGCCATAATGTTAACATGTATTAAATGAATAATTGGAGTTGAGTGATATAAGTGGATGAGTGTATAGAATGAGTTGTTTGGAGAGTGATATATGTGTGAGTTGTTGGGAACTTATCATGTATCCAAAATAGACTATAGTTGTAAGAATGAAAAGCATCCATATTTCTTCTTACTCTTTCCAAATCGTTTCTTTCTAAATCCCTTCTCTAACATGGTATCAGAGTTATCTCGGTTAAAACCGTGGTAACCTTGTGAAGATCTCGTCGACATCAATTTTATTACCGGAGTTTAGATCCAACAACTTCGATCACATCTGAAGCTTCTTCAAAGCAGGTGTAACCTGCTCGATGAGTTTGAAAAATCTTCACCTTTTACCCTAATTATATAGCCAAGTAATACAGTTTAAACGGTACATATGTATATAAAAATTTCTTTGCTTCTATTTTAAAAATAATGTTTGGATGATGTTTGGAGATTGGTATAATTGTTTGGCATATGACATTTGGCGTCTAATGTTTCGTTGATAATTGATGTTAGGTTTAGTATTCACGTTTGTTTTATTAGTCCCTATCTTTGGAGTAGAGAGGTGCTTATATGCCGAATTTGAAAGCCGAGTTTAGATCATCTACGGCTTTAGAACTGATTTCTATGAAGATTACCTTTAGAAAGATTAACTGGATCAATTACAAGCAGTGGACGTGTTTGTTTTATTACTTCCTATTTTCTCCCGTCTCCCATATTTTTTGAAATTTTTCATGGGTTTGTTGTTCATATCATGAATGATCAACACACCAAATTTTAAGGCATTCTAATACTTTTTGAGCTCTCATCTACCCCATGCAACTTCATGGGGTTTTAGCATGTTTTCAGACCGTTGAATTTGTAAGGGGTAGATGAAGGCTCAAAAAGTATTGGAATGTTCAGAAATTTGGTATGCAGATCATTCATGAGGTGAACAACAAATTCATGAAAAAAAATTCAAAAAGATTGTGGGAGCTGAGAAAAAATGGGGGGCACCTCGTTAGATTTCATCTAAGGAGGCACCTAGATCCCCTTTCCCCTATATATGTGTGTGTACTCATATATAGAAATGGTTACAAATGCTACTGTCCTTCAACCAAAAATTCTTTTATTTTGTCCGATGTCAAATTTTGAGTTTCAATCAAGGTTTTAGGCTCGGTTTCGGTCTGGGTATCGTTCTTCCTAAACTTCAGGTTTCGGTTTCGGTATCGCTCGTTTCGACAGTTTCGGAAGCAAGTTTCGGTTTAATCCGTATCTCTAGTTTCGACAGTTTTGTTTCGGGCTTTGGTTTCGGAGATACTTTAAATATGTATATAATATATACACACAGTGATGGTTTCGGAGGTTCTTAAATCTAAACCTATCAACTACTATTAAATACTTAACAAACTAAAATATTAAGCATATACTATCAAATACTAAATACTAAATAAATAAACTAAATTTGAGTTCGTAATCATATCAATACTAAATGCCTAAAGTTTAGTACTTAAATACTAATTATTAGATAACTGAATAGATTCTAAAGCTTGCCTTGCGCACCCACCGTTTTACCTTGCGCACATACCACTTATTTACAAGCTTGCCAAAAAATCGCTGGACGTTGCTTTGCGCACCCACCATTTTGCTTTGCGCACATTCCACCTATTTACAGGGTTGTCACAAAATATCCGCTTAATATGCGCATCGACTGTTTTACTTTACGCACATACCACTTATTTACAAGTTTGCCTTTTAAAGAACGCAACATCTCCTGAAAGGCGACTCGGGCATCTCTCTCTCTTTGCTCTCTCACTGTCACGCTAGATGGTCGAGGCGGGTTCGACGAGACATGATGCAGGAGGCAGGTTCGGCGAGGCGGCGACGCGATGAGGTGAGTTCAATTTTTTCATCATCTTTCTTTTGTCCTTTTTCTTTTTTTTCGGCAATTTTTTCTTGGTTTTGCCTCTTCGTCTAATTCTTCATCATTTTCAAGTCGAAACCCTCGGGGTTTCTCCTCTCTTTTAACCGAGCTTTCTATGCAACTTATTGATTCACGAAATTTTTTGGGTTTTAAGAGGATTTTTATTTAATTGCACATTCATCTTCCTCCGTCTTCGACCGGTATTACATGGTATCAGTCAGTTTCGGCCGGTATTGGTCAATTTCGATAGGTATCGACCGAAACTGACCGATACCGTTCAATATCGGCCAATACTGAAACTAACTCTTGGTTTTGGTATCGTCAACTGCCGATACCGATACGATACGACCGATGCTTAATGGTATCGGCCGATACCTCAAAACCTGGTTTCAACTATACTTTACCAATTCTAGAAATGGCCACTAACAATTAAAACATCATATTGATGATGCGTTTTTTACTTTGTGTTATCATCACAAAAGTTTGAGATTTAGGTATATCAACAATGAAAATCGATCAAAATTCAACTTCATAGTCTCTGCTCTAGTACATCTGTTACCTCACCTCCAGACATTGTGCCATATTTCTCACGAGTTCCTATTCTTAAAATTTTCACCAGTGAAGGTGAGTTGGTTTTTGATTTAGATATTTTGATTGCTCATAAAAAGTACTCGTCCTTACACAGCTCATCCTTTTCACAAACATGTATCTTATGCACAGTTTTCTCCACCATGCATAGCTTTTCTCTTTGCCATTCATTATCATTAAACTCCCAAGTCTGTGACAGGTTTTATCATATCCCGATCAGTGTTCTAACACATGTTTTTTGCGGCTGCATATAAAGAGGCGGTCTTTGGGCGCATGAAAATTCAATTATAAGGGCAAATTGTGCGGTCGGCCACATAATCAGCCGCATAACTGCTATCCCCGCATATGTGAATATGCGGACGCATAACTGTCAACAAAAAATTTCAACTCGTTAAGAAATCTGACCCATTAAGCATAAATGTTATTTTTTTATTTTAAAGGGGTTTTCCTTAAAAAAGGGTTCTTTTAGTGCAACAATGGATGGATGATTTTCAAGAGCGCTTAGATGGAAACGGTTTTGAAGGTGATGATAAATATTTTAATGAGATTGATGAAGTTCGTTTTGATGGGGGGGTTAGATGATGATGCTTGTTATGAAGATGACCAATAAGATGAGTAGATATAGAATTGATCTTTCATTATTTTAAAGTACTTTTGTTTGACATGTTTTTGATTTGGATGTAAAACTAAATATTTATTTTTGCGTGTGTAGATTGTTTTGGAGTTTAGTTATTTTATGTATTGATCACCTTGATGATGCTGATGTTTTAGCATGAATTAATATATGTTTTAAAAGTTGATATGATTTTTTCTGTGTTCACATCTTTTATCTTTTAAGATTTTTTTAATTTAATATACACAAATACATAACATGTATATATTCTTACTGCTTATTTATTTACTAAAATATTCATTTTCGCGTAAATCGCATATCCGGCCACATAAGCTGCATATGTGTTATGCAGTTCTGGACCGTGAGCATAATGAAATCACCTTTTAGGACATTGATCCAGGTTAGTGTAAATACTATTATAATAAATGAATGCACTCAAGCTTAATGAAATTTAGGATCTTATACCTACTTTTCACCATGTAAGAAGGTGGTTGGTTGTAGAGAGGTGTATACTCTAAAGTTGAAACCTAATGTTTACCTTTGCTCGATCAAAGGTCTTGTTTGTTGTTGAAAGCTATTTACAAGCATATGGCATAAATTACCCAGAAACGTTCTCAAAATGATCTGTGTGTGTAGATGTATACATGGAGTAACTGATTGGTTTTATTGTTCAGGGAGAGTCGGGGAATATGCAAATTGAAGTCGTACGGCCTAAAGCTATCGAGAATTTGGTTTGGACATTGTGTAGATTCTTGTGAGTGTATTGAGTCAGTTTACGGTTGATCTGCAGATTGCAGATTGGGATGTTGTAGTGCATGTCTTAAGATCTTGAAGAATGCATCAATAAGATGACTCACTCTGTTTTTGGGAATTGTAGAATTATGGCATTCTCAGATGCAAATTCAGCCGGTTCATCATTTGATTAACAGACAATTGGCTATTGTTTCAAGGGAGGTAATTTGGTATTTTGGAGAAGTAAGAATCAAACCATTGCTTCTCGATTCAGTGCAGAATCACAATACAGAGATATGGCGTATACCATATGTGAACTGCAATGAATTCAGTAATTGTTATTCAAGTTAGGACTTGTGACACCTACACCAACACAGCCGTATTGTGATAATAAGGCTATATACATCATTAACAACATTTGAGATTGATTTTCACATTATGAGACATCAGTGTAATAAGAAAATTATAGCGACAATGCATGTTAGATCGATAAATCATTTAGCATACATGTTTACTAAGCATTTGGGAAAGGAGAGTAGACTAACAAGCTGGGCTCCAGCCTGAGGGGGCGTATTAGGATGTATTAAGTGTGAGTTTTTGGGAGAATGTTGACATAATGTTTAATATATATTAAATGAGTAGTTTGTAGAAGAGTGATCTAAGTATGGGTGGTTGGGAACTTGGAAGAGTGACATTAGTGTAAATGGATGGGTGCTAATCATGTATCTATAAAGAGGTTATGGTTATGAGAATGAAAAGTATCCAAATTTCATCTTTGTCCTTTCAAATCCATTCTTTCTCAATTCTTTCTTTGACTGTAACACGTCAAAGTTTAGCATTGTTGATGAACCAGTTGCAATCACTGAACATCATGCATATCATATTAGTGTTTTGCATACTGATACTTGCGAAATTTTTGTAATTAACCATGATACTCATAAGTCTACTGTGGAATTAAACAAAAAATTGCAGGAATTTGCAGATGATGAGATTACTAGAGTATGCATGAAGAGGTTCAATCTCAAACGTAATGGAAAGGATTTACACGTCTTGTATGGATTCTCGACGAGCTTTACTGAATGTTGATCTTGATGTGATTGAGTCGATTAGTTCACAAAATCTTGATGATAGCCACTCACCAGCGCATTCCTTACTTGTACTTCACATATACCATATTATGTAGTTCTACTTGATCGTGTTATTCCGGTCACCATTCAATAGTCAGTGAAGTTCTTAAATTTGGAGATAATGATAGAGATCCCATTCGGATTTAAAGTGACTTTTACATATTTTAGTAACTTTTAATCCCACATCAGTTATCATAGTGAACTTTTAGTCACACCCGTTAAGAAAATTGTAGCTCTTGTGAGCCTATTTAAAGTCATTTGATCTGTTTTATTTCTAGAATGAATAATAATAAATGAAAATTTGTGTCAGTTTGCCAATTAAATCTTAAGCGTGAGAGACGTAAGAGTGACCTTAACTGATTTGGCGAGAGATCTGAAAAAATCTTGACGTATGTGACTTACATCTTGATGTGCGTGACATGTGAGTCGGTGACCGTCCTATCTTCAAAGTTAGAGGTCCAAAATCTTTCAAATCCTTAAATTTCCTAATATTTCTAAATCTTAAGTATGCTTTTTCCTCAAATTCACACCCACAATTTCCCTATTTTGTCGTGAGTCAACTACACAAAGATAATTGGGTATACATCTGTAGACTACAATGAAGTTCACTGAATTTTTTTTTTGAAGAAACCATGAACTATTACTATAAAACTTTATGGCCTTTTATTTTCCCAATCAACTCCCTCACAGTGCTAACATGCTTGGTCAAATGAAATTGTTATCCTCTCATGCATGAGATTGGCATTTGGATCAAAGAAAATAAATTCCTCATATACATGAGACTATCACACAGGTTCTGAAAGATAAAAAGCAAAAAAAAAAAGCAAAAAAAAAAAATCCATCTCAAATACATTACATTGGCATGTGGGTCCCAAAAACAACGAAAAAACTACGAGCAAAAAATCTCATCCCTCTGTCTTCTTACTCTTCCATGCACCCCTTTCCTCTTCTCCACCACTGTTTCCAATCTTTGCTTTCTCCATACTGCACCTCGTTCGCTTCCACCTCTACCTACACCGCCAATCCCTCTCCGGATTCTACATTGCCAATCCCATTCCCCACCAGCATTACCTTCCTCACATGCGAGAAACAAATTGGGGAAATTAATGATGGCATGTGCAGTGCACGTTAAATGTAATGTTTTTAGGGCATCTTATTAAAAGAATCATGTAGTATGCGTGTATAAACTACGAGCAAAAAATCTCATCCCTCTGTCTTCTTCCTCTTCTCTGCACTCATTTCCTATTCTCCACCACTGTTTCCAATTCTTGCTTTCTCCATACTGCACCTTGTTCGCTTCCACCTCTACCTACACTGCCAATCCCTCTCCGGCTTCTACTTTGCCAATCCCATTCCTCACCAGCATTACCTTCCCCACATGCTCTGCCTCGCCAACAACCTGTGACAAACAAATTGGGGAAATTAATGATGGCTTGTGCAGTGCACGTTCAATGTAATGTTTTTAGGGTATCTTATTAAAAGAATCATGTAGTATGCGTGTATATACTGCTTAGTAATGAAGTGTTCAGAGAAAATTCTAGGGAAAGTTCAAGGGACTTTGGTAATTTAGATATAGCTTACTGTAGTTTTCGCAAAATCCAATAAACTTCAGGATGGGTTTAAGAGATTTAGCCATAACAGTTTGGTATCATCTTTATGAATTGCAACTTAACTATATTTATCTTTTTTAG
Source organism: Scilla litardierei (assembly GCA_030789695.1). NCBI lineage: Eukaryota > Viridiplantae > Streptophyta > Magnoliopsida > Asparagales > Asparagaceae > Scilla > Scilla litardierei. The sequence continues at coordinate 104,450,280 of CM061134.1, read as the reverse complement.
ATTTTCATGCTATATCTTCCAGCGTATAGTGGACCTTCATACTCTACTACAATGTTTCCAGCACTGTTCCTTTGGTTTGCAGTACATATTTGAGTATAGGGTATGCTATTTTAGATGGTATACATTACAAGGTTAATCAGACAGTTATTGGGGTCACCGTGCAGCGAAGGAGCATTCATTTGGGGGCATTTTGATAAGTAAACAATGTGCATGACAAAGAAGAGATATACATATAACTTTAGACATATGTAAAATAAGGATTATATTAATATCATTATAGATATGAACCATATGGTCATGGTTTAACATCTATATATGAGGTCCTAAACTGATACAAAAAGGTATATATAACAAACTACCTTAATTAAAAAAAACGTGACCTTGGTTGTTATTATAATAACTACCATAGTACAAGCTATGAAATCCAAACTTCAAATCTATAGTATTAATCTTGATAATCACCAGTGGAATATATTAAGAAAAGACTGCATAGGAATACTAAGTCTAGCATAATAGCTGATAAATCAATTAATTGTTAATGTTCTTCTATTTCCTGGGTCATCACTTTTGGTTATCCAGATCGTGAACACACCTCGAATGGTACATGCATGATGGGGGAGTGAAGCGAATTAGTTTACACTGTCTAACAAGTGAAAGAAGGAAGTCGTTTTCTTACATTTTATAATAGTTGATCTGATTTTATCTAACTTCCAGAGGGTTGGGATTCACATGCTTCTTTCCATTTTCTTCCTCCATGCAAGATAAGTTCTAGATATATTCGATATGCGAGTGTTTTGGTATTGCACTTCTATATACTGTGTTGAATCTTAAGCTTTGATTTGATAAGATATCAACCTTGCGTATATCATTTTATTTATATTTTTCTAAACAGGTATGGCTTCCTCTTTATGCGACACATTGATGAGGTTATCAACGATTCACCAACTTTTACAGGTGAGTGAGCTTGTTTGCTACTTCTAATAGGAGTTTTGCTTTTATTTGTCAATTTCACATGATTTTTCATTGTCAAATATGCAGATGGGGTGCCAAAAGAAGGTCTAAGAGTTGATGATGTACTAGTTAGACTTGCACATATTAGTCTAATAAAGGAAAAGGTAAGTTCAGTACATCATTGTCAACTTGATGTTCTTTGCAATTGCCACAACAGCTTGGCTCACTATGTTTATTTAATTTTTTCCTTTGAAAGCGCAGATCTCTTGCCAATCTGCAAGATCACAAGTAATCATTAGCCTCATTAATCTACAAAATATAATATTTAAATCTATAATTTTTTAGATTGAGCTGTTCCAAAATCAAAAAAGCAATTTTTAAATCCATGATCCAAAAAGCAATTTTTAAAATCATATCTTGAGTTCCATTTATTTCTGCCCCATTAATCATATTATTCAAGTCCATTATTTTTTCAAATATCAAGTTGATAGGAACGAAAACAAAATCTGATTTTTATTAATAAAACTGAAATAAAGGAAGATAACTTGACCACTATTGAAGAGGTGATCGCTCTCTCAAGACGTCAATTGTAGAGGACGTCTGCACTCTCCTGAAGGCGAGGGATAATTTCACCTCTAATATCAATATTCTCTCAAAATAAGCCTAATAAATCCCTAAGACATTCACTCATATAAATAGAGTTCAGAAATAAGCAAAATTACTGAAAACCCCAAAAGGCTGAAAATTCTCAAAACACACCGAAAATCCGAAAATTTCCAAAACGCCCCCACTGTCCCAAAAGTGCAAATTTATCATTACTCATCCGAAAACCACTTTGTGCTCCAGGTGGTGCATAAAGTTCACGGTGGTCCTACTCTAAGTGGAGATGTCCATCTCCTTCGGGCTTTTCTTCCTCCATTATATCCTACTCTTCTTCTCCTGCTATCAGCAGCTGAAGCATGCGTACTCCACAATGGTGCCATGAGGTGAACCTCTCATTTCATATAAAGCACATCCACTTTTGCCTCTTCTTCTGCATCTCCACATTTGCATTTTCCTCAACTGTTCTCCTTGCGGTAGCACCCCACTCTTCTCATGACTGGACGAGTCAGTCCCTGTCGCAGTCTTCTGCTGTCTTCCAATCGTGGGCTGGCTATGGAATGAGGAGCAGCCTCCAGTTCCTCTAGATTGCTTCTCATCCATCAGTCAATCCTCCACCATCTGGGACAACTCCAGGTCGTCCTTCAAATCCTAGGACCTCTGCATGCGTAGCTCTGTACGGATAATGGGCTTCGGCCGCTTCATGAAACGTTCCTCAAGTGTCTCATCGGAGATCCCACGGACTCATCCTGACAGCGCCTCAAATCGCTCCTTACACTCCTTCACTGTTCCATCCTGTTTGAGAGACAGTAGCTGCTCCTGCAAATTCTCCCTCTGAACCTCGCGGAACCTCTTCACCATGCAATTCTTGATCTCTTCCCAAGAAAAAAACGACGCCGTTGCTCTATCCACTGAAACCAAGAGAGGGCCTTCCCTTACAGACACACCGCCGTCACCTCCATTTTCCGTTCCTCTGTCATTAGGAATGGCAATATCGGGGCGGGACTGGTATTTAACTACCCAAGCTTGCCCCATCCTGTCTACGGGACGGGACAGGGCGGGTCTCGGGTCGGGACCGGGCGGGTTACTTCTTGCCAAAACCGGGTCGGGCCGGATCGGGCCGGTCGGGCCGGGTCAGGTCATTACTACCATCCCTATAAATCCAAAACAAAATTTTTATTTCAAAATTGGGAGAATTGTGATATATTTGGTAATATGAAATTGGGAATTGGCTCAATTGGGAGAACAATGGAACAATGTATGAGTTATGGTTATGCACTGGCCACATGGTCTGCATCAAAATAGTACGGGTTTTTAGAACTTCTATAGTTTACCGGGTCGGGCCGGATACGAAGCCCAAGCTTGCCCCGACCCATCTGCGTGCCGGGGCGGGACGGGTCAAAACCGGGTCGGGCCGGATCGGGCCAGTACTGCCATCCCTATCTGTCATGCAGGACACTATAAAAAATCTCTCCGTCCTGTATATCCAGTCATATGTGTCATCACCCTCGAAGATGGGCATCGTCAGCTTCCAAATTCTGCTATCAACTCCAAAATTCTCATGCTTCGCTGCCACTCGTAGTGTCTAGAGCGGTGGGGCTGGTATGTATATCTCACTGTGCCCCTCCAATCCCCTCCGTTGCTCTCATCTCTGTCCTCATAATAACCACAATCATCTCCGCCATTCTAGAAATCTTGATCATCCTCCTCTATGTCCCTACTCCCTGCCGTCATCTCCCAGATACCCCACATAGGTTGGGTGTGGATGTCGTCTATCTGCAACATATCAGGGTCCATGAGGCCCTCGAAACTCGTCGCCATTGTCACCATGCTCAAGAACATCTCCCGGTAGTAGTCGGCGTCCTACGCAATCATCGGAGGGCCGTGGGACCCTTGCCGGTCTACTGAGGGTAGTCAAATGCCGGGAAGGCCTCGTCAGAGGCGTAGCGCTTCTGTCGAGGCCATGCAGAGGTGTGGCGGCCCTGGGGAGGGGCCGCTAGGTCGCCCTCTCTTTGAGCCCGTGCGGCCTTGTCGAAGTTTGGTAGGGGTCGGATGCCCCTACGGATCGGTCGACCCTGCCGGTAGTCTGGGGGGCCATGCGTCCCTGTGGGTGAGCCACAGGGGCCATATGGCCCTGTTGGCTGCTTCTTGGGGGCCGACTAGGGCTGCCGGCCCATTGGGCCTCCTCCTCTGCTTACGACGACTCTCGTTAACATCCGTGAGCTTTCCGTCTTCGTATTCCACCGACTTGCCCTTGCACTTCTCTAAAGTCGATGTCTTTTCCACGATTAGGGTTTTCTTCTGCACCGTTCAAATTCTCCGTGATGCCCGCGAGTTGTTACTTGATTTGTGCGAGGGTCTCTCCTTGTTTCTCTAGGGCTTCTCAGTGCTTCTCTAGGGGTTGCTTCATGTCCTCAAGTTTGGCGTTGTATTTCTTTTTGAAAGCGTCAAAATTGTCCTTAGATCTTGTCGTCGTCGCCATGGATCTTGAAGCTCTGATACCAAATTGATAGGAACGAAAACAAAATTTGATTTTTATTAATAAAAATAAAATAAAAGAAGATACTTTGACTACAATTGAAGAGGTGACCGCTCTTTCAAGATGCCAATTGTAGAGAACGTCTGCACTCTCCCGAAGATGAGGGATAATCTCACCTCTAATATCAATATTCTCTCAAAAAAGCCTAATAAATGCCTCAGCCGATCCCTGCTATAAATAGAGTTCAGAAATAAGCAAAATTACAGAAAAACCTAAAAAGAAAGACTAAAAATTCCCAAAACACCCCTAAAATCCAGAAATTCCCAAAACGTCCCAACTGTCCCAAAAGTGAAGATATATCACAAGTTAGCGTCTTTTTTATTTTTACTATGCTATATAATTGTATCTTATCCAATCTCTTCCAATTATTTGCTGTAAGTGATAATAAAATTTAAATTTACTCTTTCAGCTATACATATAGTGATGTATTAAAAAACATACACTTATGAATAAGATTGGAATTAGAAACACCGTATTGATATTGTAAATGATAGTGTCTAACATTTTCATGTACTTAAAATATCAGAAGCTATCCTGAAATATGTCATATATGCATTGATGGCATACACCCTCTCTGGGAAGTAATCTTCCTCTTCCTCTTAAGTGCAAGCTCTGTCTTGATATATGCCAACGTATTCAAAAGTAAAGAAAATGTATTAGTGTTGCAAATTTATTGATGATAGAGCATGTTTTGTTTAGATCATTCAGAGAAGAGGAAAAAACAAAAACAAAAGACCAATCATAAGAGCTATATTATAGTTTCAAGTATCAAAGGCATGCTTAGAAAAGCATATTGACATGGATGTTCATAATAAAGCTATTACTCCAACACTATGGGTCTTGGGCATAATCAGCATCGAGACTCAATTAGCTCAAAGCATGCTTACAGTCTTAAAACGTCTCAATGTCCACTTATTGTAAGCTCAAACTAAAAGCAAAAGGAAAAAAATATAAGAAGGCACCATTTACATTTGAATGACCTTGTTTCATTAAGCTCCAACCAATTAAATATAGACAAGCCATCTCAAGGGAAAAGGACAGGTCCAATCCAGACACAGAACTGATAATATGATCCCCTAAATATGAGTAGTGATACTCACACCTTCTATAAACTACAAACGGTTTGTAGTTTTCAAATTCAATTCATTTCCCTAATTTTACCCTCTATAATATAAATTTTGTAGTATTTTGTTAGAGACCCAGTCCATAGCCCCTAACACTAGCCCATTTGTTAGAGACACATCCCATACTATGCCCCTAACACTAGCCTTGCTAAGTGACCACCCCATGCTAGGCCCTTAACACTAGCCTTACTAAGTGGCCATCCCATGCTAGGCCCTTAACACTGGGCTCACACCCCAATTGTTAAGTATTATCTACCATCCAACCCATAACCAATTGGGTTGGTTTTTTAATAATTGGGCTAGTATTAGGGGAGGGGCCTAGTATGAGATATGTCTCTAACAAATGTGGGTGGCCACACTGGGGTCCTGAAGCCCTATCAGCGCTTAGCTAGCGATCGCTTTTGGGAGGGAATGCGGAAGGATGTAGTGGACATGGAGAAATCTAACGTATGCCAACGCCATACGCATTTGTCGACAACTCCAGGGGGATTGCTGTAGCCCCTCTTTGCCCGATCGGTCTGAAAGGAGGTGACCATGAATTTCATCGACGGTCTGCTAAAGTCAGAGGGGTATTCTGTCATTATGGTGGTGGTTGATAGACTCATCAAGTATGCACACTTCGTAGCGCTACGACATCCCTCTACCGCAGTGACAGTGGTGACAGCATTCATCAGGGAGATCGTGAGGCTTCATAGGATTCCAAAATCTATCATGACGGATCGGGATAAAGTCATCCTTAGCTCCTTCTGGAACGAGTTGTTTAGGACACATAAGACACTACTGAAGAGGAGCTTCGCCTACCATCCCCAGACAGACGACCATACATAGGTCATCAACAGAGCCCTTGAGACATACTTGTGCCGCTTCGTATCTGAGTTTTCGAAGCAGTGGGTGAAGTGGCTGGTTTGGCCGGAGTATTGGTATAACACGTCTTTTCACACTTCTGCTCAGATCACCCCTTCATAGTCCTATACGGACGGGACCCCCTATACTTGCTTCACTATGGTCACCGTCTACTCTAGTTTTTCAGGTGGACCGATATCTTGAGGAGAGGGATTGTACATTTGAGGATGTGAGGTGACATTTGACGAGAGCACAACAACTTATGAAGAGCCGAGAAGATGATCATAGGAGTGATGTTCAGTTCGCGATGGAAGACATGATGTATCTGAAGCTGCGGCCTTACCGACCGCGCTATTTGGCACATAGGCGAAACGAGAAGCTGTCGTCTTGATACTTCGGGCCATGTGATGTGGAGGCCAGGATTGGCAAGGGGACATATAGGATGAGATTACTACCAGATTCAGCCATTCACCCCGTATTTCATGTGTTGCAGCTTCGTCGGGCTATCGAAGACCATGCTTCTTCATCACTACTGCCGACGCTTACAGATGACTTGGAGGTGCTTTGGAGCCGACCGAGCTAAAGGGGGTTCGCCAGGGGAGCTCGGAAGTGTAGGAGGTGTTGATTAGGTGGATCGGCCTTCTAGATCATGAGACATCCTCGAAGCCTTAAGATGTTATTGCGTAGGGATTCTCGGACTTCTACCTTGAGGACAAGATGGTTCTCTTGAGGGAGTAATGATGAGATCATCAATTATCAGAGAAGGCGGTGCATGACAGATCATGGGGTGAATAATTAGGTCAGGGGCATTTTGTGAAGTTTTTGGGCGTTTTTGCAAAGTTTGAGGTTTCGGAGGGTTTAATGTAATTTGGGCCAGATTTGCCTTTGTATGTTTGGGGGGAGATTTTATTTGTTCTTCATGCTTGTTTTGAGAGAAAACCCCTAGATTAGAAAGTAGAACCCTAGATCAAGTGAGAGTAAGCTTTCTCTCTTAGATTTAAATCTTGGAGAGTTGGTTTCCTCTCAAAAGAAACCCCTAGCTTGTTTTTCATCGTCTCAAAATATATAAAAATCTCATCTTTGCTCTTCAAAACCCTAGATTTCTCATCATATTTGTAATTGATGCAAAGGAGGGAAATAAACAAAACCATATAGAAAGTGTCTTGAGCACATGGAAAAAAATAGCCTTAGGTGGGTGTTGGCTCATGGCTGCACTTGCGGGTGGCTATGAGCAAACGCATACCCTTCCTTTGAATTTTGGCCAGGTTTGGATTAATCTACCAATATGAAGACACTAATAATGATGACAAGAGTACATTCAGGAGAATAATAAGTGAGCATGAGGGAATATTCAATTGTTTAAAGATGCATTGCTTCCGTTGATGCAATGAATTATACATTTATAGGGAAACAAAATAATTTGATCATTTGACGCCATGACCAAATATAAAATATCCGGACTAAGTCACATTTAGTCACCGTTAAAGCATCGAACAAGACCAACGAAAATTGTCTCCTGGTAAATCAGGGGAGGAAAATTGGACTATTTGTGTATGAAGGCTTTGCAAGTATCTCAATTTTCCAGCTCTATCGGTATATTTTTGGATACGTAACAAAAAGATCATTTATATTGAGATGTAGGCGTGTTCTATTGTATTACTCACATTCTATTCACCAATTTATGTAAGTTTACAGAGTATCAATTTGTGTTTGAATCAGATTTTACATACATAATTAGCATATGGTACCAGAAGTTTCATAATGGGCTAGCATTGCAAACATTCGGAGATGGAAATTTAAATTTGGATTTACAATAGAGGCAGCAAAAGAGGCGAGAGGCAAAACAGGAAGTTCAAGCCACAATCATTGGGCTCAATAATTTAACAAATGCTTACCCTCACAACCAAGTTTTTCCCACTACGATATACTTTAGGAACATCATCATGATGAGCAAAAAATTGCAAATGGTCAGCCCAGGAGCCAAAATGTATTTGGCTCTGTATTCAGTCAGGACATATACTCAAATCACTCTAATAAAACTCAAGTAACTAAATGTGCATACCTCCAAATCACTAAAGTATGAACCATACATTAAAAGCAACCAGAGAGATGATCTGTTTTCTATATGAAATTGCCTCATCTTCTATGGATAAAATAAGCTAAATATCTAAATAACTGCTTTCCTAGATATCTGATTGAAGAGCAAAAGCCGGAATGACTAGTTCAGTAGTTTCCTTTTGATGAATAGTTATTCCACTCAAGCCAACAAACATGTAGTTAGGAACAATGCAATATTGACATCATATTAAATATATAGAACTAAATTGTGCATGTAGTATGTACTACTTTCATATAGTTACATTACCGCCATATTGGGTAGTTACTAGAGGTATCTAATGAGGAAGTTCTTGAGGAAGGATTCACTATTTTTCTTATTCACACACATGCAAAGGATGATTAGCTATATCATTAGTTTCCCTTTAGAGGATGTGTAATTATCTAAAAATCTTACTTGAAGATGCTTCTCTTATCTTCATACCGTTGTATGCTTAAATTGAAGAAGATTTGTGGTCATTAACGAAATATTGAAACAAGAAATAATGATTCGGCCAAGTGACAAGCTGATCTCCTCAACACTACTCTACCCTTGCCTTAAAAGGGTGGTTATCCCAGACTCATCTCCCAAAATATAAAAGGAAGAAAGTGAAGGGGGAAATGAGTGTTTTAATGCAATTAATGATCGACTTCAATCAGAAACAAACTAAAATGACAACAAAATTCCTATGTAATGGATGTTTTTTTGAAAGAACAGCCATAGGTAGCTACCAATAATAAGAATATTTTAATATTGTTGCAAGTAGTTGTAAACAATAGGGTTATATGTAGGTATAAAAAATAGAAGCTATATTTCTCTAAAACTAGCAACAATCAAAGTAATAACAGTTTCTGTAGGTAGCCAGTACAAAAAGTTCTAATTCACATTGTAAACCAAATAAAGAAATTAGTATCATTCATGCCATGTGATAGGAACCAAAAGCAAATCTGAAATTTTATTAGATAAAACTGAAATAAAAAGATAAGTTGATTACAATTTTAGGGGTAATCGCCCTCCCAAGACGCAGATTGATAGGGGATGTCTGCACCCTCGTGTAGGCCGAGGGGCTTTCTAACCGATTTCACAAAATACTCAAATCTCACACACCTAGGGCCGGCCGGCCTCCCAACTCTTTTATAAGCATCCAACTTAAAGCCTAATTACCCAAATGCCCCTACACTAATAAAATAACAGAAAAGATTACATAAGTCGCCGGATCTTTCATTACTTCGCCCCCAAAAACTATCTTGTTCTCAAGGTGGAGCATGAAGTCTGCGGTGGTACTACTCCACATGGAGGTGTCCCTCTTCCCGGGATCAAAGGGCCACTTACGGGCTATCTTTCTCGAAACGTTGTTGCAGGAGTAGGAGAGTCTCCGCGTCTGAGTGCTCTATGCATGGTTTCTTTCCGTTCTGAATTTGGACTCCAAACGGGCCCGGAATTGCCAAAATACGGAACCAGCGTAGGAAATTCCTCGAAATTCGCCTAAAACCCGGAAAAAGGTGAAGCCGTACTGTTTCGCAGCCGAGCTGATGGCTCGAATGAGCCGGCTCGAGCCGCTTGAGCCGGTGGCTCGACTGAGCCGGCTAAGTCGGCTGCTCACTTCCTCGGCGCGGCTGCGGGGTCGGTTGGATCAAGCCGCTCCGGTAGCAAAGGCGGCTCGTCGTCGCCGTCGCTGTTTTTCGACGAATTCGCTGGCGGTTACCAGCGAAACTAGGCCCATCTTACTCATCGTGACATGGCACAGTCGATGGTGGTAGTGGTGGGACGCGATCTCGCCGGAGTTTCCAGTGGCGGCGCTTGAAAAGGCGTGCCATATGCCGTCGAGGCTTCTTCCACGTCGTTCAAGGCCCCAATGGCCTCGTCGGAGCTGGCGAGGCACTCCAGGGGGTCGTCGTGGCTGCAACGCCCTCATGGGTTCTCGTTGTGGCTGTGGCGAGACCTTGGGGGCTCGCCGTGGTCGTGGAGACAATCTGAGGGCTCGATGGCTCGGCGAGGCACTCCAGGGGTCGCCGTGGCTGCGACGCCCTCATGGGGTCTCGTTGTGCTGCGATGAGACCATGGGGGCTCGCCGTGGTCGTGGAGACAATCTGGGGGCTTGACAGGGCCAGATCTGGTTCTTCGTTCCCTGTTAGCGTTGGATCTGGGTCGCCGACGGGCGTATGCTTCAGATCTGTGCCATTTTCCTCCGTGTTATTCAGATCAGAAAGTTCTGCAGCTTTTCCAGTCTCCTTCGCTGCTTTTTCTTTATCAGCGATTTCGTCTTTTACTTCATTCTCTTCGAAAATTCCTTAGAATTTTATCATATCGGCGTCCGCATCTTCATGAAGGCCCACTGCTCTGTAAGCTTGCTCTCTATAAACAAAAGCAGTCACATTCTTTGAGTTGTAACCCAAGATCTCCGAACCCATTTCTATGCAACTTTGATAGTGTCCAAGCACATGATAACAACTCATCAAATGTTTTAGGCACTGCAAGTGTTGATCTTCTCCCTTAACTATGGGACTGCGATCAATGTGAGTTTTTGCAAAAATATATTCGAAAGCCGCCTCGAAGAATCTTTCCTTTCGGTATAGGTTGTTTCCTTCTCGCCACAGCATCCGAGCTTGTTGTAGCAAATCACCCATGGATTGTAGATGCTCTGATACCAATTTGATAGGAATCAAAAGCAAATCTGAAATCTTATTAGATAAAACTGAAATAAAAGGATACGTTGATTACAATTTTAGGGGTAATCACTCTTCCAAGACGCCGATTGATAGGAGACGTCCGCACCCTTCCGTAGGCCGAGGAGTTTTCTCTCCGATTTCACAAAATACTCAAATCTCACACACCTAGGGCTGGCCGGCCTCCCCCCTCTTTTATAATCATCCAACTAATGCCCCTACACTAATAAAATAACAGAAAAAGACCCCAAAAGTGGCCCGATCTATCACAATGTTCCTAATAAATATTTGAATTATAGGGACAAAATCCCTCACACATCAAACAACTATTCTCCAAAGATTATGTAACAAAACCTATAGATAGCCATGTATGTCCTCTTAGCAGTATTACAAGCTAAAATCATAATTAAATTATTTGCATCAAACAATTTAATCATAAACAAAAAGGAAATTAATTAGATAATCAACTTAAATTACAAATCATCTAATTGTCCATGGCAATTGTGTATATGGCCAAGCTCATGGTGCATACATAAACCAGTAAGCATGCACATAAGTTTTGTAGGACTTAAATCAATTATAGTTGAATCCTACAAAATGGATTTTTTTTATTGAGCCATCAACTAAAAAATCTAGCAAAAAACAAAAATATCAAGGAGAATGTCATGAAGGATGTCACAGCAACTTCTAGCTAATATTGATTCTCCAAAAGAACAAGTAATTCCTGATATAACAAGTAATTTCAAAAATAATTTATACTTCAAATCTTTGAGAAGCATACCCACAAATAGAATCATATTTGATATCAAACTCATGAATCACATTCAAAAATATTTTTCTAACTGATTCAACCACACCAAACCCAACTTTCTCAAAAAGCCTAATTGCTCAAGCCATTAACCAAACAATTCCTTCTTTACTCAACGAGCATTCTCATATTACAATTCTGCTAAATTTCAATATATGTACTTAGAAATATCTAAAAATAGAAAAGAAAAAATATCCTAATTACGACAACGTATCATGGCATAAGTTTTTTTTGACATTTCAGGAAGCTTGTTATATTAAAGCTAATAGTGAGTATTCAACTACAAGGAATTTTGTGTCGAATAAGCAATGTTATGACAAATTTGTAATTTTTATTCAACATAAAAACTTTGTAGAAGTATGAACGTTACCATCACACATTATATGTAGAAATTCCTCTAAAAAGAAAATTAAAAGAATGATTCCCATCAAAACTTACAGTAGGTTCTTCCACAAACTCATAAAGATGAACAAAATCCTTTGGAGAACTAACCATTGCATCGTCCCCGTTCATAATAACAAATTTAGTGTTAGATCAAGCTAGGGTTTAACCAAGCAAAATAAATTGTTTAAAAAAGGACGAACTGGATCTAGGATTTTAGACTTAACACACCATATAAAGACTTCAGTGATCTTGGAGCGAGGGCTATTCCACACACCACCACAACAATATATGGTGGGAGAGTGCGAAGAGAAACCAAAGAGGCATGCCACCCGAGCGGTTGCCCTACCACGAATGGAACATTAGGATGTCCATTTAACAGTCTTTAAGTAAGTACCTATCTGTTTGTGAGGGGACTACAACCTCACTCCTATCGTTCTTGCTTTCTTACCTGACTAATCCTTCATCAGTGGTTATGTATTATGTATGACTTTCTTAATATTTCGACCTTGGTTTTGTTTAATCAGAAAGATTGAGAAATAGAACCATCTGATTTGATTCGGTCTCAATTGTAATGAGATGTTCATTTTAAGGAGATCCCTTTGTCAACGTATGTCCCTTTTACACTCGTAATCTTTGACGACATCAAGATATGTTTAAGGCGCAACTGATTATCATGAGATTCTCAATATATCATAAGATTCATGTTCTTGAAGATTGGTGCTTCCCTAAATTCAAAAAACTGATGGGATTCTAGGATTACTCATTGGGAAAATTTTCAAGACTTAAAAGCACCTCATGCTAATCCGACAATTTTCAAACCTCTCTTTCCCATCATTCCATAAGAAACTCCTAAATTCTTGTGATTCCCAGTCTAGTGCGAAGTGTGGTTATGTATATGTTTTGACTCGGTGTTATTATAGATCTAGCGGCCTATCATTATAGGACTATTAGTCATTCATTCTAGTCCATTCTTTGAAAACTGAGTTAAGGGACTCGTTTCCTTGCTAAGCGCCTCCGAACTCCTAGGATAGAATATTCTCCCACATCTGGAGTTAGAAATTTCCTCATTAAGGTTTTAAGCAAATGAGAAGATAGGGAGAGCAAGATCGATCGGGCGAGATTGATGGAGAAGTGGATCGAGAATGAGAAAAAATGGAGTTCGAAGGCGAGGAGGTAGATGGAGCATGAATGCGGATGGGATCGAGACTGAGGATATGATCAAGAGATAGATCATGTGAGAGAGCGTGTGCATGTACTCAGATCACTCTTAATTTTTTTTCCATTGTTTTCCCTAGCTTTGGTGATAGAAAATGGGATTAATAATGTTTAATTCTTTTTCTTTCACTTCCCTCTACCTTTTCTTTTTCGGTTTACTATTCTTTCAAACCAAACAAAGAAAAATCATTTTCTCAGCAACGTTCTTTCCTTTTCTTTCCATTCCCTCCAAATCAAACAGAACCTAAGTAATGCCTATATTTGAAAATATGAAAGCTACAAGCTTATAAATGCTGAGTTCTTAAGAGGAATCGATTGTAGTATGTTAAGAGTCATGTAATTATGTAATAAAGCCTATATCTAGCCATGATCTGTCATTCTTATTCCTGTTCCTTTTCTTTATATTCTATTCAGTTTTGTATGGTGAAGTTCTAATATAAACTATGTTCGTGACCTTTCTATTGCTTCTTCAACTCATCATATTGGAAATTAGACATTCCTAGTACTCCAATTTCTTTTTACGGTATATTAAAAGTTTCAATGCCATATAATGCATCAAAAGATCCAATCTTATTACTTCTATTGATAGTTTGATCGTTCATTATGATTCTCATGACCGAGAACTTTACGTATGTGAAAGATCTTTTGGGATTCAAACAAATTTACACATAAATCTAGTGGTCACCCATTTTTATTATTTGAAAGAGTTCATTTTGTTTCCACCTTGTGCATGGGTAGAACAGGCTTAATGATCATGATTTTTCATCCATGTATGTTTTATGTAATGGAGATTGGAGATCACTTCGAAAAGTGTGTCTTGGTGTTTTTGAAGGTTCTAGGCAACATTGGTTGCTGGAGCTGCTGCCTAGAGCCTAACAACCCATGTGGTAGAAGATGTATGTATTATGAATTATGTATTATATGGGAGAGGCAAAAAAGAAGAGAAATGAAGACTCATTGTTGAAGCTCTTGCTTTTTGCTACCGTTGGTGGTTCTCAGAGTATCCCACTGCTTGCAGCTCACGTATAAAAGTTGGTCATGATCCAATCCGTTTCTATTGTGTATGTGGCTAAGATTTTCTCAGGCTCTTCCTCTTTTGATCTCTCTCATGGGCAATAGGTGGTAAGATGCTCTTGAGCTTGCTGTCAGCAACGAAAAGCGGGCTTGGACGGTAAGTTCTCATCTGTTTGCTCTTTTTTATCTACTTAGGGAAGCGTTGCATCTTGGTGTCGCTTACTATTAGTCGGTCAACCGTGAGGTTGCCCTCGACTAGATGGGTGCCTAGGCACGTCTAAGCTCTGCTATTCAAAAAAATGATGTGGATCTTGCATTTAGGATAGGGAGAGTTCTAGAATGCCACACGAGAAGCTTTTCTTATATAACATGTGTTACCATAACACAAAATTTTGTTGTCCGACACTTAATTTACCTTATTTACAGAACTTTTGTTACGATGGACACTCAGACACTTTTGGGGATGGCAAAATGAACCCGACCTGACCTGGTACGAACACGGCCTCTTGGGTTGGGTATGGGTAGGGTCAATTCGGGTCTGGTAGGATCCGGTTCGATCCAACTGACCTACATAAATCTGGATCATGTACGTGTTTGACCTGGTAACTTGACTCAAACCCGAATTTCACTCGTTTATATATTAGATATATATATAATTACCATATAACCAAAAGCTTACATGCATCATTGGTAAGTGATGATGTTAACATCTAGTTGACCCAGGTTCAAATCCTGCTCGGGTGTTTGGGTTTAGTTTTTTCAAATTATTAATCAATATATAAATTAATTACATCCTTATGTTTTCAATATATATATATATATGAATAATAATTATTCTTATTATAACTTGGTAGCTCACGTGGCAAGTGTTTATTTTAACAAATGAGAGGCTGACGGTTTAAATCTTGTTGGCCGTATATTATTTTTATCCTTTTTCAGCCGCACAGGACCCGTCAGACAAACTGGATTGGATACGGGTGATCTGATTTACACTTGGGTTGGGTACGGTTCTCGAACCTTCATCAGATTCAATCCGGGTCAGGTTTGGGTTCATCCTTTTCTGGGCTGGGTTAAGCATGACCCAACCCGAACCTGGAATAGATTAACACATTTGCCACCCTTAATTTGGGACATTTGGATTCATGTAAACATAACTCAGACACCGCTAATGTAAAACGTACAAGGGAAAATAGACACCGCTAATGTAAAACGTACAAGGGAAAATGTATTGTTATAATAAAAGAAAAATACATCAACGTTTGGATCTTTCATTAGGAAATATGAGAGGAATAGAAATGACAAAAGTTAACTGAGTGATGTGGATTTTACTTTCATAATCAGTATCATTTATGATCTTTTCTATGTATGTCAAGTAGGTAAACAAAAGGAGACTGATGAACATGTTGTTCATCTAAATACATTGCTTTATATTATATCATATTTTGTGTGTGTTCTGGTGTCTTATTATTAAAGATTTATCATGTCGCGTAGAACTAAAAAGAACATGTTGTTCCTCCAAATTAGAGAATAACTAGAAATAACCCGTGCACAATGTGCACGGTGCAGAAAAAACCCACACATGATGCGGTGTATGCGCGCAACCGAAAAGGAGTGAGAAGTGGGGGTGTGTGGGGGTATCGTCGGGGAATAAAAGGGGGAAAAGCTGGGGTTTACGGTGTTATTTGAATTTGGGGTTTTTTTGAATGGGGGTATGCTTTTGGGGTTTTTGGGTTATTTTGGGGTTTGGGGATGATGTGGCATCCCATGTAGCGATGTGACATCCCATGTGGCGGTGTGACGCTGCCACATATGACAAGCCCATCAATCATCTCTCATTTGTATAAAGGATATATATACATTTATTAGATTACATTGTGTCTTATTATATCTATGTTCAAGTATCCTATAATTAAAGATGTCATGTATCCTATGATTAAAGATTTATCATGTCGGACACTCTTAGGACACTCAGACTCTTGATACCATATCACGTGTCCGGGTTGTTGCATGTCCTTGCAACACTGTCTGTAACACCTGACCTTCTGTGTCATCTCTGCTACATGTTTTGGGGTTTGTCACATGTCACGGGAATGCTATCTATGCAAGCTGACCTCCCATGTCATCTCTCTATTTAAGATGAAGAAGGTTTTGAATGCAAATCCATTCCATTTTAATGATCCACACCAATGCACACTATTTAAGCTTTGCATTTTAGGTGATTTTGAGTTTCATAATCCATGAACCAAATAGGTGTAAAGTGGACGCTGGAAAGGACATTCCATGGTTGGGGGGCATGCATCAAGTTGAAAAGTTTGAAAAGATATTGATGGAAACACTTCAAACCCTAGCATGTTAGGTCTAGGAATACTTTTTTGGCAAGGCCATGGTGGAAGAAATTATGTGCAATTAGTATCTGTAGCATGTGCCTTACTCAGGAATCAACAACTTCAATCCTCTTCTCCAAGTTGGTACAGTCTTCACTAGTTTAGCCAATCAAGAACATTCTTGTTGATCTGCATGTCTTCAACCATATATATATATATATATATATATATATATATATATATATATATATAGGAAAATTTTCAAATGCAAACATTTCGCACGGTGCGAAAATGTTTAGTTTTTTTTTGAAATTTTTTTTTTCAAAAATTCTTTTTTCCACCCTCATTATATGTTGTTATACCCCCCTCAAAAAATAATGGTTGAGAAATAATGCCATTTGGCCTTCGATCAAGGCATTTCATCAAATTCGCACGTTTTGAGACCGTTAAATTTGTAACGGGTGGATGGGTGCTCTAATGCCCAACGGGTTCACCCATTATTTTCCCTGGGGTATATAATTGTATGGATTAAACATCAAAAAAAGAATTTTTGAAAAAAAAAATTTCAAAAAAATAAAAAAATTGTTTTCGCACGGTGCGAAAAGCCCTTTTTTCGCATTTGAAGATCCCTCTATATAGGAAAATTTTCAAATGCAAACATTTCGCACGGTGCGAAAATGTTTTTAGTTTTTTTTTGAAATTTTTTTTTTCAAAAATTCTTTTTTCCACCCTCATTATATGTTGTTATACCCACCTCAAAAAATAATGGTTGAGAAATAATGCCATTTGGCCTTCGATCAAGGCATTTCATCAAATTCGCACGTTTTGAGACCGTTAAATTTGTAACGGGTGGATGGGTGCTCTAATGCCCAACGGGTTCACCCATTATTTTCCCTGGGGTATATAATTGTATGGATTAAACATCAAAAAAAGAATTTTTGAAAAAAAAACTTTCAAAAAAATAAAAAAATTGTTTTCGCACGGTGCGAAAAGCCCTTTTTTTCGCATTTGAAGATCCCTCTATATAGGAAAATTTTCAAATGCAAACATTTCGCACGGTGCGAAAATGTTTTTAGTTTTTTTATGAAATTTTTTTTTTCAAAAATTCTTTTTTCCACCCTCATTATATGTTGTTATACCCCCCTCAAAAAATAATGGTTGAGAAATAATGCCATTTGGCCTTCGATCAAGGCATTTCATCAAATTCGCACGTTTTGAGACCGTTAAATTTGTAACGGGTGGATGGGTGCTCTAATGCCCAACGGGTTCACCCATTATTTTCCCTGGGGTATATAATTGTATGGATTAAACATCAAAAAAAGAATTTTTGAAAAAAAAAATTTCAAAAAAATAAAAAAATTGTTTTCGCACGGTGTGAAAAGCCCTTTTTTCGCATTTGAAGATCCCTCTATATAGGAAAATTTTCAAATGCAAACATTTCGCACGGTGCGAAAATGTTTTTAGTTTTTTTTTGAAATTTTTTTTTTCAAAAATTCTTTTTTCCACCCTCATTATATGTTGTTATACCCCCCTCAAAAAATAATGGTTGAGAAATAATGCCATTTGGCCTTCGATCAAGGCATTTCATCAAATTCGCACGTTTTGAGACCGTTAAATTTGTAACGGGTGGATGGGTGCTCTAATGCCCAACGGGTTCACCCATTATTTTCCCTGGGGTATATAATTGTATGGATTAAACATCAAAAAAAGAATTTTTGAAAAAAAAAATT
The DNA here is from genome assembly GCA_030789695.1 of Scilla litardierei. Taxonomy (NCBI): domain Eukaryota; kingdom Viridiplantae; phylum Streptophyta; class Magnoliopsida; order Asparagales; family Asparagaceae; genus Scilla; species Scilla litardierei. The sequence goes on along the minus strand of CM061134.1, from coordinate 104,431,987 downwards.
TCAAAAAAATAAAAAAATTGTTTTCGCACGGTGCGAAAAGCCCTTTTTTCGCATTTGAAGATCCCTCTATATAGGAAAATTTTCAAATGCAAACATTTCGCACCGTGCGAAAATGTTTTTAGTTTTTTTTTGAAATTTTTTTTTTCAAAAATTCTTTTTTCCACCCTCATTATATGTTGTTATACCCACCTCAAAAAATAATGGTTGAGAAATAATGCCATTTGGCCTTCGATCAAGGCATTTCATCAAATTCGCACGTTTTGAGACCGTTAAATTTGTAACGGGTGGATGGGTGCTCTAATGCCCAACGGGTTCACCCATTATTTTCCCTGGGGTATATAATTGTATGGATTAAACATCAAAAAAAGAATTTTTGAAAAAAAAAATTTCAAAAAAATAAAAAAATTGTTTTCGCACGGTGCGAAAAGCCCTTTTTTCGCATTTGAAGATCCCTATATATATATATATATATATATATATGAGGAGGGATCAAATGACCCCCAAAAATAACCCCCAAAAATGACCCCCTATCAAAAATCCTATGCCCCCCATTTTTCCGGAAGATCCGAACCGTTCATCTTGATCTCCACCCTCTAAATACCTTACCCACCAATTTTCAACCCGATCCCATGTGTTTTGCCCGTTCATCCATCCGACCCAAATTTAATGGTTTCGCATGAATAGAACTTTTGTGAATGGTTGATGAACGGGCAAAACACATGGGATCGGGTTGAAAATTGGTGGGTAAGGTATTTAGAGGGTGGAGATCAAGATGAACGGTTCGGATCTTCCGAAAAAATGGGGGGCATATGATTTTTAATAGGGGGTCATTTTAGGGGGTTATTTTAGGGGGTCATTTGATCCCTCATATATATATATATATATATATATATAGAGGTTGACTAGGATCCATTCGGATGGATCAAACATGCGGATCCATCCAAGTGGAATTGAAAGCTAGACAATGTAAATAGAAAATCCGACCGTTGGATGTCTTTTAACATGTCTAAACTAGCTCCAAACAAAATTTCAACTAATTTGGGACGTGTTTTGCCCATGCATCAAGTGGTTGCAAAATTAGCCGATTTTATAACTATTCAAAAACATCGATTTTGCAACCACTTGATGCATGGGCAAAACACGTCCAAATTAGTTGAAATTTTGTTTGGAGCTAGTTTAGACATGTTAGATGACATCCAACGGTCGGATTTTCTATTTACATTGTCTAGCTTTCAATTCCACTTGGATGGATCCGCATGTTTGATCCATCCGAATGGACCCTAGTCAACCTCCTATGTGCTTCGCGACTTTTGATGATTCTTTATCAATCTCCTCGAGTTCAAGCGATGAAGAGATGTAGGCGTGGCTCAACCCCAACGAGGAAATGTGCTTCATGGCAAAGGAGGAAGAGTCTTCGTCTAGCTCTAGCGAGGAGGAAAGCGACGAAGAAGTTGAGGAGGAGAAGATGTCGTACGAGGAGCTCAAATACTGCTTCAACATGGTCTCCAATGGGGTAAGTAAGTGCATTGACTCATATGCTAAATTGAAAGCAAAATTTAAAAATGCTATGAGTAGGTTGCATGTCTTAGAATCTACTAGTGTAAATGATAATGACGGTTTGCATGTTTGTGGCACTAGTGAGAGAGACATACTTCTCTCTCAAGTTAAGGATTTGAGCATTTCTATGAGAAATTATTAGCTCAAAACCTTAGCTTAGAAGCTCGCATTCAACAACTTACGTTGAAATGCGAAGAAGAATCCCAAAAGCTCAAAAGCTTTGTTTATTCTAGGGATTCACTCCACGGTTTGCTTGAAAAACAACATCCGGTAAACCATAGAGGAGGTTTGGGATACACTCCAAAGGTGGTTACCAATCCCACCTCTAATTCTTCTTTTGGTGCAAATTCAAGAAATATTGCTAAAGCATCTAAGAAGAATCAACATGCTTTCTTGTATAATAATAACACCAACAAGAAGCATGTAAATCACAAGGTGGTGAGGAAAAAAGAAAATTCTTCATTTTTTGCTAAGAAGCAAAATCCTCACTTTATGCATGCTAAGAAAATATTTTCTACACCTACGCATGCCACATCCACCCCTCTTGCTAAGGTAAAACTCTTGCCTAGGAAATCCTCGAGTTTATGGATTCTCACTAAGTGTAGTGTGCAAGAGAGGGATAGTTACATCAACTCTCTAGTTAGGGTTGTGATCACCTCATGTGATTACATTAGGAAATCAAACTCCCCTTGGGTTCGGTTTCCTAATGTTTAGGTTCCTCACATATATGCATATTGCATGTGTATTGTGCTTATGTGTTTATTTTTAGCATGCCCATTGTTTGTGTGTGTGTTTCATGATTTTGAAAATGTTTTCAAATTTATTTTTCATGAAAATGGGGACATTGTGGAAAACATTGTTATACATGCAAGTTTTTAATCATGTATATGACAATGGGGGAGTTATTATATCTAATATGTTCAAAACTAGTCATAACCCGTGGCCGGAGGGCACGGAGACAGTCGTCGCCCGAGCGCGAATGCGGAGATAAGCGGTCGCCAAAGTGAAAAAAGCGTGGGTGTATGCGTGAGAAGAGGGTCGGGGAAAAAAGGAAAAGCATGGATTAAAACTCAAAAAAAAATTACCAAAAACCCAACCCAAACCCCACGTGGCGTCCCAGTCAGCAACCAAAAATATGACTGGGACAAAACTGCCACGTGGGACTAAACTGCCATGTAGGACAAACTTCATGAATTGTATAATAGATATTTTAAAACATATTTTAACTCTCATTTTGGGTTTTGATAAAGATCATTATTTAGAATTGGTTATTATGGTCTTGATCTTGACCTATTGATATTGCCAACATGCTTCATGTTATATTTTGTTTTGGCAATGTCATTGTGTATCAATGAAGCTTGATTTTTCCTTATCTATTGCTTTGATACACTTTAGGCCCATGGCTCCAATTAATGTTTTCAATTGGTAAAGAGGATTATCTTTCAATATTCTTTTTCTACAATTGTTATTATCTCAATTGTTAGAGATTGTTTATCTCCTTTACAATTGGTATTAGATCCTAGAAGTAAAAAATTTGACTATTTCTATGATCTAGGAGGAGCATGAGATAATGATTGATACCCACTAATTTTTACAAATTTGGTATCATACATCTCCTTATATCTTGCATGTTGTCACATCTTTGATTAAGATGACAAGGCGGATACTTTTGATGTCCACCTTTTTGACGATGTCAAGGGGGAGAGATACATGCATTATGTAAATCTTGTATTACATAAATATGCATTTGGGGAGAGAGATATATCTATGAGGAGAGATGTGAGATTATATAAACCATTCATGTGTGCATGATTATTTTCTATTGCAATTGGTTTATGTAATCTATGCCTATTATATGTCACCATGGTTTCTCATTATTTCATTTTATATAATGAGCATTCTCAATTGTGTATCTCATTTTACAATTGGTGCATATAAGTAGGTGAAGCTCATTAGTATTGTGTTTTATTTTCTTTAAGTTTACATAATGTGTGTCATCATCAAAAATGTGGAGATTGTTGAGTATTGGTGTTTCATACCAATGTTATTTTGATGATGATCACAACATTATGTTGTTGCTAATAACTCTCTTGTTTTAGTCTCATAGTTACAGTTCAAGAATATCATTTTTGGAGACTAAACACTTGGTGTAAGGGTGGACATCAAGAGGAGAAGTGCCAAAGCTTGGACTCAATGGGTGCCAAAGCTTGAAGATGATAGGGAGCATCAAGGCATCAAGATTGAAGCCATAGACTCTAAGCAAAGCATTGTAATCCATGAAATATTTCATTTATTCATCTCTCTCTTTGAGTCTAGGTTTAATGTAATGCCTTGATAGATGGTCTACTCATTCATGCATATGCATTTAACCATCTTAGAGAGCCTTAGGATTATCACAGAATCCAACCCAATAGGCTGATCTTGCTCAAAAACTCATTTGGAGTCTCTGGCTCTCCTACAGCCGCCTGCTGAAGGTTTTACAGTCGACTGGGTGATTCCAGTCGCATGTCGAGCCTTCTACAGTCGACTGTGGTGCACTGCTCAAGTCAACATTTTTATTGACTCTACTTGAGTTTTTTGCATCAGTCGACTGATGAAGTATTTACAGTCGCATGTATATTTATAGTCGCCTGTGAAATGGTCAACAGTCGTCTGAAAGGCGTAAGTGCGAATATTGTATCTCACTGTTTTTCTCCATTTCTGCAACAGTCGACTGATGAAGGATATACAGTCGCCTGTCTATTTTACAGTCGACTGTCATTTGTTCATCAGTCGCCTATATGCTTACTTGGAGAAAGAGTGCAACTCTCTGTTTTATTCCGTGCCCTGCAGCAGTCGCCTGCTGAAGGTTTAACAGGCGCCTGTCCTGTTTTCAGTCGACTCTATCGTCTTCATCAGTCGACTGTCGAGGCTCAGATTATATAGCCTGTTGGTTGGGTTCTTGTGTAGGACAAAATCCTCTTGGTGAGGTATCTCTTTGTGGGATTTGTATTCACTTCTCTTTGTGGGAAATATAGTGAATATTGGTGTGGCTGGACGTATCCAAGTTTGGGGAACCATGGTAATATCTTGTGTTTGCGTTTGATTTGATTGTGTTGATTATTTCTTCTTGCATTTATTATTCCGCATTTGCAATTTTAATTTTAATTGCACAATTTATTGCCATTACACTATTCACCCCCCTCTAATGTGTTGTTAGTATTGCAAGGGTAAGGCGATTCTTACGCGAGAGAGCGAGAGAGCGAGAGAGAGAGAGAGAGAGAGAGAGAGAGAGAGAGAGAGAGAGAGAGAGAGAGGTGTATCTGAAGAAATGATGCCATGGATATGATCCATTATGCTATCATGCCATTCTAGATTGGAAAATCAGATCCATTGAATGTGATCTTACATATTTAAGCTATTTGTAGTTGAACTATTTTTTAACAATTTGGATGCATTTTACCCATGCATCTAGTGGCAACATATCCATCAATTTTTTGACAATTCTAAAATGTTGATAATATCGTTACTTGTTTGCACATAAAAACAGTTGAACTTTTTTACTTTAAATATGTTAGATCATGGGTTGAATTCTAATTTATAGAGGACCTTACATGTTGATTTGCACACCCAAACTAGTTTAGGAATAAAAATAAAATGATTTAAAGCCTTTTTTCATGCATCTAATAATTGCAAGAAATATGCTATTTTAGTCGTCGAAGACATCAACCACTCGCTGCTCGAAGCATAAAAAAATCACACCTCATTCGCTTAAGCGAGGACATCATTGTAGAAGTCTTCAGACATATTGGATAGACAATTGCCTATTGTTGATGTTCACTTTTACCTCCAACCTGGCAGGTCAGTTGCACCAAATCCTCCTCCTCTCTTATGATATCCTTAATGAAGTGTTTTCTTCCCACATCCTGACTTTTGAGCAGAGATGTTGTCAGAAATAATACTACTCCATTGCTTCTGATATCAGCCTTTTTCATGTTGATACTTATCTTCCCAGTATATGAATTATTAGCATCATACCATATGGCTTCCGGTGGAGAAGTTGTCAAATGAGAAGATACTGATCCACTATCAAGGAATTCATTGGAAGAATCTCACAATGTATCATCTAGCAACCTTGCACAGTAGCATCCATTGTCAACCTAACAGCTAATAATGGGTACAATTATGGAATTGCAAATGCTTTGTATAATGAATCCAACAACATGGTAAAATTAACACACTGGAAGAAATTTCCCACAAACAAAGAAAGTTGAGATACAATCTAATATTTCAAATCCATCTTAGAAATCAAGGTGTAATGCTGCGTGTACCAGATATTGATTAGACTAGTTTGCTAACATGTGATCTGCTTGTTGAGAGAAAGAAATAATATGGTTCATAATTAGATAGTTAATTTGTAGTTTACCTATTGATAAAGACACAGCTATAAAAAATTTCATAGCAAGAGGGAAAATTTTTATTTATTTTTATCATTCAGTTGTGATAGAACTAATGTTTAGTTTTTGATTGTTAGATAATACTTATATTTAATTGTTGATTTTATTTAGATCAAAAATAAAAATCAAGCATGCATGGAGATAAGATCAAATATATTCTCTCTTAAAAAGTAAATCTTTTTTAAAAACTTGCAAATTATTCTTGACTGCAAAGTTAAAAATGACAAAAATGCAAAAAATGGTTTCTAAAAATTTCACAAATTAAAAAACTAAATTAGAATTTAGAATCTCATAAGTTTATAAATAATTATTTATCTGGACGCTTAGTCTATATGAATCTGTACATAATGAATACTCAACATGGTATTCGATTCCTCCAAACGGTGGGAACACATATTATTTCTTGTAGGTTGTAAGGTGTACGTAAAATATTTTTTATATTAATTGGGTATACTATTCATGGGTATAACATACTGATTATTCATAAAAGCAAAAAAGAGCTGAAAGTGGATATTTACAATAGTTTTATCTTAAGAATGATAAAGATGGATGGTGACGTTTTATAATGTAAATAAATTTTTAAACAAATTAATAATACAGTCTGCATGTTGCCAAAGATAAAGATACTGAAGAATGATTTGTTTCTATTGACAGAAATTATCCTATTCCATACTGTCTGCATGTTGCCAAAAGTACCAAAATGTGGGAGCTTTAATTAAATCAAGATTTGTACGCTAAAGAAGATAAGTATGACACCAGAAAAGAAACTTTTATAAAATTTGAGAATTATGGGAACAATTTTGAAGACCTAACAAATGACAGGCCCAAGAGAATATATTTGGAAGTTTCAGAGGCCACTGATGCAAGAGCACAATTTACTTTTTGATATAGTATAGTTAAATATACACCATGTTTATTGGTATGTTTGATATTTCCTTTCTTATTTGGCAGCTAAAATTTTTGGAAGCCACCACTGGTGCTTCCCTTTTTCCTGAAGATGTGCGTGAATGCTACCCAAGCTTGGTAGGGAGAATTTGGAAGGAAGAGCATGATATATTGCTATTGAAAGCTATTTTAAGGTAGCATTTATCAAATTTCTGTATATTCTTACTTTAATTATGAAATTCTTGCATGCTGTAGAGTGTAGATTGACATGTTCAGGTAATCTATATATTATATTAAAAGACAACTAGGGCTGACTGGGACAAGATGATGTCAGCATGATGTATAAAAGACAACTAGGGCTGATTGGGACAAGATGATGTCAGCATGATGTATAAAGATGTTGATAGAAGGATGGCTAGGATTTAATCTTGGTAAGGGTGTGGTGGCGATTTGGCCACATCATCACACCTTTTTCCTTTTGCAAGAAAGCCCCTCACTTGCTCCTATTTGCCCCTGGACACTCCCAACACACACCCACTCTTGCTCACTTTCCCCCTTAGTGTTTCTTCGAATTGTTTTTTTACCCCTTCGAATTTTTTTTCACCCCAGAATTTTTTGCACGGGGTATTTTCTAGTCAATATATAAGGAATCTTTGAACATGGTTTGTAGTAAGTAGTAATGATTACTGTCTCATATACTGGTCTTACAATGTATATTTCGCAAGCTTACTGCAAATTTTAATTGATGGGCTAAGTGTGTTTCACTTTCTTTTGGGGGAAAAAAGAAGTTAAAGAGTGTAGTTCATCTAGTCTAGAATGATGTGGTTAATTGGTTAAGTCATAATTTGATCTTTGTACACAGGCATGGCTATGCGAGGTGGCAGGCTATTGTTGAAGATAAGGATCTGGGGCTTGCTGAAGTTGGCCGCCAAGAATTAAGCCTCCCTGTTGTATATGGACCTCCTCCTGGAGGTGCCCAGATGACTGATGGTGCTAACAACTCTTTCAATGTTAGTCATCTAATATAAGGCAATATAATTGGTGGGATCAAACTAGAAGTAGAATTGTGCTGACCTTTTGGTCTCATTGTTACGTAGGCTTCAGATGCTGCGAAAGGAAACCAGTCAAATCCAGATTACTCTAACCTTCATCAGTTCAGGGAAGTCCAAAGAAGGATAGTCGAGTTCATACGAAAAAGATATCAACTTCTGGAGAAGATTCTGGATTTGGAATTATGTTTAGAGGAAGCTGTAAGTTATCTTTCATTTATTATTATTATTATTAATTATATTGGTTGATTTTTCTGTTAGGAAGCACTTTCAGTTTTTAATTTTGCAAGTTTCTTTTATTTGTTTAATCTTTTAACAAGTCGTGTTGGGACTTGGGATGATAATTTAATTTAATTTGCCACTCATGCTTCTATTTATATACAATATCTTTTGTTTGTCAAAGCTTAGAAGCATGTCTTACTGGGGAGAATAAATTTGGTCGTGTGTTCCCAACCAACCGGTAGTACAGACATGGGTTCTATGATTGAAAGGATTATTTCCTCTGTACACGGGTCTATAACTCCATTCTAAGCGGTTTATCCTCACTAGAGATAAATATGATTCTCCATATAAAATGAGGTCATTCTAATCATTTATCGTCTTGCATAGTTTGGAGGATTTCTCCTAGGTTGATAGAGGTTGATGTATATTAGCTTAAAATTTAGGGCTGCCTAGTCATCAAGGCTCCATTGTGGAAACATCACTTTCTCAATTTTGTCGTTGTGTCATAGATTATATAGGTTGGATCAAGGGCACATCTTGTTCTGTATCCCAGCCAATTTTGATCTTCGTCAATTGAGTCATACTCCATAGCTGACCACTTCTTAGGAAAGCACGACATCTTGATGGTGCTGGTAATGATATTTGGGAATAGCTCATAGTTGTTTTGTCTTTTACTTGTTCTTGTTAGTTTACCATTGTATCTGGTCAGACTTTCAGCTAGAAAGGTTATATTGAGACTTTAGCTAGGAAGGTGATGCCGAGCTGCTTTTGCCATACAGATCTTTCGTTGGACTGTTGTTTTTTAATTAATGAGTTGGGACATATTTAGCGTTAATTCTATGCGCTTGTGTATTTGCCTGAATTAAGTTAGCAAAAAATTGGTGCACATACACATCCCTTACCAGTGATGTTAGTATTTATTTGAACTTGGTACATTTTGTCTAAATTCCTCTATTTTTATTTTTTTAATTACGAGAAAGGCATGTAGTCTTACAAGACCCACATTGAGGATAAAGAAACCACTGCTAAGGTGGGGGGAAAGATGGTCCCATAAGGGAGAATCAACTCCTACTTCACTCAAATCACAACAAACATTTGCGAATCACGCTAGCATTTTCTGTAGCCCCGTATGCTATAAACCCAAGTCGTCGTGTGCCGAATTTGATCATTTGCATTTTTTAGTTTGAAAAATTGATGGGCTAATCACGTATCATCGGCGACACAAGAGAGGGCCAGATCCATCCGTATAACCTAGTGGCGTATTCGTAACATTTGGGCCTTTTTGTAACATTTTATTATTATAGGGGGTTATGCGTAATTGTGCAAAATTAGATTAGTATTTAATCAAGGGACGTGCGCCGCGCCTAGGCATGTGATCTTTTTGTGTGATTTCAAAAGTAAGGTGAGATTATTCACTCTTCTTCGGGAGAGTGCAGACGTCCTCTTTAATTGGCGTCTTGGGAGGGTAATCGCCCCTTTGATCGTGATCAAGGTATCTTTATTTCAGTTTTTATTCAATAAAAATCATATTTTTGTCTTCGTTCCTATCAATTTGGTATCAGAGCATCTATGATTTATGGCGGCAGAAACAAGATTCAAAGATCGTATTCGACGCGGTGGATGAAAAATTCAATGGGGGAGATTAAAGGCATGAAGACATGAAGAAAATCCGAACGGAACATGGCGAAGCTTTAGGAACGATGACGGAGTCTCACGACAAACAAAACGAGACCATTTCCCAAATCGTTCAACTTGTGCTCCTTACGACGAAAGGTGGAAACGACGGCGCAAACCTTAATCCCATGAAAAGGCGGCACCTTTGGAGAAGGGAAAGGGAAAAGTGGAGAACTACGAGGAGGGTTTGCTTTCCAACACCGATCAATACTTCAAAGAAGAGGAGGAAGAGCCATGGATGGAGGATGACATCATCACGACTCATCGGGATATGGGGGGTCTGGCCGAACCCTAGAAGCATCTCCGACAACCAACCGGCCCAAAATTTGGGCAGAAGTGGTCGGTCGGCCTCCACAGTAGCTGGCAGGGCCGGTCGAACCCTGTCGGCAACCAGCAGGGTCGGTTGACCTTGCCTGATGTCCCAAAGGAGCCGCCAGCCCTCCAACAGCACCGGTAGCGCCTGCCGAGGGCTCGACAACCCCAGTCGCATGTTTGGCAGCCGTTGGGGGGGGTATTTTCGAGCCTCCTTTGCCCCGGACATCAGCGAGAAGACATGCACAGGGGCGCTACGGCCTCGATAATGATTTTCAGCTGCCTAACAGGGCGATGGTTATTATTCAGGATATTGTGGGAGCGGCGAAGACCTGTGTTCTAAAACAAGTTATATGCGCCCGCATATAAGGATGCGGCCTTTCGCCGCATAAATAATTAGATATGCGGTCGAATTATGCCGTCGGCTCATAATCGACCGCTTAAATGTTATGTGCCCGCATATGCGAATATGCGGGCGCATAATCGGCAACTAAAAAATCTCAAGCATTAAAAAACCCGACGTGTTAGGCATAAAAATCCGTTTTTAATTTCAAAGTCATTGTGTTTGACATGCTTTTGATTTGGACGTAGAAGTGAATATTTATGTTTTGGGTGTAGATTGCTTTAGACGTTAAACTTTAGTTATTTTATGTATTGATCGTCTTGATGGTGATGGCATTTTAGTATGAATAAATCCATATTTTTAAAAGTTGACATGATTTTTTTCCTTGTTCCTATCTTTTAATATTTTTTTATTTTAATATACACAAAAACACACACATAAACTTATTGCTTATTTATTTACTAAAATATTCATTTTACCATCAACCGCATAATCCGCATAATCAGCCGCATAATCTGCTTATGCGTTATGCGCTCCTAGACCGCGCGCATAATGAAACCGTCTTTTATAACACTGGCGGAGACTACAAAGATGATGGTCAAGGAGCTTATGCAGGTGGCGATTGGGGAGACTATGACGGCCAGGAGGGGGCCCAAGAGGGGGCTTCAAGGGGCGCAGAAACAATTATCATCCCAACCGCAAGAGACACAACGAATGGAGAGCAGAGTAGTGAAACTTTGGGGTGTGGATAGCAAGGTCCGGAAGCTGAAGATGTCCATATTTGAGGGGGATGATCCTTTTGCGTGGATATACAGGGCGAAGAGATTTCACGCATGACTGAGGCACAGTAGTTGGAGGCAGCGGCTGTATGTTTGAATGGTAAGGCTCTTGGGTGGTATCAGTGGAGAGAGTAGCGATGGCCTTTTCGCTTTTGGGAGGAGATTAATGACTGCATATTGAAGAGGTTTCGAGAGTCTCAGGCAGGACATGACCATCAAGGAGTACTTAGAGCGGTTCAAGACACTCTTTGGACGAGTATGTGGGGTCTCTGATGAGTCACTAGAGAGCACTTTTATGAAGGGCCTGAAGGCCACTATTCGCTCAGGACTTCGACTACAGAAGCCTCAGGGGTTGATAGAAGTCATGGAGATAGCTCAGATGGTAGAGGACCACCAAATGGAGGAGCAGAGGACCAGTGACAGCTGGAGTGGACAGGTTTCCCATGGTCAGACATCGGCAGAAGGGCAGAAGGCAGCTACAGGGACAGATCAGGCAAGTAAGGAGAAGAGTGGGGAGAAGAGCAGTGCACCACCGGTAGGGGGTCAGTTCAGAAGGATGACCAACGCTGAGATGAGGGAGAAGATGCAGAAGGGGCTATGCTTTCGTTGCGACAAGATGTTCACCCCAGGGCATAGATGCGCGGTGCGCAAAGTCCAGGTGTTGCTACTAGATGAGGAGGACGAGACCATAGAGGATGAAGAGGATGAGACCATAGAGGCTGAGGAGGGGGAGCATCACCCATCTGGACGCGGCAGAATATTTATTAAACTCTGTGGTGGGTTTCACTTCAAACCATACCATGCAGTTGACATAATGCATTTATGATCAGAAGGCGATGGTATTGATCGACAGTGGAGCTACCCACAATTTTATCTTCAGGAGAGTGGTGGAGTAGCATGGGTTTCAGCTGGTGGACACATGCAGTTTTGGTGTGATGATGGGGATAGGCAAGATGGAGAGCAGCTAAGGAGTGTACCATGGGTTGATTCTGACACTGCAGGGGATTCAGGTGGTGGAGGACTTACTGCCTTTGGATCTGAAAAGCACTGATGTGATCCTGGGCATGAGGTGGTTGCAAACACTGGGAATATGAAGGTGAACTGGAAGATACTCATGATGGAGTTCCAGGAGGACGGGAGGACAGTGCAATTACAGAGGGACCTCAGTCTATGCAGGACCATGGTCTCACTGAAGACCATAACAAGGACTATCCAGGTAGAGGGGGTGATTTTCTGGTGGAACTATAGGGGGGTTGTATGCGAGGACGAAGCGGAGGCCGAGAGTGGACATCCTATCCCAGGAGAGGTGCAGCACTTATTGGTACAGTTTGAGGAGTTTTTTCAGGAGCCTCGGAGTCGCGCACCTCCTAGAGACCATGAGCACGCCATAGTACTACATGAGGGCGTGTCTTCTATTAGTGTGAGGTCCTATCGTTATCCACTGGCTCAGAAGGACGAGATAGAGATGTCGATAGAGATGGTGCGGGTTGGTGTCATCCAGCCCAGTGTGAGTCCCTTTTCTAGTCCTGCACTGCTGGTAAAGGATGATAGTTGGTGTTTTTGCGTGGACTACATGACACTGAATAAGGAGAGTTCCTGACAAGTTCCACATCCCTGTGATAGACGAGTTCATGTATAAGTTTCATTGTCAGCAATCTTTTCGAAGATTGATCTCAAATTAGGCTACCATCAGATCAGGAAGTGGGTGGAGGATGTACCCAAGACCGCCTTTAGGACTCATGAAGGCCACTGAGTTTCTGGTCATGCCTTTTGGCTTGTCCAACACCTCTGTGACCTTTCAGACTTTGATGAATCAGGTATTTCGCCCTTATCTCAAGAGATTTGTACTTGTGCTCTTCGATGATATTCTTATGTACAGTCGTTCCTTGGAGGAGCACTTGGGCCATTTGCAGGTAGTATTTGCAGGTAGTATTCTTATATGCGAATAGGAAGAAATGTCTATTTGGCCAACCACATGCGGAATACTTAAGACATGTGGTGTCTTCAGAGGTGGTAGCAGCAGACAGATGAAAGATAGCGGCGATGTTGGTCTGGTCACGTTCCACTACACTTAGGGTACTGAGGGGGTTCCTGGGCTTAATAGGTTACTAGAAGAAATTCATGCAGGGTTATGGTACTGTCGCCTGGCCACTCACCGAGCTACTGAAGGACAAATTTCTTTGGAGTGACGAGGCGACACGTGTATTTGAGGCCTTGAAGGCCATGACTACTGTATTGGTACTGGCTCTACCAGATTTTATCAGACCATTCATTGTAGAGTCAGATGCTTCGGGACACGGGTTGGGAGTGTGCTGATGCAAGATCAGAGGCCTATTGCATATTACAGCTAGGTGCTGACAGCGAGGGCTAGGCTGAAGTCCCTACGAGAGGGAGCTGATGGCTATAGTCCTGTCGATTCAGAAATGGAGGCCTTATTTGTTGGGGTGGAGTTTCGTTGTTTGCACAGATCAGAGGAGCCTGAAGTACCTATTGGAGTAACGCATGGTAGCAGAAGAATATCAGAAGTGGCTGCGGAAGCTGATTAAATACAAATTTGAGATACAATATCATCCATGTTTAGAGAACAAGGGCTGTAGATGCACTGTCGAGACGTGACGAGGACATACGCTTGGCAGCTTTGTCTGTTTCTGTACTGCAGGACTGTGAGCCATTGTTGCAGGAAATTAAGGAGGACCAGGAATTGCCGGAGATTCGGACATCACTTTTGTAGGATTCGGGAGATCATCCAGGCTATACTTTGCAGGACGGGAGACTGTTATATCAGAGACGTCTGGTGATACCACGGATTTCAGCACCCATTCCCATTATTCTGCATGAGTTTCACAGTAGTGCGGTGGGGGCCATTTTGGGGTTTTCAAGACATACATGCGACTGGCAAGAAAGGTTTATTCGAAAGGAATGAAGAGGATGTCTCGACGATGGTGATGGAGTGTGATGTTTGCCAACGTCACAAGTACATGGCGATGGCCCCTGTAGGTTTGCTGATGCCGCTAGCCTAGCCAGAGAGTGTCTGGGAGGAACTGTCCATGGATTTTATTCATGTGTTGCCTAAGTCTGATGGATTCACAGTGATCAATGATACTTGTTGTGGATCGCCTCAGCAAGTATGCATAATTTTATATCACTTAGGCATCCATACAGTGCAGTGTCAGTGGTAGAGATGTTTTTGAGGGAGATCGTTCGCTTGCATGTGCCGTTAAAGTCCATTGACTCTGATAGGTACAAGCTATTCTTGAGCAGGTTCTAGCAGAAGCTCTTTAGAGTGCATGGCACAGTATTGAAGCAGAACACGTCGTACCATCCACAGACGGACGGTCTGACGGAGGTGGTGAATAGGAGCATTGAGACTTATCTGCGCTGTTTTATTTTTGAGAATCCGAGATTGTGGGCACGGTGGCTAGCTTAGGCAGAATACTGGTACAATACTTTCTTCCACACAGTAGCATAGACTACGCCCTTTAAGATCTTGTATGGACGAGACCCGCTACATTTGTTGTATTATGGGCAGGAGACTACACTTGTATCAGAGGTAGAGCAGTACTTAGCTGAGAGGGACAGTGTGTTGGAGGAGCTGAATTATCATCTGGCCAGGGCCAAACAAATCATGAAGGCGCAAGCAGACTCACATCGTAGGAGTGTACAGTTTGACGTGGAAGATGATATATTTGAAGCTGCGTCCTTACAGGCAGAAGTTTTTGGCTCACAGGAGAAATGAGAAGCTATCTTCGCAATATTTCGGGCCATCTGAAGCTGAGGCCAATGTGGCTATCCCAGGATCGATCATTCATCTTGTTTTTCATGTGTCCCAGCTCCGACAGGCGATTGGCGATCATACACCCTCCTCATCCCTTCCTGAGACATTGACAAAGGACATGAAGGTGATTTTGGAGCCTGAGGAGTTGAAGAGGGTGCGCAGGGGGAGTGCTGGGGAGCGGAAAGTGTTAGTACGGTGGAAGGGCTTACCAGCGCATGAGAGCACGTGTGAGTTGGTGGACGTCATGGCGCATCAATTTTCTGACTTACACCTTGAGGACAAGGTTCTTTTGAGGGAGTAGTGATGGGCTCATCATGTATCATCTGCGACGCAAGAGAGGAGGCAAGATCCAGCCGTATAACCCAGGGGTGTATTTGTAACTTTTGGGCCTTTTGCAACCTTATATTATTACCGGGGGGTTATGCATAATTGTGCAAGATTAGATTAGTATTTAATCAAGTGAGGTACGGCCGGCCCTAGGCATGTGAGTTTTTTGTGTGATTTCAAAAGTGAGGTGAGATTACTCCCTCGTCAACGGGATAGTGCGGACGCCTCTTTAATCGGCGACTTGGGAGGGTGATCGCCTCTTTGATTGTGATCAAGGTATCTTAATTTCAGTTTTTATTGAATAAAAATCAAATTTTGTCTTCGTTTCTATCAAAAATCTTCCTGCAAATTGCAGATTGGGAGACTGCGCCCATGACATTCCATAAGGGAAGGATACATTTTTGCCACTTGAGCTCCACAATGGTTATTTTGATAAGTTTTATATTATCATCTATTTCATCGGTTTTCATTAATGGGTTTCCATGCAATAAACTTTGAAGCATTCCAAGTTCGAATTAGAGAGTAACAATTGGGATGGTGAGTAATGTAATCTCCTAGAGACTGTAGGAAGGTTAAGGCAGAAAGGAAGTCCGATGATATAGAATGGAAGAGTATGTCTCATGGTGCCTTTGCTTGTTAACAAGACCTTGATAACCAGGAAGATACTTAGTGATTAGAGGAGTAAGTTATTCCAGCTGTCATTTTGGAAAACAAACAAAAGCATTTTTGAACGTGAAATGATTGCGATGGAACTGATAACTAATGGGCCATAATATTAGATTACCGCCTAGAGCGAGGAGCATATACTAAGAATACTTGACCAGTAGTTTCTGTCATCATCATTTTTTGGTGTTTCCGTTCTGGAGAACTCAAAGCCTTCAAAAATAGTTAGCTTAAGCAAAAACCCTTCCAGTAAGATTTGTGGTGGTATGCCATTGACAATGTCTTTTGTCACAAGCAATGTCCTTTATAGTCAAAACCCCTGTGCGCCACTGATGCCTTTGCATGGAATTAAGTTGCGAACATGTCAACAATTTAATTTGCTTGTTTCAGATGATCCAACAAAGGTTATGACAGTCCAGGTTTACCAGTTGTGAACATGTTAAGACGTTAATTTGCTTGTTTTGGATGATCCAACTGAAGTCATGACAGTCTTGAGTGTTCAAATCTCCCCGGCTCCCCGCCTCCATCTCCTTCATGTGTATTTCTTTCTTCATTTCATATCATATTGTTTGTACACTTATGGTGGGGTAGTTGAGTGCGTTGGTCCTCTGTCCTGAACTGGGAGAATTCCTCCGGTGTTGGTTGTAAATATGATTATATTATTTGTTTATGATTTGGTGATGGTTGGAATCATTGTTGTTCAGGTTGAACTTGATTCTTTTAGCTATTTGTTATCAGTGTTGCCACTCATACATGTTGCTTCTAACTTGTTTGGCTTATTGCAGGAGAAAATCAACCCATGTGGGGCCATAAGCCAAGAACCAGAGGCTGAACCAATGGTCACTGAAGTACACTGTGAATACCCAGTAAATAACCATACATTATTGAAACAAATCCCTGATTTGGAACCAATTGGTATGTGCATTCTTTAGTGTGTTTGTTTTCTTCCCTGTTGTAATGAGTAAAAGTCAACATTTTTAAATTTTTTGTATTTTTTTCCTATCATATTTGTTTCGCAATCAGCAATGCAATTTGCTATTATAGTAATGACAATTTTCACTTCTTATTGGTCCTTTTGCCTTTCCATAATTATTTATTTTGTGAAACACAAACTAAACCAAGACTCGTCTTATTCATGCGTCATGCACTCTAATGAACTGATGTGTATTACTTGGTTTTATATTGGAACCTGTAAATTATTTTTGAAGAAGAGGGTAAGTAACAATTAAATTAAGTAGCCTACCAGATAGTTCATGAATAAAAAATGTTTGATCCAAAGTAGCTTATGCCCAGAGTTTTCAACTTTTTGACTAGAACTTTTATTTTGCAGCTTTAGCATCAGAACTTCCGTCTGTCAATCAGGTGGACCGTCTGGGAATGGTGCAGCTTTATAATGGAGTAAGCCACATGCTGCAACGAATAACCAGTTTATTTTCTCTAGTGCTTTTCTATAATAATTTTGTTATTTCTTTTTGTACTAAAGCTTTGCAAGGTGGCTGAAGGCAGTGCCAATGATGCTGTCGATGCATGCTTAGGCAACTCTTCTGCTGGTTCTAGGTTAAGCAAGAATATGCATCAGCTTGAAACAATATACGAAGATGTGCACAGAACTCTTGCAGTAAAAAATGTGACTGTTTGTGAAGAGTCCAAACTACATGGTGGCGGACTCAAGAATCAGATTTTTCCCGGCAACAGCAATAACTGCCTCAGCCCAGTACTAAATTCAGGATCATCTCATGGCACGCAGATATCAGAAGCAGGTAATGGTGTGTAACCTGCGAAAAATCAAACTACATTATGAGCAATACATTGTGTATGTCCGTGCTCATAGATCTAGCAGCAATGAATGGCAAGCTGGATCCTGCCATGGCGATGGCAGCAGTAGCAATTCCAGCAGCTGGAGGCATGAACTAGGTTGCCGCACTTGGGACATATTGGGATAAATTGCTATAGTTTCCACCCAGCAGATTGCCTGTTGATCTTGATGGTTCTGTGGCAGACTAATCAATTGTATCTATCAGCGATCAATGGCAAGGCAGGTTATTTGTCGGCCAAGGCAATTGATGCATAGATGAATATATGTGTGCGCAAAGGATAAATTTCTCCGCCCAAAAGTTTGTTAACTATGAACGGCCAAAGAGCCGACGTTAGCAACCCCATCTTGTATTTTTTTTTCCCGGGTGTATTATGAACGTGGATTATCTCGTGGAAAAGGGCAAGAAAGCAATTGAGGGAATTGAGGGAGTGATGCTGATGATTGTATTGCGATATAATATCTACATGATCAACTCTCATCTGGCTTCTCCCGCAGTCGGGTGGTGTGGATCATATCTCTATAACGGCAGCGTCATAAGAGGCGCTTAGGTAATTGAAAATTATGCCATACTCTGTAGAAGTTGCCACTTTCTTTAACAAAGTTTTTTGGCACATATATTCGCTTGTTCCAAAAGCTTGTAATTTACAAATAACATCAGTCAATGGCATAGAGAAATATTTAGCATACTACGTTTTCAGCATAACGGTTGATCTGCTGTGCGTATTAACGATAAGCCTAATGTTGACTTACAGGAAATTGTTATTACATTTGTATGTTTTTTAACAATATTGAACCAGACATTTTGTACCAGTTTAGTTTAGCATCAGATTAGTTCGAAACAGTGACGAAAGTACCGGTTTCGAATGGAACCAATAAAAAACCACAAAAAATATATAATAGCATGCAGAATAGGTTATTTAACACAAATCAATCAAAATCCCCAAGTAAATTAATGAAATTTCAAATGATTTTGCCAAAAAAAAATCTAAAAACGAAACAATATTGTTGCGGGTCAGATCTGCACACAATGAGGTTTATTTGAAGTGGGAATCAATGATTACAAGTTTTTCGGTAATTGCTAGGTTTTGCACGGCTCAGAACTCGCTTCGAAGGTGAAGGGTTCAAGGTCATCCGTGGGTCGCTGAAGGTCGCCGAAGGCGAGCTTCCTGCAAGAATAGCAACTCGTCAGAAAGACAGGGCTGGCCGTCAGCCCTTAGCCGCTCCGATGCTTAAGGCAGTATGTGACTTGAAATTTATGCGTTGGGTACACTTGGCGATCTTAAGGCAGTCGGCGAAGCGTGACGAGCTTATGAGGAAGACGCAGATATGTGGAAGATATCTGACCTTTAATATGAGAATAAGTTAGAGGTGTTAACTGATCAACACGCTCTATGGAGGCATGAGGGGAGTATTTATAGGGCTGAGAGGCGGTTGTTTGCCATCCTGTCAGCTGTCGAATCAACCCTGCGGGCACTCGAGTGGTGAAGCGATGGATTGTCGAGCTGTGTCAAAGATATTTTCCGCATTAATGGTGTCAGATGGTGTCAGGTGCATTAATGAGACGTGAAGGACGGCCATCAGCTCTCGCCTTTAACCTCTGGTATTAATGGAGGTGAGGTGAGCCTACGTCACACTGTCAAATATATTTATGTCTGGCCACCCTCGGGGGCGAGCCAAGCTCGGCGACCAAGCTTGGCTCCTCCGGATGGTGCTTCTTATTGGAAGATAGACGAGCTTATGCTTGGCACAGCGAGCTTGACGGTCGGACGAGCGAGCTTCTCTGGTTGACCTTTTCTGGTTGATCCCGAGGTACTTGGATCGAGGCAATCTTCCCCTCGGGCTAGTGCCACTTCCGGAGAGTCAGTGAGGTGTTCGCTTGGACCCTTAGTGTATACGGGGCTCAATTTCATGGGCCGGCCACAAGATAGTAGCAAATACAATTCAAACCTACAAGCTCCAAAATCCGGAAAATGAATAAGGAGTGATACGTCTATTTTACGGAAGCCCAACAGCATGGGCCCAAAGGCGCAGCCCACCAAACGAAGCCCGAAAGAACATGGAGCTAGAAACCCAACTACCGATCAGAAGCCCGTCTGCGAGATCAGGCCCGCCCGACAAAGCCCCTTAGAGGGCCCCCGAACGGCGATCCAACCCGGCCCCGGAAACGCGCAAGTCACTCGCCCACTCCAGCGATAACCGTTCCCCCGGGCCCGCGACCACTTAATGGCGGTAATGGGGAGGTGCTGGCATGGCGCAGGGAACGGCGATGGGGAGGCGGATTGAGGGGGCACGATCGGGGGCGGACGAGGGACGTGAGTCGTGGGCAATCACGACGGGAGGCCTATAAAAGGGCTAGAAGGACGACTAGACAGGGGACCGCATCTCAGGTAACTAAAACCTAAGGTACTCCATCAACGACCTAGTTCCCCCATTTCATCTCCTTCCTCCCCCGCTCGCGCCGGTAGACGTCGTTCCGATCTCCTCACGAGTCGAACCGTCTCCGCCGAGTCTCCTCTTTCAGATCATCGTCTGACTTAGGCATCGGAGGGGATTTGGCCGGAACCAAGGTCCGGCCCCCCTGACGAGTGTTCTCGTCTGCGCAGGAGGACGTCAGATCCACGGGCCGAGGCTTCCCCTCCGCCCCACGCCGGCCACGCATCAAGCAAGACGACCGAGGCTACTCCTCGTCGTCCGATCGGCCGAGGCCGAGCACGTCCGTCCGAGGCCGAGCGTCTCACACCGGGTCGAGGCTTCCCCTCGCCCCCCTTGCGGCCGAGGATCCAGATTCGGCCCAGCCGACGCGCTCCACGTCATCCGCAACTCCGATTCGCGTCGCGTCTGCACTGACTCGACGCACCCGAGGGACCCAAGTCGGCCCCTTGACCACGTTGACCGGGTAGTCCACGGTCAACGCTTTTGTAGTGAGAAAACACTCTGAAACATCTGGCGCCGTCTGTGGGAACGAACTGTCCCACGAAGAAACAAACCGCACCTGCAATGGCACGAGCCTGCAACGGAAAGAGACGCATGCCCCCCATCCCGGAGGAGGGGAATGGCGCACCCAACAGCAACCTTGAGGACGCACCCGACGACAATCACCCCGCCCCCTCAACCGAAGAGACTGGCGGGTCGGAACTAGCCACGCAGGGGCAGCTCCGCGCCCTGGCCCAAGAGACCAACGCGAGCATCCAGACGTTGGTCGCGACGGTACATCAGCTCGTCGGCGCTGCGCCAGCCAACGGAGACGTGTTGGGCGACGGCCATCGTTGGGCGGGGGGCCCCCCGCTCTTACGGTCCGCTGTGGTCGATGACCACGGGAACCGAAGACCGAACACGGAGCGTCGGTTCACATTGCCCGGCTCCCATCAGGCGAGATCACGCGCCTCCTCCCCTTATCGTGAAAGGAGCCGGAGAGAAACCGAATGCACGGGGGACGAATCGGTGACCGCGTCGTCTCGTCGGCCACGATCACCCCACCGCAGAAGAAGCGATCGACACCACTCGAGAGACCGATCACGGCGAAGCGGAAGCTCCCGCCGGAGGAGCCGGGAACGCCGGGTCAGCCCGACCCCCAGTGTGGCGAGGGCCGTGGAGCCAGCCCCGCCGGCGCCTGTGCCCCCTCCACCACCGAACGAGCCGGAGGTAGGCGGGTGTCGGACCCCCGGAGGCATCCACGGAGACCGGTGCCCCCTGTCGCGGAGAATAACCGACGCGCGGGTCCCCTCTCGATTCAAGATCCCGGCGCTGGGGAAGTACGACGGGATAGGAGACCCGGGAAACCACGTGATGGACTACGAGGGGGACATGTCCTTCCAAGGAGCCGACGATGACCTGCTCTGCAGGGGCTTCTATTCGACCCTCAGGGGAGCGGCGAGAACCTGGTACCGCAGCCTACCCAGCCGCTCCATCGACAGCTTCGAGGAACTCACCCAGCTGTTCTGCAAACAGTTCATGGCAGGGCGACAGGTAATGCCTGATGCTGAACATTTGTTTAACATAGTGCAGGGCCCGACCGAGCCGCTCCGACAGTTTATGCGCCGCTTCAACGCGGAACGGCTGAACGTAAACAGCCCTCCCGACCTTGTTGTCCAAACGGCCCTAAAGAAAGGGCTGCGCCATAGAGGCCTGAAGAAATCTCTGCACAACGATCCCCCGAAGGACCTCCCTGGGATCATGGCGAGGGCCGAGCGCTTCATGTTGACCGAGGAGACCTTGGCCATTGAGGCAGGAAAGGCCAGACGAGGGACCAAACGCGGCGATAGCGAGCGCCGCAGCCCCGAAGGGTACCGGACCGAGAAGAGGACGAGAAACAGGCAGCGGGGAGAGGGTACGAGGGACGCCACCCCAGACGCCGTCCTCGCTCAAGTGCAGAAGGAAGAGCGCGCCGATCGCCCCCCACCAAAGACAAAAAGAGGGGGGAAGAATGGGGAAAAGTACTGCAAATACCACAAGGACAATGGCCACGACACTGAAGACTGCTGGCACCTAAAGAAGGACATTGAGAAGCTGATGAGCCGAGGGCACGCAAGGAATTTAGCCGACGAGCCGGCCCACGGAGAAGGAACCTCCATGCAGCCGGACAAGGGGAAGAAGGTCAACACCGTCCAAGGACCCCTCCGCATCATAGAGTGAGCAGGCGAGGCCCCTCCCCCCAGTCGCAGCCTAGTCCGGAGGAGATTATCTAGGTTTACATCCCTCCGTCTAGCTTTATTTCCTTTTTTTCCTCCAAATGTACTAGTCCAATAGGACCCTTAAGAGTACAAATGCATTCCCTTTTATCTTTTCTTTATCTTCGACGGAATCAACATTTCACTAAGGGTGCATAAGAGTGAAGACCGCCGCCTCACCGGATGGGGGGGTCAGACAAAACCAGTCCTAAGACGAGGAGCTTCGCCCTCGCCGACCGACTCCTTCGCTCGTAAGTCTGGGGGGCAATCCTCCCAGCCAGCATAGACGCCGACCGGTCCTAAGCGGAGGAGCTCCGCCCTCGCCGACCGATTCCTTCGCTTGTAAGTCTGGGGGCAATTCCCCCAGCCAGCCCAGACGCCGACCGGTCCTAAGCCGAGGAGCTTTGCCCTCGCCGACCGACTCCTGCGCTCGTAAGTCTGGGGGCAATTCCCCCAGCCAGCGCGGACGCCGACCGGTCCTAAGCCGAGGAGCTTTGCCCTCGCCGACCGTCTCCTGCGCCCGTAAGTCTGGGGGCAATTCCCCCAGCCAGCGCGGACGCCGACCGGTCCTAAGCCGAGGAGCTTCGCCCTCGCCGACCGACTCCACCGCTCGTAAGTCTGGGGGCAATTCCCCCAGCCAGCACAGACGCCGACCGGTCCTAAGCCGAGGAGCTTTGCCCTCGCCGACCGTCTCCTTCGCTCGTAAATCTGGGGGCAATTCCCCCAGCCAGCTCGGACGCCGACCGGTCCTAAGCCGAGGAGCTACACCCCCGCTGACCGACTTCGCTGCTCATAAGACCGGGGGCACCCCCCTAGTCATCAAGGACGTCAACCGACTTGTCCACTCGGGGGGCAAGGGACAACCTCCCGGAGAAAGGAGGCGAGCGACCACCGTCAGCAGAGGGGCCGAGGTCGCAGCAACAAAGCAAAATGCGCGAGAAGTTCGAGTAAGTCAATTTCATTTCCAACAATTAACCAAGGTACAAAAGTGTGTCTTATTTACAGGAAATCGAAGTGGAGAAACCTCCCTACAAATAATCCGCTCTCGGCGGACAACAAAATTCGTCACCTACAGAAACTAGGGTAACGCCGGCAGAGCAAAACTTGTCGACCAAGAACACAAAGTCGCTGGCTTAGGCGATCATCCTTGCAATCAGCAATTGTTCGCTCCGAAGCAAAGAACCGGTAAAGAGGCCAATGGAGATTGCGGGGCCGGGGATCCATTTCAAGTAGACCGGCCCAAAGCGAAGCGGATGCTAAAAAATTCGAGGATAAAAACAAGGATGACAGGCCAGGAAGGACGACCTAGGGGGCCCGGGCTCGAGAGGACGCATCCTCGGGCGCCTCGCCCTGCTCGGAGCGAGGGGGATCGACAGGCGGGGGAGCTTGCCGGACACGCTCCGCGCAATCCCGGAAGGAGGACTGGACGACTTCGACGATCCGGGGGCCGATAAGGCCTTCATATGTACCGAAGGCTTCCCTGAGGACCTCGAAGATCCTCTCCCCCAGAGTCCCGACGACGCCCCTCTCCACCTCCTCCGCAAACCGCGCCACCTGACGACGATCCGACAGTTCCCTCTGAAGCTCCTCTCTCTCCAGGCGGAACGACTCCGCCGCTTCCTCGGCCGACTGCCGAGCGTCCTCCAACTTTCCCTGGAGGTCACCCACTCGTCCCTCTAGCTCGGCCACCCGGAGCTTGAGATGCCGAGACTCCATCTGGGCCTCCACCATAGCTACCTCCGCAGCCCCGGCCCGCTCGCGGTCCCTCGCAGAGGACACCTCCAGCTCCCTCAAATGGACGGCTCGACGCTGCGACTCGACAGCGAGTGTTGAACCCTGAAACGACAAGACATGAGCCAAGAAGAGAGCGAAGGAAAGAAAAGGACAGCAGAATAACCAAACCTGTTGAAGGATCCAGACCAAGGAGTCTGACACCTTGTCGGCGGGGATCCTCTCGAGGAGACTACGGTCCCGGGGGAGGACGGAGCCCTCGGCGAACTGCTGAGCCAGGGCTCGGTCGACAAACACCGAACCCCCGGGGGTGACCTCGAGGGAGGCCGAGCTGCCCGCCAATAGGGCACCGATTCCCGATATTGGAGGCGGAGACGCCGCGACGGGGGTGGTTGTCAGGGCCACCGGAAGATCCCCGACGAACACCGCCGGGGGCACGGAGCACACCGGACTGGAGGGAGCCTCACCTTCCCTCCTCCTCTTCCCCTCGTGAGGCTCGGCAGGCGCCGAAGGGGAGCGCTTCCGCCTCGTGCCACCTCCACCCTCGGGGACAAGAGGGGGCACGCCAAGCGCAAGGGAAGCTGCACCGGACCCGTCGTTGCCCCCCGCCTCTTGGGCTGGCGGGGCGGATCCGGCCCTTGCGACCCCCCCGGGGAGGAGATCGCCAGAAGAAGAGGCGGGAGGCGCGGCCACCACCTTGCCCACGGAGGGCTCGGCTCGGCGCACCTCCTCCTCAACGGTCCGCCGAGGCGCCCTTCCAGAGGTACTACCCCGGCTCCGAGCGGCTCCACGACGGATCAGCTCATCGACATCGCGGGTGAACTCGCGACCAGCCATTCCTGCAAGGGAAACCGAAATCAGGGTAAGCCACGGGGCAATCCAGGACTGAAAAAGCGACCTACCCGGAGACCACAAGACGGCCTTCAGGAGTAGGTCGTCCAACAAAGACCAGATGGACTTCGCCTCCAAGGGGAGGGTCGACAGCAGCGCGACGGCCGCCTGATCAGCCTCAGAGAGGGCTAGCGTTGGGCAAGGCCGGACCGACCCGCCCCAACCTGTCAAAATCTGGGCATCCTCCAGGAAGACCACGAAGACATAATCCGAGCTCCAATCCCCCGACCAGCGGGGTAGCCCGATCAGGCATTCCCTCCCCGAGCGGGCTCGGAGGTGCAACCATGACCCTGGACCGACCGTCTGGATCTGATAAAAGTAGAAGAGAAGGGGGAGAGATGGCTCCAGACCACGAGTACAGCAGAGCATCACGAAGCCCGTCAGTACCGCAATCGAACAGGGGGTGAACTGGCAAAGGGGCACCATGAGATACTCCATGACCTGGATGAAGAAGGGATTGAGCGGGAAACGAAGACCCAGGCGGAACATCTCGACATAGACGCCGACTTCATTGCTCCTCGGAAGGCAGATCCGCTCGTCGATGAAGGGGACTCGAACATCGTACGGGTAGCAGAGATACCTTTCCCGGATCTCCGCGGCCGCTAGAAGAGGAGTCCTCGACGGCGTTCGGAGGATAACCGGAGGTACATTAAGCCGCACGGCAGCCGACGCCACATCATCGCCGGCATAGTCCGGGAAGAGCTTCCCCTTCCCTTTATCTCGGAGGAGACGGCTCCCAGAGGAGGAACCAGATCCCACAGATCGGGGCCCGCCCCGCCTGGACTCAGGAGGATCCCTCGCCCCTTGGCCAGAACCACCTATCCTAAGAGCAGCCATAATATGAAAATGAGAAAGGAGTTACCTTTTTGTTAATTTGGAGAAGACAAGGAAACGAAGGCGGCGGGAGACTCCGAGTTGTGGAAAGCCTAGAACAGAGGGAAGAGCGAGGAAGAAGTTGGGATCAACGCAGCCGGGGATCTTATATACCAGACCCAGGGGCGAATTCGAAACGCCTGACAGGAACGCGTGGCAGGCCTCAAAGAGCCGGCGGCATTTCGAAATCGGCGCCAAGGGAAGTCCAATCGATCCGCCTCATCATAACCTTCATTTATGACCACGCCTCGACTGACGCGCCACTCGGAACCCCAGGAGTCACATCGGTCGAACCGAGCCGGCCAAGGCCGATCGGCCCCACCGATGGGGGCAATTGATACGTCTATTTTACGGAAGCCCAACAGCATGGGCCCAAAGGCGCAGCCCACCAAACGAAGCCCGAAAGAACATGGAGCTAGAAACCCAACTACCGATCAGAAGCCCGTCTGCGAGATCAGGCCCGCCCGACAAAGCCCCTTAGAGGGCCCCCGAACGGCGATCCAACCCGGCCCCGGAAACGCGCAAGTCACTCGCCCACTCCAGCGATAACCGTTCCCCCGGGCCCGCGACCACTTAATGGCGGTAATGGGGAGGTGCTGGCATGGCGCAGGGAACGGCGATGGGGAGGCGGATTGAGGGGGCACGATCGGGGGCGGACGAGGGACGTGAGTCGTGGGCAATCACGACGGGAGGCCTATAAAAGGGCTAGAAGGACGACTAGACAGGGGACCGCATCTCAGGTAACTAAAACCTAAGGTACTCCATCAACGACCTAGTTCCCCCATTTCATCTCCTTCCTCCCCCGCTCGCGCCGGTAGACGTCGTTCCGATCTCCTCACGAGTCGAACCGTCTCCGCCGAGTCTCCTCTTTCAGATCATCGTCTGACTTAGGCATCGGAGGGGATTTGGCCGGAACCAAGGTCCGGCCCCCCTGACGAGTGTTCTCGTCTGCGCAGGAGGACGTCAGATCCACGGGCCGAGGCTTCCCCTCCGCCCCACGCCGGCCACGCATCAAGCAAGACGACCGAGGCTACTCCTCGTCGTCCGATCGGCCGAGGCCGAGCACGTCCGTCCGAGGCCGAGCGTCTCACACCGGGTCGAGGCTTCCCCTCGCCCCCCTTGCGGCCGAGGATCCAGATTCGGCCCAGCCGACGCGCTCCACGTCATCCGCAACTCCGATTCGCGTCGCGTCTGCACTGACTCGACGCACCCGAGGGACCCAAGTCGGCCCCTTGACCACGTTGACCGGGTAGTCCACGGTCAACGCTTTTGTAGTGAGAAAACACTCTGAAACAAGGAGGAAGAAGGAAAATCTCTGGAGATGCTGGCATCAAGCAAAATTTTAAAAAACTAAAGTGGAGATGCTGTCATCGCTGTCAACATTGCCTGGTCAAGATCCGATCCATCCTTGAAAACGGTAAGGGAAGGAGTAGCTGTCAACATTGCCTGGACCATGCTCCGTCGACTGATCAAGATCCGGCCCAGCCTTGAAAACAGTAAGTGAAGGAGTAGATCAACACGCTATTAAATAGGTCACCATTAAATAGGCTTATAACTCCAAACTAATTTGAAAGACTATGAAATTGTTTTTTTACCGTTTACTCATCAACACCATCACTTTTGCATAAATATTACAAATATATATTAAACTATTACAATACATATAAATATCCAAAATAAAAACTTTGATTGAAACTAACAAAATCAACGAAACTTGTCAAACCTTAGCATAGACTTCCGAACATGGTTGCTACAAAAATGAAGGAAAACGATAAATAAACATTTTAAGAGCTGAAAAATGTGCATCCATGTGACCAATACATCTTCTTGCCCTGAATAACAGATATAGGTCGTCAAATGGAAAATTTTGCCAAAAGATAAGTTCATATAGCTTATGCCGCCACATGACAGAGATCAATCAAACTAACGACAGCTTATAGCTAGCCTCATAATGCGCAAGAAAACATCTCGATGCTAGAATCGACATCACGATGCCCGGAAGAGCCCCAGAAGAACTCAGGAACCTCGACATAGGGGTGGCAAATGGTTCGAGTGGGTTCGGATTCTGGTCGGGTCAGATTTGACCCGACCCGGATTGGGGGGGTAAACCCTAACCCGACCCGGATTGAATCCGGGTCGGGTTCGGGTGACTCGGAAATTTTTTTGGGTCGGGTTCGGGTTAACCCATCGGGTTAAGATTTGACTTATACACAACTGCTCCTTTTTCGATATCCAGCTATTTATTAAGAGCCACCGTCAATTTATTAAGTGTTGCATAATTTGCAGCAGCTCGTCGCTTAAACCGCATTGAAGTCAGCAATGAAGTATAATTAACGTTACCATTTTATTAATGAACGTAATAAAATTAACTAAAAAGTTTTATGTAAAGGGAATTGAATCCATTACCTCTTAAAGAAGAGGACAGCAATTCAAATCGTATAAGTACAACTCCCCTTGCAACTGTGTATTGAAGTTATTATATAAATTTTTATATACATAAAGAAAGTAAACCGGGTCGAATTCGGTCATCCGGGTTGAAATACCAAACCCATACCCGACCCGGATTTTATCCAGGTTGGGTCGGGTCAACCCGGATCCTACTTGACCTGGATTGGCCTTTACCCATACCCGGTTAAGGATGCCGGGGTCGGGTCGGGTCGGATCAGACTCAATTTGCCACTCATACCTCGACATTTAGCAGGAATTATCTGGGGTGTTTCCAATCAAATTATAAACTGCACTATCTTTAACATTACTAATCTCAAACGGATAGATTAGGGAGAAAAGACTGATAGTTATAGTCACACAAACAGATACATTCATCACAAGAGGTCTGCCAGCGTAAATAAAAAAAAAATTTGCTGATACCCCAAGTGAAGCCTTCTCAGTACGATCTGTTGCCAAGAAACCCACATCCCCATGAGGAGTGCATGGATACCTCATGCCCAAGGATGATAATTAAGACAGTATGAGGGAAGTCACCAAACTGAAGAGTTTTCATTGCATCGCAGCGGCGGTCCAAATTTAGTTCAAGGTCATAAAAGAGAATTGAAATTTACATGTCACCTTAGGTTTTCCATGCATACATAAGCAATTTTGATTAATGAAATGAGAATAATATGTATCATATGACATATGAGGCTTAGCCTCATACACGCTTCTAAAGTTTATATTTTTGCGTCATGGAGATGAATATGCAAAACTCATTGGATTCACCCCATATTGGCAGTGTCATAGCCAGTATTTGGCGGCTGCAGTTTTTGCGAAACACTGGTTTTGGACCTGAATCCATCGATACATATTTTATACTATAAATATTTTCAGAGATATTTTTAAATGAGTTTATGTGATTTTTAAAATGGTATGTCAGGTTTATACTATCAAAAATAGTTTCAAAATAGTTATAAAAATATATTTTGTATCATCAAAATAGTTATAGTGTTGTAAACTTGGCGGCTATGGAGACCATAGCCCTGTATTTATAGTGGTAGGGTTACATAATGGGTGGATACTCACTAACGGGTAGGCCCACCAAGAAGCCCGTTTATAACACTTCCCCTTATCCATCCATTGTTGTAAGCCATGGTGAACACTTCAGGGTTCATGAAGCTTGTTTGATCGTGGGGTTGGAGATACTTCTGGATCTCTAAGTTTAAGAGTGCTTGCCTCATTAAAACCTTTGCCAAGGAAAACCCAGTGGGAAAAACCTGTGGCTAAGGGAAAAGAGTACAAGTCTCTGTAACTTCCCCTGATCGATGGATAACATCAGTGGTGGATACTTCTGGATCCTGAGTTAATGTGGCTGCCTCGTTAAAACCTTTGACTGTGGAAAACCCAGTGGGAAAAACCAACAGTCAAGGAAAAAGAGTACAGCACTACGTTAACTCCCCCTGATAAGTTCAAGCTTCAGGCTTGTACATCTCTCAGCTGTCTCATCCCAATTCCTAGTACAAGTTTTCTAAAGGTACTGCGAGGCAAAGCTTTAGTGAATAGGTCAGCCAGGTTGTTGCAGGACTGGATCTGCTGGATGTCGATCTGGTTGTCCACTTGCTGTTCATGCATCCAGAAGAGCTTGGGGGAAATGTGCTTCGTCCTGTCACCTTTGATGTAGCCACCTCGTAGTTGAGCGATGCAGGCAGCATTGTCTTCGTACATGGTGGTAGGCCCAAGATCTCCCGTCTTCAGGCCGGTGGTCTTGAGGATGTGGTTGATGACTGATCGAAGCCAGAAGCATTCTCTGCTAGCTTCGTGGATTGCGATGAGCTCGGAGTGGTTGGACGAGGTCGCTGTGGATGTCTGATTCACGGATCTCCATGAGATGGCCGTCCCACCGTATGTGAATACGAAACCGGTCTGGGACTTTGCGGTATGTGGGTCGGACCTGTATCCCGCATCTGCGTAACCGACCAGGTCGGCGGATACACCTTTCTTGAAGTATAGTCCCATGTCTACAGACCCTTGGAGGTAGCGCAGAAGTTGTTTCACTCCGTTCCAGTGGCGCTTTGAGGGCGCTGAACTGTATCTGGCTAGTAGATTTACTGCGAACGCTATATCGGGACGCGTGCAGTTTGCCAGGTATAGGAGTGCTCCAATTGCACTTAAGTAGGGTACTTCAGGACCCAGTGTTTCCTCCCCCTCTTCCAGCGGTCGGAAGGGGTCTGTTTCAACATCCAATGATCTGACGACCATTGGTGTGCTAAGCGGATGACATTTGTCCATAAGAAAGTTCTTCAGCACTTTCTTTGTATATGTCGATTGGTGTAACAGGATTCCTCCGCTTAAATGTTCAATTTGTAGTCCTAGGCAAAACTTCGTTTTGCCGAGGTCTTTCATCTCAAAAGTCTGTGTGAGACTTTTGGATATCTCATCTATCTCTGCAGGAGATCCGATGATGTTCAAGTCGTCTACGTAGACGGCGATAATTACGAATCCTGTTCCCTTTGCTCGTATGAAGATGCAAGGGCAGACTTCATTTGTTGTGAATCCTTGTTGCACTAGGAATTCACTCAGCCTGTTGTACCACATTCTACCTGACTGTTTGAGACCATACAGTGATCTCTGGAGTTTGACGGAATAGACGTCCCGATGTCTTTCTGTCATTTTTGTCGGTAGTTTGTATCCGTCTGGGATTTTCATGTAGATGTCCTTATCTATATTTCCGTATAGGTATGCAGTCACAACGTCCATGAGCTGCATATCCAGACCTTCCTTCGTGGATAGGCCTATGATGAAACGGAAGGTGATCGCGTCCATGACCGGGGAATAGGTATCGTCATAGTCTATTCCTGGTCGTTGGGAAAAACCTTGTGCAACAAGGCGCGCTTTATAGCGCACGATCTCATTATTCTCGTTTCTTTTCCTCACGAATACCCATTTATATCCCACAGGTTTAACACCTTTTGGTGTTAGGACTACAGGTCCAAAGACTTGGCGCTTCGAGAGTGAGTCCAGCTCTACTCCTATTGCCTCGTTCCACTTTGGCCAATCCTCTCTGCGTTTACATTCTGCTAGAGAGCGTGGATCGGTCTCATCGTCGTATTCAGTGACGTGAGTGGCAATAATGAGCGCGAAGTTATCATCGATGATTGTGCTTTTTCTGTCCAGTACCTCCCCGGTACGTACATAGTTTAATGAAATTTCTCCTATATTTTCCTCTTCAGGGGTTGTTAGGAGTGGAGAGGTAGCTGGGCTGAGCTCAGCATCCTGTGGTGGTATCGTTATTGTTGCTCCAGGATTTTTCCTCTTTCGAGGATTCTTATCTTTGGAGCCTGGGGGTCGTCCTCTTTTTTGTTGAGGTACGGCCGTTTCTGCTGCAGGTGGATTGCATCCATCTTTGGGTATGTCAATCCTAGCTGGCGTATTTGCAGCAGGGACGTGTGATCTGACAATCTTCTGGTTGTCAGTGAATTTATCCGGTAAAATGTGAACTGTGTTCTGAATTTGAAGGATCTTCAGGATCTCTTCTTCACATTGATTTGTGCGCGGATCAAAATGGGATAAGGTCTTTGTGTCCCATGTAATGGTCTTTGAAGCTTCTGGCTTCTGTGTGTTAATGCCTAGTTTTGGAAAAATGCTTTCATCAAACTCACAATCTGCTAGACGCGCTTTAAAGGCGTCCCCTGTAAGGGGTTCGAGGTATCTAATGATCGATGGTGAGTCGAAACCAATATAGATACCAAGACGCCGTTGAGGACCCATCTTGGTCCTCTGTGGTGGTGCTATGGGGACATAGACAGCACATCCGAATATCCTCAAGTGAGAGATATCGGGCGGGTTCCCATATGCAAGTTGCATCGGAGAATAAGATTGACTACCTGACGGTCGTAATCTTATCAGCGATGCAGCGTGCAGTATGGCATGTCCCCATGCACATACCGGCAACTGGCATTGCATTAACAATGGTCTAGCAATCCATTGTAGTCTCTTTATGAGAGATTCGGCCAACCCGTTCTGGGTGTGAACATGAGCTACAGGATGTTCAACTTCTATGCCGGTTGCTTGGCAGTAGTCTAGGAAGACTTGTGAGGTGAATTCCCCAGCATTGTCCAGACGCAATTTCTTGATCTGGTTGTCTGGGAAATGTGCCCGTAATTTTATAATTTGTGCAAGTAGCTTTGCAAAGGCTACGTTGCGGGTGGACAAGAGGCACACATATGACCATTTTGAAGATGCGTCGATTAGTACCATGTAGTACCTGAATGGTCCACTTGCGGGGTGAATAGGCCCGCAAATGTCACCATGTATTCTCTCTAGGAAGCTTGGAGACTCAGAGTCCACCTTCAGGGTGGATGGTCTCGTAATCAATTTCCCTTTGTAACAAGGGGGACAAGGATTTGCACCCTTCCGAAGTAGCGTCAGGCTTTTCGGATTAATTCCACGGGATTGGGATATGATGCGACGCATCATATTCCTTCCAGGGTGTCCTAGTCTATCGTGCCAGAGTTTGAATTCTGGTTGATTTTGGCACTTCTGGTGCTCCAAAGTGTTTGCTTCCATTGCTCTGATCCTTGTGTGGTAGAGACCCGACGGGAGTCCCTCGAAACGTTCGACGGTGTTTTTAGCACCGTTTTTATGGAACGTTACATCAAGGTATTCACTGTTTCCTTTGCTCACCGTTTCTAGGTGGTATCCGTTTAAGCGGATATCTTTAAAGCTCAACAGGTTCCTATGTGAGCTAGGGGAGAGAAGGGCATCTTTTATGAGTAGTTTTGTACTATTGGGGAGCATAAAATGTGCTTCCCCTGATCCTTCAATGATACTTGATGGACCGGAAATCGTATTTACGGTGCCATCGTATTTATTAATGCTTTGAAAAAAGCAGATGTCTTGGAGGATCGTGTGCGTAGAGGCACTGTCCACTAGGCATTTATAGTCCATCTATTTTAAAGAAAAGTCGCAGTATAAGGAAAAAACACAAAGGTATATACTACGAAAATTAAATTGATGTCTGAAAAAGTACTTAAAACATGCCAGAGATAAGCAGATAAATTGTTTCTCGAAAGGAAAAACTACAATGCATATGAAGTAGATAAATGTCCTCAGTCGAGCAGGTCATCGTTGGAGAAGTCCTCGGCGATGAACCTGATTGGTGCCAGGTTTTCTTGAACCGCCAGGTTTGTCTCAGCTTGCTTCTGGCTTGCTTTGTACAACTCCTGAAGGTGGCGTGGAGTACGACAATTTCTGGACCAGTGTCCAGTCATGCCACACCTGTGGCATTTATCTTCCCAGTCCTTTCTGGGGGCAGAAGTCTGGCCGTCGTCTTTTCTCTTCCACACATTTTTCTTCTTCCCCTCTTGGTTGTTTCTTGGAGGGGGTCCTCGAGCCTGCTTCTTCATGGTCTTGCCCTTCTGGGGTTTGCCTTTGAAGTTGCCCCTTTTCTTCTGGAAGGAGCTGTGGTGCGCTTCAGGCGCAGGAGCAGTGCCGGTAGGGCGTGAGTTGTGGGTGGCCAGAAGGAGGTCACGATTCTGCTCTGCCATCAGAAGGCATGAGAGAAGCTCAGAGTATTTTGTGAACTTTCGTTCACGATACTGTTGCATCAGTATGACATCCTTCTCATGGAAGGATGTATACGTCTTCTCTAACATGCGTTCCTCCGTCACCTTTTCACCACACAACTTCAGGCGTGAGGTGATGCTAAAGAGTGCCGAGTTGTACTCGGCAATAGACTTGAAGTCTTGGAGACGGAGGTTCTCCCATTCATATCGCGCTCGAGGTAGGATAACATCCCTTTGATGTTTATACCTGTCCTCGGGGGCGGTCCACAACTCATACGAGTCCTCCACCGTTAGGTACTCGGCCTTCAGGGTCCGATCGATATGGCGTCTGATATAGATAATTGCTTTCGCTTTATCTATGTCAGAAACCTTATCGCCTAAGGCGATGGCGTGACTCAGTCCCTGTGCTCGCAGATGGAATTTTATATCCAGCTGCCAGCTTAAGTAATTCTTTCCTGAAGCATCCAAAACGTCGAAATCGACGCTCGCAATTTTGGCCATTTATCACTCTAGCATGTAAAAAGATAGCATTAATTAGATATTTTGCGGAAAAATAAATAATCAAGCACATCAGACATAAATATTTGCTGCGTGGATCGGCTAATCACCATAAATAATTACAGTCCATTACAGTCCCAAAAAGAAAAAGAGTACAACTCGGGAACCCCCGTGGGGCCCCTATTCTTCTGGAATAGTCCTTCATCTTCTTGAGGCGTCCGTCGGGCTTGTAATTTTACAGAATTATCCTCACTACATTTTTCTCTCAAAAAAAAGGAAAATAATGCATGAAAAATAAAATGGTGATAAACTAGCCGATCCAAAACCACAGCAAATATTAACCATTCGTCGCAGGCAGTTATAATGCAGCAGGCATCAACACAGGCAGTTTATACATCGCAGGCAATTTATTTATTCATCACAGGCAGTTTATAATGGAAATTGAAATCTATCGTTTAAAAATTATTGGACCACTAGGCAACGTCATGCACCGTTAGGTTAGTTGACTGACGGCAGAGCGGTCGCAGGATCTTCTTAATTTTTAAACGTTTTAAAGAAAATCATAAATCCAAATATAATTTGCGATGAGTAAAAATCACATGCAATTTGGTCCAGATTATAACGAAAGAGAATCGCAATTAAATCTGAAAAAATTTTGAAAATTCGAAAAAATTTTCTGGGTCAGAAACCCTAGTTAGGGTTTTGGGGTACGCACGCCGGGCCCGTACCCGCTACTGGCGGGCGGGCCCGTTTGCCGCAGCAGGCGGCGGGGAGGGGGGGGGGCCGCCGCTGCAGGTGGCGGGGAGGAGGGGGGGCCCGCCGCGGCAGGCGGCGGGGGTTGCCCGCCGCTGCAGGCGGCGGGGAGCCCCCGCCTGCGGCGGCGGGGGTTGCCCCCGTCGCTGCAGGCGGTGGGGGTTGCCCCCGCCTGCGGCGGCGGGGGTTGCCCCGCCGTTGGCGGCGGGGTTGCCCCGCCGCAGCAGGCGGCGGGGAGCCCCCGCCTGCGGCGGCGGGGGTTGCCCCCGTCGCTGCAGGCGGTGGGGGTTGCCCCCGCCTGCGGCGGCGGGGGTTGCCCCGCCGTTGGCGGCGGGGTTGCCCCGCCGCAGCAGGCGGCGGGGGGCCCCCGCCGTTGGCGGCGGGGGTTGCCCCCGTCGCTGCAGGCGGTGGGGGTTGCCCCCGCCTGCGGCGGCGGGGGTTGCCCCGCCGTTGGCGGCGGGGAGCCCCCGCCTGCCGCGGCGGGGGTTGCCCCCGCCGATGGCGGCGGGGGTGCCCCGCCGCAGCAGGCGGCGGGGAGCCCCCGCCTGCCGCGGCGGGGGTTGTCCCCGCCGGCGGCGGGGAGCCCCCGCCTGCCGCGGCCGGGGTTGTCCCCGCCGGCGGCGGCGGGGGATGCCCGCCGCTGCAGGCGGCGGGGAAATCCCTGCCTGTAGTGGCGGGGGGGTTCCCGCCGCCGCAGCGACGGCGGGAAGGCCCCCGCCGCTGCCGGCGACGGGGGGGGCGTGGGTGAACCCTATTTCGGGTTTGGGTGATTTTTGGGGAAAAACAACGGGTAAAAATCCGATTTTTAGTGGAAAAAACCCAATTTTTTCTTCCAAAAATACGTTTTTTAATTGAAAGAGGGTGATTTTTAGCGATAAAAACGGTGTTTTTAATCGATTGAGCCAAAAAGAATTAAATCACCACATATGCGCATATACAAAATTTAGATCTAGAGAGAAAGTTACCTCTAGATCCTACCCGCCGGATCTAGCGACGTTCGGTGAAGGAAGCCCGTTCGCGTCGCGTCCGTCCGTCGCGTCCGTCCGTCGGCAGGGGTTCGGCTTAGCTTTGAGCGTGCTGATAACGTGTTGTAAACTTGGCGGCTATGGAGACCATAGCCCTGTATTTATAGTGGTAGGGTTACATAATGGGTGGATACCCACTAACGGGTAGGCCCACCAAGAAGCCCGTTTATAACATATAGCATATTTTAGTAATTTCAAGTACATCAAATATTTTTAAATAGTTTATACGATACTTTCTATTTAAATATCACTAAAATAGCCTTATTAATTATTTTTCTATGTAAATGTTATCAAAGTAGTTTTAAACTTTTATAATATGATTCTATGGTAATTCAGTATTCACAATAATTTTTACGTATTTAACGAAGTCAAATCGACTTAGAAACCGCAAACCACAACCCAAAAACCCAAAACTTATTTTTCACAGCTCAATATATATAATGGGCATCATTTTCATGATTCTCTCGACGATACGAACCCATTGCAATTTTTCTAGAATTTTTCGGAGTCAGATATGAAATTTGATATTTTACAATTAAAAGAATAATATTTTATTATTCATACTAATTACGTTTACTAATTATGTTTTTACATTAACTAATGACTTTTTTACCTCCGCATGTGATAGGCTCTTATTTTACACCTTATTTCTGCATGTCATTTCGATTGCTCATATCAAGATTTTCACGATTGTATGACAATTTCGCGATACTTTTTACTATTTCTTGGTTTCGTCTGATTTCAGGAGATATGTAGCAATCATGAGCGATTTGGAGCCATAAGCGCATACACATGTCCTAGAGCATCATTGATGACGATATCGAAGAGCTAACGGCACTGGAGGATGAGTAAAAAGGGAAGAGAGGTGAAGGAATCAACTGGGAAGCAAGAAGGAGGTTTGAGAAGATTTACAAGCTACTCGGCCGAGTGACGCACCTCATTCGACCGAGTGAAGCTGATAGACGAATCAAGCCTGACTGAGATCTGAAATGTATTCGACTGAGTGGGAATTTCCACTCGACTGAGTGAGGATTCCACTCGACCGAGTGGAGTAAAATTTTGTGAAGAAAATCTTTGACACTTCTCTGTTTTTTGGAAGATCTGCAGGAGACTCCACTTGACCGAGTAGAAACTCCACTCAATCGAGTGAACAGGCTACTCAGCCGAGTGGTCTGAAAAGCCCAGAACGCTGATATTCCGATTTCGATGGGGATTCCTCACTCGACCAAGTGAGCTGTTCACTCGGCCGAGTGGCGTCATCAGTACAGATTGCAAACTAGGGTTTGAGGTCGACCAGGGGCAGAATTGTCAGGATTTTTGTATCTTTTTGGGCACATATAAATAGCCAGATCTAGAGGCAGCCCAAGAAGGGACTCTATATTTTTATTTTCAGTGTTTTAGTTTTAGTTTTAGTTTAGAGATTTCTTTTAACGAGAGATTGAAGACTTGAATCTTGATTTTATTATTGAAGTTAGTTGTCACGCCCCGCTTTCCATTATACTTGGGAGCGAGGACGTGAGCGGGCCCGCTTGGGCTGGAGCGGTGAGGCCCCAACCCAATAAGCGTCTGGGTATGACTACTTTGGCAGGTTCTTGCTTGCGAATATTCGGAACAACAAAATAATGTCATCATTATCATTTAACTTCCAGATTTACATGTACACAAGGAATTAAAAGGCCTAGGGTTAGTCTTATAATTCTTTTGTTTTGGTGCTTGTTAGATGTATGAGAGCCTAGGCTTGATTTAGGCTGGTTCTAAAATAGGCTAGTGCCAAAATATGAAGGATTTGAAAAAATTATTATTAGGATTAATAAGGGAAATTTAGGGCTAACTAATTATAGGTTTAAATAGGGAAGCTTTTTGAAAATAGGTTTTATTAGGAGAAATAAGTGCTCATCAATCTTAGTTATTAGGTAGCAGAAAAGGAAGGGTTTGAAATAAACATGTTATAAAGGGGGTAATTAGGGCCAATTCAAGTCAATTAAATGGGTTTTAAAAATAGAAAACTACATTCGAATTTTAAAAGTTTAAAAAGATTTGCAATTCAAATTTTGAATTGAAAATAAAAAGATTTTAAGGAGAGGCATTAAAAATAGTAAAAATAATAAAGGGTTATAATAATAGGAATAATGATAAGTTTGAAAAATTGAAATGGATACGGGGACAAAACGTCTTACAACGGATACGGGAAAAATACATGAGAGAAATATAGATAAAAGTAACGATAAAAACCGGTCGTTACATCCTACCCACCTTATAAAAAATTCCGTCCTTGGAATTTCTTAAGTTAGGTATGATCGAGAAACCCTTATAGATGAAGGGTCAAGGTAACAAAGAAGGAAGAGAAGTATAGAGGAACGGAAACTTCTGAATTGAAATGGGTCTCAGATCGAAGCAACATCATGATAGACGAAATGGTAACAGTAGAAATGAAAATGCATCTAAGAAGCGACAGTAAAAATAAGCACATGATATGAATCACTAATTGCGATGGTAGATCAGGGTTCAAACGTCGTCGTTCATCACCGGCACGTCGTCCCTAACTTCCTCAGCGACCATAGAGATTTTAGTGCCGATAATGTTCGGGATTGGCCTGTTGAGGAACCTGACACCGAGGGGCTAAAGACAGTCCCTGTTGAGTCGATCCGGATGCAGAGTTGCTAGCGTGACGAAAGCAGTTCCTGGCAATATGATCAGGTGCTCCGCACGCCAAGCACTGGTTCAGTAACACGCGACAATCCTTCTTGACGTGTCCAACCCGGTTACAATGATAGCATACCACTGTAAATCTGGGATCGACTGGAGTTGCAGGCCTCTTGAAATCGGTGGTCTGAGTCGGTCGGAGATCGTTCCTTGGCGGCTCCTGCGGACGCTTGCCTGCCTGACGCGCCTTCTTCTGATTAGCGATCCGCTCCTGATTCTTCGCAGCTACTAGGACATCCTCATGAGTGGAAAATGTATTCCCGGACAGCACACTCTGGATGTCTAGATCCAGGCCCTGTAGGAAGCGATGCGCACAGTCCTCGGGGTCTTTCACCATGGCAGGAGCATAGCGACTCAGCATCGTGAACTCGGCTTCGTACTCATCAACAGTCATAGAGCCCTGCTCCAGGTTGATGAAGCGACTCTCCATCATTCGCTTCGCAGACTTCGGAAAATACTGGGCGTCGAACCTCTTGCAGAAGGTATCCCATGAAATCGGTTTGGTCAGCCTGGCTTCCTCCGCATTCCACCAGCTGCGGGCATTATCTGTCAACTGCTTCCTGGCAAGCTCCACCCATTCATCTTTATTGATTCGAGCAAGGCCCAAATCATCCTCAGTGCTTTGACGCCACTCTTCGGCCGCTAGCGGGCCCTCTCGTCCAGAGAAGCTCTTCGAATGCATCTCTCTGAACTGCTTGGCCCCCGGAGTTGGTGCAACTGGTGCGGCTGGCGCAGCTGGCGTCCCTGCTGGACCAGATGATGTTGAACCTCCAGCATATCTCTCATGACTCCAAGCATCTGTCGAATGTCGTCCTCTCTGCTTCCAGCAGCTCCGGATCCTTGTCGAGTGTTACGTCTTCCTGCCATGCTGCAAACAAACAAAGTAAACATTTGCGTACAAGATTTATCCAGACAGTCTAGTTAATAATGACATCTATGTTGTTCCGAGCATTTCGCAGAAAGCAGACCTGCATGGGCCACCACTAAAACCCGTCACGCCCCGCTTCCCATTATACTTGGGAGCGAGGACGTGAGCGGGCCCGCTTGGGCTGGAGCGGTGAGGCCCCAACCCAATAAGCGTCTGGGTATGACTACTTTGGCAGGTTCTTGCTTGCGAATATTCGGAACAACAAAATAATGTCATCATTATCATTTAACTTCCAGATTTACATGTACACAAGGAATTAAAAGGCCTAGGGTTAGTCCTATAATTCTTTTGTTTTGGTGCTTGTTAGATGTATGAGAGCCTAGGCTTGATTTAGGCTGGTTCTAAAATAGGCTAGTGCCAAAATATGAAGGATTTGAAAAAATTATTATTAGGATTAATAAGGGAAATTTAGGGCTAACTAATTATAGGTTTAAATAGGGAAGCTTTTTGAAAATAGGTTTTATTAGGAGAAATAAGTGCTCATCAATCTTAGTTATTAGGTAGCAGAAAAGGAAGGGTTTGAAATAAACATGTTATAAAGGGGGTAATTAGGGCCAATTCAAGTCAATTAAATGGGTTTTAAAAATAGAAAACTACATTCGAATTTTAAAAGTTTAAAAAGATTTGCAATTCGAATTTTGAATTGAAAATAAAAAGATTTTAAGGAGAGGCATTAAAAATAGTAAAAATAATAAAGGGTTATAATAATAGGAATAATGATAAGTTTGAAAAATTGAAATGGATACGGGGACAAAACGTCTTACAACGGATACATGAAAAATACATGAGAGAAATATAGATAAAAGTAACGATAAAAACCGGTCGTTACACTTGTAATCGACATTAGTATCTCTAAAACTCTTCCAAGTTTACATTTTTATGCTATATCTCTTCTTAGATCTGAGTTTTGCAATGAATTCTCTTGTCAATCTTATTTCTCTTGTGATTTTCATGATGATTTGTGAGTAATTCCATTGCTCTAGGGCAAAGGGATGAACCCTAAGGATCTAAAGTAAGATTTGTGATATTAGTTGGATTTCAATGTTGCTAGAATTGCTAGAGGTTATATTGTGATTAGATTATTACGAATAGCTAGGAATTTCCATAGGATCTTAAGAGCTCGAGAGAGGATCTTGATCTATGGAAAGTTCTAGTTATTCGATTTAGATCTATAATCGAGATTCACTAGATTTGGTGTGCTAGAACGACCAAAGCTAGCATCTTTATTATATTTCTATACTTATATTCGTTTGCACGACGGTGAAACGAGTACGAACTATCACGATCTAAATCCAAACTTAAGTTGCGCGAGAGCGAGCTTGGGTTGGAATTGGGTATAATTTTCGATCTTAATGCTAGTATTTTGAACTAGGCTTGCGAGAGAGCGATGCTTTAGTTTAGATTGTTATAGACTTTCGTAGCATGAGAGCGTGTATTGGTTCTCTATTTAGTTACGACAAGTTCAGCTTAAACCCAAATTTAGTAATATTGAGATTCATAATTCGCATTGATTACTTGAGATCTATTGTGGGGATTCCCAAGCCCTAGACATCTTTATATATTGAATTTATATCGATACTTGAACGATTATGAAACTAACTCTTTCGAAACTAATTTTCCACCAATACCTTAGTAAATCATATAGATTACCATCATTAGTTCCTCCCTATGATCGATACCTGCTTGCCACTAGACCGTGCGCTGGCGATAAAACTACATTGTTTTCGGAGTTGTATTCCGGAACGACCAGTATGTCGACAACCAAACCATGGATGCATGCATATGATTTTCAGTCAAAAAATGCAACAACATCATTAATGGTTAGATCTAATAATAAATTAATATTATATTATATCTAACCATTATAAAACCCCCTTAAACCTTCGTTTCATCTTCACAAAAACATAGTCAACCCCACGCTCTCTCTCGATCTCCTCGTTCCCTCACCCATATTCTCTTCACGCCAAGGTCGCTGCTGCTCACTCCTCTATGCTCCAAGATTGC
Organism: Scilla litardierei; assembly: GCA_030789695.1. Classification (NCBI taxonomy): domain Eukaryota; kingdom Viridiplantae; phylum Streptophyta; class Magnoliopsida; order Asparagales; family Asparagaceae; genus Scilla; species Scilla litardierei. Next base: position 104,390,082 of record CM061134.1, on the reverse strand, counting down.
CGCCGCCATTGCCTTGTGTCGGCGAAACCCTGGTCGAACCCCCACAAAACACACAGACCCCTCTTCCATCTTTCGTCTCCATCGGGCCACCCGACACCATTGGCTCCATCGAGTTACCCCGATCCCCCAACATCGTCAACCACATCCACAGTCAGCCCCTCCGACAGGAGCTTCACCGCGAGCTCCATAGCCCGCCTCCCCTTGCCGCTCAAACCCACCAGCGAGCCAAAGATCATCCGGCTGCCGTCGTCGCTGTTGGGCCCATCTCTATTGTCTCTCCGACTCCTGCCTACCGTCACGACTGCCACTGCCTGTCGCATCGCGCCCTACGCCCCGTCTACCATCCGCAGCCCTCCGCTGTCAAGGAAACCCCATGTAGCCGTCGAGAGGGAGGGATGGATAGATAGATAATAGAGAGTAAATATGTTAGTATAAAATATATAGTAGAGTATATTATACTAAATATATAGTATATTATTATAAGATAAACATTAGTTAAATCATAGTAAATAATACAGAGATCAGAAAAATACACTGAGACCACCAGAAAATCCAACGCATCTTAACGAACGCATTGACGCCAGTTTCATTGCGATTAGGCAAGTATTTTTCTCCTGCAATGAATTTTTGAAATTAAATGCTATTTATGCTATTTCGCTAAAAAATTATTCCAATCAATTTTCACGTAAATTGATATACACAAAAATATATATGGTATACTGCTAGTTGAGATGTTTAATTAGACATTTTGTGTTTAAAATTACGATGTGTAGTTTTCTCTAAATAAATCATTGAATATCTTTAGAACTTCATTTTTATAATTTTAAAATTAGTTTTTAGCTATTTAAATTAAGAATAATAATTATAATTGTTGAAAAATTATGAAAAAATTCATGTTATGCTTAAAAAATTATTTCTTGCCTAGATTTACATGTGTGCTTCATTTTAAATGTTTTTGAATTTGTTTTATTTTATAACTGCCTAATTCGATAATCGTAAAATGTTTATTTATGAGGCTGGCAACTTGTTACTCTCCTTGAAAAATTATATTGAACTACTATATGAACTCATGACATACTGTGGAAGAGTTAGAGGCATCTGTTATGATCCAACTGTACAGAAATGATCATATGACTGATGGAAATAGAAATATACGACGATGCATACTATTAAACAATAAACACTTACTATTGACCTGGCACTTGACTTGGTATGTGGGTATTGGAGTAGTATATTGTTACAGAGGATACAAGAGTTACTGGATCCACCATATGGCTTCACCTTTACCCACACTAATGAAGGTAAGCAACTTGACTGTCCCCTTAGGGGATTGGTGAGTAGCGACATAGAAGAGCTCCTGTTGGTCGGCTATTTTACTCACATATTGTACTCTTGGACATTGACTTAGCACTAGAACTGATGGTTACCAAATCTTGATTTAATGCGGTTTTTTCATCATATGTTACAAATGCTATTAACTGTTTTGACTGCAAGTTAGAATCACATACTGTCTTTTCATATCAAGTTTATCTTGTACTTAATATGCATGCCTACATGTTAGTGATACACATGAAATATGATATGCAGCTTCCTTTAATTATATGTTGATAAACAGCCATTATTTGAGTAATAATCTCAAATAATGAAGATATTGGTTAACGATACGGGTTGTTCCATCATTATCAGTATTACAGGTGCAGTAGATAAAATATTCAATGGTTAGTCCTATATATGCTTTTTCACTAAAATTGGCTTTTTCATTAAATTCAATATTTACTCTATTCATGCCATAATATATTAAATTAATGATATTTTAAGGTTAACTAAAATAGATGAACCTATAACTATATCGATCGAGCAAAAGTTGATAATCGACGTTCTTAAAATTGATCCTCGAGCCGGTGTCTAGGATCGTTTGGTGTCAAGGCTGGATCACCTTAGTAGGGCTTGCCCTATCTAGGGATAGTGGTCCTACTTGGCCAAACCTGACTAGCAGTGTTTGCTTGGATCAAACTGGAATTCCAATTATCATGAAATGCAAACATTGATTATATATGCCCTTGAATTTAGCCTTTTTGTAACTTATATTCTGTTGATGTGCTGCTCTTTTTCATATTATTTATCATGTTGCTTTCTCACCATGTCATTTTGTATAAATCGCGGCGGGACGCCTGGCTCTAAACGAAGCAGCGGGGGTTACCACCACATCCTCTCCCGCTTCATTTCATTCAAAAGGGCGACGACCGATGGCCATGAATGTTGAAAACAAAGCATTTTACGACGGCACTAAATCCTCGTCTGGATTTGAGAAGTGGGTTGCTATTCTCACAGACGAAAAGACTCAACGACAAGTAGACTTATTGCAGCTCAGCTCGTCTGATACGAGCCTAATCTATGGTAGAGCTGGGCTTTTTTCGTTTCTATAGACTCCTAACACGCTACTTGCCTCTTCACTCTTCCCTTAACTATCGGACTCTGCTTGCAGCCCTTCACTGACACAAACCCCAACTACTGACCTGACGACTGGCCTACAGAACAGGCCTGCGGTTTTGTAACACAGATGCTTAGTGCATTTAAACCAAGGAGGAAGAAAAAATAAAAAAACATATTATACTCCCTCCTTGTTTTAAGCACATCGCAGACCCGTTCATGTTCTCAGTCCCAGTAGAATGGGAAGCGAGGGCGTAACATCGATATATTCTCTTGTGCTATAGTTCTAGTGAAACCCGTGACGACTGAAGACTAGATGTAAGCGACACTTTGGGTTGAACCAGTATAAAACATGTGTCTCTCTGTAAAACATGTGTCTCTCTATGTGATTGCCTGATTTTTTGCTTGTGGTTGTTTATCTTTGTACTTTCTATGATTTCTTCACGATCGTATTCTGTTTGTTAAATTATTATGTTTGTTAAAGTTGGAAGGCATGTGTTTCAGGGTGTTTTCTCACTACGGAATGGTTGTTTGGGGGAATGGAGGTCAACGCGCTCGTGAGGATCACGTGCGACCTCGAGGAGCAGGATTCGACTCGTTCGACTTCGACGAAGAGTGTGTAAGCCCGCTCGTTGGCGTGCTGATGGGAATCCTCGACAGGGCGACGACCTCCTTTAGGGCGTAGACGAACGGACTCGGAAGCGAGCACGTTCGGCTGCGGTTTAGCTAGGTGTCGAAGGGTAGTCTCGATGCAGTTGGATCTACTTGACCTGAATAGACGAGAAAGCTCATCAGCAGGGTCGGACCTTAGTTCCGACCAAGTCTCCTCCGATGCCTAAGTCAGAACGGATTTGATGGATGATCGGTGGGATCGGTATGGCTCACGGGGAGGCCAATACGCGAGTCCTCAGGCCGAGCTAAGGAGGAGAAATATAAGGTGTAAGACAAGGTCGTATGAGAGGAATACCTCAGTCCTTTGGGTATCCAGGAAGTGATCCCTTTGTATGTTGTGCCTCGCGTCTCTTTATAGGAGCCTCCCTCTAGCCACGTCTCCTCGATCTCCCCTATCTTGCCCTCATCCTCCGCCTATTAATGGTGCCTTCATGGGTTATGAAGGTGGACGTGATGGGGCCCCTTATTGGTAATTAAAGGGGCACACTTTTAGGGGAGCGGTTAACTCCTGCTGGCGTGGGTCTGCGGTAGCGCCTGCTACGGTCCAAGGCCGGCCCAGCTGTGAGCCTTCGTGGTGGCCTTATCGCTCGGTCCATTCTCCCCGGGGCCGTGGGCTTGCAACACGGACCTGGGCCGTTCGGTTCTGGCCCATCCTCGGAGGGTTGTATCAATTGCCCCATCGCTCGGGCCGTTCGGATTCTGACGGTTTGGTCTGAGGGATGCGATTCGTATGGATGGGATGAGGCACGTCAGTCAAGAAAATGGCATTGAATGAGATTCATCATAGCGTTGTCCGATTTGAAATTCTCTTGCCCCTGGGAGTGAAGTTCGAAGCACCATGCCTCACGGGATGTCGACGCGTGTGTCACAGGTGGATGGCCTATGATGGGGTGAAGGGCATCAGGGGAGCGGTGTAAAGGGTGTCGGTCATCTTGCGGATGGAAGTTCCGCTCTTTCGACGTCGTTTTCTTCTCATCCCATCCCCTGTGTTTGCCCCGAATCTCCTTTCCTCTGCATTATGTCGTCCTCCTCCTCTGCTTCTGGTGCAGGGCGGTCGGCTACTGCCACCGCACATGTTCTGCCCCGGGGGTCGGTCACGGAGATCCGTCGCCACGGGGGTGAACTCTCCGGGGTGCCCTCTGTGGTGATGGAGTGGCCATCGGCGGTTTGCACCACCGCGATTGACGCGTTGCATACTAAATACATTCTCCTCCTGGGTTATGCTCGGGCCCCTGAGATGGACGAGAGGGTCTGCTTCCTGGGCCCTTGCAAAGTCAGAGTGTATGAGCAGAGCTTCTAGTTCAGCTTGCGATTCCCTCTCCACCCCTTTGTTATTGTGCTTCTGAAGGCTTATGGACTAGCCCTAAGCCAGTTCTGTCCCAATGCCATCGGGTCACTGGTGGGGTTCATCGTGCTCTGCTTGCTCAACAGGATAGAGCCGACCCTTCGCCTTTTCGCCCATTTTTTTGCATGACCCACCACAAGTCCGGGGCCTGGCTTTACATCAGTGTCCGTCCAAAGAAGACACTGGTGTTGGGGTTGTCGACTTCAGTAAAGCATTGGAAGGGGGAGTACGTCTTTGTGGGCTTCCCCTTGGAAGTGGATTTTTTGGTCCGATAGGGAAAACAAGCTCACTGAGCCTCGAGTTGGGGGGTCTAACTGATGCTGAGGCTAGGGCGATCGACACCTTGTTAGCCGTCCCCCTTATCGATTGGAAGATCGACGTCCTCTTCTCGGATCATGTCCTGTGGAAGACCGTGTGGCCTATCGGTGAGTCTTCTCAGAATCCAGAGTTCGGAGATTTTATTGAACGAATCTTGCTCAAGTAAGATCGTCTTCTTATCTTGTCCTTCTGTGTAGGCGGGTTCGGTCAGGGCTCTTCTTAGCCCTCTATCCTGGCTACCGTGCCAGATCCCAGCCCGCGGAGGGGGGATCACATTTTAGATGTCTGAAGGAAGCCGCCCATCGGGTCCTCCGGATTGGGCTCGAAGCGGACGAGGGGGCAAGCACCACTGACTCAGGGAGGGGGCAAGCGGAAGAAGGCCCGGGTCCATGCTGTTGCCAAGGGCGCTCCTTCCTCAGGGGCTCCCGTCTAGCCTTGCCAGGCGAAGGATACATGGCCTTGGGGCGGCCCCTCACCTTCTCGCTCGGGACCGCTTTCGAAGGATTACGAGCGGTCCTTGGGCATGTTTAGGTCAGTCGAGGCCGATCTACCGCGGTTCGGGGAGGGGTTACTCGGTCATCGCTTTCCGCTGGGGCTGAAAGGAGTCCGTCTTCTCCGACTGTGGGTAGCGGCTCGGTTGGCTGAGAACTGTTGCCTTTCCCAGGACCAATCCATGTTGGATGGGGTGAAAGGTGACTAACTCACGGCCTTCGTGATACTGGCCAGTGATTCGGGATAAATATTACATATTTAACACCACATTTAGCCTCATTTTGTGCACATATTGTACTTATTTGGTCTCTAATACAATCGTATTTAGAGTACCCTTAATTATTAGAGCAAACTCTTATTCTATGCATAAAACATCAATATATTGATGATTTCTGCCCTTTTTTATTTTTCATGCGAAAATATCGATCTCACGATTCCAACGACTATTTCTTTGTATTTTTCTGATATATGTGCTAATTTCTATGAATTTTTGAATGCAGAATACTATTTAAATGGATAAATACAGCCGAAATACGGTCGAAATACGAAAATACGACGCCAAATTAAGTATACAGCTCAGTGGGTAGGACACATGGCAGCGATCCATGCGTTCCCGCCTGCATCGGACGACGCAGCGAAGATCTACGCGATTCAATCACGACCGTATGATGACAATTGAACGGTTCAAAGCAAGCCCGCAGCGAACTCAGCAAGCAGCGACGTGGCTATCTCTTGGCCATCCGAGGTAAGATCCAACGGCCCACAAACCGACCGAATTAAAAGAGAAGGCGGGCTTCTTCGTGCCACGTGGCACAATCTCGACGTGCTCCCGCCCAAATCAAGCGCTTCAGAGCTATGGTCGACGTAGCATACTGAAGGCCGTCCGATTCAAGATCCAGCGTGTACAATTTAATCCGAAGCATAGTCAGATACACCATGCGGATGCGGGCGTGAGCAGGCGACGATCCGAACCCGCTGGACATGTGTCGCTTCCACAGCGGATCTCGTTTCGATCGGATGGCCAGGATTTGAGGCGGCTGAATGAAGCAGGTTTTGATCGATTTGGATGCGGGTTTTGGACCTGTTAATACCTCTAAAACCCGCAATCTCCTTATATAAGCGTATTTTAGGGGTTTGTTGTGTATTTTGGCGTATTTGGGGCTCTAGGAGCTGTATTTTAGCGTGAGATTTGGAGGCCCTGAAGACATAGGCATGAGCTATCATTTGAAGGAGATCTAGGGTCTATTTGAATAGATTTGGTGATATTTTTCCTATCTTTAGCCTTGTATTTCACGTATTTGGCTTGTATTTGGAGTATTTGTCATGTATTTTGAGACTTTGAACATGTATTTGTCTATGAATATGGTTTATTTTCTCTCCATGCGTGGCTAATCTCTATATGTGTTGGTGTTGATGTAGTTAGGATGTTGTAATCATTGATTTCGATATATTTTCGCCATATATTCACGTTATATTGCGTATTTCATTGATTTCTACATAAATGTTATTTGGGTATGTTATACGGAGACGTTGTCATGCTTGAATCGAATATGATCTTTGCGGACTTATTCGTGATGCAATCCGAGAGGATGTATCGTGACCCGAGAGGGCACGTATGCGTATTTTCTTCATGAAATCGATGATATACGTGATTACTTTTTGGCACCATTTTTATGCGCTACCATACTTTCCAACGTTCTCATACACTTGCGGGGTGAAACATTGAGTTATAGAAAAGATATTAATAATCATTGATTGCACATACCCTAACGAAAGTACTACCAATACATAATCTCCATATTAGTACCTAGTATCGAATTCACCGTAATTATCGTAGGATTCTCTTTTAGTATTTTAAACCATCGACTCCATTACTTTTATATTTGATAGGTGGTTGTTTATTATCGTTTTAGTACACTTTATAAACCGAGATTCGTAATTTTACAGGTCAGTTGTCCCGTGGATACGATCTCACCAGGATTATTACTTCTTCGATCTCCCTGGCAACGACGCCAAAAATTTGACTCGTCTCAAATTGTGTGAGCGCTACTCCCAAGTGTAGGAGATCGAACAAGTAATATTCCTGGTGAGTCCAGGTATCATATCCATGAGACATCTGACCTACAAAATCACGATAATAAAGAGTACTAAAACGATAATAAACAACCACCTATCAGATATAAAAGTAATGGAGTCGATGGTTTAAAATACTAAAAGAGAATCCTACAATAATTACGATGAATTCAATATTAGGGTACTAGTATGGAGAGTATGTTCTGGTAGTGATTTCGTTAGGGCATGTGCAATCAATGATTATTAATATCTTTTCTATAACTCAATATTTCGCCTCGCAAGGGTATGAGAACGTCAGAAAGTGTGGCAATAAAGCGCATAAAAATAGCACCAAAAAGTAATCACGTATACCATCGATTTCATGAAGAAAATACGCACAAGTGCCCTCTCGAGTCACGAACCTTCCTCTCGGATCGCATCACGAATAAGTCCGCAAAGATTATATTCGATTCAAGCATGCACACGTCTCCGTATAACATACCCAAATAACATATATGTAGAAATCAATGAAATACACAATATAACGTGAATATATGGCGAAAAGATTTTGAAATCAATGATTACAACACCCTAACTACACCAACACCAACACATATAGAGATTAGCAATGCATGGAGAGAAAATAAACCATATTCATATACAACTACACGCTCAAAGTCTCAAAATACGTGACAAATACTCCAAATACAAGCCAAATACGTGAAATACAAGGCTAAAGATAGGAAAAATATCACCAAATCTCCCCAAATAGACCCTAGATCTCCTTCAGATGATAGCTCCTACCTCTGTATCCCGGGCCTCCAAATCTCATGCCAAAGTACGGCTCCTAAAGCCCCAAATACGCCAGAATACACAACAAAACCCTAAAATACGCTTATATAAGGAGATTGCGGGTTTTAGAGGTGTTAATGGGTCCAAAACCAGCATCCAAATTGATCAAAACCTGCTCCATTCATCCGCCTCAAATCCTGGCCGTCCGATCGAAGCGGGATCCGCTGTGGAAGCGACACGTGTCCAGCGGGTTCGGATCGTCGCCCGCTCGTGCCCGCATCCGCATGTGTTATCCGAGTATGCTTTGGATTAAATCACAGCTGCTGGATCTTGAATCGGACGGCCTTCAGCACGCCACATCGACCATCGCTCTGAAGTGCTTGATTTGGGCAGGAGCACGTCGAGATTGTTCCACATGGCATGCAGAAGCCCGCCTTCTCTTTGAATTCGGTTGGTTTGTGGGCCGTTGGATCTTGCATCGGATGGCCAAGAGATAGCCACGTCGACGCTTGCTGAGTTAGCCGTGGGCTTGCTTTGAACCGTTCGATCGTCATCGTACGGTCGTGATTGAATCGCGTAGAGCTTCGATGCGCCTTTCGATGCGGGCAGGAGAGCGTGGATCGCTGCCATGTGTCCCGCTCACTGAGCTATATTGTAATTCGGCGTTGTATTTTCATATTTTGACCGTATTTCGGTCGTATTTCTCCATTTAAATAGTATTCTGCATTCAAAAATTCATAGAAATTAGCACATATCTCAGAAAAATACAAATAAATAGTCGTTGGAATCGTGAGATCGAGATCTTCGCATGAAAAATACAAAAAGGGCAGAAATCATCAATATATTGCTGGTTTGTGCATATAATGAGAGTTTGCTTTAATAATTAAGGGTATTCTAAATACGATTGTATTAGAGACCAAATAAGTACAATATATGCACAAAATGGGCTAAATGAGGTGTTAAATATGCAATATTTACCCCGAATCACACTCCCACTAGAGATTTGCTAGTCCCTAGAAAAAAGAGCGATTAAGTCGGACGATTAGTAAAAATAATAAATTCTATCGATCGTTTATGGCATGGCTCAATAATACGGGTTCTAACATGATTTTGACCATCAATATACACGATCCATGAATAAGATCAATCACATGATATTTTCTCTAATTTAATTTGAATAAATAACATGCGAGCATCGTTTTGGACAAGCGAAAGTATAAACGTCGTTACATTCTAGTTTTCTTATTTCCAAAGAATTGGCATCTCAAAAAGATCGTTTAAATCATGGGTATTGAAGTTGCTTAGTTTATTCACCATTTCTTATTTTCTTTTTTTTGACGACTTAGAATGATCCGTGTAACGAGCTTTCAGTTAATGACTCCTAGCCCAGACGACCTTCGTGCATTAGGCTTAGAAGAGCCCCTCGAACTTAATAACTCGAATCATCTAAGTTTTATTTTCTCCCTCTTTGTTTTGGATGCACTCCACATTCATCCATCTTTCGACGTGAATCTCCAATGCTTCTTGAGGCACGAAGACCCGGCTAATTAATGAACTCAAGCGAACAATGCATTTTTTCTTTTTCTCTGTTTTTTCATAAGCAATCAACACCCATTCTTCGAGCATAAACATTAATAACAAAGGCCAAATTCCTCTTCAACTTGAAGACTATTCTAATAAATCGTGTATACTTAAGCTTTTGCATCACAATAGCATGTATGAAATAAATTCAAACTATTTCGAGATATTAATCATGTCATTTGAAAGTTTCCATAAATAGCATATTAACGAGTAATTCCATGAAAGAAAAATAATTAATTCAAGCCATAAACAATTTTTAGAACTCAGCATAATCATCCACATTTGTGGTATGTGAAGGAGTTTTAAATGATGAGAATTGGTGATTTATTCTTTTATTTTTCTTTATTTATAAAAATCCTAAGGTTTCATACACTCCCCCCAACTAAAGATGGACATTGTCCTCAATATCGAAGAGGATACGAGTTTATTCAAAAGCAAACATCCTAAAAAGCATATAAAAAATTTATACTAATGGAAAGAACACATCGTGGTCAAATGGCGGATCACGGATCTTTAATGGTGGAGGAAGTTGTTCTATTTGCTCCTTGCGCTCCTCAGTGAGTATTCTTCCTCCACTCACTTCCTTATGGTCAAGCATCGACACGACCCAGAATATCTCCTCCATGTGTGTATGTTTTTCCTACATGAGATACGTGTTGAATATTGGACTCCCCGGATTTGGTTTTGGATGATGAGCAAACATAAATAATTCATGAACTAACAATTTGTGAGCGCAGTATTGGAGATCGTCGCCAAATTCACGAGAACAATCAAAGCGACATCTCAAGACTTCTCAAAGATCGTATTCATTGCCTAAAGCTTCGTTGAAGCTTTTGGACCGTTTTGCAAGTCATGAAGAATTGATCGAAGCTCTTGAAGACCGTTCATTAAGGTTTTATTTATAGTCTTTTAGCTTCGATCTATAGAATGTTAAGCCTTGAGTATATCTTACAATTCTATCTTCATAACGCTCATATCGTAACTCTAGGATCTTAGTAGAAGTCCATTCTAACTTCCTCGAAGCATCGCGCTTCGATTCGGACTTGTTCGTGCATGTTAGTTGGTTCAAGAAGAAGAACTGACCGACTAGATGGTGATCTAGTCGGTCGGCAAAGCTTCTTGGACCGACTAGTTTGAGTTAATCTTTTCTTGCTCAGTACTGTTTACAGTTAGTCGGTCTACGTTGACTCACCGACCGACTAGTTTGTGAACTAGTCGGTCAGTGATGCTTCTTTGACCGACTAGTTGTGCTTTACTGTACATGCCAATTTTCTCCTAAGCTACTGTTTATCGTTAGTCGGTCTAAGAACGTTTGGTGACCGACTAGTTGATAATCTAGTCGGTCAACATTTGTTCTTGGACCGACTAAATCAATTTGTATTCAGACTATTTGTTTTTGACTCTTAGTCGGTCGAAGTTCACTGACCGACCGACTAGTTGTGAAACTAGTCGGTCGGAAAGTCTTCTTGGACCGACTAGATTTCTAGGTCTGAAATTCTATCTCTTCACCGTTCCTCACTTAGTTGGTCCATGTTGTTTGACTGACCGACTAGTTGATGAACTAGTCGGTCAGTGGTTGTTCTTTGACCGACTAGTTGCTTCAGATTTCTAACCGTTGGGATTTGACCTAACTCGTTTTTATGAGACCCTATAAATACGAACCTTGGTCATTTCTCTCTAGGTTAGAGCTGCCATTAAGAGATTCATTGAGATTGAAAGAGATAGACATTCTCACTCATTTCCAAAGCTCTCTTCCTCACAAGAAATCCATTCTCTCACTTTCTAGATCTAGAATCCATCTTGAGAGAAGTTTGTTCTTGGTGAGCCCTTCAAGCTCTAAGCTTGATTCAAGTCTCCAAATCACTCCTAGGCACCCATTGCTGGTCATTTCTTCGGTGCTAGGTCTTGGTGACTTCATCTTCCTCAAATCCCTCCTTGCACCTATTTGGTAAGAAAACTCAAGGTATAGGATTTTATGGTAAGATTGTTTATTTCATTATAAACTCATTTATATTGCCTATTGATTCTCTCGGTTGTGAGAGAAGGTTGTGATCCCGGATTGTGGGATTCACTATTGCCATTGCATGTATGATTTGATCTTGTGAAGGTTTTTCACAAGATATCATAGTGGAAATCTTGAGTTAGAGTTTCTAACTCAAGTATCCGGAGGGGATCCGGGTGGTTGGGACGTAGGATCACCGGGAACAAGTCGGAGAGACTTGGGTGGATCCGAACCCAGTAACATCTTTTGTTAGCATTGTTGATTTTGTTGTTGTCATCAATTTAAGCTTCCGCAAATTGATTTGGTAGTTGTTTGCACTATAATTAGGAATTATACTCCTTGTTATTTTTAAAGTACTATTCGCCCCCCTCTAGTACTTGTGCAGTAGCTTGTAGGGCATTACATTTGGTATCAGAGCCAGATACTTAGCTATGTCTGCCAACGACAACAAGACTGTGCGTCCACCTTCCGACTATGGCACCTTCAGGAACCGTGAAGGAGCGTCTTCGGTGATGGAAGGACATTCCTCTACGAGGCCTCCATTCTTCAACGGTACCAACTACGGGTACTGGAAATGCCAAATGGAAACCTTCCTCAGGAGTGCATCTCTATGGAGGACCACAATGAAGGAATACGTCGAGCCCGCCGAAGAAGACTTTGAGAAATGGACAACCGCGGAGGTCGCCGCGGAGGTAAGCAATGCCAATGCAATGAACGCCTTGCAATGAGCATTGGAGCCCGAGGACTTCAATAAGATATGCACATGTAAGAGTGCATATCAAATTTGGAACTCCCTCCTCATTCTACATGAAGGGACGAGTAGGGTAAGAGACTCTAAACTCGTAGTTGTTAACAAAGATTACGAAATGTTTCACATGCAACATGGCGAGAAGATGAAGGAGTATTACGCTCGCTTCGTCGACATCATAAACGAGTTGGAGGCTCGCGGCAAATCCTACACCCAAAAGGAGAAGTGTTCGAAGCTTATCGAAGGACTTCCTTCTTCTTGGGAGAAACGTACCTTCGCCATCGAGGAAGGTAATGACATGAATAAGTATACCGTAGTTCAATTGATGGGTACTTTGATGTCATACGAGGTATACAAAGATAGCAAGGTGAAGTTACAAGAAAAGATGAAGTCCTATTTGAACCAAGACGTGTTTGAACCTGTATAGCTCGGTATTGGCCGAGGCCAGGTAATGTTGCATCGCCTCTTCTCGAGCCTCATAATCTCCATGTAACTGGTTGATGATGAGTTTGAAATCGCTAAGGAGGCATACGGAGTCTGCTCCGAGTGCTTGAGCTAGCTTCATGCCATTGATGGCATCCTCATACTTGGTCACGTTGTTGGTGGTCGGAAACTTGAATCGGAGTGCATACTCGATGGTGTTCCCGTCGGGGGACCAGATGACGATGCCGGCCCTGCTCCCTGCCTGGGTCGTCGATCCATCTATGTGGACTACCCATTTATCTTTGTCCCCTGGTTGAACGGTAAGAACGACATCAGCCAAAAGGAAAGACAAGGGTTGAATTATTACCATGTTCGGGTCTGTCCCCTCTGGAGGAATTCCACCATTAACAGTGCATTCGGCGATGAAATCCGTCAGTGCCAGTTCCTTGATGTCTGTCTGTGGCTTGTATTGAAGGTCAAACTCGCTCAATTCCATTCCCCAATTCAACATTCTCCACATCCGATCGAACCTCTTAAGGTTCTGCTCAAGCTGGGAGTCGGTTTGGACCAGGATCGTGTAAGCTTAGAAGTAGGGGTAGAGCTGTCGCGCTGAGAGCACAAGGGCATAGGCGAGTTTCTCCATGGGGCTGTACTGCTCCTCTGCATCCCTTAGGATCCAGCTGGTATAGTACACCGTCTTTTGTACCTCGTCGTCTTCCCTGATCAGTACCTAGCTCACCGCCTCTCTGGTAATGGATAAGTAAAGACTCAGCGATTCTCCTTCCCAGGGTTTGGAGAGGAGTGTGGGACTGCGGAGATATTCCTTCAGCTCGGTAAACGCCCGGGCGCAGCTCTCATCCCATTCTACGACCGTCCTCTTCTCGGGGGGTTTGGCGAGAGCCTTTCTTAGGTCTTGAAGAAGGAGAGAGATCTCTCTGCGGACTTGGACAGGAAGCGTCCTAGGGCGACGATCCGTCCATTCAGCCTCTGCAGCTCCTTGATCGTGGTTGGTTCCCTCATGTTGACCAGAGTCTCGATCTCGTCGAGATTGGCTTCGATGCCACGGTTAGTGATCAAGAAGCCCAGGAATTTTTCAGACCTCGCCCCGAAGGTGCACTTAGTAGGGTTGAGTCTGATGTTGTGTCTTCGTAGCCACTCGAAAGTTTCCCGTGTTAGATCTGGATCCTAGCCTAGAAGGGGGGGTGAATAGGCTAATAAAAATAATTCATGCAACCCACGAATAAGCACACACAGTTATAGCAGCAACATGATAAATAAAAAGCAGACACAGAGTACACATCAGATTTACCCTGGTTCGGTCAACCCTTCGACCTACATCCAGCCCCAAAGCAGATACTAGTATTGAATAGTGCAATAGGTACAAAACCACAAGTTAGAGCACGCTCAGAGCACCCTTTACGTCTCTACACTCGACAGGCTCTCAGTACCACACACAGTGTTTTCTCTCACTATCAATCCTAGTAACACTTTCTACCAGCTAGTCCCAAACTAGCTGGGTCCCACTTGTCCAGCCCCAACCAGGCAAGTCCCAAAATAGTCACAGAAAAATAGGTAAAGTTTCTCCTATAGAGAACGTTACACTAAGACACGAATAAAAGAGTTTAAGGGTTTATAAATGCTCAGTCCGTGTCCGTGTAGGCGTCTCTGTCAATCAACACATCGTCAGCTCCAATCTGACGCAAGCGGTGTCTCAATCCGGCTTCTGGATGTCAAGTTGTGCACTGATCTGTGCATAAAGCAATTGCAGTTCAATCCTTAAATAGTGACTGGTCTGTGCGCTCAGCAACTCCCTTTAAATTGGCGGTCGGTGCGCAGAGCAAATCAGTTCAAATTGAATAAGTAAGAGGCCTGTGCGCAGAGCAACTCCTTATAAACCCCAGCCACGTCAGCTCCGCAATTCGCTCTCCCTCAGAGTTCGTTTTGATTTTGTGCGCATTAATCTCCACCGTCCGATTGCAACCACGTCAGCACGAGGAGCCCTCTCCGCTTTAAACTAGAGCATGCAGGCGTCGAGCTCTTCAGCGACAAGCGACGGTAGTGGTGCTCCGATCAACGACTTCGTGCGGCGCGGCTCTCCTTCGTCAGCTTCGATCTTCGCAGTGGCAAGCGATGATGTCTTCGTCTGTAACAGCGACGGCGGCTTCGACTGCGATTTTCTCGTCGGCGGTGTCTTCTTCGTGTAGCAGCGACAGACTTTGGCCTTCTCTGACGAGATGGCGACTCTCCTCCTCAAAGGCGACGGTGGGTCCTTCAGGAGACGACGACGGTGAACTCGATGACGGCGGGCGACAACTTCGTGCAGCGGGATGTTCTCCGCTTCGACGGCAATGAGCAACGTCTTCTCCGATGGAACAACAACGACGGAACGATGAGTACAGCAGCGCTGAGTTGCAGTCGACGGCCTCGTCTTCGTCAACGACGATCTTAGTGTAGTTCTTTGACAATGGATTCTCCAGTCGACCTAGCGGCGACGGTGGCGGATCTTCGTATCCTCGTTCTCCGACTTTGTCTTCGGCTTACAGCAGCGGGGATGATCTCCTCTTCAGCAACGGCAAGGCCTCCTTCGAGCGAGTCGACATTGGCTCCTTCGATGCTGTTCGTTGCGTGAGTTCTTTTGTTTTGGCTGACCACCCTTTTTCGTTTGATGCCGTACGGTTTTGCTTTTGCCTTGTAGCGAGAAGATGACGGCTTGGAATTGTTGGCTTGCGATAATGAGGGCTTTGATCTTGATCTGTTTAACAATGGTAGAGGAGACTTTCCTTGATGTTATGTTTGCTTGGAGAAAATGTGTCTTGGATGATAACGTGAATGGATAGGCCGTAAGGTTTTTGAAGCCGCAATGTATATTTTTGGAGATGGTTTTTTTTGTATTGGCTTGAGGATGTCAGAACGCACAAGGTTTTTTGTAACTCACACTCTCTCAATTTTTTGACTGCCGCAGACTCCCTTTTAATTTTTATTGCCGTAAAAATCCTATTTCCCTTGGAACATGAACTTATATAGGGTATAGGTTTTTCACTAGGTCTAGGGTTTGAAACAAGTAATTGGGATCTTGGGAGGATATGATTAGATGTTTGAATATGAATTTTGTTGCAAGTCTAGCTAAAAGATTGGATCAAATCCATTTGTAATTCAAATTGGGCTCCATCCCTTTTCCTCTTTGGACCAAGTCAACTTGCTTTGAGCACATCAATCTCTCTCTCCCAAATGCTTTATACTTAGTAATTCCTCCATATGAAGAGAGATATATTGATTCGCCAATCCTGAAACACACTAGCACACACATTAGATATCACGACACGTTTGTCATCATCAAACCAAGAGATCCTAGATCGTTGCATCCAACAATCTCCCCCTTTTGGTGATGAAAAACCCATAAAAGATTTGACCAATAAGTATTGGTGTGCGAAGTGTGTTGAAGGGTGTAATGCAATACGAATCATGGAATGAGACATTCAAGTATTACAACATAACATGCACAACATTATAACAAATATAAAAGCATGCTCCCCCTTCTCTCAAGCTCCCCCTTCAACATTACTTTTCATGCTTCCCCTTCAACAAATAATACCGACATCAAATCTGTCAAATCTTTCTTTTCTTTTATCTCCTCCTTTTGGAATCACCAAAAGTGGATTAATGAAGTCACAAAACTATTCCATGCAAAAACAAACCATTATTAAATGTAGCGTGCAATTTACATGAGTTTTCCAAAAATATACAATTCAAGCCCATAGAATTTCATAACACGACTTCCCACCTTTGTGTAAGTGTAATGATATAGACAATAAAGTGCTAAGGGAGATTCAAGTTCAGAAAATCAACCAAATCAATCCACATTTTCCAATTTTCATGAATATAACTAGGATTGATTTTTCCCACCTCATCAAAGATGAGTTCAAGTTACCAAACCACAAAACATGGCCTAAAAGGACTTTTAAATGTGGAGTAACCCCAAAACATGGCCTAAAAGGACTTTTAAATGTAACCCCAAAACATGGCCTAAAAGGACTTTTAAATGTGGAGTGGCATTGCTTGACGAGTTATATACACCAACACTAATGATTACCAATGTAGCATAAGTTGGATACTCGTGGGTTGTGTATTAGACATGAAGTGTATCCATTTTTCATACGGAGCAATTTTCATTTTTTTTCATTTGCAATTCTTTTGTGCTCAATTTTAATTCATGGCTAAACACTTCATATCCCTTAGAAAATTCATAAATTAATCATTCCTACATTCACTTTCCATTATTCTTCAAAAGAATCTCCAAAAGCACTAAAAAGTCAATTATCGTGAAAGTGCAAATGTAGGCGTAGAAGTCAAATTCGAAATTTATGAGAGATGTCATGGCTACAAAAAAGAGAACAACATGTTCATGTAGCTACAACAATAATGAATTAACTTCTACAAGGGATAGACTTGAACATTCATACAATACCACTTAAGATAAATCATAAAGGGTATTCTTTTCAGCTCAATTTTTTTTATTTTTTTCCAGAAATAAACACATTAAAAAAATCATGCAAACAAGCACACAAGAAGAAATCAATCAAGCACACAAAAAATCTATGAAGGATGCAATGAAATACAAAGAGGGATAGAAATTATACCTTCTCGTCGCTATTTGACGAAGGAGCTACAAGAATGAGACATTGAAAAGTTTGCTCCTCGCCCAATATCCACCTTACCTATATGAAAGGTGTTAAGTGTGACCTTGGAATCCAACAAGGTCCACTAGTGTTAGCCATTAAAAATTGAGGAATCCACACTTGTTTAAACTTGATATTTGTATTCCTAAATTTACAATAATATGATGTATGAGCAACAATATCACAAGTAAAGTACTTTGCATGTAAGTTCTTTGCAATAGAGGGTACATTGTGGAATTTTTTGGATTTTGGCTTTTCAACGTTTTTCAAACCAAATCCAAGTCCTTTTCTATTATTGTCATATAATTGATTCTCTAAAATGGAATCCAACGATTGTTTTCCCATAGAGAATTTCTTAATGGCCACTTCAAGATTAGAAACTTTACATTTTAATTGTTTATTTTCTTCCACAAGCAACGTGCATTTACTTATAAAAGCTCTCTTGTTTTCATCTTCCTTCTTTTCAAATTCAATCATTTTTCTTTTAAAGTCATTATCCATCATGCAAAATTTATCATTAAGCTCTCTAATCACATAGTCTTTTTCAGTTTCGAGCGTAATCAAATCAAGTTTAAGCATGCTAATATCTATATTACAATTGAGGGCGGATTTTGAATTTGTCCTATGTGGCAATGTCACATCAAGTTTTGGAGGGAAATTTTTGGGTTAAAGAAAAATTTGTTGGGAATACACAAAAGCATTGAAATTAGGAATAGCCTTTTAATATTAGGTATGAAAAAAATGTTGTGCATACACACAATCTCATCTTGGGAATGAACGCGAGCTGTGAAAGAATGAACGCGGGAGATGCTGCCAACTCATTGATCAGCATTGCAAAACCCTGTAAAATTTCGATATCATCTGCTGATATTTCAGGGGAAACTAATAATTATTGATGTTTGAGCTGTGAAAGAATGAACGCGGGAGATGCTGCCAACTCATTGATCAGCATTGCAAAACCCTGTCAAATTTCGATATCATCTGCTGATATTTCAGGGGAAACTAATAATTATTGATGTTTGTTTAAAATTAGTGGGCCCAAGATTTTTAAATGAACAGTATCCCAAGGGCACTGGTTATATGTATATGAAGCCATCGTCGAAGGCGCCAGCTAAATTTTTTAACGCTAATTTGTTGTTCCGCGCCTAAGGCACCCGCGCCGAAATTGTTGTTTTACATCGAATGAGTTGTTCTGCACCGAAGGCATCCACGTCGAATTTGGTTTTCTGTGTCGAAGGCGCATGCGCTGAATTTGTTGTTCCGCGCTAAAGGCGCCCGCGCCATTTTTAACGCTGATTTGTTGTTCCACACCTAAGGCACCCGCGTCGAAATTATTGTTTTACGTCGAATTTGTTGCTCTGCGCCAAAAGCACCCACATCGAATTTGGTGTTATGTGTCGAAGGCGCATGCTTTGAATTTATTGTTCCGCGCCGAAGGCGCCTGTACCGCTAAATATTGTAAACTAATCTTTTTTATTTTAAATTTTGGCTTTGAAAAAAAATTTCGGGGAACAAAGATTTCGCATGGGAAAATCTTAAATGAACTGTGCCCGCGGGCACGGGTTATAACTAGTTATTCATCAAGGAAGGGCAAGAGAGACAAGGTGCTTCATCATTAAAACTGGACTTTTCCTTTTTCAAAATGTCAATAGTAGAGTCACGAGCAACAATTTCAATTTTCAGTTTTTCAATCTCTTTAGACATATCATATTCAGATTGTTGCATTTCAAAGCTCTCATTTTGAAAATCATCTATAGTGGATTCAAGCTCTACAATTTTATCTTGCATTTCTTTACAAAGAGTAAGGAGTTCAACTTTACTATCAGAAATTACCTCATCGTGTATTCCCATCAGCGCCATGCATGAGTGGGCTTCGTGTTCTTCCTCCTCACTCTTAGCTTCGCTATCCATATCTCACGTTAGCACCTTGGATTTTCCTTTTTCTTTAGCGACCTGAGTTGTCTCATGTGGGCACTCTCTCATTCGATGTCCTCTTTTCTTGCATTTAAAACAAATCATTCTATTATTAGCATTCTGATCATAAGTTTGCTTAGAAGACTGAAAAAAGTTAGAGCGATTAAACCTAGGTGCCATTTCTGTTCTTCCTTACTTGGTCTGGACATACTTTCTGAAATTTCTGACCATTAGCGCTATGTCCTCATCATCATCTTCACTTTCGCCAGCTTTCAGAGCAAATGGCTTTGTAGCTTTTCCTTTTTCCTCAGGTTTCTCCCTTTCATCAATATTTTGTAATTCAAGCTCGTGGGACATTAAATTACCTATCAAGTCCTCCACCCTCATATGTGACAGATCTTTCGCTTCTTGGATGGCAGTGACTTTAGGCCTGAAAGAGCTTGGCAGTGCTTTTAATATCTTTCTCACCTGTTCAAGGCTAGAATATGGCTTACCGAGCGAGCTAGACTTGTAGACAATGTCGGTGAACCTCACAAACATCTCTAATATGGTCTCTGATGGTAGCATGAGAAATTCCTCGTACTCTGTGCTTAGAAGTGCAAGTCTAGACTGTTTCACCTTTGACGTTCCCTCGTGCGTCACCTCCAAAGTATGCCATATTTCCTATGCAGTTGGACAATGTGAGATACGATTGAATTCAGATTTATCTAATGAGCAAATAAGAGCATTCATAGCTTTAGCATTCAATGAATAAAGCTTCCAATCATTATCATCCCATTTATCATCAGGTTTAAGCATCTCAGTATTTTCAATTTTAATAACATGAGATTTATAGTCTTTTTCAACAATTTGCCCAGCTTTATAATCAATGGAAATCAAGTAGATTCTCATACGATTTTTCCAATAAGCATAGTCTATCCCATTAAATCTAGGTGGACGTGTAATAGACTAACCCTCAGCAAAAGCACTATCAATGTGATCCATGGTCAATCCTAGGCTAGATCCTAAAACCTGCTCTGATACCACTTGTTGGATCTGGATCCTAACCTATAGGGGGGGTGAATCGGCTAATAAAAATAATTCGTGCAACCCACGAATAAGCACACACAGTTATAGCAGCAACATGGTAAATAAAAAGCAGACACAGAATACACTGCAGATTTACCCTGGTTCGGTCGACCCTTCGACCTACGTCCAGCCCCAAAGCAGATACTAGTATTGAATAGTGCAATAGGTACAAAACCACAAGTTAGAGCACGCTCAGAGCACCCTCTACGTCTCTACACTCGACAGGCTCTCAGTACCCCCCACACAGTGTTTTCTCTCACTATCAATCCTAGAAATGCTTTCTACCAGCTAGTCCCAAACTAGCTGGGTCCCACTTTTCTAGCCACAACCAGACAAGTCCCAAAATAGTCACAGAAAAATAGGTAAAGTTTTCCCTACAGAGAACATTACACTAAGACACGAATAAAAGAGTTTAAGGATTTAGAAATGCTCAGTTCGTGTCCGTGTAGGCGTCTCTGTCAATCAGCACGTCGTCAGCTCCAATCTGACGCAATCGGTGTCTCAATCCGGCTTCTGGATGTCAAGTTGTGCACTGGTCTGTGCGTAAAGCAATTGCAGTTCAATCCTTAAATAGTGGCTGGTCTGTGCGCTCATCAACTCCTTTAAATTGGCGGTCGGTGCGCAGAGCAAATCAGTTCAAATCGAATAAGTAAGAGGCCTGTGCGCAGAGCAACTCCTTATAAACCCCAGCCACATCAGCTCTGCAATTCGCGCTCCCTCAGAGTTCGTTTTGATTTCGTGCGCATTAATCTCCGCCGTCCGATTGGTTCTTGATTCCTTCCGCAACAACCAAGTCAGCACGAGGAGCCCTCTCCGCTTTAAACAAGAGCATGTAGGCGTCGAGCTCTTCAGCGACAAGCAGCGGTAGTGGTGCTCAGATTAACGACTTTGTGCGACGCGGCTCTCATTCGTCAGCTTTGATCTTCACATCGGCAAGCGACGATGTCTTCGTCTGTAACAGCGACGACGACTTCGACTGCGAGTTTCTCGTCGGCGGTGTCTTCTTCGTGTAGCAGCGACGGACTTTGGCCTTCTCTGACGAGATGGCGATGCTCCTCCTCGAAGGCGACGGCGGGTCCTTCAGGAGACGGCGACGGCGAACTCGATGACGACGGGCGACAACTTCGTGTAGCGGGATGTTCTCCGCTTCGACGGCAATGGCCAACGTCTTCTCCGATGGAACAACGGCGACGAAACGATGAGTACGGCAGCGCTGAGTTGCAGTCGGCGGCCTCGTCTTCATCAACGGCGATCTTAGTGCAGTTATTTGACAATGGATTCTCCAGTCGACCTAGCGACGACGGCGGTGGATCTTCGTCTCCTCGTTCTCCGACTTTGTCTTCGGCTTACAGCAGTGGGGGTGATCTCCTCTTCAGCAACGGCAAGGCCCCCTTCGAGCGAGTCGACATTGGCTCCTTCGATGCTGTTCGTTGCGTGAGTTCTTTTGTTTTGGCTGACCACCCTTTTTCGTTTGATATTGTACGGTTTTGCCTTTTCCTTGTAGCGAGAAGATGACGGCTTGGAATTGTTGGCTTGCGATAATGAGGGCTTTGATCTTGATCTGTTTAACAA
The DNA here is from genome assembly GCA_030789695.1 of Scilla litardierei. NCBI lineage: Eukaryota > Viridiplantae > Streptophyta > Magnoliopsida > Asparagales > Asparagaceae > Scilla > Scilla litardierei. The sequence goes on along the minus strand of CM061134.1, from coordinate 104,367,997 downwards.
TGGTAGAGGAGACTTTCCTTGATGTTATGTTTGCTCGGAGAAAATGTGGCTTGGATGATAACGTGAAGGGATAGGCCGTAAGGTTTTTGAAGTCGCAATGTATATTTTTGGAGAGGGTTTTTTTTTGTATTGGCTTGAGGATTTCAGAACGCACAAGGTTTTTTGTAACTCACCCTCTCTCAATTTTTTGACTGCTGCAGACTCCCTTTTAATTTTTATTGACGTAAAAATCCTATTTCCCTTGGAACATGAACTTATATATGGTATAGGTTTTTGACTAGGTCTAGGGTTTGAAACAAGTAGTTGGGATTTTGGGAGGACATGATTAGATGTTTGAATATGAATTTTGTTGCAAGTCTAGCTCTAAAAGATGGGATCAAATCCATTTGTAATTCAAATTGGGCTCCATCCCTTTTCCTCTTTGGACCAATTCCACTTGCTTTGAGCACATCAATCTCTCTCTCTCCCAAATGCTTTATACTTAGTAATTCCTCCATATGAATAGATATATATTGATTCGACAATCCTGAAACACACTAGCACACACATTAGATATCACGACACGTTTGTCACCATCAAACCAAGAGATCTTAGATCGTTGCGTCTAACATCCCGAAGATCGGCAACATGGTCAGTGGGGTCCTTGGACTTGACCAGCATGTCATCCACGTAGACCTCGAGGTTCCTCCCTACCTGGGAGTCGAACACCTTGTTGAACATCCTTTGGTAAGTCGCACTCGCATTCTTCAGGCCGAAAGGCATCTTCTTAAAGCAGAAGGTCCCTCGTTCGGTGATAAACGTCTTCTCTTCGTCCTCCAGGTCCATTTGGACTAGATTATACCCGGAGTATGTGTCCATGAAGCGGAGCATCTCGTATCCTGAGGCGTTGTCCACGAGATGGTCGATGCGAGGCAGCGGGTAGCTATCTTTGGGGCATGCCTTGTTGAGATCGGTGAAGTCCAAGCACATTTGCCACTTTGTCGCTGAGATTTTTCACCATCATGACATTGGCCAGCCACTTCGGGTACAGACTTCTCGGATGAAGCCTGCATCGAGCAGGTGATCTACCTCCTCGGAAGCCGCCGTCCTTTTCTCGCCGCCCAAGTTCTCTTCTTCTGCCTGATCGGCTTGAAATTGGGGTCGGCGTTCAACTTGTGAGTGATCACTTGGGGATCTACGCCCGGCATATCGTCGGGCGACCAGGCAAAGATGTACAAGTTGTCTTCCAAGCATCTGATCAATTCGCTCCTCTGGATCGGGTCGAGTTTCAAACCGATGGATATGAACCTACCGCTAATGTTCGTGACAGGAATGAGTTCCGGATCTTCCACGGAAGCGGGTCTCGGACCATACCTTTGGTCAAGGAGGTCCATCGGGTTGCTGTGCCCCTTGTCGCGCTCCGCACCGGTTAACTGGTAGCAAACCTTTGGCTTTGCCGGGTCACCTCTAATCTTTTCGACCCCCTTCGGGGTCCGAAACCTGACCATCTGGTGGAGGGTTGAGACCACGGCCCTTGCCGTGTTGAGGAGCGGGCGACCGATGATCCCGTTGTACGCTAACCCGATCCTTAGCGTTACAAACTCTATCGTCAGGGTGGCCAAGTTGGGTGGCTCCTGGAGTGTGACAGGGAGGCGGATCATCCCAACGATGGATGTGGAGTGGCCCGTGAAGCCCATCACGGGCCTGGAGAAAGGCTCCAAGTCCTCCGCTTGCAACCCCGTTTCTCTCCAGAGTTGACATGAATAGGATGTCGCACGAGCTTCCGGTGTCGACGAGCAGCCGTCGGACCAGGGCTGTGCCAATGACAGCCGAGACGACCAGTGCTTCGTCGTTCGGTGGCTTGGCCTCCTCCAAGTCCTATTTGGAGAAATGGATGGGTGGGGGATAGCCCGGGGTTCCTCCACGATCTCTCTCCATTGGCTCTGCCCGCAGCGCTCCCAGCCCCTCGGCTCGGAATGGGTGTTGAGTGGTGGTGGTCTCGCCTAGGCGATCGTTGGTTGGCCCCAGTGTTGACGTTGCCGTCACCGCGCTCCTACGCCTAGAGGTGTGTGGCTGTGTCATCTCGGGTGTGGATGCTTGACGTGGGCGTTCGTTCTCACAGACGGCGCCAGATGTTTCTAGGTGTTTTCTCACCACAGAATGGTTGACTGGGGGGCTGGAGGTCAACACGCTCGTGAGGATCACGTGCGGCCTCCAGGAGCAGGATTCGGCTCGTTCGACTTCGACGAAGAGCGTGCAAGCCCGCGCGTCGGCGTGCTGATGGGAATCCTCAGCAGGGTGACGACCTCCTTTGGGGCGTAGACAAACGGACCCGGAAGCGAGCGCGTTCGGTTGCGGTTTAGCTGGGCGCCGAGAGGTAGCCTCAGCGCGGTTGGATCTGCTTGACCTGACTAGACAAAAAAGCTCGTCGGGGGGGGGGGGGGGGGATCGGACCTTGGTTCCGACCAAATCCCCTCCGATGCCTAAGTCAGAACGGATCTGATGGATGCTAGGTGGGATCGGTATGGCTCACGGAGAGGCCGATACACGAGTCCTCGGGCCGAGCTATGGAGGAGAAATATAAGGTGGAAGACAAGGTCGTATGAGAGGAATACCTCAGTCCTTTGTGTAATCAGGAAATGATCCCTTTGTACGTTGTGCCTCTCGTCTCTTTATATGAGCCTCCCTCCAGCCATATCTCCTCGATCTCGTCCTATCTCGTCCTCATCCTCCGCCTATTAATGGCGACTTCATGGGTTATGAAGGTGGATGTGATGGGAAGCGCTTTTAGGGGAGCGGTTAACTCCAGCTTGCGTGGTTTTGCGGTAACGCCGCGTGGGTCTACGGTAGTGCCTGCTACGATCCGAGGCCGACACAGCTGTGAGCCTTCGTGGTGGCCTTATCACTCGGTCCGTTCTCCTCGGTCCGTTCTCCCCATGGCCATGGGCTTGCGAGTGATGGCCTGATCGCTCGGTCCTTTCTCCGGCCATGGGCTTGTGACACGGGACTGTGCCGTTCGATTCTGGCCTATCCTGAAAGGGTCGTATCAGCGTGTTATTATCTTATTCCTCCACGTGCTGATCAACGTAATTCACACATGCCGTTCCCAATAGAGGCTTGTCTTTTCGAACAAGAAGCATATATCCCGGCTATCTACATCTCTTTTGCAGGCAATACGTCCAACATCCGAACCTTTTTTCCGCAAGGTAAGCAGAATTTTATTGACCTCCAACATACAAACCTTTTTTTGGCAAGGAAGCAGAATTTTAGTGATGATCAAATACCACTTTATATCTCGAAGTTAATAGACGCAATTCCTTTGCCTCCAATATCCCCATGTTGATCTCAACCAAATCGAGTTCAACACACAAAACAGCTATGACAATTTGAAACAATTTCCAATTTTTACTGCCACAGATGGTAAGAAACAGGGAATGGATTACTGCCTTCAAGGATTCCTGAAAGTAAAAGGGATTGGTCTTCATCTCCTCCATAATGGAAAACGGTCCAATCAGCTCAGAGATCATCTTCTTATGGTCCAATCAGCTCAGTGATCATCTTCTTATGCCGATGTCCTAGGAGCAAACTAGTAGTACCCAACATGAACACGAGGCAATTTGATGCTGTGAATATAGTTGAATTAACATAATCATACAAGTGAATATAACTGAATTAACTTAATCGGACATGGAACTAAATATTTTTACTCGAGAATAGCTCAGGATGAAAGAGCAGCTCCGATCATAGACATAGACAGAAAACTACGCGCGAGACACAGTTGTGCAACTATAGATACAGAAGCTTTTCCAGAACTTACATCGTTTCTTACAGTGGTATATTTTGGTTGTAAACAGCTTTGGACTGCAACAAAATTTTTATGTAAATCAAGGTGCAACTACCTATAGGAATATATACATACATAATAACATACAAAAATTATATTACACCGATGGAGCAAAAGAGACGTATCTGCACAAAAGCTCCCAAAGAAGACAATTAGAGTGGTGGAGGCGGTCGTTCTGTCTTGTTCTTGACTGTCTTGCTAACCGGTAAATATAGTCTTCTACAAAGCCGTGTCGGTGCCCTGCTTGCCTGGTCAAAACCTCTCACACATACAAAACCTACAAAACCATACTTCATTTTTGAGATAAATAGAAATATGTAGAATGTTACCTATTTCAGTATAAGAACTACAAAAACAACATTTTACGAAAGCATGTACAGTTGTAGCACTATCTGTTCACTCCCATTCACTATGATAATACCTTTTGATTCCACCCATGATCGTCATTTATGAAGTTCAAATCCTCCAGTTAATTATTGGATTATAAATTTTCCAGTGTTTGATACATCAAAAGGTTGAACAGTGATAATAATGTAAGATGATGTCGTGTCACATGAAACATTGGGTTACACCATTGTCCTTGACTCTCTCTTGCTAAATATTTGATCATCAATGTAATGTAACATTGTCATATCTCTCTCCCATTTCCCTTAAATGATGGTCCTGGAAGATATGATATTCTAGATAAAAAGACATGATAATTATTTTTTGGATGCAATCCAAAAATTGGATGAGAAACAACCTGATATTCATATAATATGCTTATGATTTTAAATCTGCAATGATATTTTTCCATTAAAAAGAATAATCATGCAATTTTAAGAAGGAAAAGACACGTCGTACTATGGGAAGTCAAACCCCCAACTTAAAATGTCTTTCACGCTTAGCCTAGAATAGCATAAGATCCACCAAGAAAGTTACTGATGTCAAAATTCAAGTACCTGCCTCTGACTTAGGAAATGATGTGTTCTCCGCCAACTAAAGGAACATTTCCATTATAAAAAGCAATTAGTGAAGGGTTTTTACCTTTTTTTGTTAATTGTTATAGCAAATAAGAACATGGACATTTTGTGTTCATGCATTATAAATGCTCAAGTCCTCGTTGGGTGCAACTGTCTACCTTTCCTTGTTTTTAACATCACTGTTTTTCATACATGTCAGGTCAAAGGTGTCGTAAATTATAAAATACAATGTACTGAGATTTTCATGAGAAAAATTCATTTAATTTTAACATGTTTTCTTCTAAAGGAGTATATGTCTATGTTACACAATCACATACCTGAGCAAAAGCATCGTGCTATATGTTCCACTGTTAAACCTAGCATGGACAATAATTCTATGTCAACATCTGATGTAAACCATTATTCTTTTTACAAACTTATTTAATGAATGAAGTTTATATCAAACATCTGAATATTGTTTGTATGGAGGTACCAAAAAATACAGTTTATATGGAGGTACCAAAAATGAAGTTTATTATAAAACCTATGAATATTGAGGTATTACAAACTTTTTGCCAACTTATTTAATAAATGAAGTTTATATCAAACCTCTGAATATTGTTTGTATGGAGGTACCAAAAAATACAGTTCGCTTGGGCAACTTCAATAACCATTCTCTAGGAATATCAATAGGCATATGACTGGACCTATGATCTGCAAACACCTGCAGAAAGAAAAATTCACACATTTTCTTAGTTCATCACAAAACAGCAATATTAAGTTAGTATTTTCAAAATGTCGAATATCATGATTTTACAGTTATTGCCAATAGCAAAGGGATGTACATGTTACCTCATTGACTTGAAAATAAGTGCCATTGAGTGGAAAGCTTCCTTTCATTGCTGTTCTGCAAGGAATCTGTTCGTGGATATGAACACATCAAGATAGTAATCCAATGGTTATAAACTAATATCATAACCATTATAAGTCATATTGGCTACTATAGTGTTTGCGAAAAATGTTCGCACAACAAACTTCTCCCTAACACTATATAAATGATTTTATTAGTGAAATTCTATGTGAAGACAACTTCAAAAGCACAGTACATCATAAACATTCCATGCATATTTCCTTTGCAAAAGCTGAATTTACAATTGTCAAATTGCATTGATGGTTATCTTGCCAATTGATGAGGTATGAACCCTGTGTACCTAACTCTATTTATTTGTAAATTATGACCTACAATGGTAATATATCTCAGATATCATAAGTTTTGGCCATCGAAAAGGTCTTGAATTTTGATTTTGATGCACATATTTTTCCTAGCACTAAATCATCTATACTACTATAGTTAGAATCTATTACCTACTTGCATTCATACTTGTAATATTTATTGGGTGGGTATTTGGGTATATAAACTGTAAACATACCCGTTTGGCTAACTATATATATAATGATAATGCAAAGTAGAGGAATCCTCTAGTCTGTTTCCAAACCCCTCTTTGATTTAATATGGTATCATGATTACTAACATGGTATCAAATCTAATGTTTAGCCCTAACTCTAATCTTGTCATCTTAAAATCATGTTCATCCTGTAGCCCTTCCAACATTGATCCGACTTCGTTGTGACTTCCCTTACATCCATACATCGATTCCACCACTCCACTGCTATTTGAGGGAGATCTGATTTCATCAATAACATCCCCTCAAAGATCCTACCTTCCCAATTCCTGACTCCCTATTCAACCTTATCACTGCCTTCACAGTAAGTACCCAATCCCATGCCAACCTTGGCGCAGGTCCCAGATCCTCTTACCTACCTCATTGAATATCTTCCATGCACTCACTGAACTGAGCTAATTGAGGATCCTCCATGCACTCATTGACATCCAAACCTTCCCAAAAGTTTCCAACGCTCTTCCCAAACTCAACACTCTCCACGAACTTGCCACCGGTTGTAACCACCTTACATCCCCATTGAAGTCCCTATTCATTGCCACAACACCACAGCCAGCTCATTATAAATGATCTCTGTCTTCTCTTCACCTTCAAGCTTTCTTTCTCACTGGCATAGTCCATATCTGTGATGACATGGCCTGATTTGATTAGTTCTGCCTTTTTTTTAATTTAATTAAACTCTCTTTAAAAAAACTATAGCAGAACCTCTCCGCCATATTTTTAAACAATAAAAAAAATCTTTTCTTGTGGAAGTTTGTGTTGTGTTGCCTACACATGATTTCTGCACCCTACAGTTTCTAATGTTACTAACGAGTTCCAACCTACTACTGAGTTCCTGCCTAAGGCTGAGTGTTGTTGCTATTGCAACTACCGCTATCTTGTTGATTGCCTATTGAGCAGTTTTTATTGCTGCTTCTAAAGATCACCTGTTTGTCCTGCCTCTTTCTACTAGTCTAGAGTTTGTTTACCCTAAGACAATCTGCCAAGACGGTAATATTGAATTATCTTCTTTGAGAAAAATTGCATTTCTTCTTTATTTGATCCCGAAAGAAGCTGAAGCATCTCATCAATGATCCCCAAGATGCAAAGTCTGAGGAATATAATGATTTGGTGGTCAGTAACTTTTGCGTCATGACTTGGCTACTGAACAGTATGGAGGAAAAAATGTGTGTTGGTTTGTTATTACAAACTGCAAGGAGGTATGGGTCATGTTCAGAGATATGTATAAGAACATCTCTAGGTTGGTTGAACTATATGAAAAGATGTTCCCTCAACAACAAGGAGATCTTGATCTAACAATTTATTTTACTTAATTGACAGGTATTCTAGATAAGCTAGACCATTATCAGCCTCTCGCTCATATTGGATTTGAAGACTATAGTGTTACTGGTAGGAATTTGTTACGGTTAAGTTCCCAAGTTCCCGTCTAAACTGAATCCATTTTTAGCCAAACAAATGCGAAGCAGATCCATTGTAGTGATTTGGTCCAAATATTTCTTCAATTTTTGCTTGCATTCGATGAGTATATATATACACAGTGTGACCTTATCAGATGTGTCACATATAGTAAAGAGTTCTAATATAGCTATTCTTGATTTTTGGGAAAATTGTAATTAGCCTCAAATGAGGGCTAACCTTCACATTTATATCATCTCTTGTCTTTTCTTTACACACACCCCCAATAACACTCTTTACACACACAATACTCCCCCTCAAGATGAGCAAAAGATATTTATCATGCCCATCTTGTTACAAGCATCCTCTACTCCTTTAGAGTTCAACCCCTTTGTAAGGCAATCAGCTAGTTGCTGTCCAGAAGTAATGTAGGAGATCTCCAACTGCTTCTTGTCCAATCTTTCCTTAATGAAGAACCTGTCAATCTCTATGTACTTCGTTCTATCATGTTGCACTGGGTTGTTGGCAATATTAATTGCTGACTTGTTATCACACAACAACCGCAATGGTCCTTCTCTCAGCAGGTGTAGCTCATGTAGAAGTGATCTCAACCAGATCATCTCACAGGTACCAAGCACCATAGCACGATACTCTGCCTCTGCAGTGGAACGAGCCACCAGATCCTGCTTCTTGCTGCGCCAAGAGACTAAGTTGCCCCCAACAAACACACAGTAGCCCGAGGTCGATCTCCTATCATCTCGGCAACTGGCCCAATCAGCATCACAGTAGCCTGTCACATTCATGTGACCATGACTACCAAATAATATGCCTTTTCCTGGACTATTCTTCAGATACATCAATATCCTGAAGACTGCCTCCATATGTCCAGTCCTAGGATCATGCATGTATCTACTTACCACACTGATAGCATAGGCAATGTCAGGTCTGGTATGACATAAGTAGATAAGGCGTCCAACAAGTCTCTGGTACCTTTCTTTGTCTACTGGCTCCCCTGATTGTGAATGCAACCTATGATTCTGATCAATAGGAGTAACTGCTGGACGACACCCCAACATACCAGTCTCAGCCAGTAAATCCAGTGTATACTTCCTCTGTGAGAGAACTATACCCTTCCTGGACCTGGCAATCTCCAGTCCAAGAAAATACCCCAACTGTCCAAGGTCCTTGACCTCAAATTCTCTTGCCAACCTTACCTTCAAGTGAGAGATTCCCTCCTCCAGTGATAATAATATCATCAACATACACAGCCAGAAGGGTAATCCGCTGTCCTGAATGTCTATAGAATACAGTGTGATCACCATTACTCTGCTTGTAGCCCATGGTGATGACTGCACGCCTGAATCTGTCGAACCATGCCCTTGGAGATTGCTTCAGCCCATACAAAGACTTGTCCAGTCTACACACCTTTCCCATCGTCTGTTGTGTGCTAAAGCCAGGTGGAACCTCCATGTATACCTCCTCCTGTAAGTCTCCATGCAAGAAGGCGTTTTTTACATCCAACTGATGCAATTTCCATCCAAAATTCGCTGCACAGGATACTAGTACTCTCACAGTACTCATCTTTGCCACTGGGGCAAATGTCTCATCATAATCAATCCCATAAGTCTGACTGTAGCCCTTGGCAACCAGCCTCGCTTTGTACCTGTCCACCTTCCCTTCTGGAGTTTGCTTTATTGTGAATACCCACTTGCAGCCCACAGCTTTCTTCCCCGCTGGAAGTGAGACAAGTCTCCATGTCTTGTTCTTCTCCAGTGCTTCAAGTTCTTCGAGCATTGCTTTCTTCCACTGGGGATGTTGCTTTGCCACTCGCCAATCACTTGGTATGGAGATAGACTGTAAGGATGCAATGATAGCCCTATATGCAGATGTAAGAGAAGCATATGAGACATGATTAGCAATATCAGTCTCATATCCATACCGTACAGGAGGCCTGCCGGCATTGATACGAGGCTCCCTACGAGATGCAAGTGGAAGATCTAAACTAGAGGAAGGCAAAGAAAGGTTACCATCCGTGATAGGAGAGGAAGGCAGTGAGGAAGTCGGGACTCGAGCAGGCGTGATAGACTGATCAATCTCGACATGTGGCTGTGGAGCTAGTGGTTCTTCAGTGGGGAAGATGTCTTCTTGTTGTTCTCCATCGCCATGACTATCCTTCTGTCTCCTGCTATATTTCCTGCCGTACAACCTGTCTTCCTCCTCTTCCACCAAGGTCCTTTCCTCCTCCCTGCTATCAGGACCAGTACCAGTAGGCCCGACAGGACACGGTATAAGTCCAACCACTACCCTCCTGTCATCAGTCTCCCCCTCTCGACCAACTCCTCCTGTGTTTGGAGAGGCACCAGTATCAAATACTGATGTAGAATCTGTCAGTCCTCCATAAAAAGGCTCAGTCTCCCTGAACGTCACATCCATACTCACAAACAGCCTTCTTTCTGAGGGACTCCAACACCTATAGCCTTTCTGATTTGAAGGATACCCAACAAATATGCATTTAATTGCCTGAGCATCCAGCTTCCCCACAGAAGGTCTATGATCCCTCACAAAGCATGTGCATCCAAACACTTTTGGTGGAACAACAAAAGTGTTCTTTCCCATAAGAATCTCACATGGAGACTTCATACCAAGGATCCGCGAAGGCATCCTGTTGATGAGATAGGTAGCTGTCATCACTGCTTCACTCCACAATATCTTAGGTACATTCATGGTGAGCATGAGTGACCTAGGTACCTCCAACAAGTGTCTATTTTTCCTTTCAGCGACTCCGTTCTGTTGAGGGGTGTTGGGACAAGTGGTTTGATGAGTTATCCCACTCTCAGATAGATAAGATGCAAACTCCTTATTTACATACTCTGTCCCATTATCCGTTCTCAAGACACGGATCTTGGCCTCATACACATTTCTGACACTTCTATGGAAGTCCTGAAAACACTTCAACGCTTCGCCTTTGTTTTTCATCATATAAAGCCATGTCATCCGAGAATGACAATATATGAAAGTGATAAACCACCTGAACCCACTTACTGAAGTCACTGGACAGGGCCCCCAAACATCTGAGTGAATAAGATGAAACCTCTCTACACTCCTCATCCCCACACTAGGATAAGATGTCCTAGTGTGTTTCCCAAATTCACATGCATCACATTTCAAATTCATTTCATTCACTCTATTCAAAATATCGGGATACATTTTACTCAAAATATCAAAAGGCAAGTGTCCTAACTGACAATGTAATAAAAGTACATCCCTTTCCTTTTCTCCACCAACGACAGCCAGTGCAGCATCCCCACTAGCTCTGTCAAGGTACCACAGTCCATCACGCCTGACGCCAGTCCCAAGCCTCCTCCCAGTCTTCCTTTCCTGCAACACACACTGAGTAGAGTCAAAAGTAATGCTACAGTCGAGATCATCAACAATAGAGCCAACAGATAAGAGGTTGACTGGAAATGATGGGACGTGAAGGACTGAAGAGAGGCATATGGAGGGAGTGCACTGAATAGTGCCAATCCCTCTAATGGGTTGGGATGTGCCATCAGCTGTCTGAACAGTTTCATGAATGGTATGTGATTTATACGTGGAAAACTGTCTATATGCACCTGACACATGACTAGATGCACCTGAGTCAATAATCCACTCTATATGATCTCTACATGAAAGGGCTAATTGGTTACCTGATCCTATGTGAGCAAAGTGGGCAAAGTTACCAAATGGCGAAGCAACATCTCTAGTCTGGTCTGCATGACTCTCCGAGCTCTCAGTAGTAGACCTGGACTGTCTCCGCTGCTCTAGATCTGACGCCTCAGCTGGCTAGCCTCAATCAGCACTGTCTCCTGTCGTCCATCAACAGTAGCAAAGTTGGCCCGTGGGCCGCCGCGACCTCGTCCACGGCCTCCACGGCCCCAACGACCTCCTCCTCTGCCTCCTGTGCCACGTCCTCGTCCACTGCCCTTCTATGGGCAGTTAAAGCTCAGGTGCCCCTTCACCCCACAGGTGTAGCACTCTCGATCCTCGCTCACTGCTGCCACTGCCGGTACAGCCAGTGCAGCCCGAGTGACCTGAGTACCCTCATCCTTCATAACTCTCAGTCTAGTCTCCTCCTGTGCCATTGCAGCTATGGCCTCCTCCAGAGATGGGATGGAGGATAGGTGACACATACTCGCCCTCCTGACCTCAAAGTCTCCATTTAGGTTCCTCAGAAAATGTGTCACACGCCTACGCTCCACCCACTTCCTGTGTATCGCAGCACTCCTAGGATCAGGCAGATCAATAGGGTCATAGTGGTCTAACTCTGACCACAGCCTTTTCAACTCCGCAGAGTAGGCTAGAATAGACATCTCCCCCTGCTTCAAGGTGTCGACCTTGCCCTGAACCTCCATCATGAGCATCACATTCCCTGCTCCAGAATACATTTTCTCCACCATACTCCATATCCCCGCAGCACTCTCTATGGCCTCCACCATCCCAGCAATGGGTGGGACCATCAATGTCATCAACCAAGCAGCCACCAGTGAGTTGGTGGTGCTCCAGACTTTCCAATCATCACCATCCTTATCCACCGGTTCCTTACATGAACCCAGAACGACGCCTTCTAACCCCTTTGACTTCAGGATGAGAAGCACCCTCCTGGACCAGCTGAGGTAATTCTTTGTCCCTTCCAATTTCACATCATTGGGCATCAATTCCAGCTTCTGCACGGGTCGTGAAGGCGTCGATCCACTCGAGGATCCCAACTCCTTCGAAGCAAGCAGCTTCGTTATCTCTCCAATGAAGGCCTTCATGTCAGCTGAGGTAAGATTGTCCCCCATCTCTCCAGATCCGCAGATCTACTTCTCCTCCTCCTTTAGATCTCCTTCGTGATCGGTCTCACCACAGACTGCACCTCATCAGAGTTGATGATCCTTCCGAGATCCGCATTCGTCATCTTGGATCGCGGCAGCACATACCCAGTCTTCTTCTAAGCTGCCTTCTCAAAGGTTCCAAACACTGATTCGAGCTTCTCGAAGGCAGATTTGGTCCAGATGATGAACCTACCAAGGTGACCACCAGGCGCCAGCTTCAGAATGTTGAGGCGCCCCCCTTTTTGTGTGACCTCGATTTGAGATTTTGTGTTTGGAAACGGGAGCGGCGATCCTCTCCGATCTCTTGACAGAGATCTTGATCCCGGTCGCGGCGGTGATTGGGATCGTGTTCTCGCTGGTACAATGGTTCCTCGTCTCGAAGGTGAAGATGTCGCCGGAGGCGCAGTCACCGGCGGCGCACGGGGCGAAGAAGAATGGGTACGGTGATTACCTCATCGAAGAGGAGGAGGGGGCTCGACGTTCGCCACCTCAACGCCCGGAATGTTCCGGAACGCCTTGACAATCTTGGAACCCTCGGTTCCGTACACAATCAGCGGGCCCTTGCGAGACACAGGTGCTTCTCGAGGGCAGTGGGGCGTTGAAGCGTTCGCAGGTGGCGGCGACGGCGGGCGCTGCAGCAAGCGGCGGCTGCGCGTGCGGGCTAGGGTAGTTTTAGGGTTTTAGGGTGTTTAGCTCTGATACCATCTTGATTTTTGGGAAAATTGTAATTAGCCTCAAATGAGGGCTAACCTTCACATTTTATCATCTCTTGTCTTTTCTTTACACACACACCCAATAACACTCTTTACACACACAATAGCTATTGAGGCCACGATATAGATATGGACTTGGACGTGGGCAATTGGATATGGACCATCAGTGAAAGACGGAGATCACGGTCCTACTTACTCCTGGACGTGGTCTTAATACTGGTTATGGCTTGACTTGAGAGAAGGTCGCGACAGTATATTCATTGTAGAATGTCTGTCGCATATTCATTGTAGAAGGTCTAAAGGAGCTAGAGAAAGTTGAGATAATTGACTAGGGCTCAAGTATTCGGGTCATCTCTATCTTCAATCTCAATTACTAAGGTTCAAACCAAACAGTATAAATTTGAGAGGCTTCTTCTTCATTAGCTTTTTCGATCGAATCAATTAATACACTTAGCCAAACCACGGTTATAGGTTTTGGCCGATACCCCGGGTATCGGCCATTTCGTTTTGGTCTCAAAGGGTAAGGAGATGGAATCGCCTCATTTTTCGCGATATCAATTGAAACTGGGTTTCTGCGAGTATCAGTCCAAAGTCCAAACTAACCGAAACTATACGGTTTTGACAAGAAACCGAAGAAGAAGACTAAGAGAGCGGAGGAAAAAAATTAAAATTTCTTAAAAATTACATGTGATCAAGATAGTTCATACCTCATGAGTGAACATGAAAATCACCATGAATACATATTGATTTGCTTGTGAAAAAATAGTAGAAATAGATTACTATAAGAATCTGGGCATTACAATTTACACCCAATAACAAGAACAGGTGGAAAACATACCTGATGGGAGCTCCAAAACACTTCCTCTAAATTTCATTCAATTACTTGTTGAGTATTGGACTCCCCGTATTTGGTTTTGGATGATGAGCAAACATAAATAAATCATGAACTAACAATTTGTGAGCGCAGTTATGGAGATCGTCGCCAAATTCACGAGAACACTCAAAGCGACATCTTAAGACTTCTCAAAGCTCGAATTCAATGCCTAAAGCTACGTTGAAGCTTTTGGACCTTTTTGGAAGTCATGAAGATTTGATCGAAGCTTTCGAAGACCGTTCCTTAATGTTTTTATTCATAGTCTTTTTGCTTCGATTTATAGAATGTTAAGCCTTGAGTAATTCTTACATGTCTATCTTCATATCGCTCATATCTTAGAGCTAGGATTATCTTAGAAGCCATTAGAAACTTTTCCGAAGCCTATCGCTTCTTCCCTCGGCTTCTAGTGCATCTTAGTTGGTTCAAGTAGAGTCACCAACCGACTAGATGACGATCTAGTCGGTCGGCAACTCTTCATGAACCGACTAGATGTCCTAACTCATTTCAGCTCAGCCATGTCGATCAATTAGTCGGTCAAAGAAGGTTCACCGACCGACTAGATGACGATCTAGTCGGTTAGGAATCCTTCTCAGACCGACTAGTTGCGCTTGCCTCTGTACAGCCTGAGTTACTGTTTACAGTTAGTCGGTCCAAGAACATTCATCGACCGACTAGTTGTGAAACTAGTCGGTCAGCATTTGTTCTTAGACCGACTAGTGTAAGTTGTATTCGGCTTCGTGCATTTCACTCTTAGTCGGTCAAAGCACACTCACCGACCGACTAGTTGGCAAACTAGTCGGTTGGAAAGTCTTCTTTGACCGACTAGTTCATGTTGCCTGGAAATCACTCTTTTGGCTGTCGAGCTGTTAGTCGGTCCATGTTGAATTACCGACCGACTAGTTGATGAACTAGTCGGTCAGTGATCCTTCTTAGACCGACTAGTCTGCTTCAGATTTAGATCCGTTGGAGTTTTGAAAGCGACGTTTCTTTCTCTCTTTTCCCTTGATCCTTTAAATACCTGAAGGGGTTATTTCATAGGATCCAAGGCTGCTATTTCCAGAGTTCTATTGATTCAAAAAGAGAAGCTTACAACTCTCATCTTCAAGCTCTCCCATTCTCAAGAATCTCTCCCTCACTCTTATTCCTCAAGAGAGATTCATTGATTGTGAGCCTTCCAAGCCAAGGGCTTGATTCTAGGTCATCCATCTCATCCCTAGGCTTCCATTGCTGGCCATCTTCTTGAAGCTAGGGTTTGGTGACTATTCCTCCATCAAAATCCTCTTTGCCCTAATTTGGTAAGAAATCTCAAGGCATAGGTATTTTGTTGGTAAGTATTTCATTTCAGTTATATTTGAATTGTATACTCTCGGTTGTGAGAGGTTTTGCGTGATCCCGGGTTGTGGGATTCACGGTCATCGATTGTAGGTCGTTTGCACTTGTGAGGTTTTCGCAAGTGGTCATATTGGAAATCTTGAGTTAGGGTTTCTAACTCAAGTATCCGGAAGAGATCCGGGTGGTTGGGACGTAGGATCACCGGGAACAAGTCGGGGAGACTTGGGTGGATCCGAACCCATTAAACCATTTGTTTGCGTTTGCATTTATTCTTGTTGATCGTTGTTATTCCGCATTGTTGTTTGTTAATTGCACGATAATTAGGAATAACTCTCCCTATTATTTAAAAGTACTATTCACCCACCCTCTAGTACATGTGCAGTGGCTTCCCAGGGCACTACATTACTTTGGTATGGCGGATCATCTTTAACCTCATTCACAATTTAATTCAGAGGATAGAAATAAATTTTATTCATAAGAAAACTAGATTCGAATTGATTTGCACCTTATCGTGTTTTTTATTTCTTCAATAAATCGATCATATATGTTCGAATCCTCGAATTAAGCGCTGTCGAGATTGAGCACCGTTGCTGTCAAAATCCATTGTTGCTCTGTGAGAGATTTCAAAAACTATAGTCGAACTACGGAAAAAAGGAAACTGGCCAACGCAAATCGACCTCTAAAACTATCGTAAATGTCAAACTTGAAAAAAAATTAAGTTGCTAAGTAAAATGTGTAATGTGAATAGCAGACCCCCCTAGTAGGGTGTATGCTCACAGCCAACACGTGGGGACACGTGTTGCACGAAGAGGGAATCAATTGGGTTTTTTCATTTTTAATACCAAACATTTATATTGGCAGTTTGCACTTCAAATATTTACAAATATTTATATTTGTATTGTTATTATTAATTTTACTTAACAAATATTAACTAATTTTACTCAATAATATTAATTAATAATATTAACTAATTTTAATGAAATATTCTTACATAATAACCGTATTATAATAGTTAATAAGTTTAACTAATAATAATTGTTAATGTTGATTTATTACTTTTTAATTTTTTTGTTATTGGACTGGATTCAATTCTTAATTGTTAATAATTTTACTTAGCTAATAGTAATGTTAATAATTCTTAATTGTTCATGTTAATACTTTTACAATACTAATATTAATGTCAACAATTATTAATTGATATAGTTAATAATTTTACTTAGCTAATTTAGACGTTAATACTTAATAATTCATAATTGTTAATATTGATAATTTTACTTAACTAGTATTAACTAATGTTAATTGATAATTTTTATTATATTATTTGTTATTAGGTAATTGTTTATTTTTTGTAACTTCTTATCGTTGATTTAAATAATGTTAGATATCTACAATTTAAGTTTTCAAAATTACAATGGAGATTATCTTTGCAATGCGATAATAAACTGACAATTACCCTTGAGATAATTTAGTAAAATAGTTGATATCATAATTAGCTTACTAAAATAGTTTTACTTCACTAAACAATTACCCCTTTATATGCAAAATTCAGATATAAATGGATAATTAAGATATGTCTCCAAAACTTTTAAAGAAAAACAGTTAAATATTGGTAGGGCTTATGGTGAACTGGTTGGAAATGACCATATACATATAATATGCAACTAATGCCAAAAAATGCATGGAGTCGTGAGTCGCATTAAGGAACATTTGGTGGAAATTGTTGGGAGTGATGACATTGTACTGAAGCAATAAAAGAAGTGCGAGCAGAGATGAGTGCTCATATATTTGCCAAGTGGAACGAAAAGCAAATATTAAAATTTAAGAAGAGAATGTAGAAAGAGTTAAAGGATAGGCCGAGGAGCAAACTTGGATGAGGATGAGGATGAGACCGATGATGGGATATATTAGAAGAGCATTGAGAGCAAGTGGTAAGAATTTGTCAAAGAAGAAATAAGAATTGCTAGTAAAAGAATGGGAGCATGATCATCTGGTAAGAAAAATTCAATATGGTTCATGTTGAACCTATTGGTAGATGTCCGGTCTTCTAAAATGTGGTTCCATTTGTGCTGAACCTACCATTATACCATCTGGTATTCTTAAATTTGCTTTACGTGATGCTAACCTGTTTACTTTAAAGCAAGGCAAAACCCAGACAACTATAAAGGCTATAAAGAAGGGTTTGAAAAAAACCAACTTTCTCAGTAAACATGTAGCTAAATTTATATAATACAATCGTATTTCACACAATACGACCAATAGTTTATATTACAAACCCACGACAGATGCTTTCGCAGAAGTATGTCATGGCAATCCTCAACCCACTGCATAGAAGCTTTCCAGCACCTACTTAGACCTGCAAGTTAAAGTGACCAAATCTTATGTTAAAACTTTTATAACTATTGGGAAGAATATAGTTGCGCAATCATGTGTGATGCTGGGACAATATAGAATAGATGGAAAATTATTAATTTTCTTGTATATTCGACCTACGATGTAGTGTTCCTTGACTCAGTGGATGCAACCGACAACATTCAGAATGGTCCATACATATTTAACTCGATGAATAAATATGTAGATATAATTGGAGAGCGTAAAATAGTCCAATTAGTTACTAATAATATAGCAAACTACAAATCAGCTGGACAGATGTTTATGCAAAAAAGACATCTATATTGATACCCATGTGCGGTGCATTATATTGATTTGATATTTTTCGATGTCAAAAGAAGATATCAAAAATATTATCACATAAAGTCAAATTATAATAAGATTTATATACAACAAAGATTGGGTGCTCAGCTTGATAAGAAAAGAGACATGTGAAAAAGAGTTGATCAAGCCCGCAATCATAAGATTTACAACCCACTTTATTACATTAGACATTATCTATGTGCATCAGGATGATTTAAAGAGAATGATCATATCAAGAGAATGGTCCGAAAACTTTTCTAAGCTCAAACCAAAAGATATGATTGTTACCACTAACGTGTACAATATGATGCAATGACTTCTGATAAGACATCTTTAATATTATCATTGTATTTGAACGGCTAGTAAAAGTTCTAAGAATGGTCAACAGCAATGATAACGCTAAGATGTGTTATCTTTACGAGGTTATGGACTAAGTGATAGAAGAAATAAAAAAGAATATTAGTAAAGGATACAAGAAATGGTGAGACATTTATAAATAAAAATGGGATAAACAGCTATATCAAAACATTCATGCAACTAAATACTGTATTTTTAAGGTAATGTGATACAGAGCATTTATTTACATGTAATTCAATCACATGTTATTTTCTCAATCCTAGTTTCTAATACTCCATTAGGGTAATAGATGACAACAAGATGCTGGTTAGATTTAAACATATAGTTGAGAGATTGGATCCAAACATACTGAAGCAACTTGATATAGACAGAGGCATATAATTTTCAGATATTTTTATTTTGATTTAGTTTCTTTCTAAAATTATGCATGATAATTATATGTGGAGTTATACATGATGAATGTTGGTCATTCAGCTCCTAAAAGATACATATGGTTAACAAAGCATGTCACTCCAATATACATAAGAAGCTTAGTGTATTGTATATTTACATAAACTACTTTAGATTTTCTGACAAAAAAACTTTTGTGGCTGAATGATGGTCAATCATTAAAAGAGCAAGCTTCAAATCTTATGTGTTTTAAGGCAATCAATCTCATCTTCAAACTTGAATAAAATTGAACCACGTTCTCACTCATTCACACCAGGACAAGGAACATGTTAACAATAAAAATCTTAAAAATCTAGTTTATATGTATTAAAATATAAGGCGAATACAAGACCCTGTAAGAGGATAACTGAAGATCAACAGATTGATTTGGATCAAATTTTTCACAAGGTCAATCCGTTGGATGAATGTACCAAAGAGACTGAAAACATACTGCTCGATGACAGAGACAGTTCTTAGTTAGACGAAGCACTTGCGAAAGCAGAACGGATAGAAAGAAATTAGCCGCGACAAAGTTAAAATCAAATGAATCGCACATATAAGCAAAAGGCAGTAGTTCAACGAGAGTGATGATGATTCATCTGTCGATAAACAAGTTCCTACAGAAGGAGGTTGGGGTGCTTAAGAATACAATTGTCCTTCTCAAAGAAGTGGGCACCATGCTTTGGGTAAGGAGATCATGATAGGCAACGTCAAAGTAAAAAAGGAAGAATGATACCTACGGTTGATAATCTGATCCCGGTTATCAATGTTCTGATTATTATGGAGGTTATGATAATCCTATGGACCATATTCCAGTGAATACTTCGGCAATCATGACAATTATTACACACCATACAGATATTCTGATGTCTATATAGATTATGATAGTCATTACATGAATGTTTCAATTACCAATGAGTAGTCTAGAAATCAAGTCAATCATAACACACCTTTCAACGAGCAAAGCCGGTCCTTCGAATATGATAACATGATGATAACAAATTACTACTCTGCACAACCAGATGATAATGATTTAGCATGGAATTTTTATCTTTTGCTTTGTTTTCTTTATTTTTTGTATCATAAGGTCAGATTTATGCCTAATCATTTTATGTTATTATTTTATAATAATAAAATAATAAAGAACTGACTGGTGTCCTAGACAAGTTTTAGCTAAAAAATTTATACAACTATATATCTATTATAAATTATTGGTATAAAATACTATATAGCTATATATATCATACGTAACAATAGTGTGTATATATAACCAAATCTCAGAAACCAAAACTGATACCCAAAACGAAACTGTCGATACTATTGATACAAATGAAATGAAACTCCGAGACATCCGAAACAAGCGAAACTCACCAAATCCTAAAATTTCCAAGACCGAAACCAAAAGCTGAAAATGAAACCGAGTTCTATAATATTGAGCCAAACATGGCTCTGGTTTTGCTTCAAGCACTAATGCTTTTATTGCCACTCCTAATTAGCCTTCTATAATATATTTAGGAGCTTCTCTTCACATAAAAGGTATTAAAAGAAAATTTCATTCATTTATCATCCAATCATTTCTTTGATTTTCATTGATACTGCTGATAGTTCTTCATCTATAGTTCATGCAATGTTTAGGTTATTTTTAGATATTGTATGTTATGTTTCAAAAAAATTAGTTTGTTATCTATTAGACAGCTTACAAAAATTAAAAGTTGTTCAATGACCTTTCTGTTCTATTGTGTTTTTAGGATCCCGAATTGGTTCTGGTCACGAGAAAGATGATACTACTCGGACGTTGGGGATTCTGCTAGTTTGGTTATGCTTCCTCTTTATGTTTGTTTTGCAATGGCAACATCTAGGTCATCCGTCCTTACAAAATTAAAACAAGTAATTCCTACAAAATATATTGTTTTATCTTTATAGAGTGGGTCTTATGTTAGGAAAGCTGCTCGTGCTTCCTACCCTAGTCATAGTCGTATTATTAGTACCAGTCAATTTAGTTACTTCATTTGGAACTTTAGGGTCCATGTAGCATAGCAACTATTTCTAGAATTTGATATTTTCTTGTTTCATGGATAATTTTTGTAGGATGAGTTGGGTGTATTTTCTAAAATACAAGTACAGATTCCTAATGTTATTGAAATTTTTTATAATGTAATAAAAACCAAATTTTTGTGTATATTCATGTGTTGCGTACAGGTAATGCCCTTGAGTTTTTGCAAAAAAGATGGGTTGTATATCTATTTAATGGACTTTTGCATCAAGTGATCAAACCATATGCCAACACATTATCCAAAAATGGAGTATATGAATGCATGCATCGCCTTTTTTAACAATATTGCTAGAATATACCTAGTTGTTATGAATGATGCTAAATACCTTTGGGCTGATATTATTTCATGGGCATGCTACTTGATTAATAGAATGTACCTAGTTGTTATGAATATACCTAGTATATGAACGCTTGCATCGCCTTTTTACGATATTGCTAGAATACACCTAGTTGTTATGAATGTCTCTAAATACCTTTGGGCTGATATTATTTCATAGGTATGTAACTTGATTAATAGAATGTCATCTTATGTGCTTCATGGTTAACCTTTTTCCCAGCTTGTATCCGGATAAGTCATGCTTTTTGTTTTTTTTATGAGTTAGTACCATATTTTGCTAAGGTTCTAGCATATGTGCATCTCCTACAGTCTATGCTGTGTGAGATAATGAACCAGTTGCACCCAAACCATTGCATGTGCAGACTAGTTGTCCATGACTAATGCCAACTATTCCACCCGCAGCTAATCCCATGTCACCAACTCTGGTCAGTCATCCTCATCTGCTATGCCAATCTACCTAATCTGTTATTTTTCGATTTCAGAGTTACCATTATGCATCAATCCATTACGCTTCATATTTTTTTTTTTTCATATTTTGTTTCATGTGATTGTCTTATCCCTTTCAGTTTGACAATTAGCACTTCTTCTCTATTTTGTGTTTATACCTAAGTCTTATCAAAAAGTACTAATGCACCTAACTTAGAAGCAAGCTATAGATAAGAAACTGAATGCTTTGCTTTCTAAAGGAACGTGAGGCTTGCTTTTTCCCTGCCTAGATTGGATGCCGTATGATGCAGACAATGACGAGTATAAGGCTCGTTTAGTGCGGAAGGAATTCATGCAGACATATGGTATGGATCATTAAAGACCATCTCCCTGGTTTCATGCTTTATGTTGTTTGGGTTGTTTTCATGGTTGCCATTTAATCAATAATGACATATCTTTCAGCTTGATGTAAAGAACACCCTCTGTATGCCTTCGTGTCTATTGATCTTGAGGAGGTTTCCAAGAGTGTGTTGCTTAGTTAAAAAAAATTTAAGTTTAGAATGCAATCTACAGTGAAAAAAGAGTTTTTGTTCATGGTTGGCAAACCTAGTAAGGTAGTCATGGAGACAATCTTCAAGAAATTTTATTAAGATTATTTGCTGTTATTCATTGTACTACTACAGAATCAGTGGTCTCACAGTGTAGGTTAATAATACAAGTTTGACTGGCAATAATGTTGCAGTCATAGATAAAACTAAAACTAAATGGATTCTCTGGAAGCATTTTGTAATGAAAGATATGAAAAAACCGATGTACTTTTTAAGGATTTGAATTGATAGCGACCAAGGAGTGATTCTTTCCCAATAAAAGTATGCTATTGAGTTTCTATAGGAGATGACTACTTTGTTGCAAACTTGAGAGCACTCTTATGGATTTAGATGCAAATTTATGGGATGAGTTAAGACCAAGGTTTGAGAATGTTTCTCGATATATAAGATAAATTGACTAGCTCGTCTACCTTACTGTTACCATGTTCATGGGCGGAACAAGGATTAGATCATCGGGGGGCCGGGTGGCATTGCAAGAATGCATACAAGCTGCATTCGTAAAGTGTACAGATGCGATGGTGCTCAAGTCGAGTAATCCAAAGAGATAAAGGATTTGTTAACGGAGTTGTTTTTCCATTACATTTAAGTATATTTGAGGTGACGAAATAAACAACAAAGTAGATATGAAAATTATTGCTCAGGACCTACGCAACATGTGTTTTGAGGTCACGGGATCGTGTAAGAAAGCCGAAAACAAAAACAAGTTTTAATTGCATAAAAACGAAAATAAGTTATGAATATTCAAACTGAATTATTTTAAACATGTAGCAAATTTTACCATGTTTATTAAACACAAAATCGTTCACATATTAACGAAGATATGAAGAAGAAACTAAGGCCGATTACATTGTTAATCTGCACAAAAAGCATCATTGGAACTAGTCAAGAATTAATTAATCTTTTAAATTTAAGGGAATGAGAGAAGCGTGTTAAGTAAATAAACATTTTAGGTAGATTAAGTTAACCATAACAATTTAAAAACGCTAATTAGAAATCACAATGTTTACTTGTGTGATCAAACAATTTGATGTTTTACAATGAGTTGTGTGAGAATTTAAAATTAAACTAAGATGTATTTTTGTTTAAACGATTTTCTTTTCTCAATTAGATGCTGAATCCACTATGCTATAAGTTAAAATCTGAAAAAAAGGTCATAGCGTCAAACGAAATTTTATAAATGAAAATACAATTTTTTTTAAAACAAGCAAGATTCAATCCCATGCCCTCTTATAACTAAGAATGGAACACATTACCACCAAGCTAACACTACAACTTTAAGTTTGGAGATCAAATTATTAACATAACCTTATATTCATGAAATATAAAAAAGATAAGCACAAGGCGAGATTTGAACCTGCGACCTCCACCTCGAGAGCGGAACACACCAACCACAATGCCAACACAACTGTTGTAACCTTGATTACTAATTTATTAACTTAACCTTTTACTCCTGCTGCCATATATATATGAAAGTAAGTTTTGGAAATTTTTTTTTTTCGCGGCGGGGGGGGGGGGGGGGGGGGGGGGGGGGGGGGGGCAACCACTACATCATCCATGTCAGACATCACATATGTTGTATGGTTACAGAGTCAATTTATGCATAAGTTACGAGAAGTTTGCTAGGAAGCAGCATTACACATACTAACTTATATCAAAGAATTCCTAGAAAAATTCTATTGTATAGTATACACGGACTTTAGAAGAAATAAGCTTTTTAGACTGAAGCTATACAGGTGACATAGGAGACAGAAAGTCCATGACAGGCTACTACACCTATCTAGGAAAAAATTCAGTCACCTGAAGAAGTAAAAATAGATTACCATGTAAGTGTCTGGTGTACAGGCAAAGTATCGAGCTAAGGCATACAAAGCATTCGAGAATATGACTGAAGATTGATTTGAAAGCTTTTGTAAAATAAGCATATGCTTATGTTTTGTGATAATTAAGTTGACATCTATATCATTAATAATACAATGCTTCATAAGAGAAAATATCATGTAAAGATGGATTGATAATTTATTCAAGGCAATGTGAAAAAGAAGTAAATCGGCTCCCCATACAATCTATCAAAACAGTTAATTGCTATACTTACCAAGGCAGTATATTCTAAGTTGTTTTTATATGTGACAAGCTAGGCATGCTTAATATCTATACTCCGGCTTGCAGTGGCGTAACCAGAATTTTTTTTGCCCTGGGCAAAAAATCAGAAGATGCAAAGAATAAATTTTTAAAATACCAAAGCAAAAGAAAATTTTTTAACCCTGGAGCTCTCTCCTTCCTTTACCATCTCCATTATTTGCACAAAAATCAAATCGATCAAGAATCAAGATAATAATAATATGTTGTTGACGAATTAAAATAATAATAAGAATCAAGATCAAACAAATGAGAAACAAAAAAAGTAAAAAACGAAAGGAAAACGTGAAAAGACTAGGGATCAGATTGTAAATGTTGTTAGCAACTCATTCCTCTGCACTGAAGATCTTGCAATTGACTTCGTTGCGAGAGATTCTGAGGATTTACAGACAACCCTTCGACTACCTCCGCTTGAGAAGTCGAGACAGAGGAAAGATTAGATAAATTCTATATAAAAAATAATATGCTCACTATCTACCGACAAGTGCGAAATTCGCTAAATCAATAAGAATCTAAATGCCTAAATCATATAAAATCTTGGGAGATTTAGATTTTTTTTGGCTCCTTTTAAGTTAAAAAAATATAAAAATAAAGAAATTTTTTCAGATATCATGTGAAATGTTATTCTTTAAGTCCAAAAAATTAAAATAATGATATGTTAAAGCCAAGTTTCGAACATACAAAATTTGAGAAGAATTTGATTCTATTTGATTTTTGATCAAGCCATTGCAATATATATATATGTATGTATATGTATGTATGTACATATATGTATGTAAAAAATGTACCTGAGGTTGACCTCATGTATATTTATCTGCACACACCCCAGCTGTGCGGGTGTTTTAAGTATTTTTTGAATCTTTTTTGCAGTAGGTAGATATACTTGTTATGTAGCTCCCCACAAAATTTTAGGTCAATCCAACACCGTTTGAGCCTCCGTTCATCGATTTCAAAAACGTTGCGTAAAACTGTCCAGAATTCTGGACAATTTTGCGCAATGTTTTTGAAATCGATGAACGGAGGCTCAAACGGTGTTGGATTGATCTGAAATTTTGTGGGGAGCTACATAACAAGTATATCTACCTACTGCAAAAAAGATTCAAAAAAATGCTTACAAACCCCGAACAGCGGGGGTGTGCACATGTATTGCTGCCTGAGGTCAACCTCAGGCAAATTTCCCTCATATGTATGTATGTATGTATGTATGTATGTATATACATATGTATATATATATATATATATTAAATAATGAGTATCAGCTATCCGTAAACGATACTTAAATTAGACCCGCCGCCGGTGAGACGTAGCCAGACCCAATAGCGAGTGCCCACAATGCACAAACAGAAAGCCAGACAGCTTGGGAGGTCAGCATAGCCAAGTTTCAAGCGTAGTTCTACCTGACAGACCATCATTCATTCATGCAAGCGTTATCGGTGAACACCTAATGACGGCACCTTAGTAACGGACTTTTAACCAACGGTCCGCTCATCTGATGGGTTGGCCATTATAACCATCCCTCGTGATCAGGTGACTCGATTTTCGACAGACAGGCGGTCCTCTCTCCAAGCTATTATGCGTGAAGAGCATTCAATAGCCATCCTTCAACGTGCGTAATAACATGGCTGATCTGAGGGAGTTGGTTACGCCGGAGGATCTGGAATCTTCATTACTCCGCCTGACATGGCGTAACTGACCCCCGGCTCTATATAAATGACAAGACGACCTCATCAGCAGATAACACTTAGACTCACCTACTTACATTGTAACGGTACGTTTGCGTTGTACCTTGTTCGTTCACGTGCTTTTGGCCGTGCACGTGTTTATTTTAGACTTTATTTGATTGTGAACACTTTTGTGTGATATGCCGTTGTGAACGTCTCTGAGAGTATTAAATAGTGGCACTAATTTGGAACAACGTTTCTCGAGTCGTTTTCCCACAATTTAAACTTACTCGATGAGACGTGGCGATTCTCACTTTTGACGGGAGACGTTTCTATTTTTAGTTTCGTCGTCCGACGTCGAATTTGAGATCCGTCTTCTTAGTTAGCTCACATTCGTCACCACGATCACCCCGATATTTATTTTATAATTTTTGGAGTTTATTTGACCACTTTTATAATTTTTACAAGTTTTATAATATTTTTAATAATTTATTTTTAAATTAATTTCGGCCAAATAAAATTTATTTGAGTTTTAAACGTTTTAAAGAATTTTTGAGCCAATTTCCAGCTCATTTGGACCAAGTCAAATCCTAGGGTGAGTTGGAGAAATTGAATTTCAAATTTTAAATTATTTTAAACTTCTAATCCTATTAGATTTAGCCCTAGACCAAGTCAACCTGTCACGCCCCGCTTCCCTAATATGGAAGGCGAGACGTGAGGAGGTCCGCTCAGACGTGGAGCTGTGAAGCTGCAGTCTGAATTTTTCCCTCTTTGTTTTGAGTTTGGGATTTGTTTTTGGGGAAGATTTGTTGGTGGATTTGATTTTTGGCTTGTGGACTGATTTGGTTTTGAAATTGATTTGGAGAATTGTAGAGGATGATAAACAGGTTTCCTTGGGGAGTTTGTTTGCTGGCTGAAATTGTTTGCAGGAGAAGAGAAGATCGTTGACTGTGGTACTGTTATAAGATCATTGTGGGAGACAGTTTGATGGAGGGAGGAGCTGGTTGTGGGGAGAACAAATTGAAGGCTGTTGGATCTCACCCACCCGAACGGTGGAATTCAATAGGTTTAATTAATTAAAATCTGATTAGCTTTTTAATTTAAGTAATTAAGTTGTTAAGAAAAAAAAATGTAATTAATAAAATACATAAAGTAATTAGTGAAAGTTAAAAGGTGATTAGTAATTTTGTAATTAGCGAGATAATTAAATTAAGGTAATTTGTAAAAATTGATAGTCAATAAACGTTGGTACGGTAAAACAAAAAGCGGATACGCGCTCGCGTCGACGCACAAAAGAATTTGCGCACAAAAATATCCGGGTGTAAATACGGACATACAATAATAATACGCCTAGAAAATACCGACCGTTACATTCTACCCACCTTAAGAAAAATTCCGTCCTCGGAATTCTCATCAACTAAAGAGTAGGGAACAAATATGGATAACGCTCCCGTATCTCATCTTCCCGCTCCCAGGTTGACTCTCCTGGCGAGTCGCGACGCCACATCACCCTGACTAGATCAACAGTCTTGTTCCTGAAAACTTTTTGACGTCGATCTAAGATCTCCACCGGTTGCTGTTCGTACGTCAGATCTGGTCGAACAGTAATCTCAGAGTAGTCCACAGCATGAGAAGGGTCGCTGATATAACGACGGAGCTGGGACACATGAAAGACGTCATGAACTCCCTCCAAGGACGGTGGCAAAGCTAAGCGATAAGCTACTTCGCCAACTCGCTCTAGCACATCGAATGGCCCAATATATCTCGGGCTAAGCTTGCCTCTCTTCCCAAATCGAATCACTCCTCGATTTGGTGAGATCTTCAGGAACACATGATCTCCCGGCTGAAACTCCAAAGGACGCCGTTTAGCATCAGCCCAATGCTTATAACGGTCCTGAGCGATCCGAAGCTTGTCCCTGATATCTCGCACAACATCAACTGCTTCCACAATCATCTCTGGGCCCAAGAGTTCTCTATCACCAACGTCGTCCCAACTCAGTGGCGATCGACATTTCCTTCCGTAGAGAGCAGCAAATGGCGCCATGCCAATGCTCGCCTGATAGCTGTTGTTGTAGGAAAACTCCACCAGGTGCAGGTGATCCTCCCACGAACCCTTGAGGTCCAACATGCAAGCTCTCAACATATCCTCCAAGATCTGAATAGTGCGCTCCGACTGTCCATCCGTCTGCGGGTGATACGCAGTACTGAACTTCAGACTGGTACCCAGATTGGTCTGCAGACTCTTCCAGAACTGAGATGTGAATCTCGTATCACGATCTGATACAATGCTCACAGGGACTCCATGCAAGCGCACGATCTCCTACACGACATAATTCACATTACGACTGGTACTAGAAGGAAATTATTAAGGTATGAGTTAGGTCATTACCTCCATATACTTCCTTGCTAATATCTCTGTGGATTGCCCAACTCGGAAAGGTATAAAGTGCGCGGACTTGGTTAATCGATCAACGATAACCCAGATCGCGTCGTTCTGCTTGGTGCTCCGAGGTAAGCCAGTCACGAAGTCCATCGTAATGTGCTGCCACTTCCACTCGGGTATCGGCAGAGGTTGTAGTAGTCCAGCAGTGCGATGGTGTTCAGCCTTCACTTGCTGACACACGAGGCACTTGGCAACGCTCCGTGCCACACTTCTCTTCATCCCATGCCACCAAAAATTCTGTCGAAGATCCTTGTACATTTTAGTACCTCCAGGATGGATAGAATAAGGCGAACTGTGAGCCTCATTCATCAACTCCTCTTTGATATCTCCGGCAGGTACGCAGATCCTGCTACCATATCTCAAAGACCCATCTGCGTGAATCAGAAAATCTGTTCGAAGTCCTGCTTCGACTTGCTCTCTGATCTTCTTCAACTTAGCATCTCCAGCTTGAGCAGTTTTGATTCGATCTACAATCGTCGACTGAATCTGCATGTTCATCAACGACGATGTGACTCCCGGTAGTACAGCTTCAACATTCATCCTTCGCAGATCCTGCTGCAATCTCCACTGAGCTGTGAGAAACATCACTTCGGGCAGTCGACTCAAGGCATCCGGTACGACATTCACCTTCCCTGGATGATACTGAAGATCGATGTCGTAGTCTGCCATCAATTCCAACCATCTACGCTGCCTCATATTCAACTCCTTCTGGGTGAATATATATTTCAAACTTTTGTGATCAGTGAAGATTTTCACTTTTTCACTCAGTAAGAAATGTCGCCAAATTTTCAAAGCAAAGATGACGGCAGCTAACTCCAAGTCGTGAGTCGGATAATTCTTCTCATGGACCTTCAATTGTCGTGAAGCATAAGCGACCACATGACCGTGCTGGTGCAGAACGCATCCAAGTCCCTTGCCTGATGCGTCGCAGAAAATTTCGAAGCCTCCGCTTCTGTCTGGAATAGCTAAGACTGGTGCAGTAGTCAGTCTCTCCTTCAAAGTAGAAAAAGCTTGCTCACAAGAGTCTGACCAACTGAACTTAACATCCTTCCTAGTCAATTTCGTCATCGGCTCAGCTATCCTCGAGAAATCCTTGATAAATCTGCGGTAGTATCCAGCCAATCCAAGAAAACTTCTGATGTCTGATGCCGATCGAGGTGCATGCCATTCACTGACTGCTTTGACCTTTTCCGGATCCACTGAGATACCAGCTCCCGATACTACATGCCCAAGAAATGCAATTCTATCTAGCCAGAATTCGCATTTGCTGTACTTGGCATACAGTCTATGGTGACGGAGTGTCTCCAAGACTATCTTCAGATGTTCTGCATGCTCTTCCTCGCTCTTCGAGTACACCAAGATGTCGTCTATGAAAATCACCACGAACTTGTCGAGGAATTCGTAAAAGATAAGGTTCATGAGATTCATGAACACAGCAGGAGCGTTGGTCACACCGAACGGCATGACAACGAACTCATAATGCCCGTACTTAGTCCGAAAAGCGGTCTTGAGTACATCTTCCTTCTTGACTCTGACTTGATGGTATCCGCTCCGGAGATCCAACTTCGAAAATACCCTCGATCCACCAAGCTGATCGAAGATATCATCAATGCGAGGCAGCGGGTACTTGTTCTTCACTGTGATCTGATTCAACTCTCGATAATCAATACACATTCTTCTCGAGCCATCTTTCTTCTTCACTAGCAAGACGGGTGCACCCCATGGAGATACGCTGGGATGAATGAAACCCTTCTGTAGTAGCTCATCCAACTGCTTCCTCAACTCTTCTAATTCTGCAGGAGCCATACGGTACGTCGCCTTCGAAATTGGTTGAGCTCCTGGCATAAGGTCGATGCCGAACTCCAACGCTCGATCAGGCGGCAGTCCAGAAATGTCTTCGGGGAAGACGTCTTCGAAATCTCTCACTACTGCAGGCTTCTCTGGCTCAGCAATCATAGATGCAACGGTCAAACTGTAAGGCTGGGCTCGGAACTTGACAGGTCCAAGCGAACGTCCTCCGCCGACAAATTCGAACACTGGATGGTCAGGAATTTCGAACACCACTTTCTTCCGGTGACAGTCAATCGTGGCATAAAAAGCTCCTAACCAATCAATGCCAAGAATAGCATCAAAGTTGGATAGGTCGTGGACGATGAAATTAGCATACAGTTCGTGTCCACTAATCACCAACGGGCACGGTCTACATCCCAGTGCAACCTTCACTACACCATTCCCAGTTGTAATGTTCCAACACTTGGGAAGTGTATAAGTGGGTATTGAGTGTTCGACTACGAATTTCCGAGATAAAATGCACATGGAAGCTCCAGAATCGAACAGGGTCAAGGCCGGGTGAGATGAAACTAAGATGACACCTAAGGGTAATATGCAACTAAATTAACATGGATATAACTAATCAAATATAATGGATAAATAAGGAAGACTAGTATAGAAGTTACCAGCAATAACTCCGTCCTCAGTCTCTGCCTCCACTGCAGTCATCGTGAAGGCTTGCCTCTTAGGCTGAACAGCCTGCTGGAAAGCCTGCTTCTGGGGAATGAGAGGCGCTCCACGTCCAGCAGCCACTGGAGCTCTCTGCTGCTGAACTCCATCTGGTGCTTTCCACAGTTGCTTAGTTCTCGGACAGTCCTTCAATGCATGCGTAGCGTCACCACAAACTAAGCACTGGCCCAAGAATCTCCTACACTGCTCCTTCACATGACCAGCCTTGCCACAAAAATGGCACAACTTCGGAGTAGGCCCACCTGGCCTCTTAAACTGCACGGACTGATTAGGCTTGAACCCAGGCCTAACCACAGCTCTGGCCTGCTCCATAGGCCTCTTCCCAGCACCTGAATACTGTCCTCTCCTCTGATTGGCAATCAGCTCCTGCCTCTTGGCAGCTATCAACAACTTCTGGTAAGAATCCAAGTCCGAAGAGGAAATCAGACTCTGCAGCTCCAAAGATAAGCCTTGTAAGAATTTCTGAGCTCGATCCTCAGCAGTCTCCACCATCTTCGGTGCAAAGCGACTCAGTCTCATGAACTCTTGGTGGTACTGGTCCACCGTCAGATTCCCTTGCTTCAGATTGATAAACTGCTGCATCAGCTCCCTCTTAGCAGCTCGAGGAAAATACTCATCATTAAATCTCACCTTGAAAGTGGCCCAGGGGATAGGCTTCGCCAACATCTGCTCTTCTGACTCCCACCAACTGCGGGCATTGTCCTTCAGTTGCTTCTTCACTAAGTCAACCCATCCAGCCGGGTTAACTTTCGAGAGAAGCAGGTTATCCTCTGTGTTCTTCATCCATTCATCTGCAGCTAATGATCCTTCTGACCCAGTAAAATATGACGGGCCCAGCTCCCGAAATTGCTTCGCTCCCGGCTCGAAGCGAGGGGCATTCTGTAGCATGCCCTGCTGAACCTGCATCATCTGATGCATCATCCTCATCATCTCAGCTGTGGTGGGTTCTCTATCAGCATCCGCAACACGTCCTGCTCCACCACCAGCTCCAGGTCCACTACCAGCTCCTCGGGTAATGCGTCTACCGGCCATCTAAGACAAGGAAATGTTCAGATTAGACTTAATCATGACTCGAATGTTATGAATATTTAAATGGATGTTGTTATCATCGTTGTTGTTCCGATATTTCGCAGATGCAAAGAAGAAGAGGACCTGCATGGGCCACCACTAAAACCTGTCACGCCCCGCTTCCCTAATATGGAAGGCGAGACGTGAGGAGGTCCGCTCAGACGTGGAGCTGTGAAGCTGCAGTCTGATAAGCGTCTGTAAAATTTCGAAAAGTAGCAGGTCCTTGCATTGCGACGAAACAACAACAATAATAAAGCAGATAAGAAAATATCCACCAACAACATCCAACAAATATTACAACACAGAATAGTCACAAAAGTACGAGTCTGAACAAAAGGCCTAAAGCATGGCCATACAAAACAAGAGAGATAGGTGCTACGCACCGAAACCTAACAGCAACTAAGCAAAGGTAACAACTAAGGGGAGACTCCAAACGAGTCTAGGACTGGTCACCCGTGTCCTCGAACTCGGTCTCAGCAGGGACCTCGAACTCAGCGTCAACGAACTGCTCGTCCTCAACAACCTGCTCTGTCTCAAATCCTGACATGTGACACCCAAAGAGAAAAGGGCACATGTCAGCAAAAGTCTCCCAAGGGAAGCGGAGAACTTTTGTGCAAGGATACAAATAAAATAATGCAACTAGCAGTTCTACAATGATGATATGGCGTGACATTAAAAGAGTGCAACAATTAAATTAACAGGATGAAAATAATTAAGCACGTCGTAGCAGAAAGCTACAAATCACTATTTCACTATTTCACGATTTCACGATTTCACGATTAACTTGTATTCACGATGTGCACAGGGTTTACGCCTTTTGGCTGAAGTGGCTGTACGGGCACACTTCTACGCTCAAGTGATCGCTTAACCCTACCCCTCCACGTGTATCGAGCGTTGGTTTCCCAACAACACTGTGCTCGCTTCTGGATCACGAGCCAGGAAGTGTTATTGGCATAGGGTTGTGCCCGCAAAGCAGGTGCCTAGCCTCAATAGTTACAATTATTGTAGCGTGTGCTACGCAATCACGATAGAACAATTTGATGCATGACATGTAATGAGCAGTTAAAGTGCGTACAGTTAATTGAAAGTAAACGTGACATGGCAGCATGAATGGAAACATGTAAAAAGTGTCGGATCTAGTTTCGTTGTCAAACTAGATCAAATAGGGCGTCTAGGCGACTATCATTTCATCGCCTAGTCTCTTTTACGCAACTACACAAATTGGCCTAAAAACGTGGCCTAAATAATTACTGGCAAGTATCACTTGCCTGTTTCCACTGATATCGGTTGTCGTGGGTTCGTCTCGACGGGTATTACGTGTCGGTACTGCTGGTTCTCTGTTTTGGTTAAACAAGTTAAACGAATTAGGTCCATTGCAAGATAATCACAAAATTTAGTTAATCCATAAATTAGGTTCGTCAGATTTTTACTGGGGTCTCAGGCTTGGGTGGGGTTTATATGGCGTTACACTAACATGGTACACTTAATTTTATTCTAATTGTATTATCCTAGCATGTCAATACTAACAAGTGGGTTATGTTATAATTAAATAATCTAACATGGAAAATTATATGTAGATTGAGGTTATTAACTTACAGAAATATTATTAATGGTAAGATTAGAACTGTTACATGGTAGCGGTTAGCTAATTATCACGAAAACTAACGCAACTAAACATTTAAATGCTCATGTACTATAACCTAACAGGTAAACTATTAATTTATTACATCAACCAACACGTATACTCATACAACGAATGGGAAAGTCATCACTCACCCCCCCTTCTTCACACTGTCAATCACTTTCTCTCTGTTCTTTTAATAGGGCTGACTTCTTTATTTATTACAATACTCCCCCTTTCATTTACTTAATATCATTATATTAACAAGGCCAGCTGTCACCTTTCCCTATCTGTTTTCATTCACACTCCTCTTTTATTACCCTCCTCCTTTAATAATCAAGCACCCCTCTCTTTCTCAGTCTGTTCTCTCTTTCGTTTCTTTCTTTTTTTTTGAACTTGCAGCAAGAGTCTCAAAGGGGAGGCTCACCTTGCGACGGCGAAAGAGGGGGCGGACGGCGGCTGCGCAGGCGACGGCGGCGGCGGCTTCTCACGGCGCGGCGACGCGGGGTGGAGGCCGGCGGTTCCGGCGATCGGCGCAGGCGGCTGTGGCGGCTCACGGCGCAGGCAGCGGCGGCGGCTCACGGCGCAGGCGGCGGCGCTGTGGTTGCTCCGGTGATGGCGGCGGTTGCGCGCAGGTGAGGGCCTAGGGAAGAGGGGAGAGGAAGGAAGAAGGAGAAGGAAGAAGAGGGTTTGGATTTCTTTGATTTTGGGTTTGGATCTGAGATGAATCTGAAACAATTTCAGATTTTTCCCTCTTTGTTTTGAGTTTGGGATTTGTTTTTGGGGAAGATTTGTTGGTGGATTTGATTT
Organism: Scilla litardierei; assembly: GCA_030789695.1. NCBI lineage: Eukaryota > Viridiplantae > Streptophyta > Magnoliopsida > Asparagales > Asparagaceae > Scilla > Scilla litardierei. Next base: position 104,333,443 of record CM061134.1, on the reverse strand, counting down.
TTGGCTTGTGGACTGATTTGGTTTTGAAATTGATTTGGAGAATTGTAGAGGATGATAAACAGGTTTCCTTGGGGAGTTTGTTTGCTGGCTGAAATTGTTTGCAGGAGAAGAGAAGATCGTTGACTGTGGTACTGTTATAAGATCATTGTGGGAGACAGTTTGATGGAGGGAGGAGCTGGTTGTGGGGAGAACAAATTGAAGGCTGTTGGATCTCACCCACCCGAACGGTGGAATTCAATAGGTTTAATTAATTAAAATCTGATTAGCTTTTTAATTTAAGTAATTAAGTTGTTAAGAAAAAAAAATGTAATTAATAAAATACATAAAGTAATTAGTGAAAGTTAAAAGGTGATTAGTAATTTTGTAATTAGCGAGATAATTAAATTAAGGTAATTTGTAAAAATTGATAGTCAATAAACGTTGGTACGGTAAAACAAAAAGCGGATACGCGCTCGCGTCGACGCACAAAAGAATTTGCGCACAAAAATATCCGGGTGTAAATACGGACATACAATAATAATACGCCTAGAAAATACCGACAGTTACACAACCCATCTACACTATATAAGCAACCCCTAGAAAGACCTATTTTCGCAAGAAATTAGCCATAGCCTCTTCCAAACTTGAAATTGGACGTTGCGACGAATCGTCGCGACGTTGCGACGTTCAGCTGCCGCACGACCGAAGGAAACGGCACCGTTCCCCCGCTCCGACCGAAGCCCCCGCCCGCATCCTAGCCGCTCCGCACGCTGCAGCAGCCGCCCGCTCCGTTCCATCGACCTGACCGACCGCTTGGCCCGCATCCGCCTTGTCGCCCCGCTCCGCACAGCGCTCCGCACCGTGCCCGCTTCGTTCCCCCGCTCCGCTCCGTGCCCGACCGAAGGCCACGCCCGCAGCGACCGACGATCGCGACGTTGCAACGTTGCAACGTCGCAGCCCCGCTCTCCAAGCGCCTGACCGACTCCCCCCATCGATCTGACCGAGGAATCTCCCCGCACCCGCGCTGCTTCACGCCCCCAATCGTCGCACAGCGCCGTTCCTAGTGTCTGACCGAGCCAAGTCCCCGCACCGAGGCTGTACGACCGAGAGCCACTCGTCGCAACCCCGCATCCGTCGCACCACTTGCCTCCGTGGGCCCCCCAAGTTCTCCAGAGGTATTGTGGGTCCCCCAAAGGTCCCTAGGACTACTGTGGGCCCCACCTTGGTGCGTTCTCTTCGACGACTTGCCGCGTACGACGTCGTCGCACGTCGTAGCCCGTCGTCGCACGTGCTAGCTTTGGAATCTGAAATCGTCGCCCGGGTTGATTGCTCTGAAATTTCCAACGAGGAATCTAATTGGAATCTGGACTTGGAGCGCGATCTTTATTCCAACCCCCGGCGTCGCTACCCGACGCCGGTGTAGCTTTCGCGTCGTGTTAAGGTAACGTTTTGCACCCCTAGGACCCCCAACCCAATTGCATGCTAACCAAGACTAAAAATCAGTATTTTAAAGTATTTTAAATGTTTTAGAATTCACTAATCAAGATTAATAAAACGGATGTAGGCCGGTGGACTTGTGCACGTAGGAATCGTGACTTTGGACTCGTTGGACGGTGTTTTCTTGACGCGATAGTTGCAGGCAAGTGAAACTTGCCAACTCTTGTGTAGGGCCATGTTTTTAGGCCACTTCCTTGCTTTTAGCGTAAAAGAGACTAGTCAGTGAAATGATAGCTGGCTAGACGCCTACTTGATCTAATTTGACAACGAAACTAGATCTGTCACCTAAATGATCTAGCTTGACAACGAAGCTAGATCCAACCCTTAAACTTGTCATTCATGCATGCTAAACTGTCACGTCTACTTTTCTTACCTGTACGCTTTACTACTTGCCATGCCATGTCATCCATGCATTGATTGTTGCATCGTAGCACACGCTACAATACTTGTCCTCGTACTACTTGTCCGGCTAGGTGCACCCCTACGCCATACTTGTTTAAAACACTTCCTGGCTCGTGGACCAGAAGCGGGCCTCATGTGTTGGCTAGAAACCAATGCCCGATACACGTGGAGGGGTAGGGATAAACGGTTACTTGAGCTTAGGAGTTGGCCCGCGCAGCCACTCTAGCCAAAAGACGGAATCTCTGTGCACGAGGTGCTTACTTTACTTGTCTTGTACTTGTCTTGTGAATGTCATGCCATGCTCGTACTTTACTTTACTTTACTTTACCTGTTGCACTCATTACTTTAAACTGCCATGTCATTGCATCATGCTAGAACTGCTAGGTTGCTTTACTTTCACCACTTTCAGTTTCCTTGCACAAGTCTTCCAGACTTGCTGACATGTGCCCCTTGCTCTTTTGGGTGTCACATGTTAGACCCTGAGCCAGAGACAGTTGCTGAGGACGAGGTGTTTGCTGACGCTGAGCCCGAGCCTACGTTCGTCGAGGAGTTCAAGGACACCGGAGACCAGTCTTAGAGACTGATTTTACTTGCTTTTGCTTTAGGTTGCTGTTAGTTGTCGGTGCTTGCACTTTTCCTTGTTTTCGTACTTTGTACTTTCGTTGGCCATGCTGGGCCTCTTTTAGACTCTTTTATTTTAGCCTGGTGGCTTTTCTGCGATGTTGAGATTTATTATTATGGATATTCTGAGATGTTTCTTTTGTCTCTTTTCGTTATTATTATCTTTGTTTCGTTTCGCGTTGCAAGGACCTGCAGTTTAAAGTGATTGACGCTTATCGGACTTGCAGCTTTGTAGCTTCAAGTCTGAGCGGACCTTCTCACGCTCCGCCTCCACGTTTTTGGGAAGCGGGGCGTGACAGGTTTTGTTGGTGGCCCATGCAGGTCCTATCTTGCGATTGCGAACTAACGGAACAACGATAATAAACGGAATATCCATTAAATAAATTGCAACATCCAAGTCATTAAGCTTTGAGTCTATTTTGTTTGTTCGTTTTCTATGTCATTAGATGGCTGGACGACGACAGACCCGATCTGGCAGTGGGCCCAATCGTGCTGAGGAGCCGGATAGAGAGCCCACCAATGCTGAGATCATGAGGATGATGCATCAGATGATGCAGGTACAGCAGGGCATGCTCCAGAACACTCAGAGTGCTCCTCGCCATGAGCCAGGAGCGAAGCAATTTCGGGAGCTGGGCCCGACGTACTTTGATGGATCTGAGGGACCGATGGCTGCAGAGGAGTGGATCAGGAACACCGAGGATAATCTGAAGATGTCGAAGGTCAACCCGGCTGGATGGGTTGATCTGGCGAAGAGGCAGCTGAAGGATAATGCCCGAAACTGGTGGGATGCCGAGGAGGAGTTGTTGGTGAGCCCTATACCTTGGGCTACTTTCAAGTCTAGATTCGATGAGGAGTACTTTCCGAAGGCTGCTAGGAGGGAGATGTTGCAACGCTTCATTGAGCTGAAGCAGGGGAGTCTGACGGTGGACCAGTACCACCAGGAGTTTACTAGATTGAGCCGCTTCGCGCCGAAGATGGTAGAGGATGCTGAGGAGAAGGCTCAGAAGTTTCTGCAGGGTCTTTCTCTAGACTTGCAGAGTCTGGTGTCTACGTCGGACATGGAGTCATATCAGAAGTTGCTGGTAGCTGCTCGGAGATAGGAGAAGATCGCAAAGCAGAAGAGAGGACTGATTTCTGGAGCTGGGAAGAGGCCTATGGAGCAGGTCAGAGGAGTGGTTAGGCCTGGGACTAGGCCTAATCAGACGGTGCAGTTCAAGAAGCCGGGTGTGCCTCCTGAGAAGACTTGCTACTTCTGTGGCAAGACCGGGCATATCAAAGATCAGTGTAGGAAGATGTTGGGACAGTGCCTGATTTGTGGAGACCCTACCCATGCTATGAAGGATTGCCCGAGATCTAAGCTACCTTGGAAGGATCACGTTGCCGCACAGCCGTTGCAGCAGAGAGCACTTGTACCTGCAGGTCGTGGAGCACATCTTCCTCCGCAGAAGAAGGCTTTTCAGCAGGCCGTGCAGCCGAGGAGGCAGGCTTACCTGATGACGGCAGTGGAGAACGAGGCTACGGATGAGGTTATCGCAGGTAATTCTCAAACTAGTTTCCTTCCTTAGATAACTTGATTGTTAGCTTATGTTTGAATTGATTGCACATGATTGTTTGTTAGATTAGGGCTTGATTGTTAGATTATTTGTTAGGTGTGATTTTGGTGTGCACATTTCCCGCACGAGTCCTCTTTGACTCAGGTGCATCAATGTGCATTATCTCTCGGAGCTTCGTCGAGAAGCATTCCTTGACGACTTCCCCTCTTCCCAAGAGTTGGAACATCGTTACGGGAAATGGCGTGATCTCGGTGCATCGTGGGTGCACTTCTTGCCCTTTGGTGGTCTGTGGACATGAGCTTTACGCTGACTTTATTGTCCACGACATCATCAACTACGATGCCGTGCTCGGGATGGATTGGCTTGCGAGTTTCTATGCTACGATCGATTGTCGGAGGAAGAAGGTGGTGTTCGAGATCCCCGAACATCCGGTGTTTGAGTTCAGTCGAGGTAGCAGTTCGCTTGGCCCTGTCAGGTTTCGGGCCAGACCGGTGGAGCTTGTTGCTATGCAGATGGAGCAGGATAGACCAGCTGTGGTACGTGAATTCGACGACGTCTTCCCCGAGGAGATGTCTGGGCTGCCACCCGATCGAGCTCTCGAGTTTTCGATCGATCTTATGCCGGGAGCGCAGCCTATTTCGAAGGCGCCGTATCGGATGGCTCCAGCAGAGTTGGAGGAGTTGCGTAGGCAGCTGGACGAGCTTTTGCAGAAAGGATACATCAATCCCAGTGTGTCTCCGTGGGGAGCACCGGTGTTGCTGGTGAAGAAGAAGGATGGCTCGCGTCGCATGTGTGTGGATTACCGGGAGCTGAATGCCGTGACTATCAAGAATAAATATCACTTGCCTCGGATAGATGACATCTTTGATCAACTCGGAGGATCGAGGGTGTTCTCTAAGTTGGATTTGAGGAGTGGTTACCATCAGCTTAAGGTGAAGAAGGACGACATCCCGAAGACAGCGTTCAGGACGAAATATGGTCACTACGAGTTCGTGGTTATGCCCTTCGGCGTAACCAATGCGCCCGCAGTCTTTATGAACCTGATGAATTTGGTCTTCTACGACTTTCTAGACAAGTTCGTCGTCATCTTCATTGACGATATTCTGATCTATTCAAAGTCGGAGGAAGAGCATGCATCGCACTTGAGGACCGTGTTGGAGATCTTGAGGAAGCATCGTTTGTATGCTAAGTATTCCAAGTGCGAGTTCTGGCTGGATAGAGTTGCCTTTCTCGGGCATGTGGTGTCTGGTGATGGAATTTCTGTGGATCCCGAGAAGATTGTGGCTATCAGAGAGTGGCCGGTTCCGCAGTCGGCGTCAGAGATTCGGAGTTTCCTTGGACTTGCAGGCTATTACCGACGTTTCATTAAGGACTTTTCTCGGATTGCTGAACCGATGACCAGACTGACGCGAAAGGATGTACCTTATGTTTGGTCTGATGATTGCGAGAAGGCTTTTGGTATTCTGAAGGAGAGGTTGACGTCTGCCCCTGTACTAGCTGTGCCTGATCGGAGTGGAGGATTCGAGATCTTTTGCGATGCTTCTGGAAAGGGACTTGGATGTGTGTTGCATCAGCACGGGCATGTGGTTGCGTATGCTTCTCGTCAGCTTAAGGCTCATGAGAAGAATTACCCGACACATGATTTGGAGTTGGCTGCTGTCGTGTTTGCGCTGAAGATTTGGAGGCACTTCCTGCTGAGTGAGAAGGTGAAGATCTTCACCGATCACAAAAGCTTGAAGTATATCTTTACCCAGAAGGAGCTCAACATGCGACAGCGTCGATGGTTAGAGCTCATGGCAGACTACGAGATTGACTTGCAGTATCACCCTGGCAAGGTGAATGTGGTTCCGGATGCGCTGAGCAGACTTCCAGCAGTGATGATGTTGACCTCGCAGTGGAGATTGCAGCAGGATTTTTGCGAGACTGGTATCGAGATTATTCTTCCTGGAGAGACTTCTTTGATGATGAGTATGCAGATACAGTCGACGATCGTGGATAGGATCAAGGCTGGACAGGCTGGAGATGCTAAGCTTGTCAAGATTCGGGAGCAGGTGGAAGCCGGTCTGCGGACTGACTTTTTGATTCACGAGGATGGTTCGTTGAGATTTGGAGCCAGGTTGTGTGTGCCAGCTGGAGACATCAGAGAGGAATTATTGGTGGAGGCACACAGTTCGCCGTATTCTGTGCATCCTGGTGGGACCAAGATGTACAAGGATCTTCGTCTGAACTTTTGGTGGCATGGTATGAAGAGAAGTGTGGCTCGGAGTGTAGCCAAGTGTTTGGTTTGCCAACAAGTAAAAGCGGAGCATCAGCGTACGGCAGGGTTGCTACAACCGCTTCCGATTCCGGAGTGGAAGTGGCAGCACATCACTATGGATTTCGTGACTGGACTACCTCGGAGTCCGAAGCAGAACGACGCGATTTGGGTGATCGTAGACCGATTGACCAAATCCGCGCACTTTATTCCCTTCCGAGTAGGACAGTCTACTGAGACGCTAGCGAGGAGATACATGGAGGAGATCGTACGACTTCACGGAGTCCTCGTGAGTATCGTGTCGGACAGAGACACGAGATTCACATCTCAGTTTTGGCAGAGTCTGCAGAAGAGCTTGGGTACGAGTCTGAGTTTCAGCACGGCGTACCACCCGCAGACGGATGGCCAGTCCGAGAGGACGATTCAGATATTGGAGGATATGTTGCGAGCTTGCATATTGGACTTTAAGGGATCTTGGGAGGATCATCTCCATCACGTTGAGTTTGCCTACAATAACAGCTACCAGGCGAGTATTGGAATGGCGCCTTTCGCCGCGCTTTATGGAAAGAAATGTCGATCGACACTGAGCTGGGATGACATTGGAGATCGGGAGCTGTTAGGACCGGAGATGATCGTGGAGGCCGTGGATGTTGTGAGGAATATTCGAGAGAAGCTGAGGATTGCGCAGGACCGTTTCAAGCATTGGGCGGATGCTAAACGGAGGCCTTTGGAGTTTCAGCCTGGCGATCATGTATTCCTGAAGATTTCTCCGAACCGCGGAGTTATTCGATTCGGGAAGAGAGGCAAGCTGAGTCCGAGGTTCATTGGACCGTTCGATGTTCTGGAGAAAGTTGGAGCTGTGGCTTATCGCTTGGCGTTGCCACCGTCGCTTGTAGGAGTACACGACGTATTTCACGTATCTCAGTTACGCCGATACGTTAGTGATCCCTCCCACGCTGTGGATTTCTCGGAGATTACGGTTCGTCCGGATCTGTCTTATGATCAGCACCACGTTGAGATTCTGGATCGTCGACAGAAGCAGCTGAGGAATAAGACCGTCGACTTGGTTCGAGTGCAGTGGCGTCACGGTTCCCCTGGTGAGTCCACCTGGGAGCGTGAAGATGAGATGAGAGAGCGTTTCCCGCACCTTTTCCCGAGCAGTGCTTGACGTTGATTCCGAGGACGGAATCATTTCTAAGGTGGGGAGGATGTAACGGTACGTTTTCGTTGTACCTTGTTCGTGCACGTGCTTTTGGCCGTGCACGTGTTTATTTTAGACTTTATTTGATTGTGAACACTTTTATGTGATATGCCGTTGTGAACGTCTCTGAGAGTATTAAATAGTGGCACTAATTTGGAACGACGTTTCTCGAGTCGTTTTCCCACAATTTAAACTTACTCGATGAGACGTGGCGATTCTCACTTTTGACGGGAGACGTTTCTATTTTTAGTTTCGTCGTCCGACGTCGAATTTGAGATCCGTCTTCTTAGTTAGCTCACATTCGTCACCACGATCACCCCGATATTTATTTTATAATTTTTGGAGTTTATTTGACCACTTTTATAATTTTTACAAGTTTTATAATATTTTTAATAATTTATTTTTAAATTAATTTCGGCCAAATAAAATTTATTTGAGTTTTAAACGTTTTAAAGAATTTTTGAGCCAATTTCCAGCTCATTTGGACCAAGTCAAATCCTAGGGTGAGTTGGAGAAATTGAATTTCAAATTTTAAATTATTTTAAACTTCTAATCCTAATAGATTTAGCCCTAGACCAAGTCAACTCATCTACACTATATAAGCAACCCCTAGAAAGACCTATTTTCGCAAGAAATTAGCCCTAGCCTCTTCCAAACTTGAAATTGGACGTTGCGACGAATCGTCGCAACGTTGCGACGTTCAGCTGCCGCACGACCGAAGGAAACGGCCCCGTTCCCCCGCTCCGACCGAAGCCCCCGCCCGCATCCTAGCCGCTCCGCACGCTGTAGCAGCCGCCCGCTCCGTTCCATCGACCTGACCGACCGCTTGGCCCGCATCCGCCTTGTCGCCCCGCTCCGCACAGCGCTCCGCACCGTGCCCGCTTCGTTCCCCCGCTCCGCTCCGTGCCCGACCGAAGGCCACGCCCGCAGCGACCGACGATCGCGACGTTGCAACGTTGCAACGTCGCAGCCCCGCTCTCCAAGCGCCTGACCGACTCCCCCCATCGATCTGACCGAGGAATCTCCCCGCACCCGCGCTGCTTCACGCCCCCAATCGTCGCACAGCGCCGTTCCTAGTGTCTGACCGAGCCAAGTCCCCGCACCAAGGCTGTACGACCGAGAGCCACTCGTCGCAACCCCGCATCCGTCGCACCACTTGCCTCCGTGGGCCCCCCAAGTTCTCCAGAGGTATTGTGGGTCCCCCAAAGGTCCCTAGGACTACTGTGGGCCCCACCTTGGTGCGTTCTCTTCGACGACTTGCCGCGTACGACGTCGTCACACGTCGTAGCCCGTCGTCGCACGTGCTAGCTTTGGAATCTGAAATCGTCGCCCGGGTTGATTGTTCTGAAATTTCCAGCGAGGAATCTAATTGGAATCTGGACTTGGAGCGCGATCTTTATTCCAACCCCCGGCGTCGCTACCCGACGCCGGTGTAGCTTTCGCGTCGTGTTGAGGTAACGTTTTGCACCCCTAGGACCCCCAACCCAATTGCATGCTAACCAAGACTAAAAATCAGTATTTTAAAGTATTTTAAATGTTTTAGAATTCACTAATCAAGATTAATAAAACGAATGTAGGCCGGTGGACTTGTGCACGTAGGAATCGTGACTTTGGACTCGTTGGACGGTGTTTTCTTGACGTGATAGTTGCAGGCAAGTGAAACTTGCCAACTCTTGTGTAGGGCCATGTTTTTAGGCCACTTCCTTGCTTTTAGCGTAAACGAGACTAGTCAGTGAAATGATAGCTGGCTAGGCGCCTACTTGATCTAGTTTGACAACGAAACTAGATCCGTCACCTAAATGATCTAGCTTGACAACGAAGCTAGATCCAACCCTTAAACTTGTCATTCATGCATGCTAAACTGTCACGTCTACTTTTCTTACCTGTACGCTTTACTACTTGCCATGCCATGTCATCCATGCATTGATTGTTGCATCGTAGCACACGCTACAATACTTGTCCTCGTACTACTTGTCTGGCTAGGTGCACCCCTACGCCATACTTGTTTAAAACACTTCCTGGCTCGTGGACCAGAAGCGGGCCTCATGTGTTGGCTAGAAACCAATGCCCGATACACGTGGATGGGTAGGGATAAACGGTTACTTGAGCTTAGGAGTTGGCCCGCGCAGCCACTCTAGCCAAAAGACGGAATCTCTGTGCACGAGGTGCTTACTTTACTTGTCTTGTACTTGTCTTGTGAATGTCATGCCATGCTCGTACTTTATTTTACTTTACTTTACCTGTTGCACTCATTACTTTAAACTGCCATGTCATTGCATCATGCTAGAACTGCTAGGTTGCTTTACTTTCACCACTTTCAGTTTCCTTGCACAAGTCTTCCAGACTTGCTGACATGTGCCCCTTGCTCTTTTGGGTGTCACATGTTAGACCCTGAGCCAGAGACAGTTGCTGAGGACGAGGTGTTTGCTGACGCTGAGCCCGAGCCTACGTTCGTCGAGGAGTTCGAGGACACCGGAGACCAGTCTTAGAGACTGATTTTACTTGCTTTTGCTTTAGGTTGCTGTTAGTTGTCGGTGCTTGCACTTTCCTTGTTTTCGTACTTTGTACTTTCGTTGGCCATGCTGGGCCTCTTTTAGACTCTTTTATTTTAGCCTGGTGGCTTTTCTGCGATGTTGAGATTTATTATTATGGATATTCTGAGATGTTTCTTTTGTCTCTTTTCGTTATTATTATCTTTGTTTCGTTTCGCGTTGCAAGGACCTGCAGTTTAAAGTGATTGACGCTTATCGGACTTGCAGCTTTGTAGCTTCAAGTCTAAGCGGACCTTCTCACGCTCCGCCTCCACGTTTTTGGGAAGCAGGGCGTGACATACATCTACTCACCTCTTTTCTCCTGTCTTATCTGATTTAAAAATCAAAGTAAAATAGATGGTCCACGTTACGATCCCTCTCATCAAGTCCTTCTCATTAAGTCAATCCCCATAGAAGTCCTTCAATAGCTAATGCAGCTAGATGTTCAGCTAGTCAATACCACAAAGGAGTCAGCCCCATCCTGAGTGGACCCCATCATTTAGTACCTCCGTTACCAGGTCCTTCCAGAAGATAAGAATGAAACCAGAAGGTACAGGTCAACAAGGTACACAATCATTGGCGATGTCCTTTACAAAAGAGGTCATTCTTCCACATTGTTGAGGTACCTCCACAAGCAAGAATCAAAGTATGAAGGAAATTCATGAAGACGTGTGCGGAAACTACTAGGTCACTTGCACACAAAATCCAGCGGACAATATACTACTTGCTCACGTTCCTGCAGGCTGCAGGATGTCAAATCTTATGTCCAACGGTGAGATACATGTCAGCACTTTTCCAACATTCTGAGGTTGCACCTAGCAGAGCTGACCTCCATCACACAGGTCTGGTCGTTCACAAAGTGAGGAGTAAACCTCATTGGAACGCTGCCCAAAGGAAGAGCGGTAGCTATTCACGCAATAATAGCCATTGACTATTATACAAAGTGGGTAAAGGCAAGTCTATTGACATCCTTGACAGAATCCGAGACCATCGCCTTCATCTGGAAAGAGGTAATATGTATATCAATGTTCCACACTCCATAGTCAGCGCCAATGGACCATAGTTTGATGATGCTAATTTCAGAAAGAAGTGCTAAGAGTATGGCATTCGACACAACTTCTCCACCCACTGCTCCCCCGCAGGCAACTGGCCACGTTGAGTCGGTAAATAAGGACATCAAGAAGATACTCAAGAAGAAACTTGGTGCAAGAAATGGAGCTTGAGTAGAGCACCTCCCATATGTGCTCTATGCATACTATACAACAGGGCGAACCTGTACAAGTGAGACTCCATTCGCCTTGACGTTAAGGGTTAATGATGTAGCATTAGTTGAGGTGACCCTACCAACTTTCTGGGTTAAACTCTTCAACGAATCTTTCAACAGTGAAGCCTTAGATTTAGAGCAGGACCTATCCAAAAAGAAGAAGAGACACTAATCAAATCTGACTAACGCTTATAAGCGAGCCTCAACTTGATACTACAACAAAAGGGTCAAAGTCAGGAGTTTTAAGAAGAAAGACTTTGGTCCTCAGGAGGGCCATCCGTATGGGTGATAAAATCGAAACGAACAAACAACCTTTGGGGCCAAACTGGGAATGGCTTTATTGCATCCGAGAGGTCTTTCGTCTAGGATCATACCAGCTAGAGACATTGGAATGTATCCTGGTCAAATCCGTGGAATATATAGCATCTTCACAAGTACTACCCTTAGTCGTGTACGCGTACTGACTTCAAGAAGGTACTCTCTTTTAAATAATGAACACATGTTAGATTCAATAAAATGTTCCCCTTTCGAACGCTAACAGTGCACATTTTTTGCCGAAGCCCCCAGCTGAGGCTAGGTTCCCGCTGGTCCGGCCTCAGGGCCCCAGCTCAGACAAAAAGCACTCGACTCCTGTCATGCTAAGTAAAAGAAAGCCACCAGCTCGGGCTGGGCCCACTGGTCCGACCTTAAGATCCCAGCACTGACGACTAGCACTCGACTCGAATCGTACTAAGGAAAAGAAAGCAATCAACTCAGGCTGGGGCTCGTCGGTCCAAACTTAGGGTCCCACCTCGGGCAACAAGCACTCAACTCAGGTCGTGCTAAGGAAAAGAAATCCCATAGCCCAAGCTGTGGCCCTTGCTGGTCCAACCTCAGGATCCCAGCTCTGATGACCAGCACTCGACTCCGGCTGTGCTAACTTGAAGGTAGCCCCCAGCTCAAAGGGGCCCACCTCAGGGTCCCAACTCTGATGATTAGCATCGACTTTGGTCCAGCTAACTCAAAGACATCCCCCAACTCAGGATGTGGCCCCTTGGTACGACCTCGAAGTTCCAGTTGAAACAACACTCCACTCGAGTCATGCGAAGTCAAAGACAGCCCTCAGCTCATGCTGGAGCATGTTGATCCAACTTGTGGGTTCTAAGATAAAACTGCAAAAAGACAAGTTCAAGGTTGCAAATGAGGTTCTCTCACTCAACAGACTAAGGTGCCAATAATACACTACAAAATCCAGCGAGATTGATGACTGGACCAAAATGTTGCAGTTATATTCCCAAGTATAGGAAGTCGGTCAAGTAGTAAACCTGGTGAGTCCAGGGTCGTATTCCACAGGGACAAACTAATCTAAAAGTTTTACAATCTGAAATTTATTTGGAAATGATTTAGTGAAGTATGAACCACCCTTTGAAGATGAATTTTTGGTTGGGTTTTTGATTTGAGGTAAAACATGTACTAAAAATAACGTGAAAAAGTAATGCGGTAAAAGTGTGTGTGTTATGCTTTCGTTAGTGTTGTAGGGTCTCATGGTAATCATTCTTCATTGATGACTCAATCCCTCATCCATACCAAGGTATGGGGATCGGATGATTTAACTTTAAAAGAACAGCGATTTTTAGCAAAATTTCATTAACGTTGAATCGGTCGTTTTTCTGAACAATAACGTATAACTAGATGAACCTCGTGGTTCATCACCCTCCTTGGGCCCCTCTACGGATTTGTGCATGTAGACGATGCCTCGCGGCATGTCATCCTAAGTGGATTCCTCTCGGATAGCGCGTAATTAATTAAGAAAGAGAAAAACGATGTATTCAACATTTTCGATTAAAACAACTGCTATGACGAGTGAAACATGAAACCCATCAATACTAACGATTACACAACACTCACAACATTTTTACCTAGTCATGGTAATAAAAACAACAGTCTTTATTAATAACAACAAAGTTTCATTATAAAACATACTTAAAACTAATAAAAACAAAGGAAAGTGAAGAGTTTTCACCCAAAACGAAGACAAAACGATGTCCAAACGTCTCCAAACTTCTCCTACAGCTGCTCCAACTCCTTTGAAATTTTGGGGAGAAGCCCCCAAAACTTATTTCACTCAAATCGGATGCTGGATGCTCCAAATATGCTCAAAATACCGCATTTTATAGGCTTTTAGGCTTAACGGGCTTGCGGGTTGCAGACCAGCAACCCATGCAAAGAATCAATCCTGGTGGGCGGTCAAAGAAGCTGGCGGGCGCCGCCCGAGTGGAAAATGCGGGCGGGCGCCCGCCTGTTGAAACAGGCGGGCCGGCCCGCTTGTTTGACCAGGCGGGCCAGCGCCCACCTATATCAGGCGGGCGGGTCCCGTCTGTTTGACCAGGCGGGCATGCCCCCTTTTTGACAGATTCTCTATTATTATTATTTTTTTCTTTTTTTCTTTTACAATATCTTTACTGGACCTTTTTAATCTCCAAAAATTGCTCCGATCTCCAAAAAATATGAAAAAATAGCCGTTGGATTCGAAAAATTGCAAGCTTTACCTGAAAAATAAAATGGAGACAAAATTAGGCCATAAAATTGTATTTTGTGTATAAACAAGCGATAAACTCTTAAATTAAACGATCTTTCAATATTACATGTATTAGAGACCAAATATATATTAAATATACGTAAAATACAATCAAATGAGGGTGTAATAAATGCAATATTCTCTCAGAATCACACCCCCACTAGCTTTTTGCTAGTCTCTTAGCAAAATAAGCAAATATTCCAAAAAATATGTCATACACCTCAAAAATGAATTAAGAATAATATTACCCAACAAAGTTCAATAACTATCATGGGTTTTCATGGACTAATGCAAAAATCTACAATTTTATCTCAATAAACACATATTCAGTATCACACAAATGCAATTGTTTAATCAAAAGGTAATCACATGTCCTAGGATGCAAATTTCCTAGGATTAGGCCATCACAACATCCAAATCATAAGATCATGATTTTGAATCTACTCAAAACATCTCGTCTTTTTTCCTTTTTTCTTTTTAATAAACATTTTAGAGCAATCCATGTAAAGAGCGTTACGTCAATGACTCCCAAACCAGACGGTCTTAGAGCATTAGGTTTTGAAAAACCCCTCAGACTTAATACTCGGAATGTCTAAAGATTATTATGCACTTCCCCATACTTCATTTTTCGATGCGAATCCCCATGCTTCCTGAGGCACGAGGACCCGACTACTAAAAAAGCTGGAAGAGCGGTGCAGTTTATTCACTTTTTTTGCTTTTCTTCTTTTTTGACATGAGACATGTTTGAGTAAAATTCTCCATCATCTATTAATCAGCAAGCTCGTTTATGTGGCTGGCCTTTATCCTGAGAAGTTATAACCTTCTTCATATAAGTACCAATTCATAAACGCATACGTAACATGAAATTGCCTAAACCAAACAATAGTTTCATGAGATTACGATTGCGGATACATGCACTAATTTACATGAAAGTCATGATAATTTAAAATTCTACACATTGGTAAAACATTGTTAATCTATTTTACAATAATGAATATGGGTGTGCAATTAAAGACGATGAACTTTCCACTTCAAAGGGGCATACAGATGTGTTGGGTGAAAAAAACAACTCTTCTTTTTTTATTATACAGGCATATGAAAACTTGTTTTTGCAAACTTGAATGTAAACAAACATTTTTTATGCAAACTATATATATTGTTTATGCAAAACATATATGATATATTGTTTACTACTTCATCCCCCAACTTAAAATGAACATTGTCTGCAATGTTTATAGCGTAATAAATTATAGAGATCGGAATATGTGAATGCATAAACAAACAACTTCCCTTTCAAATAAAGATAACGACGTATAAGGGTAAAAAGGGAAGAAATCACCGTAGCCTCCCAAATGGAGGATCACAGATATCTATCGGTGGAGGAATTTGTTCCAGAAGCTCCTTGCGTATATCCTCCGTCAGTGTTCGAGATGGCGACGCAAAGGCGATTGTGTAAAAGTTGACATCCAATAAGTGCTAGGCATCGTGTATGGTGAAGGTATTGTCTCCATCACAAAAGGAGGATCCAGAATCTCTAGCAGATGTGGCATTTGCACGATAAGATCCATGATTTCCTCAGCCAGCTGCTGCGAAGCTAGGCCTCTACCGGCCTTCTTGGATTCCAGCAATGCAACTCCCAGACGAGCCGCATCAATCCAAGCGTTATCATCATGTACTGTAACAAAAGTGTTCCAAAACGGGTAGTCAAAATTAACTAAAGAGTTTAAATACAATTGACGACATTTTGGATCAAAATTATATGGAATTGAAAATTGTGATTCAATAATATATGGCATGAACCTGTGGGAACTCCCCTGGTGTGTGTCGCTAAGCTCGATCGGTGTGTGTCGCTAAGCTCGATCTGATACTCTGTCTCAGGAGGAGGAAGTGTCTGCGGAAGTGGATCTGGAGGGTAAAACAACGCTGGCTCAATGTAGATCATCTCGTAATTGCCATCAATCTCCTCCTGCGGTGAAGGAAGTGGGAACTGCTGCACTGAAGTAGGAAGAATGTATGGCTCGGGCTCTATCTCGGTCTGTAAGCTCGCTCTCTCGCATATATCCTCCTCGTCATCATCAAAGTAGATTCCCTCATGGTCATCACGCACCACATCATTCATCTCCTTTTGCTCCTCAAGTGGTAGTCATCCATCCTCTTTCTTTTGGCTCCAATGTCTCCCATCAATATGCTCTTCAAATTTTTCCAGATGGTCACATTGGAATGAGCCCACTGGCAGAACCTCAGACCAACCGTCGACCTGTTGGAGTGCAACCTCATACTCAGCAAGGTCATTCAAATACTAATATGCTTCCTCGATAGAATAAGCAAAGAATTCCCCATTGCAGCTCGTCTGCACGAAATCTCGCACAGAAGGCAGTAATCCCGTGTAGAAGATCTGTAGGAGATGATCATCGTGGAAGCTGTGGTGTGGATATGCAAGCATCAAATCATTGAACTTATGCCATGCTTGATAATATGCCTCCTCGTCAGTTTGAGCAAAACTCGTTATTTGGTGCTTCGTGACCTGCCGCTCCTGTACCTACGCAAAAAAGATAGGAAAAAATACTCGAAGAAATTCAGCCAGAAACGACAACCAAGTAAAATCTGAGTCAAGAGTCAATGTTTCAAACCAATGCGTAGCAAAATCTCTCAAAGAATATGGAAGGTATCTAAGAAATAAGTCATCAATGCATTTTCTCCCACCGAATAAAGTGCGGCATATCGTTTCAAACTTTTGTAAATGTAGATGTGGGTTCTCCTCCTCCGTACCATGGAAAACTGGTAGGATTTGAATCAACCCCGTAATAAAGTCAGAAACGATTGCATCATCATGATTCATTTAAATTTTTTTACAGTTTTACAATTTTTTTAATATAAAGAAAAAAATATAAAGAAAAAATGAGTTAAAATGTAAAAGAAAGAAATTTTAAATCACACACTAAAAAGATGAGACACTCGAAACAAAAATCCAAAACCAATAATAAAAACTAAAAATGTAACAAAAAATGAATAACAAAAAGAAGAAAAAAATGGATATACAAAGAATATATACACAAAAAGTGGACAAATTTCACCAAAATTTCCAAGCTACTTAGAAATAGTAAAAAAATATTAACCGTTGTCCCCAGCAACGACGCCAAAAACTTGACTGGACCAAAATGTTGCAGTTAAATTCCCAAGTATAGGAAGTCGGTCAAGTAGTAAACTTGGTAAGTCCAGGGTCGTATTCCACAGGGACAAACTAATCTACAAGTTTTATAGTTTGAAATTTATTTGGAAATGATTTAGTGAATTATGAACCACCCTTTTGAGGTGAATTTTTGGTCGGGTTTTTAATTTGAGGTAAAATGTGCACGAAAAATAACGTGGAAAAGTAATATGGAAAAAGTATGTATGTGTTGTGTTTTCGTTAGTGTTGTAGGGTCTCATGGTAATCATTCTTCATTGATGACTCAATCCCTCATCCATGCCAATGTATGGGGATCAGATGATTTAACTTTAAAAGGACGGTGATTTTTAGCAAAATTTCATTAACGTTGAATCGATCGTTTTTCTGAACAATAACATATAACTAGATGAACCTCGCGGTTCATCACCCTCCTTGGGCCCCTCTACGGGTTTGTGCACGTAGACGATGCCTCGCGACATGTCATCCTAAGTGGATTTTTATCGGATAGCGCGTAATTAATTAAGAAAATGAAAAAATGACGTATTCAATATTTTCGATTAAAACAAGTGCTATGAAGAATGAAACATGAAACCCATCAATACAAACTATTACACAACACACTCACAACATTTTTAGCTAGCCATGGTAATAAAAACAACAATCTTTATTAATAACAACAAAGTTTCATTATAAAACATACTTAAAACTAATAAAAACAAAGGAAAGTGGAGAGGTTTCACCCAAAACGAAGCCAAAACGATGTCCAAACGTCTCCAAACTTTTCCTACAGCTGCTCCAACTCCTCTAGAATTTGGGGAAGAAGCCCCAAATTCACACAAATCGGACGTTGGATGCTCCAAATATGCTCAAAATACCGCATTTTATAGGCTTTTAGGCTTAACGGGCTTGCGGGTTGCAGACCCGCAACCCATGCAAAGAATCAATCCTGGCGGGCGGCCAAAGAAGCCTGGCGGGCGCCGCCTGCATGAAAAACGTGGGCGGGCGCCCACCTGTGTGAACAAGCGGACCCGCCCGCCTGCAAATAGGCAGGCATGCGCCTGCCTGTTGAAACTGGTGGGCCGGCCCGCCCCGCCTGTTTGACCAGGCGGGCCAGTGCCCGCCTGTATCAGGCGGGCCTGTTTGACCAGGCGGGCGCGTCCCGCCCGCTTAGTCAGCGGGCGGGCCCCCTTTTTTGACAGATTCTCTTTTTTTATTTTTTTTATTTTATTTCTTTTACAATAACTTTACCGGGCCTTTTTAATCCCCAAAAATTGTTTTGATCTTCGAAAATATGAAAAATAGCCGTTGGATTGGGAAAATTGCAAGCTTTACCTGAAAAATAAAATGGAGACAAAATTAGGCCATAAAATCGTATTTTGCGCATAAACAAGCGATAAACTCTAAAATTAAACGATCTTTCAATAATACATGTATTAGAGACAATAAATATTAAAAATACGCAAATTACCATCAAATGAGGAGGTAATAAACGCAATATTCTCTCAGAATCAATTGACGGTGATACATTACTTTCTAGTGTTAGTCTCCTGAGTTCAAGATCGATAGCATTACACCCACAAGCATAACGACATATCAAGCCAGAAGCATGAAAGACTAAAAAAGTCAAATTTAATTGAAAAATTCACAAATTTACCACAAAAATATTATGTCTCTACAAGCAGTGAGCAAAGAGCAAACATAGTTCAATAAGCAAAAATTTTAAACATTTTACCCAGTGGTGGGCACAACACTGGCAGACGGCAATTCATGCTGTGGAGCTTGGGCGATGGCAGCAGTAGATGATTCCTGCTTCGACAGGAAGGAAAGCAGGCTTGCATGAGCGAGGTGGGCCTCCAGGAAGGCGTCCCTCACATATCACCTCAGCTTCAAAGGGGACATCGGCCCGAGCTTCAGCCTTCTTCAACTCGACCTGATGAGCATCAGACATCTCGATCGCTCGACTTTTAAAGCCCTACTCAGCCTTCTCCAACTGTTCATGCAAATGAAAGATCATACCGTCCTTCTCTTCCATATACTTCGTAATGCGAGTTATGGCTACGGTAGACTCCTTGCACTCCTTCCTCAGCTCAACCTCCTTCTCCTCGGCCTGCTGCAGCTGAATCCTTACATCTTGGAGCCTTACGTCCCGAAAATGAGTCGGCTCAGTCTACTCCTTTAGCACTGCCTCAGCTCCCCTAAAGCCTCTGGAGCTCCTCCTCTACGAGAAGGACCGTTTGGCGATGGACTTGGATCCATTGTAGGCCGTCAACCTCCGCACATGCTGCAACAAGCTCTCGAAATGGGTCAATCTCTCAGGCAAAGGAGTGAGCCCGCTCTTTCCAAAAGACGTAGCTATGGAAGAAGCAGATCAACTCCACTTAAGCCTTAGCAAGAGGAAGAAAGATGAAGGTTAGGGCTAAATCAAAAAGAGACATCTGCAATTACAACGGAAGAAAGCATTGCTGGCTCATGATCTACAGAGCCACAACAGAAGAAAGCATATCTGGCTGGCTCATGATCTGCAGAGCCACTGCAAATCTCTATATCTCTATTTCCACAAGACCGCTCTCTTTTCGGGTCACCTCAACCATGAAGGTAAGTGATTCCTTCCATATCGTCACTTTCTTCTCGCCTTAAGCCCTTTAACCCTCACTGAGTAGAGAAGCTTCCACTTGACGTGCCTTGGGGTGAGATGAACTCGAGGCCTGATCGACCCTCTGGTCAAGAGCTACTACCTTGGGTTTCTTCTGTGGAGGCTCGACAAGCACTAATGGGGTAAGCTCCACGTGTGGTAGCTCAGAAGCTGCATTCTCCACCATCCTCTTCCCCTTGCTCAATATGCCAACAGGGAAGCAACTGTTAGAATCGACCTCATCCTCTGAGTCGAGGTGAATCGGGTGGAAACTCTGACTTTTCTCCCAGCTTCCAAAGCTGGGACAGGAGTAGGCTCTACATCACAGGGAGGAGCAGCAACAGACGTGCGCTCACCTTGAGGCCTCAAAGCCCCCGATTCGGGAACCTCTTAGGTTTGGCTGAAGGAAGCTGCTGAAGAACAACCTGGTAGGCATGCTCCCTTCAGACATGATTCAACTTTAAACTTCACATATATGCAATGGTAAAAAGGGACAAATTAGCAACACAATGAGAAACTCAAGACATATGACCTCGAGCAGGTCAGAGGCTGTTACTCGCCAGCGACACAAGGAGCTACATCAATCTCCACATTCTCTTCGGCATGCATCACCTGCAACATCTGAATCAGTATTTCTTGCAACAAGACGTTGCAAGACCTGGTAGCAGCAGGTTGGCTGGTAAGCCATACCCACTATGCTAGTTCATGCTTCATGGCCTACTTCAATAACTTCTGAGTCCAACCCATACGCCTATCCAAACCGGCGTAGCACTCTCTCTTCAGCCAGAGTAAGGGCCTGCGTGAAGCTCTCCCAGCCTCCGTGGCCCAGAACCACATTTCCTTACATTTCTTATTTCCCGATGACTTCTCATCAAAGATCTGCGGGGCTCTAGCTTGTCCACAGATGTAGTAGTAGCCGTCCACGATCTTCTTCAACTCAAAGATTGTATACGCCAGCTCATCCGACAACCAACCTTTCTGGTAGGAGGCGAACATTGTGGCCAATGCAATTAAGCTCATGAAATACCACCAAAACCACCAAGCTCATGAAAGTGGAGGGTGACAACAATGTCATGATACCTTCTTATTTAGAATTTACACATTACAGTTTTACTTAAATCACTATCGCATCGCAATACCACAAAAACAATAATATTGATCAGGGGACCGATGACAATCAATCATAATCCCCATATGCAGGAGAACTGCACAGCCGTAAGTCATAAAAATATTACAACATATTTAATTAAATCATGTATAACATTCTTACCTCAAAACATCCATCACTGTGTATGACAACTTCCAATAACAAATCATAATGCTGAAGATTGATCTCTAATGCTTGATGATCAACTAAGTTGGCTTTTTACCAAATCTACATTAAGATAGTAACTTATGGATATCTAAACCAACCAGTTACTTGGTACATGAATCATACAAATTTATAAAAATGATGGATGGGCTAAATATTCAGTAAGTAAATGAAGCATGCAAAGCTGCTGAAGTACGAAAACTAAAAATAAGAACAATGTGCGACTAACTGATATGAATACAAAGGTGACAAGTCATGAATAAATTAGCTCAAAATAATGAATATGTAGTGTAACTAGGCATGCCATGTCTCAACACACTCAACACTCATACTCCGGTTGATATGGGTCTCACCATTATTATAGCTCATGGCAATGATGCCGTAATCAAGGCCTGCACAGAAAACACTCGTATGGAGGGGACACATTGAGATCATGAATGGCATGTTTAGCTTCAACGTATATAGGTATAACTAATCAAGTATAACTAATCAGAAGTATATGTATGCATGGAAAAAATATAATCATGAAAAATCAATGAGTTTCATTATATTCAACACATTCCAAACATACACAATGATACCAGCAATAGCCAATACGACCACCTATGCATATGTATCTTCATCTATTTCTAACAAGAACGATATAATCATGCTCATAGAGTTCATATGTGTTGTGTTAATCAACATGCATGATATACATGAAATAACCTGATAGAACCGGAAGAAAATCTCAACTTTTATTGAAGAAAATAGCGATAAAAAGGGATAGATTTGGCTAAAATTGTAGTGGCAACAACACTCCCAAGACGCCGTTAAGAGGACGTCCGCACTCTTCCCTAGATTAATCACTCAAAACTCAATATTTGCATACCTTAGGGCCGGCCACCGCACCCCCATATAAATCCAATGCGAAAATAAAACAAATTACAAGTTTGCCCTTTTAATAAAATAATAGAAATTAAATCATAAGGGTGCGAACACGTACCTAAGTCAAGTGGTTAAGCCGGGTCCTCTTCTGGTCTGTCACCACCTCGAGTACGTGATGATCCCATCACTACTCCCCCAAAAGAGCCACATTGTAATCAAGGTGGAAATCTGGAAACTGTTGTGCCATGACGCTCTTTAACTCACAGGTGCTCTCATGCTCTGGCAAGCCCTTCCAATGCACCAACATCTTCAGCTCTCCAGCTCCCCCACTACGCACCCCCTTCAATTCCTCAGGCTCCAAGAAGACTTCCATATCCTCAGTCAAAGTCTCCAGAAGTGAAGGAGAAGGTGAATGCCCCCTAATCGTCTGTCGCAGCTGGGACACATGAAATACCCGATGAATGATCAATCCTGAGGGAAATTTCAATTTATAAGTTACTGGTCCCACCTTAGCCTCCACCTCAAAAGGCCGGAAATATCTGGGAGAGAGCTTCTCATTTCTTCGATGGGCTAGAGACTTCTGCCTGTACGGACGCAATTTTAGATATAACATGTCTCCCACTTCGAACTGAACATCTCGACGGTATAGGTCAGCTCTCGTCTTCATGACCTGCTGAGCTTTAGCCAAGTGGAGCTTCAACTCCACCAAAATACAATCCCGCTCTGCCAAGTACTGCTCCACATCGGATACTGATGTCGTCTCCTGCCCATAATGTAGCAAGTGAGGGGGGTTCCGCCCATACAAGATCCAAGAAGATGTCGTCTGTGCGACCATTTGATAGGAGGTATTGTACCATTATTTAGCCTACGCCAGCCAACGGACCCACTCCTTCGGGCTCTCTGAGATGAAACATCGTAAGTAGGTCTCGATGCTCCTGTTGACAACCTCAGTCTGAACGTCCGTCTGTGGATGATAGACAGTACTCCGTCTCAAAACTGTCCCCTGCAACCTGAAGAGCTCCCGTCAAAATCTGCTCAAGAAAACCTTGTCTCTATCAGAAACAATGTACTTTGGGGACACATGTAAGCGGATGACCTCCCTCACGAACTCCTCCGCTACCGAGACTGCGTTGTAAGGATGTCTTCACAGTATGAATGCACATAATTGCTGAGGCGATCCACCACCACAAATATCACCGCGAATCCCCCAGACTTAGGCAACCAGTCTATGAAGTCCAAGGATAATTTTTAGAATTTGATATTTTCTTGTTTCATGGATAATTTTTGTAGGATGAGTTGGGTGTATTTTCTAAAATACAAGTACAGATTCCTAATGTCATTGAAATTTTTTATAATGTAATAAAAACCAAATTTTTGTGTATATTCATGTGTTACGTACAGGTAATGCCCTTGAGTTTTTGCAAAAAAATGGTTTGTATATCTATTTAATGGACTTTTGCATCAAGTGATCAAACCATATGCCAACACATTATCCAAAAATGGAGTATATGAATGTATGCATCGCCTTTTTTAACAATATTGCTAGAATATACCTAGTTGTTATGAATGATGCTAAATACCTTTGGGCTGATATTATTTCATGGGCATGCTACTTGATTAATAGAATGTACCTAGTTGTTATGAATATACCTAGTATATGAACGCTTGCATCGCCTTTTTACGATATTGCTAGAATACACCTAGTTGTTATGAATGTCTCTAAATACCTTTGGGCTGATATTATTTCATGGGTATGTTACTTGATTAATAGAATGTCATCTTATGTGCTTCATGGTTAACTTTTTTCCCAGCTTGTATCCGGATAAGTCATGCTTTTTGTCATTTTTATGAGTTAGTACCATATTTTGCTAAGGTTCTAGCATATGTGCATCTCCTACAGTCTATGCTGTGTGAGATAATGAACCAGTTGCACCCAAACCATTGCATGTGCAGACTAGTTGTCCATGACTAATGCCAACTATTCCACCCGCAGCTAATCCCATGTCACCAACTCTGGTCAGTCATCCTCATCTGCTACGCCAATCTACCTAATCTGTTATTTTTCGATTTCAGATATCCATTATGCATCAATCCATTATGCTTCATATATTTTTTTCATATTTTGTTTCATGTGATTGTCTTATCCCTTTCAGTTTGACAATTAGCACTTCTTCTCTATTTTGTGTTTATACCTGAGTCTTATCAAAAAGTACTAATGCACCTAACTTATAAGCAAGCTATAGATAAGCAACTGAATGCTTTGCTTTCTAAAGGGACGCGAGGCTTGCTTTTTCCCTGCCTAGATTGGATGTTGTATGATGCAGACAATGACGAGTATAAGGCTCGTTTAGTGCGGAAGGAATTCATGCAGACATATGGTATGGATCATTACCCCCTGGTTTCATGCTTTATTTTGTTTGGGTTGTTTTCTTGGTTGCCATTTAATCAATAATGACATATCTTTCAGCTTGATGTAAAGAACACCCTCTGTATGCATTCGTGGATATTGATCTTGAGGAGGTTTCCAAGAGTGTGTTGCTTAGTGAAAAAAAAATTTTAAGTTTAGAAGGCAATCTATAGTGAAAAAAGAGTTTTTGTTCATGGTTGGACAAACCTAGTAAGGTAGTCATGGAGACAATCTTCAAGAAATTTTATTAAGATTATTTGCTGTTATTCATTGTACTACTACAGGATCAGTGGTCTCACAGTGTAGGTTAATAATATAAGTTTGACTGGCAATAATGTTGCAGTCATAAATAAAACTAAAACTAAATGGAATCTCTGGAAGCATTTTGTAATGAAAGATATGAAAAGACCGATGTACTTTTTAAGGATTTAAATTGATAGCGACCAAGGAGTGATTCTTTCCCAATAAAAGTATGCTATTGATTTTCTATAGGAGATGACTACTTTGTTGCAAACTCGAGAGCAACTTATGGATATAGATGCAAATTTATGGGATGAGTTAAGACTAAGGTTTGAGAATGTTTCTCGATAGATAAGATAAATTGACTAGCTCGTCTACCTTACTGTTACCATGTCAGACATCACATATGTTGTATGGTTACATAGTCAATTTATGGATAAGTTACCAGAAGTTTGCTAGGAAGCAGCATTACACATACTAACTTATATCAAAGAATTCCTAGAAAAGTTCTATTGTTTAGTATACATGGACATTAGAAGAATTAAGCTTTTTAGACTGAAGCTATACAGCTGACATAGGAGACAGAAAGTCAATGACAGGCTACTACACCTATCTAGGAAAAAAATTCAGTCACCTGAAGAAGTAAAAATAGATTACCATGTAAGTGTCTGGTGTACAGGCAAATTATCGAGCTATGGCATACAAAGCATTCGAGAATATGACTGAAGATTGATTTGAAAGCTTTTGTAAAATAAGCATATGCTTATGTTTTGTGATAATTAAGTTGACATCTATATCATTAATAATACAATGCTTCATAAGAAAAAATATCATGTAAAGATGGATTGATAATTTATTCAAGGTAATGTGAAAAAGAAGTAAATCGGCTCCCCATACAATCTGTCAAAACAGTTAATTGCTATAATTACCAAGGCAGTATATTCTAAGGTGTTTTTATATGCGACAAGCTAGGCATGCTTGATATCTATACTCCGGCTTGAACGGTAGCGTTATAACTTGTTCCTTACTTGTATTTCTACTTGTATTATTGGGTATTATGGCATTTTTACTATAAACATATGCAAGTTTGGTTTTATACAAACTTAAACAAATTTTCAAGTGAGGCCAGACTGTACCAATCACTTGGTGCGGTTTGCCCAAAAAACATGAAAGGAAAAAAATTTCAAAATTTTTTATTTATAGATGTGATCTATATGTTCAAACCTCACCATACAAAATTTGAGAAGAATTTGATTCTATTTGATTTTTGGTCATGCCATTGCATTATATATATATATATATATATATATATATATATATATATATCTTCATGTGAGAACATTTCGCACGGTGCGAAAATGTTTTTATCATTTTTTGAAATTTTTTTAAAAATTCTTTTTTCCACCCTCATTATATGTTGTTATACCCCCCCTCAAAAAATAATCGTTGATAAATAATGTCATTTGGCCTTCGATCAAGGCATTTCATCAAATTTGCACGTTTTGAGACCGTTAAATTTGTAACGGGTGGATGGGTGCTCTAATCCCTAACAGGTTCACCCATTATTTTCCCTGGGGTATATAATTGTATGGATTAAACATCAAAAAAAGAATTTTTGAAAAAAAATTCAAAATAATAATAAAAAAGTTTTCACACGGCTTTCGCACGTGTTTTTTCGCACCCAAAGATTGCCCATATATATATATATATATATATATATATATATATATATATATATATATATATATATATATATATATATATATATATGAGGTTAATGAGCCAATGCTGACAGCGCTGGAAATTTTTCCAGCGCTGTCCGCATTTTGGACGAGATAAAAATTTTTTTTTTGAAATTTGTTTTTCCCAGTAGTTAGAGATACGTGTTAGGAAGCTCCCCACAAAATTTCATGTCAATCCGACACCGTTTGAGCCTCCGTTCATCGATTTCAAAAACGTTACGCAAATCTGTCCACAGTTTTACGTAACGTTTTTGAAATCGATGAACGGAGGCTCAAACGGTGTCGGATCAAGCTGAAATTTTGTGGGGAGCTTCCTAACACGTATATCTAAATACTGCAGAAAATTTTTCAAAAAAAATACTTTTATCTCGCCCAAAATGCGGACAGCGCCGGAAAAATTTCCAGCGCTGTCAGCTCTTCTCCATTTTTCACTATATATATGGAAAAAGGGGATCTAAGGTGCCTCCTTAGATGAAAATCTAAGGAGGCGCCCCCATTTCCCCACATCTCCTACAATTTTTTGGAAATTTTTTTCATGGGGTTGTTGTTCACATCATGAATGATCAACATACCAAATTTCAAGAGATTCCAATACTTTTTGAGCCACCATCTACCCCTTACAATTTCAACGGTCTAAAAACGTGTTGAAAACCCCACGAAGTTGCAAGGGGTAGATGATAGCTCAAAAAGTATTGGAATCCCTTGAAATTTGGTATGTTGATCATCCATAAGGTGAACAACAACCCCATGAAAAAAATTTCAAAAAAATTGTGTGAGATGGGGGGAAATGGGGGTGCCTCCTTAGATTGAATCTAAGGAGGTACCTTAGGATCCCTTTACCATATATATATAAATATATATAGTAAATAATGTTGAGTATTGGACTTCTCCCTACTTGGTGTTAATGATGAGTAAACATAAATACTTGTGACTAATCCCCTATTTGCAGTTAATCCATTGCCTAAGCTTAATATGAAAATCTACTAGTAATGGATGACACTCAAAGATCATTGAAAGAAAATGAAATGGATTGGATGATCGTAGATGGTGATTGAAGCTCCTAGAAGACTTCAAGCTCATGCGTTGGAAAGAAGAGTGTAATTTCTTTATTTCTCTTCTAGTATGTAGCTTAGAAGTAGAACTTTGTTGTAGCACACACACATCTTCATTTCAGTCTTAGGATATTATTAGATCAATCTTCCTTAGATTTCAATTCATTTCTATCTAGATTGTGCATGTTATGTTTATAACAGTCAACTGCTGAACGATTTACAGTCGCCTGTCTCAAAACAGTCGACTGTGTTTTGTTCTACAGTCGCCTGTTATGCACAAACTGTTTCAGTCTAGTTTTTTGGCTTCTTAGCTTTAACTCTCGCAGGCGACTAATGAACGATTCACAGGTGCATGTCTAAGTGACAGTCGACTGTGTTTTGTTAATCAGTCGCCTGTCTATCTTAAGCCCAAACTCTAACTCTCTGATTTATCTGGCCAGTCGACTATTGTTGAATTTATAGTCGCCCATCCATTGGAACAGTCGACTGTCAATGCTTCAACAGTCGTCTGTTTTTGAGCCTATTTGATGACTCTACTCTCTGGAAAATCTCAGGGTCTTGACAGCCGTTTGTAGAAGGAATTACAGTCGCCTGTTTAGTTTAATAGTCGACTGTCTTCTCTTTATCAGTCGTCTGTCATGTTCTCCCAAACGTTTTTCAGTTTTCATCAACTTACGACCAGTCGCTTGTACTAGGATTTTCAGTCGCCTGTTGGTTCAACAGTTGACTGTCTATGCCTCATCAGTCGACTGTTCACGTGGTAAGTTACCGTTATGAATTTTCACCGACCCTCTGTCATTGTGCAGCAGTCGACTGTGATTTAATCAACAGTCGACTGTCGCGGGCGCAGATTCTATCCGTTGAGTTTTTCCTCACGGATTTCAAAGGGGTTTTTTGCTGATTTCGTTTGAGGGGTTTGAGAAACCTATAAAAGAAGCCTCTACTGTTCCATTTAGAGGCTAATGAACTAATTCATCTCTTGCTCAAACATTCAAGCCTTCGTTCTCTCAAGATCAAAGCTCTCAAATCCTAAAGCCCTAGAATTCCAATCTTCAATTTCTTGCTCTCCAACCTAGAACCAAAGAGATATCTTCTAGGCATTTGGTGCAGTCAAGAGAAAGGGCTTTCCTCTCTTCCAAGAGATTCATTCAACACACAACAAACTTCTCCTTCAAGTTCTACTTCAAGGCATAGGTGATTATAAGTGTTGCTTTATTTCATACTTTCATAACTTTCGTTATTGGACTTACTCTCGGTTTGTGAGAGTGGTTTGCTTGCTCCCAAGTTGTGGGAGTCAAGGACAATCGATTGTATTTTGATTTCATTTTTAAGGTTGCTACAAGTGGGGTTTGAGGAAACCTCAAGTTAGGGTTCTAACTTGAGTATCCGGTTGTTAACCGGGTGGAAGGGACGTAGGATTGCCGGGAACAAGTCGGAAAGTGACTTGGGTAATCCGAACCCTTGAAACATCCTTGCGTTTGCATTTGTTTCATTTTGGGTTTATTTCTATTCCGCACTATTTTGTTGGTTAGGAATTTAAATTGGGGTAACCATCTTTTTAAATTGCATAAACAATATTCAACCCCCCTTCTAGTGTTTTCCCCATAGCCAGGGTCCTTACAATTGGTATCAGAGCGCAAATTTATAGCTATGGCATCCAACAACGTTCCTCCACCGACTTCGTACAACAATCACGATCGTGATGGAGCGTCCACTCTTTTCGAATGTCAATCCACGGTGCGTCCTCCGCGTTTCAATGGCACAAACTTTGGCTATTGAAAATACCGAATGGAGACGTTCCTGAGGAGTGCTTCCCTTTAGAGAACCATCCACAAGGAATACGTCGAGCCCACCGAAGAGGATTTTGAAAAATGGACGGCTACCGAGAAGTCCGCCGAAGTCAACAACGCAAAAGCAATACACGCTCTTCATTGTGCATTGGACCCGAATGAGTTCAACAAGATATGCACATGTAAGAGTACATATCAAATTTGGAACCATCTCGTCGTTACCCATGAGGGGACGAACAAGGTAACATTTTCTAAACTATATGTTGCCGTGCAAAATTTCGATATGTTTCATATGCAGGAAAATGAGAGCATAGCATCGATGTACGGACGTTTTACCGACATCACCAATGAACTGGAAGCTCTTAGGCAAACGTACACCCAACCAGAGAAGGTGAGAAAGATCATTATGGGGATGACCTTCAAATGGGAACGAAGAGCTATCGCCATTGAGGAGGTCAACGACTTGAAGAACTACACCGTCATGAATCTCATTGGCACTCTTATGTCTTACGGAGTAAGACGGAGAACCGATTAAAGATTCGAGCAATGATGAATCCTTCGGAGGCCAAGAAGAAAACTTTGGCATTTAACGCCAATTCATCATCCTCTGATAGTGAAGAATCAGAAAATGAGATGGACTTGGGTGAAATGGCCCAAATGGCGAAGAAGTTCCCATGCTTCTTTCGCAAAGGTAAATTTCC
Source organism: Scilla litardierei (assembly GCA_030789695.1). NCBI lineage: Eukaryota > Viridiplantae > Streptophyta > Magnoliopsida > Asparagales > Asparagaceae > Scilla > Scilla litardierei. Next base: position 104,303,672 of record CM061134.1, on the reverse strand, counting down.
CTCCAAGAATAGATTTGAGTCTACTAATAACACTTCCTCTCTTTGCTTTAAGTGTAACAAGCCAGGGCACATCAAGAAGGATTGCCCAATGCTCCGAAACAAAGAGAAGTGGAAGGCTCCGAAGTACCACAAGTCCGACAACAATAAAGAGAGATAAGAAGAAAGGACTCGTCGGTACATTCGATGACTCAAGTGGAGATTCATCAAGCGAATCCGATGATGAGAAGGGTGAAAGTGCCCACATGTGCTTCATGGCCAGAGAAGATTTACTCTCCGATGAAAGTGATTCCGACATGGATGAAACCGAGGTAACTATGGATGAATTATGTATTGCTAATGAAGAATTATTTGCTAGGTATTAATCTTTAATGCTTAGATATACTAGTTTAAATAAATTGAACGTTAGCAATTTATCCATTCTATGCAAAATCAACAATGACACCATTGTTGATACTTTAACCCTTGAGAAAGCGAATTTAGCTTTTCAAAATGTCACTTTGAGAAATGAGATGAATACCCTCAAATCTCAACTAGATCAAACACATCCTAAGGATAATAGTGATCTAGTTTCACGACACATACAATTGGGTTTAGAGAATGATTCTCTTAAAACCCAAGTGTACGAGCTCAAAGCACGTGTGTCCACATTGGATACCAATATTTCTTCTCTTAAGGAGAAATATGAGCTCATGTCCTCCCGTATTGTGAGATTCAATAAGGGAAAAGGACAATTGGACAATTTGCTAACAACCCAATTTCCGGCCACACATCGTGTTGGTCTTGGTTTTGTGGAAGCAAATGCATCCAATACTCGCACCTCCTATAGTGGTGTCACTATAGACTTTGTGAGGCCATCCTCCGGTGCATCCACAAGTGGTGTCAAAGACACTATAGGTAGCAAACCTACCAAGAACGCCGCCACTTCACCGTCACGTCCTTTTGGCAAGAAACCCACTAAGGGTGGAAACCAAAAGAGAAGTCATGCTTACATGTACACCAACATTCATCCACGTAGGAAATCCCCTACTTCACAAGTGGATACACACGACACTTTTTATGCTCCACACCCACGGACACGTACAAATCCACACATGAGAAATACTCATGTACGTGATCGTATACACCCATATGCTCATACGCATCATTCTTACATGTATGCACATCCTCCACATGTCATGCATGACCCGTACGTTTCATACAACATGCACGTTTCCAAGCATGCATACAACCATCATATGTCCAATGCATATCCACTACCTCATTTCTATGCTAGAACACATGTTCCTAAGAAGCATGTATCACATAGAAATCTAACAACTATGCATGCAACTAGGAAAAAGACTCCCAAAACTTACACCATTTGAGGGTCCTAAGAACACTAGCTTAAATGATAGGAATGCATATGTTGGTTCCTATTTTCATGATGTTATTAATAATGGTAATTATGTTGGGAAGCGGAAGTCCACTTGGACTTGGCTTCCAAAGGACTAATCCCCTTGGACCCAACAAAAATTGGGTACCATAAGCTTATAGTATACTATGTAGGTACCCAAGAGAAAGAAAAAGAGCAATAAAGGTCAAACTAGCTCTAAAAGAAAAGGATGGGTTCTCGACAATGGTTGCTCCAAACACATGACGGGAGATCTCTCATTGCTCTCCGAAGTGATTAGCATCAAGGATGGTGCAACCGTCACTTTTGGAGGTAACCAACAGGGAACCATCATTGGAGTAGGTATAGTCGGAAACCCATCCAAACCTTTAATTACTAATGTATTTTTAGTTAGTGGTTTATGTCACAATCTCATTTCTATTAGTCAACTTTATGATAAAGGTTACAAGGTTAACTTTGGAGAAGGATTGTGTAAGATTGTTGATTCTAATTCACATGTTTTATTTACCGATATTAGGCGTATAAATATTTATTATTTGAGCTTGCCCAAAACCGTAGAACATTACTTAGTTGCTAATACAAGTGAACAACTATTATGACATCGCCATTTTGGTCATGTTCATTTTAAGCACTAATATAAGTTAGCTAAGCATGATCTAGTCAAAGGTTTTCCAAAAATAGCTTTTAGTAAGAAAAACTTTTGTAATTCTTGTCAAAGAGGTAAACTTAGTAAATCATCTTTTAAGCTTAAAGAAGGCATTACTTCTAAGAGGCCCCTAGAACTTCTTCATCTAGATTTGTTTGGGCCAACTAAAACCGCTTCTTTAGGCAATGCTCATTATGGATTAGTTGTCGTTGACAACTTCTCTAGATTTACTTGAGTTCATTCTTAACTAATAAGAATGAAGCTTTTGAAGAGTTTACTATATTTGCAAAGAAGATTCAGAATCTCTTAGGATCCACCATTATCACTATCCATAGTGATTATGGAGGAGAATTTGAGAATGAGTCTTTTACAAAGTTTTGTAATGACACCGGGATAACTCACAATTTTTCTTTTCCTCGGGCACCACCACAAAATGGTGTTGTAGAGAGAAAGAATAGGACTCTTATTGAGTGTGCTCGTACTATGCTCCATGATAGTCATCTTGGACTACAATTTTGGGCTGAAGCGGTGCACACGACATGTTATATGCTCAATAGGATCCTAGTAAGACCCCGAACGAACAAAACTTGTTTTGAGTTATTTTACGACAAAAAGCCTCAAGTTAAATATTTTCGAGTTTTTGGTTCAAAATGTTTTATCAAGAACACCTTTGGTAATTTAGATAAATTTGAGCCAAGATCCCATGAAGGAATTTTTGTTGGATATTCCACACGTAGCAAAGTCTACCTGATATACAACAAAACCTCTTCAACGATCGAGGAATCACTACACGTATCATTTTATGAAGATTTTGATTTTCCTCATGTTGTTGATGATAGTATAGATGCTATATGTGATTCTATTAGTAATGTCAAGATTAATGATTCGATTATTGAGATTAACACCACTAATAAGATTGTTGAAGATGTTACAAGTGATGCAGGAATACCCAAAGCTTACCCAACCGTTCGCAACTATCCACATAACCAAATTATTGGAGATATTGGTGTGGGTGTTCGAACGAGGTCTAGAATTGAAGAATTCTCTCATTGCGCATTTGTCTCTACCATTGAGCCAAAGAACATCCAAGAAGCATGTGAGGATAGTTCTTGGATAGTGGCAATGGAAGAAGAACTAATGCAATTTGAGAGAAATGAAGTTTGGAAGCTCGTTCCTCTTCCAAGTGGTCATCAAGTAATTGGGACCAAGTGGATCTTCAAGAACAAGACCGATGAGAACGAGATCATCACAAGGAACAAAGCAAGATTAGTAGCTCAAGGCTACTGGCAAGAAGAAGGTATCGATTTCGAAGAATCCTTTGCCCCTTAGCTAGATTAGAAATTATTAGATTGCTTTTATCTTTTGCATCTCATAAGAATTTCAAATTATTTCAAATGGATGTTAAAAGTGCATTTTTAAATGGGATTGTCAATGAAGAAGTGTATGTTTCTCAACCTCTCAGTTTCATTCATGAAAAATTTCCAAACCATGTTTTCAAACTTAAGAAAGCGTTGTATGGGTTGAGACAAGCTCCTAGAGCTTGGTATGATCGACTCAAGACCTTTCTTTTGGATTTAGGTTTTAAAATGGGTGAAGTTGATTCAACTCTTTTCATTAAGGATTATGAAAATGACATCCTATTGATTCAAGTGTATGTAGACGATATAATATTTGGTTATACTAACTTTAATCTTTGTCAAGAATTTTCTAAGTCCATGAAGGATGAATTCGAGATGAGCCACATTTGTGAGCTCAACTATTTCCTTGGATTGCAAATTCGACAAATGAAGGATGAGACTTTCATACATCAAACAAAGTATACAGGGGAGCTTATTAAGCGATTCGGGATGGAATCGTCTTCAAGCAAAAGGACTCCCATGAGTACGACAACCCATCTACCCAAGGATGAGAACAGAAAAGATGTAGACGCTCGTCTATATCGAGGTATGATCGGTAGCTTACTCTATTTAACTGCTAGTACGCCCGATATCATGTTTTCCATATGCTTGTGTGCTAGATATCAAGCTAGACATTAGGAGTCACACTTGATTGCGGTTAAACGAATTTTTTGTTATATCAATCATTCACTAGATTATGGGTTACTTTATCCTAAATCTAGCACATATGAGTTAATCTTATGTAGTGATGCCGACTTTGCCGGATGCAAATCTGATAGGAAAAGTACGAGTGGCACTTGCCATTTTCTAGGAAATTTCCTAGTTTCTTGGTTCTCCAAGAACAGAACTCGGTATCATTGTCCATGACTGAAGCGGAATATATTGCCGCGGGTCTTACATATGCACAAGTTCTTTGGATGAGACACACTCTTAAGGACTATGGTGTCAATTGTGATACTTGCCCTATCATGGTTGATAACCAAAGTGCTATATGTCTTTCCAAGAATCCGGTACATCACTCCCGTACCAAACACATAGATGTGATACACCACTTTATAAATGATCATGTAGCTAAGAAGGGCATCATCTTAGAGTACATTGAAACCTAAAAACAAATCACCGACATCTTCACAAAACCTCTTAAAGAAGATTCATTTGTGAGGTTGCGTGGAGAATTAGGGATTATAAATGAATCTGAGATTTAGGAGTTCAACTTACTTGATATAACATCTTTTGAACACATATCATCATGTTGCCTCTCTTATTTTGATATATCTTATATTGGTTTTTAAGAAAGGTTATTACGATTTCTTTGATTATTGAGATTTCTTTGATTACATGAGTTTTCAGATTGTTTTAAAAGATTTATGTTATAAATGATCTATCGTTTGATATTGATTTTATGATGAGTTTGTGCTAGAGTATAGGTCCTAGGGTGAGTTGTGCATATCATCTGGATTTTAACCTCACTGTGCATTTTTGGACCAGGACAGACGACTGGCCTTCCTTCGACAGTCGACTGCCCTACTCTATCTTCTCTGTCAGAAAATTATTTCTTTCGCACAGGCGACTGATGACAAATTTACAATCGACTGTTGAATCAACAAGCAACTGCATATCAGTCATCAGGCGCCTGTCTATTTCGTCAGTAGTTTCTGTTTTATCATCAATTTTATTGATTCTCAGTCAGTCGACTGATGAGTATAATACAGTCGACTGTCTAACGGACATGCGACTGTGTGTTACCCAACAGTCGACTGTCTGTCAACTTTAGCTCATCTCTTATCACTTCAAACAGTCGACTGACTTCTATTCTACAGTCGACTGTATCCTATTATGGCGGTTCGCTCATTTGATCTAAGCCGTAGATTCTTTGATCCAACGGTCCAGATTCACTTGCCTCTTCGTTATATCATCGAGACAGTTCATTTCAATCGACTTTTTCTCTCTCCTCCGATTGAAACCGCTTCGTTTCAAATCCTCAATCGTTCGCTCCTCCGGTGCTCTTCGTCCGCACTTCTCGTCGTCTGTCGATTGCATCGCTCAGACCTAGATTGTCTCTTCCTGCCTTTCGACTAGGTTTGATTTCCTCTCGTCTTTCTTTCGTGCGATTTTTGTTTAAATCCCCTGTCGATCTCCCCTCTGTTCGGTTGATTGTGCAATGGCTATCAAAACCAAGAATAAGGAAAAGACTATTGCTTCTAAGCGTCCTAGGGTTCCCAAGCCTACCACTGCCAAAAACAAACAACCCTATAAGGCCCGAACCAAGAAAGCCGATTCTCCCTCTCGCTCCACTTCGCAGGGTTATTCTCCTTTTACTGGGTCTTCTTCATCTGAAGTCGAGCCACTCGTCAAGCGTCCACGCAAGCCCGTTAGTGTTCGCATTAATGAGCCTTGCGTTGAGGCTTCTTCTTCACTCTCTGTATCAAGTTCTGCTGAAGAATCCCCTGTTGTGCCACCCTCTGATCCCCTAATTCCTATTTGCCGAGATGATTTGTGCTTGGCAAAATTTCACTCTCTCCTCGGGATCAAACTTCTTAGAGAGCGATTCATTGTCTATCCTGCTTTCACCGCTGAGAGATTATCTGAGATCCTATCTGCTACTCGTTTGACTGACCTCTTTCGCTTCTCTCAGAGCGAGTCTCCTCGTGCTTATCCATTTTTGGTTAAGCTTTTCTATACTAACCGTGTTCACGGTGAGTATTCGACCACTGGAGTTATTGACACTGTCATCCAGGGGACCCGCATTCGCATTGATCCCACTCTTTTAGGGACCATTCTTAGGATTCCCTCCACTGGATCCCTTCATGCAGACATTTCCATTTCTGATGTCAGTGAGCTTGATCAGTCTGTCCTCCGGGACATGTTCCGTATGATACCCTCTGCTCTTTCTTCTGGTGTTCGGTCGTCCATGTTCTCGGTTAGGGGTTGGGCTGTTCACCTTGTGGTGCAGTCCAACATCTTGCCGAAGTACGGATCTTCAGACTAGCCTTTCCAGGAGATACTTAGCTGTATGTACGCGATCTTTTCTGGCATGTCGGTAAACTGGGCCGGTGTCCTCTTTGATAGGATGGACAAGGTAGAGTTTACTAATGCCTCCTCCCACATTCCTTATGGTGGTCTTCTCACACTTGTCTTTCGTCATTTTGGGATTGACTTGAATCCATACGAGCCCTTGCCTTTTGGTCCTCTTCTCGATGCCTCTGCAAAGTCGAAGTCCTCTTTGGCTCTGCAGTCTGCATCTAAGAAGAGGCAATCCACATCTGCTCTATCCTCTTCCACGGTTCCTCCTGCTGACCAGCCATCCTCCTCTGCTCCTTCCTCTCATGACTTTTTGTTTGAGATGGTTCTGGTCTATATGAGCTGGCCTTCTTGTCTTTCCGGCATCAGGGTATACCCTTCCCTGAGCACCTCAGACGATTTGTTCCACCCCAGCCTCGTGAGCCTCCACCTCCTATCATCACTGATATGGTTGTGTATCCTGCTGTATCTGCCACTCAATGTGTTGCTGCTGCTCCTTCTCCAGAGGATGTTCCCGTTGCCCCAGAGACCGCTTCCCCCTCTGCTGCACCTGGAGACACTCACTCTTAGATTTTTTTTGAGAGTTTTTGAGTGGTTTTTGTATGGTGATATTTTGTGTAGTGATGGTATAGTGGTATATGAGATCATGATGTATTTTGATTCACGGTGTTGTGCATATATTTTGTACTCTTGTGATCTCATCGTCCTTTATATATATATATATATATATATATATATATATATATATATATATATATATATAGTTGCATTTTCCTCGCATTGTATAATTGCTTATCATATCTGTGTGAATTTTGAGATATTGTCTCCATATATGCTATATTCTACATGTGATGTGCTTTTGAGACGATATTGGACTTGATATTGGACTATATATGTTATATGTGATGTGATGTGTTTTGAGACGATATGTCTTCTTCGTATATCTCAATGTTAATATTGGACTCTCATTCCTCTAATCACATAAGTTTATGATGTGGTTTTATGAGTTTTTGATTTTTATAACGTTAGACTCTTGTAATTGTTGCTAGTTCTTATTTAGCACGATTGTTGTTATTTTACTCCCACCTTTTGGATAATGCCATAGGGGGAGAGATAAACAGACAGACTCAAAATTGAATGTGCTAAGTACGTACTAATAACACTTGAATCTAAGATTGAAGTTGCCTTAGATTCAGGGGGAGTAAGATATAATGAATATGGATTTTAAATCCTAGATTTCATGAATTCATTTCACTCATGCATATCTTACTCATTTGCTTCAATTGATATATAGATGCCCTAATATTTATTGACTAACTTGATTGGCATGTATGTAGGGGGAGTACGTTTTCTTTAAGCACAATTATTTATCTTTTTGTTTATGTTTGTTTGTCATCATCAAAAGGGGGAGACTGTTGAGTATTGGACTTCTTCCTACTTGGTGTTAATGATGAGCAAACATAAATACTTGTGACTAATCCCCTATTTGCAGTTAATCCATTGCCTAAGCTTAATATGAAGATCTACTAGCAATGGATGACACTCAAAGATCATTGAAAGCAAATGAAATGGATTGGATGATCGTAAATGGTGATTGAAGCTCCTAGAAGACTTCAAGCTCATGCGTTGGAAAGAAGAGAAAATTCTAATTTCTTTATTTCTCTTCTAGTATGTAGCTTAGAAGTAGAACTTTGTTGGAGCACACACACATCTTCATTTCAGTCTTAAGATATCATTAGATCAATCTTCCTTAGACTTCAATTCATTTCTATCTAGATTGTGCATGTTATGTTTATAACAGTCGACTGCTGAACGATTTACAGTCGCCTGTCTCAAAACAGTCGACTGTGTTTTGTTCTACAGTCGCCTGTTATGCACAAATTGTGTCAGTCTAGTTTTTGGGCTTCTTAGCTTTAACTCTCACAGGCGACTAATGAACGATTCACAGGCACCTGTCTAAGTGACAGTCGACTGTGTTTTGTTAATCAGTCGCCTGTCTATCTTAAGCCCAACTCTAACTCTCTGATTTATCTGGCCAGTCGACTATTATTGAATTTACAGTCGCCCGTCCATTGGAACAGTCGACTGTCAATGCTTCAACAGTCGTCTGTCTTTGAGCCTATTTGATGACTCTACTCTCTGAAAAATCTCAGGGTCTTGACAGTCGTCTATAGAAGGAATTACAGTCGCCTGTTTAGTTTAACAGTCGACTGTCTTCTCTTTATCAGTCGTCTGTCCTGATCTCCCAAACGTTTTTCAGTTTTCATCAACTTACCCAACTTACGGCCAGTCGCTTGTAGTAGGATTTACAGTCGCATGTTGGTTCAACAGTCGACTGTCTATGTCTCATCAGTCGACTATCCACGTGGTAAGTTACCGTTATGAATTCTCGCCTACCCTCTGTCACTGTGCAGCAGTCGACTGTGATTTATTCAACAATCGACTATCGCGGACACAGATTCTATTCGTTGAGTTTTTCCTCACGGATTTCAAAGGGGTTTTTTTGCTGATTTCGTTTGAGGGGTTTGAGAAACCTATAAAAGAAGCCTCTACTGTTCCATTTAGAGGCTAATGAACTAATTCATCTCTTGCTCAAACATTCAAGCCTTCGTTCTCTCAAGATCAAAGCTCTCAAATCCTAAAGCCCTAGAATTCCAATCTTCAATTTCTTGCTCTCCAACCTAGAACCAAAGAGATATCTTCTAGGCATTTGGTGCAGTCAAGAGAAAGGGCTTTCCTCTCTTCCAAGAGATTCATTCAACACACAACACACTTCTCCTTCAAGTTCTACTTCAAGGCATAGGTAATTGTAAGTGTTGCTTTATTTCATACTTTCATAACTTTCGTTATTGGACTTACTCTCGGTTTGTGAAGTGGTTTGCTTGCTCCCAAGTTGTGGGAGTCAAGGACAATCAATTGTATTTTGATTTCATTTTTAGGGTTGCTACAAGTGGATTTTAAGGAAACCTCAAGTTATGGTTCTAACTTGAGTATCCGGTTGTTAACCGGGTGGAAGGGACGTAGGATTACCGGGAACAAGTCGGGAAGTGACTTGAGTAATCCGAACCCTTGAAACACCTTGCGTTTGCATTTGTTTCATTTTGGGTTTATTTCTACTCCGCGCTATTTTGTTGGTTAGAAATTTAAATTGGTGTAACCATCTTTTTAAATTGCATAAACACTATTCAACCCCCCTTCTAGTGTTTTCCCATAGTCAGGGTCCTTACAAATAATGAGTATCAGCTATCCGTAAACGATACTTAAATTAAGGACCGCCGCCGGTGAGACCTAGCCAAACTCAACAGCGAGGCAAGTGCCCACAACGCATAAACAGAAAGCCAGACAGCTTGGGAGGTCGGCCTAGCCAAGTTTCAAGCACAGTTCTGCATGACAGACCATCATCCATTCATGCAAGTGTTATCGGTGAACACCTAATGACGACACCTTAACAACAGACTTCTAACCAAAGGTCCGCTCATCTGACGAGGTTAGCCATTATAACTGTCCCTCGTGATCAGGTGGCTCGATTTTCGACGGACAGGCGGTCCTCTCCCCAAGCTATTATGCGTGAAGAGAATTCAATAGCCATTCTTCAACGCGCGTAATGATAGGGCTGATATGAGGGAGTTGGTTACGCGGAGGATCCGGAATCTTCATAACTCCGCCTGACATGGCGTAACTGACCCCAGCTCTATATAAAAGACAAGATGACCTCATCAGCAGATAACACTCAGACTGACCTACTTACATCTACACACCTCTTTTCTCTTGTCTTATCTGATTTAAAAATCAAAGTCAAATTGATGGTCCACGTTACGATCCCTCTCATCAAGTCCTCATTAAGTCAATCCCCATAGAAGTCTTTCAATAGCTAATGCAGCTAGATGTTCAGCTAGTCAATACCACAAAGGAGTCAGCCCCATCCTGAGTGGACCCCATCATTTAGTACCTATGTTGCAGGATGTCAAGTCTTATGTCCAACGGTGAGACACATGTCAGCACTTTTCCAACATTCTGAGGTTGCACCCAGCAGAGCTGACCTCCATCACACAAGTCTGGTCGTTCACAAAGTGAGGAGTAAACCTTATTGGAACGTTGCCCAAAGGAAGAGCGGTAGCTATTCACGCAATAGTAGCCATTGACTATTATACAAAGTGGGTAAAGGCAAGTCTATTGACATCCTTGACAGAATCCGAGACCACCGCCTTCATCTGGAAAGAGGTAATATGTATATCAATGCTCCACACTCCATAGTCAGCGCCAATGGACCGTAGTTTGATGATGCTAATTTCAGAAAGAAGTGCAAAGAGTATGGCATTCGACACAACTTCTCCACCCACTGCTCCCCCGCAGGCAACTGGCCAAGTTGAGTCGGTAAATAAGGACATCAAGAAGATACTCAAGAAGAAACTTGGTGCAAGAAATGGAACTTGAGTAGAGCACCTCCCATATGTGCTCTGGGCATCCTATACAACAGGGCGAACCTGTACAAGTGAGACTCCATTCGCCTTGATGTTAAGGGTTAATGATGTAGCATTGGTTGAGGTGACCCTACCAACTTTCTGGTTTAAATTCTTCAACGAATCTTTCAACAGTGAAGCCTTAGATTTAGAGCAGGACCTATCCAAAAAGAAGAAGAACCGCTGCTCAAATCCGACTATCGCTTATAAGCGAGCCTCAACTTGATACTACAACAAAAGGGTCAAAGTCAGGAGTTTTAAGAAGAAAGACTTTGGTCCTCGGGAGGGTCATCCATATCGGTGAAAAAATCGGAAGGAACAAACAACCTTTGGGGCCAAACTGGGAATGGCCTTATTGCATCCGAGAGGTCTTTCGTCTAGGATCATATCGGCTAGAGACTTTGGAACGTATCCTGGTCAAAAATAACAGCTAGAGACTTTGGAACGTATCCTGGTCAAAAATCCATGAAATATATAGCATCTTCACAAGTACTACCCTTAGTCGTGTACGTGTACTGACTTCAAGAAGGTACTCTCTTCTAAATAATGTACACATGTTAGATTCAATAAAATGTTCCCCTTTCGAACTCTAACAATGCACATTTTTTGCCAAAGCCCCCAGCTGAGGCTGGGTTCCGCTAGACCGACCTCAGGACCCTAGCTTAGACAAATAGCACTCGACTCATGTCGTGCTAAGTAAAAGAAAGCCCCCAGCTCGGGCTGGGCCCACTGGTCCAACCTTAAGGTCCCAGCACTGACGACTAGCACTCGACTCGAATCGTACTAGGGAAAAGAAAGCAATCAACTCAGGCTGGGGCTCGTTGGTCCAAACTTAGGGTCCCACCTCGGGCAACTAGCACTCAACTCAGGTCGTGCTAAGGAAAAGAAAGCCCATAGCCTAAGTTGTGGCCCCTGCTGGTCCAACCTCATGATCCCAGCTCTGATGACCAACCGGCCGTGCTAACTTAAAGGTAGCCCCCCCAGCTCAGAGGGGCCCACCTCAGGGTCCCAACTCTGATGATTAGCATCGACGTGGGTCCAGCTAACTCAAAGACAGCCCCCAACTCAGGATGTGGCCCCTTGGTATGACCTCGAAGTTCCAGTTCTAACAACACTCCACTCTAGTCATGCGAAGTCAAAGACAGCCCTCAGCTCATGCTGGAGCATGTTGATCCAACCTGTGGGTTTTAAGATAAAACTGCAAAAAGACAAGTTCAAGGTTGCAAATGAGGTTCTCTCACTCAATAGACTAAGGTGACAATAATACACTACAAAATCCAGCGAGATTGACTGTGATACATTACATTCCAGCGCTAGTCTCCTGAGTTCAAGATCGATAGCATTACACCTTACACCCACAAGCATAACGACATATCAAGCCAGAAGCATGAAAGACTAAAAAAGTCAAATTTAATTGAAAAATTCACAAATTTACCACAAAAATATTGTCTCTACAAGTAGTGAGCAAAGAGCAAACATAGTTCAATAAGCAAAAAATTTAAACATTTTACCCAGTGGTGGGAACAACACTGGCAGACGGCAATTCATGCAGTGGAGCTTGGGCGATGGCAGCAGTAGATGATTCCTGCTTCGACACGAAGGAAAGCAGGCTTGCATGAGCGAGGTGCGCCTCCAGGAAGGCTTCCCTCACATAACACCTCAGCTTCAAAGGGGGACATCGGCCCGAGCTTCAGCCTTCTTCAACTCGACCTGATGAGCCTCGGACATCTCGATCACTCGACTTTTAAAGCCCTACTTAGCCTTCTCCAACTGTTCATGCAAAAAAAAGATCATACCATCCTTCTCTTCCATATACTTCGTAAGGCGAGTTATGGCTACGGTAGACTCCTTGCACTCCTTCCTCAGCTCCACCTCCTTCTCCTCGGCCAGCTGCAGCTGAATCCTCATATCTTGGAGCCTTACGTCCCGAAAATGAGTCAGCTTAGTCTACTAATTTAGCACTGCCTCAGCTCCCCTAAAGTCTCTGGAGCTCCTCCTCTACGAGAAGGACCGTTAGGCGATGGACTTGGATCCATTGTAGGCCGTCAACCTCCGAACATGCTGCAGCAAGCTCTCGAAATGGGTCAATCCCTCATGCAAAGGAGTGAGCCCGCTCTTTCCAAAAGATGTAGCTATGGAAGAAGCGGATCAACTCCACTTAAGCCTTAGCAAGAAAAAAGAAAGATGGAGGTTAGGACTAAATCAAGAAGAGACATCTATAATTACAACGGAAGAAAGCATAGCTGGCTCATGATCTACAGAGCCACAACAGAAGAAAGCATGTGGCCGGCTCATGATCTGTAGAGACACTGCAAATCTCTATATCTCTACTTCCACAAGACTGCTCTCTTTTTGGGTCACCTCAACCATTAAGGTAAGTGATTCCTCCCATATCGTCACTTTCTTTCGCCTTAAGCCCGTTGACCCTCACCAAGCAGAGGAGCTTCCACTTCACGTGCCTTGGGGTGAGATGAACTCGAGGCCTGATCGACCATCTGGTCAAGAGCTACTACCTTGGGTTTCTTCTGTGGAGGCTCGACAGGCACTGGGGGGTAAGCTCCACGTGTGGTAGCTCAGAAGTTGCATTCTCCACCATCCTCTTCCCCTTGCTCAATATGTCAACAGGGAAGCAACTGTTAGAATCGACCTCATCCTCTGAGTCGAGGTGGATCGGGTGGAAACTCTGACTTTTCTCCCAGCTTCCAAAGCTGGGACAGGAGTAGGCTCTACATCACAGGGAGCAGCAGCAGCAGACGTGCGCTCACCTTGAGGCCTCAAAGCCCCCGACTTGGGAACCTCTCAGGTCGGGCTGAAGGAAGCTGCTGAAGAACAACCTGGTAGGCTTGCTCCCTTCAGACATGATTCAACTTTAAACTTCACATATATGCAATGGTAAAAGGGGAAAAATTAGCAACACAAGGAGAGACTCAAGACATATGACCTCGAGCATGTCAGAGGCTATTACTCTCCAGCGACACAAGGAGCTACATCAATCTCCACATTCTCTTCGGCATGCATCACCTGCAACAGCTGAATCAGTATTTCTTGCAGCAAGACATTGCAAGACCTGGTAGCAGCAGATTGGCTGGTAAGCCATACCCACTATGCCAGTTCATGCTTCATGGCCTACTTCAATAACTTCTGAGTCCAACCTATATGCGCATCCAAACCGGTGTAGCACTCTCTTCAGCTAGAGTGAGGGCCTGCGTGAAGCTCTCTCAGCCCTCCATGGCCAAGAACCACATTTCCTTCCATTTCTTATTTCCCGATGACTTCTCATCAAAGATCTGCGGGGCTCCAGTCCACAGATGTAGTAGTAGCCGTCCGCGATCTTCTTCAACTCAAAGATTGTATGCGCCAGCTCTTCCAACAACCAACCTTTCCGGTAGGATGCGAACATTGTTACCAATGCAACTAAGCTCATGAAATACCACCAAAACCACTAACCTCATGAAATACCACCAAAACCACTAACCTCATGAAAGTGGAGGGAGACAACAAGGTCATGATACCTTATTATTTAGAGTTTACACATTACAGTTTTACTTAAATCACTATCACATCTCAATACCACAAAAACAATAATATTGATCAGGGGACCGGTGACAATCAATCATAATCCCCATATGCAGGAGAACTGCACAGCCGTAAGTCATAAAAATATTACAACATATTTAATTAAATCATGTATAACATTCTTACCTCCAAACATCCATCACTGTGTTTGACAACTTCCAATAACAAATCATAATGCTGAAGATTGATCTCTAATGCTTGATGATCAACTAAGTTGGCTTTCACTACAAGAAAACTAACTATTAGCAACGACGTTTAGCAACGCCCTTCTTTGTGTCGTTGCTGAAAATTGCAATGGTAACAAGGTAAACATTAGTCGTTGCCATAAGTCGTTGCCAATAATCAGATGATATGGCAACAAGTAAATGTCGTTGCCATAGCCATTATAATACAATGGCAACGACAAAAAGTCGTTGCCATTACCTGTTAAATTAATGGCAACGACATTTTGTCGTTGCTAATACCCTTTATAACAATGACAACGAATAAGTGTCGTTGCCATAGCATTTGGAAACAACAACAACGACAAGTGTTGTTGCCATATCTTGTGAAAAAATTCAATGGTAATAATGTAAATTTGTAATGGCAAACTTGTAACAAATACGTGTCTTGTGCTACAGTGAAATTGACGGGGATTATGAATTACTAGGTCACGATCACCCCCCCAAAGAAATATTTTGCCGCGAAAGGGAAATCCCCCCCCCCCCCGCCAAATCTCGGAGCGTTCCTAGGTCACGAAATTTTCTTCCCAAGTCGCCGCGGCTCAATTCATAACCCTAATTATTTTGTTTCATCCCCTCCTCCATCCAACAATCGCGCGCCCCCAGCCCTAAACCATCTTCCGTGAGTCCCCACACCCTTTCTCTTTCTTCCTCCCTCTCTGTTCTGGTTTGGGTCTTCCCCATTTGATTTGATTTTGTTGGAGTGATTTATTTGTTTTGTTTCGTTGATCTGAAGGTAAAGCAATTGAAGAAGAAGGCAGCGGACGAATTTCTTGTTGCCGCTCCGGTAGTTTCGCTAACGAGGTCTGTTTTATTTTCTTGTTATTTTTTGTAGTGAATAAATAAAAATTGACTGTAAAGATTGAATCTTGAACCAACACGATCTCATACCCCCTCTTGTTCCTCCCTTTCTGATCTGATTTGGGTATTCCCCCATTTGTTTTGATTTTTTTGGTATGATTTATTTTGTTCTGTTTCGTTGATTTGAAGGCAAAGCAATTGAAGAGAAAGGCAGCAGACAAATTTCTTGTCGCCGCTCCGGCAGGATCGTTAACGAGGTCTGTTTTAGTTTCTTGTTATTTTTTGTAGTGAATAAATAACAATTGACTCTAAAGATTGAATCTTGAACCTACGCAATCTCATATCCGCTCTTATTTTATTTTTGTTTTCATTGGTATTATATTATGTTTGTTTTTTACAACCGACATTTGAGAGTGTTTTCTTTAAAAAAATTGAATCCAAGTAGCTGTGTCGAAGGGTGAAGGCCATCAATGCAAGGTAACAGTCAATCAAGAGTTAAAAGAATCATGCTGCATCATCTTTTACAGCAGTAAATGTTAGTAAATCGAATGATGAGTTTGTATTGTGATCGCTTGGATAATGCAGCTAAATGTCTAATTAAGGAGTCCGATTATTAAGAACATGTGATAGATTTTATGTTCTCATTAACAAGATCCAAGTGATAATGCACAGAGCTTCCGGGCACTGTCCTGAAGCTCAGCTGAAGGGTGAAGGCCAGATTGCAGGAAATCAAGAGTATAATGTCACCAAGTTTTTCTTTTTCTTTTTTGTATTGTTTTTGTATTGTTTTCTTTTTTACATTTTCTAATGCCAGGAAGCCGAGTAAAGTGTCAGTATAGTGATTTCTTTGATAATACATCTTATCAAAGAGTTGCATATTATGAGCATAATATAAGTTTGATTTGCATTTCAGTAAGTTCTCTATTAAAAAAGTTTCAGTCACCAGGCATATGCTTCTGGGCATTATCCTGAACTATGTATTACTTTATATAATGGTTTAATATATTGGCTCATTATCCTGTTTTAAAACATTTCATGCCTGCCACAATGTGGTATGCTTGTGGAATTGAAGTTTGATTATGTCACAGACTTATAACAAGAAACAATCTTACTTTCATAGGATATATACCAACACCTGATTTTTTTTAAAAAACCATTGACTGAGATCAAGTACTCGTTCTCGAAGTGAGCTAATACAGGTCAGAATCTGAGATTATGAGCTTCATGGTGACTGCACGTATAACATATATGATCAAATCTATCCACGAGATTTCATGGTGAGTGCAATTATAAAATAGTAATTATATGGTCATATATATCCATGAGATTTCATGGTGACTGCAAGTATATAATACTAGACAAATCTATCTTATGCTTCTGAACTTGCTGATAAAATGTATGCACATGTCAGAGATATGTTTTATTTGACTCACTCCTTGTATTTTATGTGTCTGTCTTATAAATAGTGTAGGACATTAACTCTCATTTATTGTTGATAGTTGCAGTGGGAACATTTCATGTAACCAGAATGTCCAATCTAAGCTCTTTTCTTTCCTCTCTTCTTCGCTGGAATGTTATCTAGGTCCCAGCTGGGCCTTTTAATTTTTTTATTCTTATAAAAAAGTATATATCACAAAAGGGACATGAACCTCATGGCATGCCTACTTTCTTGTAGTATTACTCCAAGATACATAAGAGATACAAAACAAGGAGTACTATTACATAAAACAAATGAGATAGTACTGCGTTCTGGTACTAATTCTCATGCAGTAATTTGTGTAAACTTAGTCACAATTCTTCTTCCAACATTGAGAGTGTTCATTTTTTCCCCTGATCATTGAATGAATAATGATGCTTAAATATCATTATTTTCATTTTTGATTCTTTGACGGCCATTTTCTACGATCTTATGCTTATTGCTTTCATTTGATTCTCATATTATTCTTCATATACAATTTGGGATTTGCATTTCTACATCTTATTTCGTTCTCCCCCCTTTTATCTGTATGTGTGTGTGTGTGTGGAATTAATATATCTCATTAACATATTGGTGTTCTTCTATCAGTATTTTTTTTCCTGCAATTGACACTTTTTTCCTCTCTCCATGAAAATTTTTTATGTCTACTGCTATCTTAGAAACACATTCATTCTTGTTCACACATATGTAGCTGATTTTATGTCCAGCAGTCGATGTGATAATTTTAATTTCTAAGCGATCCTTGTATAATGTTATACATCCAAACAAAATGTCACTATTAAGTTAATTAATTTGTGACGACCATTTTTCAAGATTCATACTATTTTTTTTTTGATATGTTATGTAATGGACACCCACACCCTCCTTTTTAAGTGAAGGAGATAGAATAGAGATTTAAAAAATTATGTTGCAAGAATCACATTATTTAGTGTGCATGAATCAAATTAATCAACATTAAGGAATATCACTAGATTTGAAGATAACGAAGAATGGAGAAATTGTTGTGTGTGTGTGTGTGTGTGTGTTATTGTCAACTTTAAGGAGCACATCATTGAGATAAAAATTTTAAAAATCCTATCTCATCACAGTTTGTATATGTTAGGCCTATACCAACTCAAGAAACAAAAGTAAAGAAATCACCAATTTAAAAGAGAAATCAGGTTATATTGATGATCTACCATGTTTCTTTTCTTCTCACTTCTTTCCTTTTTCTGCTTTTTCCCCCTTGAGTACAGTTAAATAAAACATTGATCATCGCAGACGCATCCAACTATATCAAAGAGTTGAAGCTGAAGGTCGAACTACTGAATCAAGAAATCGCATATGAACAGAACACCAGCACTGTCGATAACACCCTGCCTTTGGTACATTGATTAGTATTATTGGTTTCTTGAATATGATGATGGCCACAAAAGAGTTACTAACAAATTTTTTTCCGCCAATTTATTTATTTTCGCTGCAGGTGACTGTTGAAACCCTAGAGAACGGATTTCTCATCAATGTGTTCTCAAGTAGGAGTTTCCCAGGTTTGCTTGTATCTATCCTAGAAGTTTTTGAAGAGCTGGGCCTCACTGTGCTTGAAGCTAGAGCTTCATGCACTGACTCTTTTCGTCTTGAAGCAGTTGGAGGAGAAGTAAGAATAAGATAACATTAGCAATGAATATTGCTCTCAAGTTTAATTTTATTACTAAGGGTATAGAGATAAAATATGTATGTTTTTAACCATGTTAAATATATGTTTTATGTGAAGGAATATTTAACATAGATACAGATAAATGGGGGGTTGTACCTAGTGCTCGCTTACAGATAAAATATCACCAAGGTTATTCACGTGCCATAACTTACGAATATGTTTTTCCTACAAAAGGCTTCTGTGTTTCTTGTTAAATTACAACAAAAATGTGATATTTATGTCATTAACGACTCGATGGCTTTATATAATTACAAGTAGGGATGAAATCTTTGTTATTACAAAATAAGATATAATAATAACCATCACAAAACTAAAAATGAAAAAAAAAACATGAATCTCACCAAAGAAACTGTTTATCCTATCACTTATTCGTCCTCGTTCTTACCCAACAACGGTGGAAGGCAACCGTGATTGGTAATTAGATTTCCCTGTGAGAAAGAATAATTATGGGTATTGTGTAGATTCTTGATAGAATTCCTGTGAGGCCCTTTGTCTAATGTATTACATGCCATGAACTGCCTTGCTCGTCATATTAATTGGTATTTCATGTGTAGGTGATAGTTGAGAAGGCGGAAAGGAGTGACATATTTAACAGACATTGACAAAAAGAGGTCAGTTCTTCTTGTTGTTTATCAATATCTTCCAGAATTACTTATTTGCATTGTTATATAAGTTTAAAACCAGTCATCCTTATATCTATGTGATGCATATATTGTAGTTTCTTGTTTTTAAAATTTATGGTTCTATTTTTGTGACTTCTCTACAATGTTGTCAGGCATATAATTACCACTGTTTTTCATTAAATTGCCTGCCCCATGCCTCTCGGCCCTTTAGCCCATGCGTCAAACCAAACTTTGAGAGTTATGAGGAGGATTGCTGGCTATATTTTTTATTATATCATGACAGTTTGCATATGTTTAGATTTGGTTTTAAGATGATAAGATGTATATTAACTATGAGCAGAAATCACTCACCTTAAGTTACATGCTTAATTAGGTTAGCACTCTTCTAATCCTTATATATATAGCTTTATGTCAAGTGGGATTGCTTCTCAAGACTTGAGCAGAAAGACACAAACCAACCTTGCTTCTCTCATGGCACGTGGAGTTTCACATACAATCAATGTGAATGTCAAGCAACCGTGTGGATAGAGGTTTCATCAGTTAGGCATATAAATCGTGAGCTTAGGATCCGATACCTTCGTCATGATCCCATAATGGATCAAGATGTTGGCTATTTCAACATCGATAGTACGTAGAAATTGGAAATTGCGTGATGAAACAGATAATGTGTGCTTTCAAGAATTATCTGATTTCTTTTAGCTGAATTATTGGTTATGTTTGCTAGTTTATTCTATTTAATCGTCGTGTGTGTTTACTAATGTTTTTTGTGCTTCCAAATCTAATATGATTGATTAATTTGAAGTTTTGTTATTTGCTTGCTATTATGTTACTAGAACAATCTATTGATTTATGTTAATTTTTCTATGATTGTGAAAGGGAATGGCTTTGGACAAAGAATGGATGAGGAAAAATAGGACTTCAGACGAATACATAGATGGTGTGGACAGTTTCTTGGAGTTCGCATTTAACGCAGACAGTGTGGTAAAAATCAGGTGTCCTTGCATACGTTGTGATAATGTTTTTTTCCATAAACGTGATGTAGTGAGGTTACACTTATTCAAAAATGGAATTGTTTCAACATATACACAATGGTGTCACCATGGAGAGGATGAGTTTGGTTCTAATGAAAGGACAGAGACATGTGGCGTTATTCCTGATGATATTGGAAATGATAACATGATGAACATGTTAGAGGATGCACATGGCATGAGAGGTTTCAACTTTGATAGATGTAATGAATCTGGTCACAGCAGAGACGAGAGGTTAAGTGCGTCGGTCGGAGAAGATCCTTGTGAAAGCGCTGCTAGTTTTTTTCGTCTTTTGAGAGAATATCAAGAACCATTATCGAGTAGTTCGAGTTCTGATTTGAAAGTGTCAAAGCTGGATTATGTGGTTAAAATGCTTCATCTCAAATGTCAAAACCATTGGAGTGATGTCTCCTTCACATGTATGCTTCAGTTACAAAAAGAGTCCTTTGGGGCGAACATTCCAGGTAGTTATTATGAGGCGAGAAAGGTCATTGAAGATTTAGGTCTTAATTATGTGAAGATTGATGCCTGCATAAATGATTGCATTCTTTTTTCGTGGTAAATATGAGAAATTTGACAAATGTCCTATTTGTAACTCTAGTAGGTGGAAAGCAAAATCTTCAGGTAAAGGCAGCAATGTGCCTCATAAGGTCCTCCGACATTTTCCACTGAAATCTAGGCTCCAAAGGTTATACATGTCCAGAAAGACAGCGAATGACATGCGGTGGCATAAGGATTGTTTACCGAAAGACGATATCATGCGGCATCCTGCAGATTCTTTTGCTTGGAAATCTTTTGGTGAACAATTTCCATCATTTGCTAGCGACTCTCGAAATGTTATGCTTGGCTTAGCTTGTGATGGTTTTCAACCCTTCATTAACTCTGGATTTGGCTCGTCACACAGTATTTGGCCAGTTGTATTAATTCCCTACAATTTGCCTCCTTGGATGTGCATGAAACATCCATATTTCATGCTATCGTTGATTATTCCTGGTCCTAGATGTCCTGGAATGGATATAGATGTTTATTTGCAGCCCTTAATTGATGAATTGCTGGAGTTGTGGGAAATTGGTGTTGAGACTTATGATGCACATTCCAAACAAAATTTTAGAATGTATGCAGTATTGTTGTGGACAATTAGTGACTTTCCTGCCTATGCAGATTTGTCTGGATGGTGTACTAAGGGGTATTTTGCATGTCCCTCATGTCATAAAGATACGCATGCTCATTCTATAACAAATAAACTATCATACATGGGTCATCGTCGTTGGTTGCCAAATACACATAAGTGGAGAAATGATCAGGAAGTATTTGATAAGCAAAAAGAGAAGCGATTAGCGCCCATTCTATTAACTGGGGATGATGTTTTAGACGATTTCAGTCAATTCACCCCGACCCAATCTGGGAAAAGTAAGAAACGAAAATACAACGAGTCAAATAGCTTTTATGGATGGAGAAAGCATAGCATTTTTTTCAATTGCCATATTGGAAAAAGTTAAAGTTACGTCATAATTTAGATGTGATGCACATTGAGAAGAATGTGTCTGATAATATTTTGAGCACACTATTAGAGATAAAAGGCAAGACCAAAGATTGTCCGAGAGCACGTGCAGATTTGGTGAAAATGAATATTCGGAGTGATCTTCATCCCATTCTACGTGGAAATAAGGTGGAAATGCCAATAGCATGTTACAACTTGACTAAGGAAGAGAAGAGTGCATTTTGTGACATGATCTGGAACTTAAAGTCTCCCGATGCGTATATGTCAAATATCTCACGATGTGTGAATAAGAAGGAGCGAAAGATATCATCCTTGAAATCCCACGATCATCATATTTTTCTTCAGCAACTTCTTCCGCTCGCCATTCGTGGATTTTTGCCTAAACATGCATGTGAACCATTGATAGAGTTGAGTGTTTTCTTCCGAAATTTAACTGCCAAAAACCTGACCATGATGGAGTTGGATATCCTTGAAAAACAAATTCCATATACACTTTGTAAATCGGAGATGATTTTCCCCCCTGCATTTTTTGATGTGATGGTGCACTTGGTGGTACACTTGGCTACGGAGGCAAAAATTGCAGGGCCAGTTCGATACCGATGGATGTACCCAATAGAGAGGTATATGTTACACATTTATGATTACCTCGTTTAGTAATACAGTTAATTTTTTAACTAACATTGTGTCATTGTTTTCTTCATAGATATTTAGGAACGCTAAAATCATATGTTCGAAACAAAGCAAGGCCTGAAGGTTCAATTGCCATGGGATACCTGGCAAATGAGTGCTTGACGTTTTGCTCCAGATATATGGACGGCATTGATACTCAATTTAATCGTGAAGCACGCAATAATGATGACGATGGCATGCACCATGTATCATGTACTTTGGAGATATTTAAGGTTATTGGTCGTTCTTTAGGCAAGGGTACGTTGCATCATCTTGACGAACAAGAGTTTGCACAAGCACATCTATATATACTTCATAATTGCGATGAACTGGTTGGCTATGCAAAGTAAGTAAACTATCTTCGCAAGTTGTTTATAAAAATTTTAGCTGGAATTATCTAATTATTATTTTATCATATCACAGGGAACATGTACAACTGTTGAAAAGAATAAATCCAACTAATGTACAAAAAAGACACAATGATCAGTTTGCAAATTGGATATATAACCGTGTAAGTTCTTTTGCATATTTCGTTCATTACCAAATTTTTATTTCATGACGTATATTTTAATGGACAAATGTTTCACCATTTGTATAGGTTGAGCAACTGCACAAGGATGAACATGCAGATGATGAATTATATGACCTAGTCTGTTATCCATCTCGATCTGCAATCAAGTATTCAGGATATATTGTCAATGGATTTAGGTTCCATACGCTAAATCGGGAGATTGGAAGGAAATACCAAAATAGTGGTGTTATGGTACGGGGTGATGACTCTTCTGATAAGGAGTATTATGGTATTTTGCTTGATATTTATGAATTGCAATACAATGGGCAACATTCAGTTTTTGTATTCAAATGCCAATGGTTTGATATTGATCACATGGGAAGAGGGTATATGATTGATGAATTTGACATTGTAAGTGTATGTATTGGACGCCAACTGAGCACAAATGAACCTTTTGTGCTAGCGTCACAAGTTGAGCAAGTGTTCTATGTGGATGACCCTAGAGATAAGAATTGGCGTATTGTGGTTAAAACTCAACCTCGAGATTGTTATAATATGCCGACAGGTCCCCCTGGTGATAACATCCCACAAGAAGATGATGATGCAATACAACAAGGTGACGTTGATCAAGATGATCTATATGCATTATATCGTAGAAATACTACGATAGGGATTGAGAATGACACACCTCAATTGCACAGAGGTGGCTATGTTGTGGAAGAAGGTGATGCAGTACGTGAACTTCATGGACTCTTGCAAGAAGCAAGCACAAGTCCAGAATTTTTGGACGATGAAAGTGATGTTGAAGCTGTTAACATTCCAAGTGAAGAAGAAGATGGAGATGGAGACGGAGACGATATTGATTGATGATTTTATGTCATATAATCTCTCTTGACAGTCATCATTTTTTATTTCCATTTCATTTAATATGCTCAACTGCAAACAATACAATGAAGATTCTATTGCATGTTTTTTTCCATCTCGCATTGTAGGACCTAAATTCTATGATGGTTTTGATTATGCTTACAAGGTATATTCTGTTTTAAATTTCTTTAAAACACTATGCTTATTAGGTTTATACTGTTTTAAATAAAACAGTGAGGTGAGTCTATAATATTTGCTATTTGACATATTGAGAATGCTAGATTAGATGAATGACCTTGTAAAAATTCCACATGATTATTTGTTGTAGTTTATAACCTGTCAGTACAAATATAGGATACTGATAATATAGTATTGGCGAGGTTCCTGTTTGAATGTGAGAGGTCATTGATGTTATTCCAGGAACGTTGGATAAATTCTCTAATAATATGCTACATTTGCTTTTAGATGAAGTGTTTTTTGCAGCATGCATTTTTCTTACATTTCCTTTTGTGCTAATATTTTAATATCTGGTTTTTCAGGGAAAAGATCTTACAGTAATGTCCTGAAGATTTGTATGGTCACGAATCACTAAGAGCATCATTTGGTTTACCTGACATCTAGGAGTAAGTTTTAAGGTGGGAACACGTATTAATTCTTCAAATATTTAATTTTTTGTAACTTCTACTAAAAGTAGACATCCTAATTGTATATGTTCATAGCAATGGTGGGTCGAGGGATGGGGAAGAAGCTTCTTCAATCTCGTAATGATAAACAAAAAGAAGTTATGCAACATGCTCGAAAGCTTGAAAGTGTGGCCACCGCTGGTAAGATAATGTTGTTTTATAAACCATGGTATTCTGTTTTCTTCTTGTTTTAGACACTCTGATGTTTTTCTTCTTGTTTTGGACAACTGTAAATATGCTAATTTTCTTCTTGTTTTAGAGAAAACAATAAATACACCCAAAGAACACTGCATGCACGGGAAAGAAAAAAATACCCAAACTACCAGCACACCCTTTATACCCACCCATCCAAACGGACCCAAACTCTCAGCACTCTCAATCCTTTCTACATCAGTATTATGGCTCCATCCCTGCTTGCTCTATTATCTATTTGAAATTTTGAGGAAGTCCGCAAACCTTTACAATCTGCTTTTGTGCTGCATTTCACGTGCATCTGAGATGTGCCGGTTGCTGAACATTAGACATTGGATGAGTATCTAATTCTAAATAGCTGTTATATTTGTCAATAGGTGAGGCATTGAAGCATAACTCTGTTACTTCTGAATACCTGATTAAGTTTCTTATATTACTTTTTAAATGAGGGTGATATGAACTTATCTTCCGAGAGTTCATTGCTGAGATCTTTTGCAGATGAATACTTGGAGGAGAACTTTGTTTAAGATGACTTCAGGAGAATTAGGAGATATGGCATAAATTAATGTCCCTAAACTTAGGGTGCATCTTTAACGAGATCATCATCATTGTCAAAGCGGTTTGTTCTATTTATATGTGTCAGCATCACACTTGAAGATGCTAGAGCTTTAACAGAGAATGACCAAACTTTTTTACTACTAGCTGTTGATCTAGATCCAAATTTGTATGAATTGGTGCCAAATTTCTGTTCAAGCAACTATGAACAAGCAGGAACTCACAATAAAACTTTGAAGACCTTAGTGCAGATAGCTCATCTACCATAAATCATAAAGTTGAAGCTCTTCCAACCAGTGAGCAATAAGGGGAGCACATGGGGGTTCAACAAGTTTGCTACATTGACTTGCATTTGTGGTTAGGTGGAATGAGAGTCGAAATTTTAGCGATTGTCCATTGCATATCAAAGTTTTCTTGCTTCTAAGCAATGGTTGAATATCTCTTATTGTGTCTTCCCTATTTTTATTTGGGGGTAATGACTCAAAACATACATGATGTTTTTTTCTCCTAAAATCCAGAAAACTTTGATATGCAAAACAATGATATATCCAAAAGAACTTATATACATACATTTAATTTTTGACATGATTGTAATAGTATATATGTTTTTTGTTATTGCAGGATTGTCGGGATGGGGTATGGCAAAGAGGCCTAGGTACCGTACAGTTTCAAGTGTTCTCCAAGATCCAGGTGTTTCTCAAGATGATAATAGCGGCCGTGTTGCTTTGCAAGGGCATCTCCAACGAGAAAATGTGTCAAACAGTAGCAGCCGTGTTGCTGCGCAAGAGCAACTCCAACAAGAACATGTGTCAATTGGAGGTATGAAAATTAAATTTAGCTATGCTCATGTATTTCAAATATTACATTGGTTATCTCATGATCAGTAGGAATTAGATATATTCAAACTTATGTTGTCGTAGGAATGTCGAGGCGGGGTATGGATAAGAGGCCCATGTACCGTAAAGTATCAAGTGTTCTTCAAGAACCGGCTGTTTCCCAAGAGGATAATAGCGGCCGTGTTGCCTTGCCAGAGCACCAACAGCAACAAAATGTGTCAAACGGTTTTAATAGCAGCCGTGTTGCCTCGCAAGAGCACCTCCAACAAGACAATGTTTCAATCGGATGTAATAGCAGCCGTGTTTCCTCGCGAGAGCAACTACAACAAGAACAGACGTCAATTGGAGGTAATATGATTAGATTCAGCTATGTTCTCTTGTATTTCAGGCCTATCTTGTCTTATGAATATGAGTTTAAAGATAAATTTTGAATCTGGCTAACTGTTTTCATACCTCCTTTTGCATTGTCATATTGTAATACAGGGGAGCATACTAAGAAGAAAATTAGTAGGGTTGATGTTGCCACAAGGATGAAAGATGTATTGGTGGCTCAAACAATTCTACCACCTGCACCCCTAGCAAATCATGAGCAACAGTCTGATTCTAGTGGAGAAGATGATCTTGATGAGTTCTTACAGGAAAATGGCCTCTCGCATAACCATGATGTTGGAGGTATGTGTAGCATTGTGTGTTATTTCCTTAAACCCCAAATGCTTATATGTTATGATACTCATTCTTATTCTATTTGGGTATAGGTTCATCTACTAAAGGAGTTATGAAAACACGTGGCGTGTACAAATCGGACGTGATTTATAAGAAGACGAAAAACGGACCTAATAAACTTCAGGTCAATGTGCCTGAACATGTCCTACGTGTTCTTGGTAATAATTCACGTCAATTTGTGAACTATTGTGGATTCATTCTTAGGACTACAATTCCTTTAACTATGGGTAGATGGGCGGTTGTTAAGAAGGAGTATTTTGAGAGAATGTGGCTAAAAGTAATGGTAAGTCATAACTATCATTTATCATGAAAACATGTATATTGCCAATGTTTACCTAATGATAATTCTTTTGAATTCGGGATAAATTTCAGCCACCAGATTGTGAGAAAAGAAGGCTTCGAGAGTTTTGTAAGGATGAATTCAAACGCTTGTTTCAATTTTGGAAGGGACGAATAAGCGGACATTACAAAAAATGCCTTAAAAAGGTTGGGAACCATTACAACATTGTCCTGAATCAGTGAGTGAACGTGCTTGGAAGTATTGCATTGAAAAGTTTAACTCAGATGAATTCAAGGTATTAAATAGATGTTTAGTATTTTCCTTCTTATTCACGTTCATTGTTTTCACATATATTGCTTGTAATATAATATTTTAACATTTATCTTTGTAGAAAGTCAGTGAAAGAAATTCTCGGAATCGCAATTCAGAGAGGTGGATCAAGCACACCACAGGTCCTGTCTCTTTTGCTGAAGTGGAAGAAATACTGGTGAGTTGTTAGTGCATGTAAACGTTCACAAATACGAATTTTACTTGAGATCTAATCAAGGCATTGTTTTTGTCAGACCCAACAAAACAACAATGTCAAGCCTCCTGCTGATGTTATATGGCTAGCAGAGCATACTCATAGAGATGAGGATGGCTATCGGTGGGTCAATGATCAGCGTGCGCAGGAAGTACATGTATGTTTTTAGACGGTAGCTAATGTACATGATATCTTCATGTTTTTAAACTTATTGTTTTATGCACGTCGTCAAATCAGGCTAAACTTCAAGAGCTTGTTGAACAATCTAGTCATGAGGGATCAAACCCCATGACCGATGTGGAGATGCTTACACAGTACTGGAGCCACGATCAGGCTATGTTAGGGGAAAAGGAATAGGCTATCGAGGACATTCAAAACATTCCAACCGCCAAGAAGATCAAGCTGCTGAAATAGAAACCATGAAGAGAACAATGGAAGAAATGAAGGAGGAACATGAAAGGGCCTTGAAGAGAACAATGGAAGAAATGAAGGAGGAACATGAAAGGACCTTGAAGAGAACAAGGGAAGAAATGAAGGAGGAACATGAAAGGACAATTCAAGAGCTCCGTGCAGATCAAGACATGAGGCTACAAGATACACTTGCAGCTTTTAGAGAAGAATTCTTCCAATCAATTCCTTCTCGACCTTGAGTATGATGTAAGTGTCACTTGTCCCTTTATTATATGCAAATCAAGACTAGTTTGGAGAAGTTTGGTTTTTTTTTTGGGTGGGGGGGTGGTGGATCATTCTAATGATGGCTTTTCCCTAAATTATTTGAACATTTGAAAAGCATCCACTTTTGATTAAAAAATTGAAACAATGTGTATGTTAAGATTATGATGTACATATTTGTTACTTGAGTTAATACGTTGTCCACCACAATGCACTATGTTGTCTGTTAACGATGTTTTGTTAATTTCTTAGTATAATCATGTAGAATGTGTATTCTTCTTTATGCTGATTGGGTATGCATGTTATACGTTGACTTAGTTGCTCCTAGAACCTTTTATAATCACAGAAATTTTGTTAATTGGCACTAATTTTTTCTCTTTGCTGTTTATTTGCAGGACTTCTCAACCTCTCAGTCACAGGTTTGCACTCATCCACAGAGTTTTTTTAATCAATGTATTGAAGTTTTGTAGTATGATGTATAATTTTTCTAAAAACTAAAAACTTCTGTTAATATATGAATGCGATGAATATAATTTCAAATATCATGTATTTCTTCTCTTTGTTTTGTGTTGCTGTCTTGTTACACACTGATACTGTCTTAATGTATGTTTAGAATACCCAGAAGATACCATCCAACCGGCTCAAAACATGTCTCTGGTTTTAAGAAATAGTTTTGTTACAGCTGGCCATTTTGCACTTGTTAGGATTTGTTCTGTGGTCATTCTTGTATGTGTCTTGTCATATGTGGCACTAGAGAATGGTGGATAGGTTGATGTCACTGCCATATGTAGAAGAGAATGTTGGATGCTTTGTTGAACAGGTTGTTGGGTCAGGATGTTTAACAAAATATGCTTACCTGCTTATCTGGTGCTTTGGTGCTTAATAGTATGCGGAACTGGAGCCTGCGTATTCCGCTATTTTCTACCTTGCTATTCTTGCTGTTATGGTGGTTATTAACTGATTCATAGTTGGTTGTGCATAATCTCTTGCGAATCGGTTGAAGAGAGATTTTGGCAAATCAATATTCTTGCAACTGCCACTTTCGGATCTTTCGAGATATCTTTCTTGTTAAAGACGGTGCAGTTGTTACTGAAGATAGAATCGAATCTAGGGTTGATTGCCGGCGTGCAGATTGAACCAAAGATTACGGGGCGTGGCCTTTTAAAGGAACGGTATGCTTTGGCGGCGGGGCTGAACGCTTTAGTTGAAGAAGTTGAAGGATATTCTCCGGGAGGGAGGCCGACGGCTGCGACACGCAGGATCAAGGGAGTTGATCGAGTCGGCGGTGCAAGGGGAGCTTGCAGGCAAGGGGAGCTTGCCAAGAATACTTCACGGGGTTGATTGCGATCATCCCCTCACGGTTTGTTTTTTAAGGATGAGAGTGTTCTTCCTTGTTAAAGCGTGAATTGTAGAATTTGTATTCTCCAATCTTTTTAGTGAAGTATTCAATTTTCTGGGCGTGGCCCCGCAGATGTAGGTGTGCGCACCGAACTGCGATACCAATTCTTGTGTGTCCTTGCATGTTGTTTGCTTTTACGCTGTTTGCTATATTCTTTACTGCGTACTGAATTTCAATTGGTATCAGAGCCCGTCATCTACAATACTTTGATCTCCTTTCAAAGTGGATGTGATCCTGTAGGTCAGTACGCTGATCATGAACACAAAAGAAGGTGCTTCGGTCACTCGTCCTCCTTTGCTTACTGGATCGAACTACACCTATTGGAAGTCTCGTATGCGGGCTTTTATCAAATCCTTGGATGAAAAAGCTTGGGTTGCTACAGTTGAAGGATGGAATCCTCCGGTTGAAGTCAACAAAGAAGGAAAGGAGAGCTTCAAACCTGTGAGAGACTGGAATTCTGATGAAGAACGTGCTGCCTTAGGAAACTCTAAGGCGGTTAACGCCATCTTTACTGCCGTTGATGAAGAGCAGTTCAAGCTTATATCAACTTGTGAGCAGGTTAAAGAAGCTTGGGACATTCTTCAAAACGTGCATGAAGGAACCAGCACTGTTAAGGCCTCAAAATTACAGATGCTTGCCAGCCAGTTTGAGAATCTAAGGATGAACGAAAACGAGACGGTTGCAGAGTTCAATGGAAGATTGAGGGATATTGCTAACCAGGCATTTCAACTGGGTAAGAAGTATTCTCAAAAGAAGCTTGTTGAAAAAACTCTGAGGTCCCTGCCAGATAAATTTTCAGCAAAGATTGCAGCTATAGAGGAGGTAAGGAACACATCGACCATGAGATTGGACGAACTCATGGGATCCCTACAGACCTATGAGATGAATCTCAAACAAAACAAAAAGGAGAAGGGTGTTGCCTTGAAGATTGAAGCCAGTGAACCATCAAAATCTGATGATGAGACAGAACTCGAAGATGATATCGCGCTTCTCACCAAAAACTTTAGCAAGATGATGAGAAAGATCAGCAATAAAGGTCAGAATTTTAAAGCTACCAATAAAAAGGTGCGGACAGGACCTCCTGCAGGTGAAAGGAATGCTGGTCGCCCTATACAAAGGTATGAGTCTAAAAACAAAGGAAAGGGAATACAGTGTAGAGAATGTGAAGGGTTCGGACATATACAGGCAGAGTGTGCAAACACTCTAAAGAAGCAAAAAGGGAAATCTCTCGTCAGCACTTGGAGCGATGAAGACTCTGGAGGTAGCGAGGAAGATGAAGACATAACCAATAATTATGTGGCGTTCACAGCTATTCTGAATGACAAATCTGAAGGCAAGTTCGCCAGCCTTGTTGAACATAATGTTGCAACATGTGCTGCAACATCGAAGCACAAGGGGGAACATGTTGTACAAAATGTTACAACAAACAAAGCTGATTTTGACAGTGAAGCTGAATCAGAAGTTGGGAGTGAAGAAGATATTGATGATGAGGAAATTCGCATAGCCTATCAAACTATGTTCTACAAATGGATGGAAATTTGTGAAGCCAACAAGAAACTGAAAGATGAATGCTCTAAGTTAAGGAGTGAGAAGAATACATATCAAGTCAAACTTCTGAAGACTGAAGCAAGTCTCCGAAACTGTGAGAGAGACATGAAGAGAGCCATAATGAGAGCTGAGAAGGCAGAAAGCACTGTTAACAGATGGAACTCTGGAAAAACCAAACTCAATGACATTCTCAACATGGGAAAAGTTGCTGGAGATCGAACTGGAGTTGGATACAACAGAGGATGCAATTTTCACACTCCTAAGACCAGGAGTAGTGTCAATGCTAAGGAACATGTTAAATGGAGTCCACATGATGAGGTCAAGCCACGAGGAAAGAACAGAAGAGGTCCTACTCCTAGGCAGCTTATATGCGGTTACTGTAAACAAATAGGACATAATGATTGGAGGTGTTTCAGGCGCATGAAGCATGTGAGTGAAGGAAGAAATATTGTTCATCCACAGCAACAGACAAGCATGAAATGGATTAAGAAGTCGGAACTGGTCAGTATGGTTGCATACACTTCTTTAGCTACCTTTGCAGAAAATCAGTGGTACTTTGACAGTGGGTGCTCTCGGCACATGACATGGAACAAGGGACTTCTGTCTGAGTACATTGCTGGAAATAAAGGTCATGTCACCTTTGGGGATGGACAGAGAAGCAAAGTTATTGGGAAAGGTAGTCTGAATATGACAGAAACTCTGAAATTGAAAGATGTGATGCATGTTGAAAATCTAAAGGCTAATCTCATCAGTATAAGTCAGCTGTGCGATCAAGGGCTGCTGGTTCGGTTCAACAAAAACGAATGTCTTGTGTTTAATGGTGATAAAGTATGTATTCTTTCTGGAAAAAGATCCAGTGACAACTGCTACCTGTTGCAAGAACCTGACAGATGTCTGAGTATCACCACAGATGCTTCTGAACAATGGCATCAGAAATTAGGCCATGTTAACTTCAAGACCTTAATGAAAATCTCAAAAGCAAGAGCTGTCCGAGGAATGCCTACGTTAATCAAGAAGAAAGAAGGAGTGTGCGAAGCTTGCCAACTGGGGAAGCAGAAGAAAATTAGTCACAAACAAATTCAGAATATCACAACATCAAAAACTCTGGAGCTACTGCATATGGATCTGATTGGACCCACTTCAGAAACAAGTGTCGGAGGTAAGAAGTACATCTTTGTTTGTGTTGATGATTTTTCACGCTTCACCTGGGTGGATTTTCTGAAGGAAAAATCAGACACTTTTAATGCTTTCAAAAACCTGTGTACTCGTCTGCAAGTAGAAAGAGGAGACAACATAGGGAAAGTCATTCGAATCCGCAGTGATCACGGAAAAGAGTTTGAGAATCACTCATTCTCTGAATTCTGTGAGGCACAAGGTATAGGACATGAATTCTCGGCTCCTAAGACTCCTCAGCAAAACGGAGTTGTCGAAAGGAAGAATCGAACTCTTCAGGAAATGGCTCGTGTTATGCTGAATGCCCGAAAAGTGAATACTAAGTGGTGGGCTGAAGCGATTAATACTGCATGTTACACCATCAACAGGGTTTATCTTCGACCACAGACTGAGAAAACTCCATATGAAATATGGAAAGGTCGAAAGCCTGATGTCTCCTACTTTCATATTTTTGGAAGCAAGTGCTACATCCTGCAAGATCGAACACCAAGACGGAAATTCGACACCAAGAGTGACAAAGGAATTTTCTTGGGATATTCTACAAGGAGTCGTGCGTTCCGAGTGCTGAATGAACGAACAGATGTCATGATGGAATCCATCAACGTTGTGGTTGATGATTTTGATCAGGGAGAATCTATTCTGACCGGTGAGAAAGGAGGTCAAGAAGACATAAATGAAGATGATGTTCGTGTTGAAAGTGATGTTGCAACAAACAAGACCAAACAGAACCATGTTGAACAAATTGTTGCAACACAGGATACTACCAACATGGAGTCAACTCAAGTAGAAGCTGAAAATGCTCAAGATGCTGAGGGAATTACAAAGATCATACGAGATCATCCGCCGGAGCTAATCATTGGTGACGTTCACGACAGTCGTCGCACCAGAGGTACTAGTCGTGTTAATTACAGAGATCTGGCTGGGTATGCTTGCTTGCTTTCTACTATCGAACCCAAAAATGTGAAGGAAGCAATTGGTGATGATTTCTGGGTCTCGGCTATGCAAGAGGAACTAAACCAATTCCAACGAAATGACGTTTGGAGTCTTGTGGAGAGACCAAAAGGAACTAATGTCATCGGGACAAAGTGGATATTCAAAAATAAGACAGATGAGAAGGGAAATGTCACTCGGAATAAAGCCCGGCTTGTTGCTCAAGGGTATACCCAAGTGGAAGGCATTGACTTCGATGAGACATTCGCCCCTGTAGCACGGTTGGAATCTGTTAGACTGTTACTTGCGGTTGCCTGTAGCTTAAACTTCAAACTGCATCAAATGGACGTGAAAAGTGCCTTTCTAAACGGGTTGTTGAATGAAGAAGTGTATGTTGAACAACCCAAAGGCTTTGCTGATCCGTTTCTTCTGAATCATGTGTACAAGCTGAAGAAGGCGTTGTATGGGCTGAAGCAAGCTCCAAGGGCCTGGTATAAGAGATTGACCACGTATCTTCTCAAAAAGGGATATGAAAGAGGAGGAGCTGATAAGACCTTATTTGTTCAAAGGACAAGATCAAGTGTGATGATTGCCCAGATCTATGTTGACGACATAGTCTTCGGCTCAACATCACAACTTGTGCATGAGTTTATTAATCTCATGCAAAGGGAGTTTGAAATGAGCATGGTAGGTGAGTTGAATGTATTTCTTGGGCTCCAAGTTAAACAGTGTCAGGATGGTCTATTCATCTCGCAGAGCAAGTATGCTAGAAATCTTGTCAAGAGATTTGGTTTAGAAAGTGCCAGACATGTTAGGACTCCCATGATCACATCTGAAAAACTCTCTAAGGATGAAGGAGGAAGAGATGTTGAAGTTACTCTCTACAGAAGCATGATAGGTAGCTTGTTATATTTAACAGCTAGCCGATCGGATATCAGCTTTAGTGTTGGAGTCTGTGCTCGTTATCAAGCAAGCCCTAAGGAATCTCATATTACTGCGGTAAAGAGGATTATTAGGTATATCAGCGGAACAGCAGACTATGGTATATGGTATACAAAGGATACAAATACTCTTGTCTCAGGATACAGTGATGCTGACTGGGCAGGAAATACAGATGATCGGAAAAGCACCACCGGAGGATGTTTTTATGTGGGGAACAACCTGGTGTCATGGTATAGTAAAAAACAGAACTCCATATCATTATCTACAGCTGAGGCTGAGTATATTGCAGCGGGAAGTTGTTGTACACAACTGCTATGGTTGAAGCAAATGCTGATAGACTATGGACTGGAACAAGGAACTATGACCATTTTGTGTGACAACCAGAGTGCTATAAATATCTCCAAAAATCCTGTCCAGCATTCCAGAACAAAACACATCGACATCCGACATCACTTTATTAGAGAGCTGGTTGAGAAGAAATCCCTAGTTATGGAGTATGTTGCTACAGCTAATCAACTAGCAGATATTTTTACAAAGCCTCTTGATTCAGCCAGATTTGAGGAATTGCGGCAAGCCCTAGGGCTGTGTCGTATCTAATGTTGACCCCTGTGTTGTGCATTTTGTTGCAACAGCTTGTTGCAACACTATGAGGGTTTTTCAATCTCTGCTGACGGGTCGGTTTTTGTTCTCTTTTATTTTCTTACCCGTTATTATTACCATCTACTTCTTGTCGTTCCCCAAGGCGCATTTTTGCTTTTTCCTCAACTCAAATTGTTCTCCAAGATTCTCCATTTCCCGCATCTAGGGTTCTTGAAATTGGCTTGGTTGAAGTGTCTCTCAGATTTTCTACCATGACTAGAAATCAGTCGGGAGAGTCATCTCTGCCCCCTTGTCGGTCTTCTCGACGAACAACTTCCGCTCGGAAAAGTGCTCCGCCTTCCTCGTCTTCTTCGGTTAAACGTAAAGGGGTGTTTCCTCGTCCTGTGCAAAGATCCTCCAGTGGTAATCCCTCTCCATCTCTCTCCTCTTCCTCGGTTGGTGGCATGCATTCTTCTAAAGCCTCTAATTTAGAGTTGGTGAACTTTTCCCCAATTCTTGAATTCCCCCTTCCCAAAATTTCCGAGGATGATGATGTGTATGATGATGATGAAAGTTTTCCTGATCTGGTCACCATTCAAGACTGGTTCTGGTATTTGCGAAGAACAGGAAAAGAATTGGATCTCTCTTATGTGGATGCATCTCATATTCATTTTAAAGGTTTGATGCGTAAGAAGATTTTGGGGAAAGTTATGAGTGTGAGAGTCCCTCGAGATAGAAAAGTTGTCATTCGCACCTGGAACCCGACATCTTTTGTTAAAATCTCTGAAGTTGATGTGATTGACATCTCTGATTCTGAAGACTCCCCAGTGTTTGCTGATTTGCCCAAGTCGAGAGGGACTTCAGGAGCGTCATCGGCTAATGTGTTCTCTGAGAACTCTTTTGTGCAAAGTGATGAAAAGATGAACAAGGATGTTGAAATGGAAGCTGATGTTGATGCTGATACTGCGCCTACTATGCCATCTCAGGAAGAGACCTCTGTCCCTCTGTCTCCCAGATGTGAAGATGATGAGACCGCTCAAAATATGGCTAATGTCAATAATCTTGATTCAAATGAAGGTGCTCAGCCTGTATCGTCTGACTTCTCTCAGCAAGTGCCTGAGACTGAAAGAGAACCCAAGGATGATGTCTGTGTCCAAGGAGCATGCCTTGACTACTCCTCCCCTGTGGGTCAAACTGTGACGAGTGAAGTTGCGGATCCTGCTGGTGGTGGTTCTGAAAATAGGAAGTCTTTCAAAGATGCTGTGGGATCGGTTCCTGATTCTATGAATCTAGACATTTCAAGAGAACCCCTGACTGACCAAGATGTGAATCTTCCCTCAGTTCTGCCAGAAACTGAGGCTGTGCAAGTTGGTCAAGATGATGATGTTGTTGGTGATGAGACTCTGACAGGTTCTGCTGATCGTTGTGGCATGACTCAAGGCTCTTCTGTTGCTGATGGTGACATTTCTGGGTTGAATATTGATGCTACTCCCCGTGTGGAGGATGGTGCTGAAGATTTTGTTGCACAAAATGTTACAACAAATCCTTCAACATGTGAATTACCTGATGATAATGATCCTCCTCTGTCCTCTTATATGCGCAAGAGTAGATCTGTGTCCAAGAAGCGCCCTATTCCTCCACCATCCAGAAGTGCTGAGTCCTCTCCTTCCAAGCGACCTAAACTTTCAGCTTCTGCTCCTTGTCGCCCTCCCTCGTTTACATCTTCAGATGCTCTGAGCAAAACCTTCTTTGACAAATCTCGTAAAAACAGATGGCCAGCTTACTCCGAGAAACCTCTTATATCTGAAAAAATCCTCAATCTGTCGTCCTTTGACAAGACTCAGTTGGAATCTATTCTGAAAGATCTTGGTCTTATCCATGCTGCCACATGTTTCAGCGTCTATTATCCTACCTTGGTGCGAGAGTTTTACTGTAATCTCTCCAAATCTGCTAGTGATGGATCCTCTCGTTGGAACTTCAGAAACTATGTCCGAGGAAAGATTGTCACATTCTCTCCTGCATCTCTGAACAAATTGTTAGAATGGAAATGTTCCCAATCGGTTCCAGCATTTGGTGACATCTCTGGAGTGAGCTTTGATCGTCTGATTGAAGTCGTGACTGCTGGAAAGTTGTCACGCTGGCCTTCTAAGTCCTCTGTGTTCCCCTCTTCAGCACTTACTGCAAAGTATTTTATTCTATTCAGAGTTGCTACTCGAAACTGGTTGCCCACCTCAAATGTTTCAGTAGTCACTAGGGACATGTGCAAACTATTGTTTTCTGCTGGCACGTCTCAGGTGTTCAATTTGGGAAGAATCATTTTCGATTCTATCGTATCTTTTGCTGAACTCTCATCCTCCGGGACCTCCTTACCTCATGGAGCTCTCATATCCATGTTGCTTTTGGCTCAAAAGGTGCCCTTGTCTCCTTCGGATCTTCCCTCTACCTGTGACAGTATCTCATATACAGTTAAGTCGGTGGCTGGTAAACTCAATGATATCTCTGAGGTGGTGCCCTCTTTTCCTGATAGTCTGTCTCCACCTCCAAATTCTGAACCTTCTGTCACAGTGCCTCCTGCATCTCAGTCTCCTCCACTCGGCTCTGCTACTGCTTCTACTTCTTCCTCAGCGAGTCTGGTCGATATCGAGTTTCTCGAGACTGCGCTTCGGAATATTGATGATCAAATTCTGGTTCTCGACAGCCAGCGGGTTCTCCTGAATCGCCACAAGGAGCTAGTGCAAAGCAAGCTGTCTTCTCTCCGGGGTGGCCCCTCCGCAGGTCTCTAAAATATTTGTCCTTTGGTGGCGCAAAAGGGGAGAAGTGGTATGTTTTGTTTTGTTCTCTCTTTCTCTGATCAAAAACATCTGATATTTTGTTGGTGGAAGTTATGTTGGAAGTTTTGTTGAACATGTTGTTGAAGTTCATGTTGGAAGTTTTGTTGAACATGTTGTTGAATGTCATTGTGTTGGGTGATTGGGCATCTACTGATGAAATGTGGCTTCAGGGGTTCGAAAAGTTATCTATGACCTTCTCTTCTATCATACCGTATGTTGTGCCACCAATTGACAAAAGGGGAGATTGTTAGGATTTGTTCTGTGGTCATTCTTGTATGTGTCTTGTCATATGTGGCACTGGAGAATGGTGGATAGGTTGATGTCCCGGCCATATGTAGAAGAGAATGTTGGATGCTTTGTTGAACAGGTTGTTGGGTCAGGATGTTCAACAAAATATGCTTACCTGCTTATCTGGTGCTTTGGTGCTTAATAGTATGCGGAACTGGAGCCTGTGTATTCCGCTATTTTCTACCTTGCTATTCTTGCTGTTATGGTGGTTATTAACTGATTCATAGT
The DNA here is from genome assembly GCA_030789695.1 of Scilla litardierei. Classification (NCBI taxonomy): domain Eukaryota; kingdom Viridiplantae; phylum Streptophyta; class Magnoliopsida; order Asparagales; family Asparagaceae; genus Scilla; species Scilla litardierei. The sequence continues at coordinate 104,265,412 of CM061134.1, read as the reverse complement.
TGGTTGTGCATAATCTCTTGCGAATCGGTTGAAGAGAGATTTCGGCAAATCAATATTCTTGCAACTGCCACTTTCGGATCTTTCGAGATATCTTTCTTGTTAAAGACGGTGCAGTTGTTACTGAAGATAGAATCGAATCTAGGATTGATTGCCGGCGTGCAGATTGAACCAAAGATTATGGGGCGTGGCCTTTTAAAGGAACGGTATGCTTTGGCGGCGGGGCTGAACGCTTTAGTTGAAGAAGTTGAAGGATATTCTCCGGGAGGGAGGCCGACGGCTGCGACACGCAGGATCAAGGGAGTTGATCGAGTCGGCGGTGCAAGGGGAGCTTGCCAAGAATACTTCACGGGGTTGATTGCGATCATCCCCTCACGGTTTGTTTTTTAAGGATGAGAGTGTTCTTCCTTGTTAAAGCGTGAATTGTAGAATTTGTATTCTCCAATCTTTTTAGTGAAGTATTCAATTTTCTGGGCGTGGCTCCGCAGATGTAGGTGTGCGCACCGAACTGCGATACCAATTCTTGTGTGTCCTTGCATGTTGTTTGCTTTTACGCTGTTTGCTATATTCTTTACTGCGTACTGAATTTCAGCACTCAAAACATACATTGTTGATTTCATATTATTATAGTAATAATTGATCGTTTTTAATTATGCTATCTTTTACTATGACAATTCACCATGAAGATGACCATAAAATGTGGTTCCAACTACCTGGGTCTTCCTCTTATTCTATTGATTACAACATTTGATTGTATGCTGCAGTCACCTATTTCAAATCCTTTAATCTAGATGCTTTCCAAGATTCACTTTATCCTTCCTCTTTCCTAAGGATCCATGATAAATCCACCCACCGAGTTCTGTCATGGGGCCTTCCTGGTTCGTCATTGCACATTGCACATGGTCATACTGTCTTTCTTGGTTCTTCATCACCTTTTCTTTCATTTAATACTTTTATATCTCTAATGCACTTGTATAACTTTACCTTCCTATTTTACAATCCATCTATACGCGCATTTGGATTTCCACTATATTCTTAGTTGACTTGACATGCTTGTCAAACATTTGCCAAATATTCTGAAACAAATGGATTTTCTGGTTGATTTAAATTTTTTATTGTCATGGAGAGATCTATAAACCAGAAATACCAAGATAAAACAGAGAATTACTTCCCACTTCATCCACTGGTTCCTCTTGGAATGTTAGCAATTTTTTTAGTCTCTGTTAGCCTAGATCCAAGATAATGCTCAGAAAATGTATACGAAATATCAGTACTTTATCGTGCATTTTGTTGTGCTGGAAAATGTGCAAGTATATCATAAATTTATCATATCTTCTTTTTAAAAGTTGACTGAAGTGGACACCCGAAGATTGTCTTCTTATTTGAAAGTTGGTTAGATTGCTACAATTAATGGGTAATTTCTTTGACCCCTTCCCCCTTTTGTCTGTGCATATTTGATTGTGTTTATAACATCCATTATCTTATTGTGGGAATTCCTGTTTTAGTTGTTGGTACAAAGGGCCTTGATGGTCAAGTAATGATGACTTCATGGTTTTGACCAATTCCCCTGCAGTTCGGATCTGAGTCAAAAAAAACAAGCCAATCTTGCTGATTTACTGATTGTCCAATATTCTTTTACCAATTTGTGTCGGTTTAAAAGACATTGTCTCTAAATAAGTAAGAAAGCGTTAACAAACTGAAATTTGAGACCTTGTGTCATATGAACAAGTTGTCTTAACATTAGTCACACTGTTCCAAATATCATCTAATACAAATGATATATCAAACTATTATCATTTTTGAAGGTTTTATAATTCCCTTGTTTGTTTTATGGCTTCATTTTTTTTCTGGTGGCATTCTAAATAGAATTTTGTATATGATACTTTGATGGGCTTTGATCATTTGCAAGTGTCATCCGGTAACTTTGATCTTGTGGTGGTCCTTTAAATGAAATTAGTTTTTTTTGCAACATGTGACCTTGTGGAACTGCTTGTTGTTAGTATTCGTATTGTTAAAGATAATGACGAGCTAAACCATATTATAACCAGCTTTCTTGCACCTCAGCAAAAAGAATTTAACATGTGCTATTGTGGCAACCTCTAAGAAACAGAAGAAATCTCCCATGAAAAGCTGGAACGACACCAGGGAATAAAGATGGCAACTCATCCAGTTATCATTGAAGTAATTCTCATTTACATGTACTCCAATTGGGTCATTTTGGTAGTAAACTTAGTTACAGGTATTTTGTTTCCCTCTTGATGCTTTTCTTTTTTCGTTATGCGTTGCAGAATTATTTTGACAGATTTATTTTGCCATGCTTGTGGTCTAATGATGTTATGTAGAGTAGTGCTTTATGACAGATTTATTTTGTCAGCAAGATTTACTTTATCTTCTCATGCGATGCAGAATTCTGCCGGGGCTGGTGATGTTTCTTTGCCATGTGTGTGGGCATGCTACTCCAACAGAATCCGATCTTTTGATATTTAGGAGCAAGCACGGGGAGCCCAAACATGAGCGGCAATGAGTTGCATGTTGAACCAAAGTGTATACTGAACTGCATGGAAGATGATCTGAGTGGAAATGAAGGATGTTGATTAAACTTTCTATATGCCTGACTGCAATGCTTGTATATGAGATTGTTGACTTGTTGGGGACCTTGTTCAACATGATGTTGATAGTGTGGATTGTTTGGTGTGAGATTGTGGATGGCTTTATAGCTTTTAGATGAATTTAAATCTTGTTTTGTTTGGGTAATGAACAATTTCTAGTTTTTAAGTTGTAATCTTGCTTGTTGCTATCTCATTGATATTGGCTTGTTTCGTATTCAAAGTGAACTTGTGCCGGTTCATTAAAGTATCACATCCAGGGAATTTTGCTGTTGCCAAGCATGTAGTTATTTTTTTTTGTTGCCATTTTTATCAATGGCAACGACAAAAGTGGTTGCCATTACCAACAATGGTAACCACTTGTGTTGTTGCCAATGTTGGTAATAGCAACCACTTTTGTCGTTTCCATTGCTGTCAACTCGTTGCCATTGCCAATAATGGCAACGACTTTTGTCGTTGTCATTATTGTCAACCCATTGCAATTGAGATCGATGGGTCGTTGTCAATGCTGTCAATGGCAACAACCTGTGTCGTTGCCAATGCTGTTAATGGCAACGACCTGTGTCGTTGTCCGAGCAACAGTCATTATCGATAGTGGCAACGACATGGCAACGGTGGCAAGAGTAGACGCGCTCTTCTTAGTTTGCTTATGAAAAAAGGGTCTGGGTCACCCACTGAAGCAAGAGAGTGTGATCTTCTTCGAGACAATAGAAAAGGTCATGCTATTCGTCTTTGTCTTAAATGGTGACGAATAGCAGTGCAATGAGTTCTTCCTTCCCTAAGGCCCAGTCGACCTGTGCCGTTGCCATTACTATCAATGGCAACGACCTGTGCCGTTGCCATTACTGTCAATGGCAACGACCTGTGCTGTTGCCATTGATCTCAATGGCAACAGCACAGGTCGTTGCCATATCTGTCAATGGCAACGGCACATGTCATTGCCTATGCTTGACACACCAATGGCAACGACCCCGTATCACGAGGCATGAAAGCCTTTCGCAACGGCAAATGTCGTTGCCAAAAGTACCTACAACAACGACAATATGTCGTTGCCAATACCTTTGGTTACGACAGTTATAGCAACAACATGGCAACGACAATATGTCGTTGCCATTGGTGTCTATGGCAACGGCTTTGGACTTTTGGCAACGACTTTTATCGTTGCCAAAAGTCATTTTTCTTGTAGTGTTTTTACCAAATCTACATTAAGATAGTAACTTATGGATATCTAAACCAACCAGTTACTTAGTACCTAGTACCTAAATCATACAAATTTAAAAAAAATGATGGGTGAGCTAAATATTCAGTAAGTAAATGAAGCATGCTAAGCTGCTGAAGTACGAAAACTAAATAAGAACAATGTGCGACTGATATGAATACAAAGGTGACATGTCATGAATAAATTACCTCAAAATAAGGAATATATATAGTGTAACTAGGCATGCTATGTCTCAACGCACTCAACACTCAAATACTCTGGTTGATATGGGTCTCACCATTATTATAGCTTGTGGCCATGATGCCGTAATCAAGGCCTGCACAGAAAACACTCGTATGGAGGGGACACATTGAGATCATGAATGGCGTGTTTAGCTTCAACGTATACAGGTATAACTAATCAGGTATGACTAATCAGAAGTATATGTATGCATGGAAAAAATATAATCATGAAAAATCAACGAGTTTCATTATATTCAACACATTCCAAACATACGCAATGATACCAGCAATAGCCAATACGACCACCTATGCATATGTATCTTCGTCTATTTCTAACTAGAACGATATAATCATGCTTATAGAGTTCATATGTGTTGTGTTAATCAACATGCATGATATACATGAAATAACCTGATAGAACCGGAAGAAAATCTCAACTTTTATTGAAGAAAATAGCGATAAAAAGGGATAAATTTGGCTAAAATTGTAGGGGCAATAACACTCCCAAGACGCGTTAAGAGGACGTCCGCACTCTTCCCTAGATTAATCACTCAAAACTCAATATTTGCATGCCTTAGGGCCGGCCGCCGCACCCCCATAAACCCAATGCGAAAATAAAACGAATTACAAGTTTGCCCTTTTAATAAAATAATAGAAATTAAATCATAAAGGTGCAAACACGTACCTAAGTCAAGTGGTTAAGCAGGGTCCTCTTCTAGTCTGCCGCCACCTCGAGTACGTGATGATCCCATCACTACTCCCCCCAAAAGAGTCACCTTGTCATCAAGGTGGAAATCTGGAAACTGTTGTGCCATGACGCTCTTCAACTCCCAGGTGCTCTCATGCTCTGGCAAGCCCTTCCAATGCACCAACACCTTCCGCTCTCCAGCTCCCCCACTACGCACCCCCTTCAACTCCTCAGGCTCCATTAAGCTTCCATATCCTCCGTCAATGTCTTCAGAAGTGAAGGAGAAGATGTATGCCCCCTAATCGTCTGCTGCAACTGGGACACATGAAATACCGGATGAATGACCGATCCTGAGGGCAATTTCAATTTATAAGCTACTGGTCCCAACTTAGCCTCCACCTCTGTAGTGACCCTGGTGCCTATACACCTAGGGTATGCCTATTGATGTATGTGTGCATAATAGTAGTACTCGTATACTGGTACATGTTGAGATGTGTATATAGTAATTATTGTAGTGAATATAGTAAGATAATGATGTATGCTTATTTGATTCGCCATGGTTGATTTATGACTAATGATAAGTTTATATGAATGCTTATTAAATGTGTATATGAGGTATACGTACATGGTTGAAGTTGGTGTGTGTATATAGTAATTTGGTTGTGTGCATAATAATTCCCTACGTAGAAGGCTATATGGTTGAATATGATATGATTTAGATGTATAAGTGATTGGTATAGTGGTTGTTAATATTAGTGCTATTATTAGCATGAGTATTAACCTTATTGTTATTATTATTATTATTAGTATGAGTTTTATTATTAATTGGGCCTCTAATTGATTTTAGTAGCTAGAGTTGGTTGGTTGGGCTTAATTGTTGGGCTTGGATTATTAGAAGAGAGAAGAGAGAATTCTTATTAAGGATGGCAAACTTGTAATTACATGAGCCCTAGAAATATCTCCTTCAATTAATCCTCTCTTTTCTACATTCTTCTCCACTCTTCTTCTTATTTCTTTTTCTTTTTTTCTTTTCTCCTTTCTTCCCCCAAGACATGGCCGAAAGTTTCCCAGACCAAAAACAAAAAAAGGGAGGAAAAAAGAAGGAAGAACGAGAAAGAAAGAAGGAGAAAGAAGAGAGAAGAGGAAGTGGGAAGCCATGGAAGAGGAGTTAGAGTTTGAAGCTTGAAGATGAGATCCATGTGGAATTTCATGAAATTGATGGGGGTTTGTGCTTCTTCATGAGGTAGGAAAACTAACTCCCTTTAGTATGTTAATTGAATGGTAATTTTTAGTATCAATTCTCATCTTTGTGTAGGATTTCATATCCATGTTTAAAGTTAGCATCTTTATCATTTGGTAATGTTCAAATTAGTTTCTTGTTAAATTGATATGGATTATTGATCAAGATATTTTCTTTATTGGGAATCCATGAAAGAGATGCCATCCTTGTAAAGTTAGCCCACTCCCTTTGTTGAATTCAATGGGAAAGTCGTAATCTTTGTTGAACTATTTGCAAGTTGTTCTCTTTTTATGCAAGTTGTTGTTTTTATCAAAATTCCATACTCAAGATGATATTGTGATGATGTAGCCTTGTTGTAGTTGTCCCTTTATTAAGAAATCATATGTAAAATTAGCATTTGATAGAGTTTCATGTGTTTGGCTAAAGTTAGTGTCTTTTCCAAGAAAGGTTGCATTTTTGTCATAGCTCCCTAGCCAAAGTTCTTAATGAACTTCTCACCTTTAATATAACACAACTTGCATGATAGTTGGGCTCAAGTTGAATGATAGCATGTTCATGTTCAAATTCATGATTAGCCTTCATGTAGCCTATGCTTACATTGTTGTTTAGTTTAACACTACCTACATGTTACAATAGGCCCTTGATATGGGAAATTCTCTAAATATTTACTAATGTTTTTAATGCTTGCATGTTGGTTACTAAACTTGCTAAAACTTATATCAAATGGTGCTAATGTAGTTAATGCTTGCATTTTGTGTAATTTTGGTTAAGACTAGTAGACTTTTAATATTGCAACTTGATGTAGAGGTAGAATGTGTCAAGTATTAATTCTTGTTGCATGGAGGGATATGCTTCATGCCATTTTTATTCCATAATGACACTCTATGGAATGGTTCACGTTGCTAATGTTACATAATAAGGCACATGTTACATGTAGTCCCAGGATGAGAACAAGGCCATGTTGCATACTAATCTTGTAACATTAAGTTTTTGTTGGCACCTCTCTTGTTGCATGTAACTACCAAGCTTGCATCTACATCCAAGTTGCATTTTAACTTGCATTCATTTCAAGGTGAAATCGAGTTGCAATTTAATTTCTTAGTGCATTTTACTTCAACTCGCATTTGGGTTCATTTTTGGTTGTCAAGTGGTGGAATTTGTTGTGTCTTTTACTAGCTTGGTGGCAATTGCAAAGTGCTTGTAGTTCGTGGGTTGAATGTGAAGCAATGTTGGTTTACTTTGGCCAAGTGCCGGTTGTGATAAGAAATGGAGATATGATGGTTGTTATGTGATTCATTTTGTTACATGCTAGTCTTTTAATTGAAATACGTGCAGATCCTTGCTACCTCCTCTTCTGACACCTAAATGTTGCATGCTAGCTCACTTAACTTGAGTATTAACAAATGGTTAAGTCCTCTTAAAGGAGGGTGACATTGGGATTGGGGGACACTATGTAGTGGGAAAAACATGAGGGGCTGGACAGTTATGGTGGTTGGTGGCCCTCCTGTCTTGCCCGAGTGGCGAGGAGTGGCAAAAATAAGGTGAATTGAAGAAAATGTGAAGGGGAAATATGGAGAAAACATGGCTCCTTTGTTAATAGCATTGCACACTGGGCTGAGTGCCCAGCTAGCTGGGGGAGTTTGCCTATGTCACCCCAACGGGGGTGAGCTCCAGTCCCAAGAGGGTCTATCCACTACTTAGGGTCCAAATCACTAATTGTTACTTTCATTACTATTGTAGCCTTGGTAAATGTTGCCTACTTATGGTTTCTTTACTTGTAGCTCTTGTAACTTGTCTTATGTTTTATTATGACGCTTGATGGCTATGTGTAGCTTGTCTTATGTTAAGTTGGGTATGTAAAGTAGTTACCATTGCAATTCTGTAATGTCATGCTCATATGTTTTGTAGCATGTTTCCTTTAGTTTATTTCATGTTTCATTCGTACATTGTCATGGATGCAAGTAAAGTAGTTGCATTTTCATAATGGCATACTAGTGGGAGTTGGCATTTCCAATTGGGTCACGTTGTGACGTGTCCCCGTTGACTTTTCAGGTTGGCACTTGGAGTTGGAGGCCCATTAGCTCAGTTGGTTGGAGTTGAAGGTGTGTAAATGTGTGAGAGATTTGGGTGTATGTTCATGAGTGTCTTTGTTGTATATGAGATTGTATAAGGATGGTGTATAAACAGTTTGTATATATATATGTGTGTATGATTAAGTTGTTGGTTCTCTTTTGTTATTCTGTGTTGTCTGGAATGCTACAGGTATTTTCCCAGCAGTGCACAGTGGACCTGCTGACTTAATTGCATTTCTTTTCTTTTCTTCCTCTGTAACACTCGCTACCCTGGAAGAACCTGGGACGGATTCGTACTTCCCAGGTATCCTAGGGAACGGGGCGTTACAACCCAAAAAGGCCCGAAATACCTGGGAGAGAGCTTCTCATTTCTTCGATGGGCTAGAGACTTCTGCCTGTACGGACGCAATTTTAGATATAACATGTTCCTTACGTCGAACTGTACATCTCGACGGTATAGGTCAGCTCTCGTCTTCATGACCTACTGAGCTCTAGCCAAGTGGAGCTTTAGCTCCTCCAAAATACAATCCCGCTCTGCCAAGTACTGCTCCACATCTGATACTGACGTCGCCTCCTGCCCATAATGCAGCAAGAGAGGGAGGTCCCGCCCATACAAGATCCAGAAAGGTGTCGTCTATGCGACCGTGTGATAGGAGGTATTATACCATTATTTAGCCCACGCCAGCCAACAAGCCCACTCCTTCGGGCTCTCCGAGATGAAACACCGCAAGTATGTCTCGATGCTCATGTTGACAACCTCAGTCCGAACGTCCGTCTGTGGATGATAGACAGTACTTCGTCTCAAAACTGTCCTCTGCAACCTGAAGAGCTCCTGCCAAAATCTTCTCAAGAAAACATTGTCTCTATCAGAAACAATGGACTTTGGGGGCCCATGTAAGCGGATGCCATACCTCACGAACACCTCTGCCACCGAGAGTGCATTGTAAGGATGTCTTAGCAGTATGAATGCGCATATTTGCTGAGGCAATCCACCACCATAAATATCACCGTGAATCCCCCAGACTTAGACAACCAGTCTATGAAGTCCAAGGAGAGGTCCTCCCAGACTTGTTCTGACAAGGACAGCAGCTGTAGTAACTCTACCGGGGACATCGCCATATACTCGTGACGTTGGCACACTTCATACTCAACTACCATCCTCGATATGTTCTTCAGTCCCCTCCAATACACCTCTCTAGCCATCCTATGATAGTTCTTGAGGACTCTAGAATGCCCCTACAACACTGCAATGAAACTCCTGAAATATAGCCAGGATGTGGGTGGATGTCCTCGGTAACACCACGCGAACCTAATATACCAGTATCCCTTCCTGTAAAGCATATCCCGGGTGATCCGCTGACCCTTGTAAAAGCCCCACCCGAATGCCTGCCAACTCTTGGTCCCCTCGACCTCCCTCTGCAATGGCTTCCAGTCCTAAAGCACTGACACAGACAATGCCGCCAATTGTATATCCTCATCTCTCCGTGACAGAACGTCAGCCACCTTATTCTCCAGCCCTGGATGATATTCTATCTCAAATCTGTATCCCATCAGCTTCCTCAGCCACTTCTGATGCTCCTCTACTACCATTCGCTGCTCCAAAAGATACTTAAGGCTCATCTGATCTGTGCGCTCTAAGAAGCACCTCTCCAGCATATACGGTCTCCACTTCTGAATAGCCAGGACTCTAACCATCAGCTCCATCTCATATACCGACTTCAATCTGGCCCTCGCTGTCAGTACCTGACTGAAATAAGTGATAGAGCGCTATCCTGCATCAGCACCGCTCCTAGTCCATGTCCCGATGCATCAGCCTCCACAATAAAAGGTCTCGAGAAATCGGGTAGCGCCAACATTGATACGTTAGTCATGGCTTTTTTCAAGGCCTCAAAAGCAAGCGTCCACTCGTCACCCCATACAAACTGATCCTTCTTCAACTCCTGAGTGGCTAGACGATCGTTCCATATCCCTCGACAAACCTCTTGTAGTAACCTGTGAGGCCTAGGAACCCCCTCAGTCCCCTCAGAGTGGTGGGGCGCGGTCAGTCCAACATTGCCACTATTTTCGCCGTCTGCAGCTACTCCCTCTGAGGACACTACATGCCCTAAGTACTCCACATGTAGCTGCCCAAATAAGCACTTCTTTCGGTTCACGTACAATTGGTGGTATTACAACTCCTGGAACACTACATACACGTGATCCAAATGCTCCTCCAATAAGAGTTTGTATACCAAGATATTGTCAAAGAATACAAGTACAAGTCTCCTCAGGTATGGACGGAATACCTTGTTCATCAGGGACTGAAACGTGTCAGGCGCATTAGTCAGGCCGAAGGGCATGACTAAGAACTTATAGTGGCCTTCATGAGTCCTGAAGGCTATCTTGGAAACATCTGTCTCCCTCATCCTGATTTGATGGTAGCCTGATTTGAGATCTATCTTCGAAAAGATGGCTGACCCATGTAACTCATCGAGAAGCTCGTCAATCATCGGTATGATAAACTTGTCTTGCATTGTTTCCTTATTAAGCGTTCTGTAGTCTATGCAGAAGTGCCAGCTCTCATCCTTCTTCTTAACTAACAGCACCGGACTGGAGAAGGAACTCACACTGGGCTGGATAACACCGGCCTGAACCATTTCTGCTTTCATCATTCTGTATCCGAGGGTAGCGATAGGGCCTTACGCTAATGGAAAATGTGCCCTCCTGCAAGACTATAGCATGCTCGTGGTCTCTAAGAGGTGGAAGGCCCCGAGGTTCTTGAAAAACCTCACCAAACTGCTCCAGCATAGCCTGCACCTCTCTCGAAATCGGCTGCTCCCTACCTGCCTCAGCACCACCCTCTCCTCCTATCGTGTGTAACTCCATTAGAATCACTCCCCCTCTGCCTGAATGGCCCATACTATGGTCTTTAGCGAGACTAACATTCTGCAAAGACTGGAATCCCCCTGCAACACCACTGCTCTCTCACCCCTGGAGCTCCATCCTAAGAAGCTTCCAGTTCACCTTCATCTTCCCCAATGTCTGCAGCTATGCCATGCCCAGAATGACATACGTACTGACCGCCCGCCCATTTGGCACGCAAATCGGGACGGGGATACTAGAATTAGAATTTGTAAACCGCAAGCGCACGATGTCGAAGTGTGGCTTGGAGGTCGATCACGGGGAGGCATGTGTTGTGCTCGTGAACAGTCAGGAACCGGATCACCCGGTGGATGAGCTAGCCTATTCTCTGGTTGGTTGTCATGATAGTAAACTAATGGAAAAGATGTAAGAGCTAAAATGTAACCTAGGACTTTGGCTTCCGCCCTAATTATGTGTTCTCACTATTACGGCCGAAGGATAGGAATGTGATCGGATGCTAGGATTTAGCGGTGAGAGTTGCCTCTAATAGTTGTACCTAGCGTCCCATGAGCCCAATATTCCGGTCGATGCCCATGATGAAACGCTAGGTTTACCTGGGTTCGAACGGTGGGCATTCCCATGTCCAACACTGCCCGACTCCGGGAGCACTAAGCTCGCGACGATTGCTCCCGACATTTCATCCAAGCCGTTCCCACGTGTAAGAACTCAATGTCTATGCTATGAGGGTGAGCTGTGGCTAGAGAATCAAACTCCCGTTTTATTTCCCCTTGGCCCGACAGTCAAAGGCGGTCTTTCTCCCGCCGATGACAATGAAACGCCCCAACGTAACCATCAAAATCCCTAGATCCAATCGGATCTCTAATCCTATGGTCGTTCTAGGAAGAACCCACGAAGGGGCTTCCACCAATGTCCCAGATTGAAGAACTACTCACTATACATGGTATGAAATGCAAAACAAGATATAGCCATAAAAATGGAAATCATGCGATAGTTTACTCTAGCAAATAGAAGTATAAACGCAATATCAGAATATAAGAACGGTCAAAGAACTTACAATTAGAGTTTAATTCAGAGCAGCCAAAAATCCCTAAAACAGCTTTAAAATGGGGATTACGTTTCTGGGAAAGCCTAGCCCTATTTATACAAGTTGGCAAGATGCCAGGTAATATTCCCACAAAAAGACAAAAATAGACATTCACCCGATAGGATGAGACTTCACCCGATCAGGTGAAACGACTGGAAATTGTGTCGTCATCTTTTGATAAATCTCACCCGATCACTGAACCGATCGGGTGAGTCTTCGGCTTCTTGAGCATGGGAAGCAGCAGCTATAGGTGACCCGATCGGTTGACAAGTCAACGGATCGGATGAGCTTTGGCCTTCAAAACAGCGTTCTGCTTTACATCCACCTGATCACTGAACCGATCGGGTGGATCTGCCTCTTCCTCAGGACTGATACGGCCGTATGAACCGATCGGGTGGCTGTTCTACCCGATCGGTTGAGAGCTGATACATGGTTTTTCCTTGACGAATGGCTCTCGGGATCTCGTGCGACACCTCCTGTTGCTCCGGGAACTCATGAGGTTGGCCGTGTATGTCCTCTACGCTAGCAATGTCTTGCAAAAGCACACAAACACAACAAAAGTAAAAAAGGAACTAAAAACACAAAGGAACGGATTCGAAACAACGAAAAACGACGGGAAAAGACAGAAAAGACGTGCGAGAATATATAAAATATAAACGCACGTCAAAATCCCCCAAGCTGAACCCTTCCTCGTCCTCGAGGAAGGCGAGTGAGAATAAAAGCTCGACGGGAGAAAATAGAAAGAAAAAAATAGAAAAAGAAAAAGAAAGTCTAGATTACCCGTCAGAGCCACCGGAAACAAACACAACACACAAAGCAAGCACATGAGAAGCATAACACTAAACCCAGGAATATGAGCACATACTAGTGTCGTGGGTCCATGCGGTGAAGCGCGAGTGAGTGTGGTTGTGAGCTAGCCAACGGTATAACTATCTAAATCACGCAATCAAGCTCCATATACACATATCCATGGAATGACCCAAACATCGAATCAACTCGAGTTAGCGGTGAATAATAGTTCAAACATGCATGAGAATAGAATAAGAATAGAAACATGTCATATGTCAGGGACTCTACCACTAAAAACTAGAAAATCACCGGACGATTACCAAGATGATTGCTAGAAAGCTCATATGCCAAGTGTGTTCGAAAATGAAAAGGGTCGAGTATGCTTGGAAGAGAACACTTGGTGAAAATTCTCGCCTTCCCTTTATTCACGGCGGCAGGAGTAATATTTGCAGCAGAAATTTTTTGGGGGGTTTTGGATATTTGTATATATATATTTGGATTTTGGCTATACATATTCTCTTTTCTCCTCTCTACTTCTCTACTTCTCTTTTTTCTGTAGAAGTAGGAAAAATGCGCATTCTCCACAAGCGGGAGAACGATGCGCATGTATGTGGCAAAATTGTGTACTCTCCCAAGTGGGAGTTAAGTACACGATGAGGGGATTTGCACCAAGTAAAACAAAAAAGAATTCGAATTATAAACACTTGGCAAAAGGAGATTTTTTTGCAGATCAGAGCGTAAGCAACATAGGTTATCCTAGTCCTATTGGTAGAGCCCTGACACATGCGATTTGAAGCGTAAATATATAGATGATTCATGCATAATGATGCAGAAAGTAGAGACAATATACCGCATATTCGAAATTGAAGCATGATAGTCTAGGGGTCATCCAATGATAGGCATATAAAACAAAATCACGACCTAAAAGCACACCGACTAGCTAGTCACAACAACTCAACACAAAAGACAGTGAACCCACGAAGCATAAAATGCAATAGAACTCGGCTTCCTAGGGTTAGTGAGGATAGTTATCGTTGCTTAGCTAAGAGTGTGTGTGGTTTAGTGACAGTTTCATCATGCGGGGTCATCTCTAGGAGAGTGAGAATAAAAAGACGGAAAAAAAGAAAAACACGACGAAAACGACTCAAAACGATGAAAAAGACATGACTGACGCACATAGTGCGACTCCCCCAAGCTGAACATTGCATTGCCCTCAATGCAATATGATTAAATGCGGGAGTGCAACGAAAGATGGGAGGAAAGCACGCACCGACAAAGAAACGGAAGAAACATGAAAAACACAAAACGAGACGTAGAAAAATAAAGAAAATAAATACTGAAACCAACTAGACAAAAGACGTATACACAAACATGCAAACAAGCACACGACATGCAAATGACACGACCACAAACACAGGAAAATCAGTCCGAGCTGCTATCGGAGGAATTGTAGAGAGATGGTAAAGTGGGAGGTGAATAGTGGACGAAAGATGATTGTGAGGACGATGGAGAAGGTGTGCCGACAGGAGAAGGAGGGGCAACGGGCTAGATCACAGGTGGATCAAGATTGATCGGTGGATCGTGGTGGATTGGGATGATACCAGGTGAACCGGCATATGGGTGCCAATCGGGAGGATCCAAGGGTGGAAGATTTACTAGTGTAGTATACCATGGATCGGGGAAGAATTCCCACGGTAAATGGAAAGTGCGGATGGGGATTCGCTCAAGAGATGATGGTGGGAGGACGACAAAAGGAATATTGTCAGGCCCATAAAGATAAACTGCACGTTCGCTACCAAAATGAGTGAGCATCCCAATATCGATCAAGTGGTCACGATTGATGCGGGTCCGACCAGGTAAAATTTGGAGGTCAGATGGTAGCCTCAAAACATGACTGACAATTAGAGTGATAATCCACCCGCAACAAATAGATCCAGAGGTTACACGGCTAACAAATAAAAGCTCATGGATGATCCAATGGGCGGTGTTGATGGGTAATGAGTCATGTCCACGGATCCTGTCGTAGGACATGGCATATAGAAAGAAAAGTGCGTCCCTAGACACCGTGAAAGTATCCACGCGGGAAAAGATGGTGTTGGCAAAAGATAGTGGGCATAGCGGTAACACGGGTGTATAATGTAGGAGGCAGGCGCCTCCGTTGGAAAGGTGGGATATTGGGAGAATATTTGCCAAACGCCATCGTCCCGGAAGTAGGAATAGATATCAGACCGATCATGAGTGGAACATTCAACATAATGATCGGAATGAGGGAAATTCAGTGAATTGTTTAGCTCGGCAAAAGTCATGGTAAAGTCGGCATTAAAGGTGCGGTAGGCAAATCTCCAATCGTACACTTCGAGTGAAGAAAGGAACTTGAGGATGAGTTTTCGATGGGTTGGGGCATAAGCACGAAGTAGGAAATCACACCCAATGCAGTCGAAAAGTTTATTGACGTCCCTCCAAAGTTCTAAAGATTCGAGCATGGGGCGATCAACGAAAAGGGTAAGTCGCATGGGGCGAGGAAGAAGGTCGTGCAGACGTGCAGATTGTTCCTCAGATGATGGATTAATGCCAAGGAATGATGGGGGAAAAGGACCGTTTAGGTGGTGTCTGTGTGACGATGATGCGGGTTCTTTTCCCTTCCTAGACATGGTAATGACGTAGGAGAAGAACAATAAAGTGGGGGATGGTGCCTGGGATGATAATAAAGCAGATGTAGGAGGCAGACACAAAATCAAGACATTGCAGATGAGAAGAGAAATATAAAGCTTGAAAAGAAGTTACCGAGCAATGATGCGACTCCAAGCTAGATGCACCCCTCTAGATGCCCTGGCGAAATGCGGAGAGCCCGCCGCTTCATTTCTCAGATGGAACGATTGGGTTTTTGGGTTTGGGGAAAAATGGGTTTGTTGGGTTAGGGTTTTGGAAAATTTGGATGTAGGGCTTAATAGGAGGAGATGGGGGAGTAGATGGTGTTCATGGTGTTGGCTAATGGTTGTGGGCTGATTTGGTTTCAAGAAATTGCTGGTGGAAGGCAAATTTGGTGTTCAATCTTCGTTGTGGCTCAATGGAAGTGGCTTGCTCATCTTCAAGGAATATTCTATGCGAGCAAAGCCCCAAGTTTACTCCCTTCAAGTCCTCAATTACATACCCGAAAACATTCTTAAGTCTCTTCAGAACATTAAGAAGTTTTGCCATATGGTCTTCGGGTACCAAGGAGTTCACAATGATCGGCTGCGTCGAATCCTTCCCCAAATATTCATACCTCAATCCCGGAGGTAACTCCTTCATCTCGACTTCGTGTGGTTCCGATACATATTTTTCAAACTGTGCATCCTCCAAAGAAAGAGCATCTTCCCGGTCCTCTGGGATGCCAACATCTGGAACTTCACTTTCAACCGTGAGTTCGCGGGGCTAAGCCTTGCAAGGTGGTCAGAAGACCATAGAGGAAGACTAGTTCTATTTCACGCGTATGATAACTATCGGGCAGAAAAGCTTCAACATGAAAGCAAGTCTCAATAGTAGATAGCTCTCCACCACTACCTCCAATCCCATCATGGTCCCAAACTCTAGGATGCTCTATAGAGGACTGCAATGGAAGGATAGACTCCTTCTCACGGCACTTGACAAACCCTGCCAGATGATCCTTCAGACAAATCTCCCTTTCAATGCGTAGATCACCCTCACTGAAGTCGATACTGGGCATGTCAATAAGCACCGCATTAGCAGAAGGAAAAAACTGTCGTGTCGGAATGTTGCTGAATATCATGCCTTTTTTGATTTTCCACTGCATCTGACAGGAAGGATTGGATGCTCGAGGTGCTTAGAGATTCTGTGAGACACTGGACCAAATAGCTGGCATGGTGTGCATGTGCCCAGATATCATCTGAAACGGCACACATCATTCTTGCTATAGAGTAGAGAACATGTAAGAAAAGGAGAGAAAGAGGACTGCAACAATAGAGAACACGTTAATAGCACAAGTCGTAGGAATAGAGAGATAAGAATGTCGACGGCGGTATGGAGACATAGTCTACCAACCCTCTACAACGAATATGTACAATATGTCCATGCAAAATTAAAAAGGGTGTAGAAAGTGAAAATGATCACGGGGTAAGGATGTGAGCTAGTCTCAAGGATAACAAGGTCCTAAGTGTAACAAGCACGTTGCCTCCCCGGCAACGGTGCCATAAAGCTTGACCGCCCGTCCGTTTGGCACCAAATCGAGACGAGGATACTAGAATTAGAATTTGTAAACCGCAAGTGCACGGTGTGACTTGGGGGTCGATCACGGGGAGACGTGTGTTGTGCTCGTGAACATTCAGAAACTGGATCACCCGGTGGATGAGCTAGCCTATTCTCTAGTTGGTTGTCACGATAGGAAACTAATGGAAAAGAGGTAAGAGATACAAAGATAACCTAGGACTTTGGCTTCCGCCCTAATCATGAGTTCTCACTATTACGGCCGAAGGATAGGAATGTGATTGGATGCTAGGGTTTAGCGATAAGACGTTGCCTCTAATAGTGGTACCTAGCGCCCCATGAGCTCAATATTCCGGTCGATTCTCAGGATGATACGATATGTCTACCCGAGTTCGGATGGTGAGCATTCCCATGTCCAACATCGCCCGACTCCGGGAGCACTAAGCTCGCAACAATTGCTCCCGACATTTCATACAAGCCGTTTCCACGTGCAAGGACTCAATGTCTATGCTATATGGGAGAGCTGTGGCCAGAGAATCAAACTTCCGTTTTATTTCCCCTTGACCTGACGGTCAAAGGCGGTCTTTCTCCCGCCGATGACAATGAAACGCCCCAGCGTAACCATCAAAATTCCTAGATCCAATCAGATCCCTAATCTTATGGCCGTTCTAGGAAGAACCCACGAAGGGGCTTCCACCAATGTCCCAGATTGAAGAACTACTCACTATACATGGTATGAAATGCAATAAAACAAGATATAGCCATAAGAATGGAAATCATGCAATAGTTTACCCTAGCAAATAGAAGTATAAACGTAATATCAGAATATAAGAACGATCAAAGAACTTACAATTAGAGTTTAATTCAGAGCAGCCAAAAATCCCTAAAAACATATTTAAAATGGGGATTACGTTTCTGGGAAAACCTAGCCCTATTTATACAAGTTGGCAAGATGTCAGGAAATATTTTCACAAAAAGACAAAAATAGACATTCACCTGATCGGATGAGACTTCAACCAATCGGATGAAACGCCTGAAAATTGTGTCTTCAGCTTCTGATAAATCTCACCCGATCACTGAACCGATCAGGTGAGTCTTCGGCTTCTTGAGCATGGGAAGCAGCAGCTACAGGTGACCCGATCGTTGACAAGTCAACCGACCGGGTGAGATTTGGCCTTCAAAACAGCGTTCTGCTTTACATCCACCCAATCACTGAACCATCTGTCTCTTCCTCAGGACTGATACGGCCGCATGAACCAATCGGGTGGCTGTTCTACCAGTTCGGTTGAGAGCTGATACATGGTTTTTCCTTGACGAATGGCTCTCGGGATCTCGTTGTTGGATCCTGTCAAAACAGAGTTAGGATCGATAAATGAAGTTGAGACTTACGCTTGCGTATGCGGCACGGTAGTCACGGAACTTCGCCTTCGGATTCGCCACGACGAATCGAGTCTTCTCACGAACGGAGTAAGGCTACTAAATCCACAATCTAAATCTCTACTTTTAGATTAAGAACTTGGATAAAGAGAGAAGAAGGATTTCGGCAGAGCTTCGCTAGAATGAAATGCAAGGCAAGAATACCATGCAAAAGTGTAAGGAAATGGCTAACCCTTGGGTCTTATTTATAGCCCCCAAGGTAGTTATTTTAGGAGTAATTGTTCCTTTGGAACAATTTAACTAAGTTGTACCATTATACATGGCACATTATAAGCTTAAGTTGTACCATATGCATGGTCCAACATAAGCTTAAGATATTACCCATTTATTAGCCATATGTCACATGCACTTATGCACATATAATGTGACTTTCCCATTAATCTAGAGATCCTCTCCGCAAGGGAACAGATTCCCTTTGCACACGACTTCGTGTACGCGACGTTCGAGGTCCGTATTCCCTCGTACATCCCCTACAAGGGTGTACAAATGTCTTCCATATCCAACATCTCCCACTCACACTTGAGGGGATTGTAAGAGAAAGTCTTTCTCTTAGTTCGTTCATCTATCATACCGAGAAATAAACCGTGCGACCGTCATGCGCGTAGAGTCTGTTGTTGTGCACTTGTTAGAGATACACAACGACCTCGAAGGTGCAAAGTTGAGTAGTTCAACGCATGCTTTACCCTAGATTATTTTTTCACATTTCTTATACTTTATATTCAACAATTGAGTCCCATCTGGATCACAATTGGCTGACCAGCTTTGAATCATTAAAGTCCAAATGCGAATATGAAATCAATCGTCCTCTTCTTGCGAACCTTCTGATCTTGACTTGATTCGCTTTTCTAACGTGCCCCGCCGAGCCGAATTATCATAGCCCATTAGCAACACGCTAATATAGCGATCATCTCATCAAATCTAAAGGAACCAATTGGAGTCCTTGAGGGTAAGATTTAAGATCCATATGGCCTTTGAGTCTCACATAATAGCAAACACTATTGCTACTAACTCAGTGGTCGAAATGCATACGTGGTATGAACACGTATTACAACATCGCTCCTTTCCCAGGGAGAGTATGTCTTAATGATGTTGTACGGATGAAAGATCAGACACCACAGTGCCTATCTTTTGAGTCCACTTACTACCCATGAAATATTCCCGGACTCTCATCCTGCATAAGACAGATATGATTTAAAAAAATCATATGAGATCTCTTTTAAATATCCTTGTGATACAGATCTCAGATCTTTTGTAAGCATCCATATGATGCAGATCTTTCATTCGACTATCTTGTTTAAGTCACGACTCTAAATCATTTGTCTAATGATTTTGACTTTAAACTAGTCTCATCTCTATCTTATCCATCTGATAAGATAAGGCGGTTGCTCATGTGAGAGAGCCAACCTTAATCTGTCCGACATACACACAATAAAATAGCTGAGACTTAAACACAAATGTATAAAATCATTTGTAAGAAACTTGTATGCAATATATAAAAGGACTTCTTCCTTTTATTAAACTTTGATCTTCTATAGACATGGGAAATATTACATGATACAGCTCAGCACCTACGCATTCCCATAGATGATAAGTGTTTGAAGAACACATCTCTGGGGATCACCTTAGTAAGGGGATCCACTATCATCTCATGCGTGGATATGTATCCTATGTCTATTTCCTTCCGTTTGTCATAGTCCTTCGCAAACTTGAATCGAATATCAATGTGTTTGGTCTTACAATGAAATTTAGGATCTTTGACATAGGCAATCAAAGCTTGACTATCACTGTATATAGGAACAGTGCTCGAGTCAGTGGCATCCGTCAGCCTGTCTAAGAATTTCCTAAGCCAAACAGCTTCTTGGACCGCCATGCTGAATGCTACGAATTCGGCTTCCATGGTTGATAGGGCGATGCAGGTTTGCTTCTTGCTGCTCCAGGATATTGCAACATTCCCGAGCAAGAAAACAAATCCTAAGGTAGATCTTCGCTCGTCGAGATCACCTGCCCAATCAGCATCGGTATAGCCTTCGAGTCTCAAGGTATTGCCTTGATAGCACAACGCATAGTCCGCAGTCCTTTTGAGGTACCTTAATATCCTCTTCACCGCTTTCCAG
The DNA here is from genome assembly GCA_030789695.1 of Scilla litardierei. Taxonomy (NCBI): domain Eukaryota; kingdom Viridiplantae; phylum Streptophyta; class Magnoliopsida; order Asparagales; family Asparagaceae; genus Scilla; species Scilla litardierei. The sequence continues at coordinate 104,244,880 of CM061134.1, read as the reverse complement.
TGTGCCTGTCCTGGGTTGGATTGGTAACGGCTTACCATACCAACAACATAGCAAATGTCCGGTCTGGTACACATCATGGCATACATCAGACTCCCGACAGCACTGGAGTATGGAACCTTTTCCATAGCTTTCTTTTCTTTTGGATCTTTAGGACACATTTCCAAACATAGACCCTCGCCTTTGCTTATTGGAGTATCAATTGGCTTGCAGTCCTGCATATTAAACCGTTCTAAAACTTTCTTTATATATGTCCCTTGAGAGAGAGAAAGAAGTTTCTCGGAACGATTCCTTGAGATCTTAACCCCAAGGATATATGCAGCTTCACCCATGTCTTTCATTTCAAAGACGGATGAAAGCCAAGCTTTGATATCCATGATAAGACGCTTATCATTTCCGGCTATAAGTATGTCATCTACATAAAGAGACATAATTACATACTTGTTCTTAATCCTCTTAATGTATACGCAGTTGTCTTCGTCGAGCATGGAGAAACCATACGACAAAACGACTTCTTGAAAGCGCATATACCACTGCCTTGAGGATTGTTTAAGACCATATATGGATTTACGAAGTTTACAAACCTTATGTTTGTTTTCTTCTTGTACGAACCCGTTTGGTTGTTCCATGTAGATCTCCTCATCTAGTTCTCCGTTAAGAAAAGCAGTCTTTACATCCATCTGATGTAACTCGAGGTCCAAACAAGCCACCATTACCAGAATTAAGCGAATGGAGGTAAAACGCACGACAGGAGAGAAAGTCTCTTCGTAGTCTATTCCTTCCTGTTGCGTGAAACCTTTCGCAACAAGGCGAGCTTTATATTTCTCGATGGAGCCATCAGCCTTATGCTTGATTTTGAGAACCCACTTGTTCCCAATGGCTCTACGTCCCTTAGGTAAATCAACTAAGTCCCAGACTTGGTTTGTTTTCATGAATTGAAGTTCTTCTTCCATCGCCGCTATCCATTTATCTTTAGCAGGGCATGTGATGGCCTGTTTGAAATTTGCAGGTTCGTCATCATCTTGTAGTAATGTCATAAATGTTTGAGGAAATTCATCCTCAAATCTCAGAGGTGTTAGCCTCGTTCGATTACTACGTCTTGCTTGAGTTTGATCACTCCCACTTGGAATGACATCACTCCAACTTGGAATAACATCACTTCCACTCGGAATAGGATTGGTATCGTTCGTATAATCCATAGGTGAAGTATGATGGTCATTTTCCTCTTCACCAAGAATTCTCCGACTCGAACGTTCCGATCCTTCTTGATCCCAAGTCTCAAACAAGGATAAGTCTTGACTTATCTCACACTGTCTTGAAAACTCGTTTTCCGAGAAGACAACATCCCTCGTTTCGAATTCTATTAAACCCTCATTGTCCTTTTGACCGACGAAAATATATCATTTGGAGTTTTCAGCGTATCGGATGAAGATACACTTCCTCCCACGTGGCCCAAGTTTGCCATATTTGTGAGAGGATAAATGTGCGTAAGAGGCACAACCCCAAGGTTTTAGAATGCTTAAGTCTGGAGTTCTATTGTTCCATAACTCATAAGGAGTAGAACTTACCGACTTCGAGGGTACACGGTTTAAGATGAATGCTGCCGTCAATAATGCATCACCCCAAAAGGTGATGGGCAAATTTGCCTGAGACATCATTGATCGGACCATTTCCATCAATGTCCTATTTCTTCTTTCCGCAACACCGTTTTGTTGCGGAGTATAAGGCATAGTTATTTGATGAACTATGCCTTTTTCATCACAGAGTTCCTTAAAACTCGTTGATTGATATTCTCCACCCCGATCGGTTCGCAAGACCTTTATCTTGCGATCTAGTTGATTTTCCACTAAACTCATATAGTTTTTGAAGCAAGATAAAGCTTCATGTTTGTGGGAAATCAAATAAATGTGACCGAAACGGGTGAAGTCATCAATGAAGGTGATGAAATAAGACTTCCCGCGACTTGTCTTAACATTCATTGGACCGCAAACGTCCGAATGGATAAGCTGTAATGGAACTTCGGCCCTTGTGCCAGCTCCAAACGGCTTGCGACAAGTTTTACCTACAAGACAATGTTCGCAAGTTGACATTTCAACTTTTGAAACATTAGATAGCAAGCCACTTTTGGCAAGTCTATCCATTCTAGTTGGTCCAATGTGACCAAGTCTTGCATGCCAACAAATGATCACAGATTCAGAATTAGAAGCATTTGTCAAATGGAAACTTTCATTAATAGAAGAAGAATCATCACACATAGTGTTTAAAACAATCAATCCATTACAAACATTACCCGACCCAACTAAAGAACTATTACAAACAAGGTCAACATTTTGTTCATAGAACCTCCATTCATAACCTAAAGACATTAACATGACCACGGATACGATATTCCTTCTAATATCTGGAGCAAAGAGGACGTCGTGCAATAATAGAGTCCGGCCGTTGTCGAGAACTAGCTTGCATGTTCTGACGCCCTTGACTTCAACACGAGTGTTGTTGCCGACGTATATCCATTTTGTTCCTTGAGTTATCCTTCGATACTCTACGAAGAACCTTTTGTCCTTCGCAACGTGGTCTGTGGCCCCTGAATCAATCAACCAAAAATAGTTAGATTCAGCCAGAAACATGGAACTAGAAACACATATGTAACTAGCCCTACAAGTTACCTTATCACTTCCATCCGTACACGTACGGGCGAAGTGACCGTACTTGTTGCACTTAAAGCACTTGATCTTCTTCAAGTTTTTCTTCTTTGAGTGCACATTCTTTTGCCACTTTTTGTTCTTAGTCTTCTTTGAGGTTTCCGGTTCTTGCTTTCGTTCGTTCACAAACCTTAAGCGTTTATCCTTCCGTTTCTTTCCTCCATGTGAGGAACTAGCGGCCATGTGCACCTCGGCACTAGGTTTTGCGGCTTGAATCCGCTCTTCCTCGAGTTCGAGGTGTTTGGATACATCGCTTAAAGTTTTAATGCATTCATTATGAGTGAGGTGCATTTTCATGTTATCCCAGCTATCTGGGAGTGAACGAATGACTGCTTGGATCTGCTGTTCGTCAGACAGCGTAAGACCCGCATCCTTCAATTCAGCTATAAGATTCGCCATGTGGCGGAGATGCTTTTTCATAGAGTGATCTCGCCGCATTTTGTACGAATCAAATTGAATATTTAAGGAGCGGAGTTTGGTGACCGAAGTTCCACCAAAATTTATTTCTAGCTCAGACCATATGTCTTTGGCTAGGTTGAATTCCCGAAATAGACGCATTATGTCATTGTCCATTGCGGACAATAACGTAATACGTGCTATTTTGTTCTTTCGAGTCCAAGTCTCATAAGCTTCCCGGTCCCTCTTGTGTTGGGCCGTATTGCCCAACTCAGGTTCTTCCATTATGTTTTGGAGTGTTTCAAGCACATCTTGCTCCTCCAAAACATATTGGATTTTTATTGACCAAAGTTTATAATTGTCGCCGTTGAGCTTCTCACCTTTGTTGAGCTCGGCGACAATGTTCTTAGTAGCGGTAGTCATATTCGAATCAAAAAAACTGCAAAGAAAATGAAAAAACACGATCAAAATTCTATGCATAAAGTTTCGATTCTTAAACACTTGATAAGTTCCTTGGATAAGCTGAAATGTTACTCTAGAATCGAGAAGTTCACTACGTTCCCAACTACCATCTAGAAGTAACTTTCAAAGTATCCCTCTTACTTATCTCATGTAAAAAGAAATCAGAAATGATACCCGTATGGTACCAGCAGCGGAAAAAAATACTTTTGAAAAACATATCTTTCAAAATGGAATAGGTGAGAGTTTGCGCAAAAAAATTTAGCGCAACAATTGCCAAGCCACGAGACCTGTTCTACACACCCATGGGTTAGATAACCATGGCCGGATCGTGGTAGGACTTGGAATTCTAAATTGCGCTATCCTGATTAAGGACGGGACATTACCTATTTGAAAACATCTTTTTCAAAAAAAAAATTTGAAATACATTGGCTAATCTCCGTAGAGTAGAGCACAACGTCATAAGTACATTGGCTAATCTCCGTAGAGTAGAGCACAATCACATGGCTAATCTCGCATGAAGTAGAGCACTATGGCTAATCTTCAAGGAGTAGAGCCCAAGCAAAAACTTTATAAAATAAGAGCAGACGACTGTCGTTAGCCCCGTATGGGCTAGTCGGCACATTCGCGTTTGACCAAAACCTTTTGATACCCCGTATGGGCTAGTCGGCAAGTTCGTGATCGACCAAGACCTTTTGCCGAATTGGTCGACCAAAACACCCGAATTGGTCGACCAATGCTAATGGTCTGAAACTTCTCCCGGCCAGGGCCTTTGCCTTGGCCGAGTCTGGCCAATGGCCGGCCAGGGCCTCTGCCCTGGCCGAGGCCGGCCAATGGCCGGCCATGGCTTGGCCATGGCCGGTCATGGCCAAGGCCATTTTGGCATTGGCCGGCCATGGCCCATATGGCCATGGCCGGCCACCCCCTTTGAATGGGGTTGCCGCACACCCCGCCGGAGGGGTGGCCATGGTGGTTATTGGCCATAGCCAACCCCATCCGCATGGGGAGGGGGGGTCCATGGCCTTCATAGCCCATTTGGCCATGGTGCACATGCACCAAAATTCATCTTCCCCGATGGAAATAACTACCACCTTCTTCTCCGGTGAAGCACCCGTTCGTCAAGGAAGTAGTTATCCTCTAATGGCCGTGTGCCAAAAAATTAACCCACTTCAAAAATTCGTAAGCTACGCGCTCCACATGAAGAGAGCGCACATTCCCTATGAATGGAGACTCAGCATCCATGAAGAGAGCGAGTTTGACGATATGAACGGTCGGTTCTTCCTGTCACGGAGAGTTCCTGACATATCCGTAATGACAGAAGACCCTAACGTGAAAAGAACAACCGCTGCGTTCTCTCCGTCACGAAGCGTTCCTACCATATCCGTAATGGTAGGATACCCATTCGTGAAAAAGACAACGACTCGTTCATAGTTTTGACGGGGCGACGGTTCTGACCGGAGCGAATCTGTATGGCTCTGATACCAATGTTGGATCCTGTCAAAACAGAGTTAGGATCGATAAATGAAGTTGAGACTTACGCTTGCGTATGCGGCACGGTAGTCACGGAACTTCGCCTTCGGATTCGCCACGACGGATCGAGTCTTCTCACGAACGGAGTAAGGCTACTAAATCCACAATCTAAATCTCTACTTTTAGATTAAGAACTTGGATAAAGAGAGAAGAATGATTTCGGCAGAGCTTCGCTAGAATGAAATGCAAGGCAAGAATACCATGCAAAAGTGTAAGGAAATGGCTAACCCTTGGGTCTTATTTATAGCCCCCAAGGTAGTTATTTTAGGAGTAATTGTTCCTTTGGAACAATTTAACTAAGGTGTACCATTATACATGGCACATTATAAGCTTAAGTTGTACCATATGCATGGTACAACATAAGCTTAAGATATTACCCCTTTATTAGCCATATGTCACATGCACTTATGCACATATAATGCAACTTTCCCATTAATCTAGAGATCCTCTCCGCAAGGGAACAGATTCCCTTTGCACACGACTTCGTGTACGCGACGTTCGAGGTCCGTATTCCCTCGTACATCCCTACAAGGGTGTACAAACGTCTTCCATATCCAACACTCGTGCGACACCTCCCATTGCTCCGGGGACTCATGATGTTGGCCGTGTATGTCCCCTGCGCTAGCAATGTCCTGCAAAAGCACACAAACATAACGAAAGTAAAAATGAACTAAAAACACAAAGGAACGGATTCGAAACAACGAAAAACGACGGAAAACGATGGAGAAGACGTGCGTGAATATATAAAATATAAACGCACGTCACGTACTCCTCAAGTTTAGGGGTAAGAAGTCTGCCAACACCTGTCTCCCATGTAGTGTCAACACCAGCCCTCGACACACCTCTGCTACTCTCCTTGCCTGTCACCATCACGCTATAACTGTCAATGTCCACCAGTTGTAGCCCTTGCTGCTCTACCACCCTCCGGAAGATGAAATTGTGTGTAGCCCCAATATCAATGAGTACCGTCATCTCCTGATCGCCGATATGCCCCCTAAACTTCATGGTATGGTTCGGGGTGAATCCTACCACGGAGTTTAGAGAGACCTCTGCTTCATCTAACTGAGGGTCCTCTGTAGCCTCCTCCTCGATGATCTCTTATTCCAGCTCTGTCCATTCGTCATCATCCTCCAGCAGAAATACCTGCAACTTGCAACCTACGCACCTGTGGCCTGGGGTAAACCTATCGTCGCATCTGAAACATAATCCCTTCTGACGCTTCTCCCTCATCTCAGCATCAGTCATCCTCCAGAACTACCCCTGCTGGCGGCACACCGCTCTTCTCCACTGCCTTCTCCTTGCCTGCCTGATCTGCTCCTGTGGTAGCCTTCACCCTCCTGAAACTGTTGAAGCTCCACGCTGAACCTGTCTACCCCAACCGCCCCTGGCTCTCCTCTCCTCTGCCTGGTAATCCTCTACCATCCGTGCCATCTCCATGACCTCCACCAGCCCTTGGGGCTTGTACGGCCGAATTCCTGAGCGGATAATGGGCTTCAGTCCCTTCATGAAAGTGGCCTCCAGTGACTCGTCAGTGACTCCTCGAACTTGCCCTGACAGTTGCTCGAACTTCTCTATGTAATCCCTCACGGGCCCGTCCTGGCTGAGTCCAACCAACTGCTCGTGGAGGTTCCCCATGTGCGGATCTCGAAACCTCCCCAATATGTGGTCCTTAATCTCCTCCCAACTATGAAACGGGTGTCGCTGCTCCCTCCACTGGTACCACCCTAAGGCTCTCCGCTCCATGCATATTGTCGCTGACTCTAGTTTTGTGCCTCTGTCATGCGTGATACAGTGAAGAATCGCTCTGCTAGGTAAATCCACGCATATGGATCTTCCCCCTCAAATACTGACATCTTCAGTTTCCAGACTCTGACATCCACTCCAAAGTGCCCTGCTCTGCCCGTCTGTCTACATGTCTATGTTGATGATAGTGCTGCCACATCTCCTGATGTGTCTCATGTCCTCCAGGTGATCCTCTCCCACGATCTCTATAACCCCCGCGGAGGCCATCTTCTCGCCTTCCGTAGCCTCCCCAGTCTCCTCCACTCCCATAGGCACCTCCGTCGTCATAGTAACCGCCACCCCCTTCATCCCTGTAGCGAGTCCCGTCAACATGCACTGCCCTGGATAGCCGTTGGACGTCGGATAGTTCTCTTCGTAGATGGGACGCATCATAGGAGGCTGAAAAATAGTAGATCGGGGCCCGCTGAGCTTGTGAAACCCTCTGGAGGATGCCAGGGGCTACCAGAGGCTTCCAGACATCCGACGACCCTTACCAGGGCTGTCGGAGGGCTAGCGGCACCAGCGGGTTGGTCCATCGTCGTCATGCCAGTCGTCATGCCACTGAATTTGAGTGGGTAAATTATGTTAAGTTTTATGTTCAAGACCGAGTTATTATGTGTGTGCAACAAATATAAAGTTACCACCTACGTACAAGATATATTAATGTTAATATTATTAAACTTGCACATGTGAATTTACGCGTGCCAAAAAAACTGATATATTCAAACATGTCATCTTCCTCAAAATAGAAGACAAAAGTAAAAGGAACTTTAGATTGACTACCCCGAAATTTATGATAACCGAATAGTTATCATTACTAAGGCCTTTCAAGATATATCTACCAACAAGGGCTCCAAAGAAAGCGCTCAGCAAAATTACTTGCCTCCAAATGCACAACCAAAACTATCTTGATGCCTTCTCAGCCACGGCCTAAACTACAAAACATCAGGAATCTTTCACATATGCAACCCAAGGTCTTGATACACTTGGCTATGTTCTTACAGTTACGTGGCCAATGACATTTGTGGCCAAATAAACCATACATACATGATATGGCTTTATATTGCTGCATAAGTATTATGAGGGTAGGCTTGGGATGGTTTTTGACACCAAGAGCATTAAACTGTTTAAGTTAATGCTTTCACCCACTTAATACAAATCTATCTTCCTCTTTTTATGTTTATTTTCCTAAGGTTGTCTGTTCCTCTCCTATGTTTTTCATTATTCCCTTCCTCTCACACAATGGGAATTGATAATTATTATTTGGTATGATCTTTTGTGTTGTTTGTTCACCAATTAACTTTAGATTAACTTTAGTATTAATTATCCTTTATCAGACATTTAATTCTTAATCAGATGATACCTGCATATTCATTTGTTTTCCTTGTTATCATTAGGAAACTCACGTCTTTCAAATGATTAGATTTTGCAACATACTGCAAAGAAGTTTCAAGCTTTACCAGAATTGTTCCTCTCACTGTTTGAGCCTGAGCCTCCCGCACACCGTTGCAGTCAAAGCATGTCTCCCTGTCACATAAGTTAGCAGAGTCTTGGTAGCCACAGCATGATTTTGATGGTTCTGTTGATTGTGCAGTTTCTCCTAGCATTTAAAAATATCAGGAAAGAATTAGATGCAGCATGCCAGAAGACTAATAATAAGCTGTACAGCTATCGTTTGCTAACATCATGAAACTAGTCTTGTTCTCAAGTTCCGTCAAAACAAATTTACATAAAATCTTAAACAGAGTGGCTTTTAAATGAGATAATGCTGGACTGTTTCTAATAAAACCTGATTAGAAAATCTGACATAAAAACAAAGAATGAGTACATGACACAACAACCTCGTTCTCATAAATATGGCATTTCAGTTTTGAAAAAAAAGGAAAAAAATATGGAGAGAAAAAATGGCTAGTGCTTGCCTGGAGCCCATATAGCAAAGAGGTAGGGGCAGGGATCATCCAATATTCTTGAATCCATCTACAAAATTGACAGGATTCAAATAGATTATGGATATAGATTATGGAAGAAGTTATAGTTTCATAAAGTTTAGAGACAAAAATATCTTACACTTTTCAGAAGGGGGTGTGAATCTGGAAGTTCATATCTGCAAACAGGAACACTATACAGTTAGCTCAAACTCAAACAAGATGGTAGTTAAACTTGACATACATTGTGGAGTCCAGAATCGGCATATATTTTTGCCTTATGGAAAAAAGTTTTGTTTTAACCAGCAAATTTAAGCTTCTATTTATATCTCATAGATACATACACTTCATGTTCAGTACGAAGGCGGTCCACTTTCTTAATTTTTGGTACGGAAATGGAAGTTTCTGAAGTGACCGCAACTAAGGCATTTGAAATATATTCTTCTTGAACGTCAATATTCCTATCTTGCATAAAGTTATTCAGATTCCTTCTCCACTTTTCTGGATATAGGTTACTTGTAGGAATCTTTTCATCAAACACATCCTCTATATCCCTTTCTACTTCTTGTGTGCATTCATGTTCTGGAGTAGCTGGCTCTTCGATTGTAGGGTCTTTGTCAGTATTGAACACTCCTGCTGCTGGCTGGATACCCTCAAATTGAGTAACATTTTTGGCTTCTGACTGAGGTAGTGCATGTCGAGCACTGCATTGAGAACATAAGCATCACTTGCAACTCTTTTCTCTTATGACAGAAGATGCATGATGCAGTGTGCATAAATTTAAATTTCTCCCACAAGGTATGTGGTCGCAACTCTTTCTCCTCTCGTTCTTGCATTCATCTCTTTCTTGCATGATATAAGACACTAGTTTGGTATATAGAGATTCTCCACAAAATGAAATAAAATTATGTAATCCTGATATAACACATGATGAATTTTGGAACTGGAGGTTTTGAGAAGGGCTGCAATATAGATTCACAAGAAAGTTGTAAGTAGCTTCTAACCATATTCCCACATGCATTTCAATAAGTGTCTTGAATCATTGAATCATTTGCGCGTGCTTGCCTATTTGGAGATTTACTTAACTGTGAACAGACTTATTTAAGATTAACATATTTATTTAACAGATTTGTTTATTTACATTTTTATTCTATCAATCTATTACCGAATAGCCCCGCTATCTGATGTTAACGATTGTTCATTAAGAAATGTAAGAACCCTTTCTTTTCCTATTTTTTCTTTCAAGTACACAATGTAAGTACTTGTACGACATACTAGGATGTACATGACCTCAGAATGTACACATCCATCCGCACATCTAATGACACAGTCGATGCGTGAAGTTATGAATTACAGTAAAATAGAAAACACTTCACTATTTGCCTAAATGTATTAATGTTTGGAGGTATACCTCGTGTATGCACTTGCAAAGTGTTTGCATTCCGCTCGCATTGGGCATGCATTACAACTTGGCTTCTTTTTTGTACAGAAGACCTGCATGAAACCCCTCAAGTTATTTGATTTATCAGTAAAAAGATTTTAAAGCAACTATATTGCTCTAGCCTCTGAAATTCTCAGTAACATACCTTCCCAAAAGTAATCATTTGGTAATGCAGTTCATACCTGCAAACCAAACAAACATGTATAACAATGAAGTTTGGTAATATGAAATTAGCTTAGTAGTAAAAATAGTAGGATGATATCTAGACCCATGACTTGCCAAGAAAAATCTTTTACACGGCAACAAAAAATTTCGGTGAGTAGGTTTCTAGGACTTACAACGTCCGTTGATCAAGTTTGCATAGTCGAGGCCACAAGTACTCCTGAATATGCTGGATCATAGGGTACCTTTAAAAAATAGAATGACTTAGAATGTCTATGTTAGGTACTATCCAAGATTATCATTTGTTAAATAGAAATTAAGGTCTTAGGAAAGGGAAATTAGAAACTTATCTGAAGTTACTTACTGTTCTAAGAGATGCAACTGAAGCGACTCCGGCAGAGGTTGAAGTGGTACCCACCCAAGTCTTACACAAATCCGACCAACATTGGTGTCAACCTTTGTTATTGAAGATACAATAAACAAGTTTAAAATGACTTTTGAAATTTATGTAAATATATTTCCAATGTAGGAACACTCCCGACTCCAATTAACTACTTCTAGTTCCGAAAGAAAAGAGAATGAACTCACTGGGAAAGCATTCTGGTGAAGAGTCAATAGGCGAACACACTCGACACTTTTCAGTCCGAAACCATGTATGCTTAGGAGGAAATCCCTAAAAGCATGAAAAAAGAGGTTTTGGCACTTCATCTATGTCATAATCAAAATATAAGTTGTAAAAATAATTTGTAATCATTAAAAAATCGTAGTTCCATTGGTTAGGCTTTTTTTACCAAAAATCTAGACAGATGAATATAGGGTTTTTTAAAATTTGAGTTGAAAATAATGGTAAGTGTATAGCTAACACAGTAATAAGGCTTTAACTATAAGCTAAATAAATTGACTTGACCTAGCCTACAAATATGCAATAACAGATTGCAAGAAGATGTAAGAAAAGAAAAGAAATTGATGAAATCGACCATTCTATACTCAAAGTAAAATTATACTTTAACCCCTTAAATCCTTAGATTATTTTCCTTCTAACCCATTCCCAACTAAAATGCAATTCTCTCACCAACACATTTCTTTACTGTTGAGCACATCGTAGTTCCAGTTGTTACAACATAAATAAGATATAATTAACATGTTAGTTTTTCACAAACAAAAATCATATGATTTAGTTCACTTAGTGAAGTATGACAAAAGAACCTAACTATTTACCTCAAAATAAGGTCAAATCATCCGATCAAAGAAAGATTAACTCCTCTGTTCTACAAGGCAATCCCATTGAAGTATCCGTAACCACCACAACTTATTAACCAAATTTGTTTCACCTAGATTGCATGCTAAGTAAAAATAATGCAGTCACACCCATGTACACAGAAAAGATGCAAAATTTCTACATATAATATAGAAAAAACATAGACTTATAGACTTACTTTGCTTTGTCCGGTGGAACATATTTTAACCATTCAAGATTGATGCTGCCATGATGTTCAACTAAACGATGAAGAAAAGCCTACATAACAGAGAGGGGAGGAGGTGGGGGGGGGGGGGGTCACCAATTGATATGTTACAATAACCTTTATGAATATGGTTAATACAAGGGGAAAAAATTGTATAGAAACTGAGAAAACTTAAACATTTGATCCAGGAGTTTCAACCCTAGATACATGATGAATATTTGTAACCGCTGCATAGAAGAATATATGTCATGTATCCGATAAAATAAAGTTTTTACCGATAATAAATAATGTACTAACAAATCACCCAAAAAATTAAAATAGAGAGACGAAAAATCCATGGTAGGTCAGGAAGATGGATGAATAATGGTTGCAGCCTTGTTCAAGTGGCTTAAATATGCTTTTCTACTTTTCCATTTAGACACTATGATCAAATCGTAGTAATCAACAGAAATAATATGAGTTTTTAGCGATCCCGTGACAATGCAGGTCATCTGTCCTAGAAAGTTCCAATCACTCTAATGATTGGCAAACATTTTTAATTTAAAGTCAATGTTTTAGGGCCCAACCTCTTAGTAAGGCATGCACATATATGATAACTATATATCGACAACATATGTATCTGATTGCATGCACCTTGATTCTCTGTGCAAGTTTATTGTTCATTCCTCGTGCTCGAATGGCCTCAGAGATGTCATTTACATCTGCATTCCTCACTGCCTCCCAGTTCAATGAGTCTGTCGTATCCCCGATTCTCTCATTGTTGGCACCATTGGCAAATGCTTCTTTCCGCAAGCAATCCCATTCAAGCGTCGTCTTTTTAGTCTTAACATTCACCTTCTTTGCACTTGATGCTTCTTTTGCCCTTTCAGATTGCTCAGTTCTACAAATGCTTACATGCACGGTTTTTGCACTTTCTTTATTGACTCCCGACTTAGGGGGAAATCTTGAAGCTAAGGACATGAAAGCAGAGCTGTAAAAAATTAAAGAGTGAGAGTAAACGATAATGTTAAACATTAACAACGACTGAGCCATCATGATAGTATGAAACAACTAATATAGAAATAAAAAATTTTACCTTGACAGTTTGTCTCCAGCGTTTTGAGAAAGAAATGCGCCAGCCACTGAGTCCACAACGGAACCATTCCACCTTGAGAAGTGTCTATCCCCTACCCATAAATGTGATTTTTAGTAGGGAGATAACAACAAACTTTCCCAATTGGATCACTTGAAACAGATAAACATAAAAAGAGAGCAACATTCCAGCCAAATTTGTTATTTTGATGTCTATGATCAACATCCGGTTATCGAGTATCTACTGCAATTAGCCACCATTTTTATATGAATATTTTAATATTATCGTAAGTACCACCTAATTGGTTCATCATGCATAATAATAAAGGTTATTATCAGCAGTATTAACTTTTCAAGTGTTGTATGTTAAAAATCAACGGAATTTCAGTACTTGGCTTGTTCTAAGCCATACAAAACTGAATGTATGTTGTTTTTAATATGCTGCAAAATCCCTAAGACTTTAAGTTTGTTGTTGGCTCTTAATGGACAACCAACCTATTTCTCTTTGTGACCCTATTTCTCTTTGTGACCGACCGAGAGCAAAAACTGCAGGCTCTCCCATTTTTTTGCCGCAAACGAAAGGTGAGTGCTGCTGTCTTTTTCCAGAGAGAGAGAGAGAAGGGTGCGGCATCTGCAATTTTAGAGTTTTTGGATCTGAGAGTTTGAGGAGAAGAAAGCTAGGTTGTGGAAAACCAAGAGAGCTTCTTTTTGTGTGAGATCCATGGCGAGTGCCTTCATTTCTTCTTCTCGTTTGAGGTTTAGAGTCCATTGGGGAGTGTCCAAGGTTTTGGGAACTCTATTACAAAGAAGTGATCTCAATTGGTGTGGGATTGTTCCTTTGAGGAGCTCTACGTGTTGTAGGCGCTTTGTTATCAAAGATTCCCACTTAGTTAAGAATGTGGGTGATCTTGGTGAGAGATCTAGGGTTACTTCTTGTTGCTTGGAGCTATTCTCTCATTGTGGTGGAGGAAGAAAAAGATGATGGGGTCGGTGTATGCCTTACTTGATCATTAGTGAAACCGAGTGCATTGGACACTGGATGTAGGTTGTTCGTAACCGAACCAGTGTAAATCTGTCTCTTTTGTTTTGCTCTTCCTTTCGTATTATATTCGCATGCCTACATTATATTCGCATGCCTACATATTTCTGTCGCAATATCTAAGAGAGTTGGTTGTATGTGACAACTTTCTCTTGTGCCCGTGAGGTATTTGGTTTTATACCTAGGTGACATCCCGGTGGAATTCGGGCTTGGGATTGTTTTGGTCACCGTTTCCGCACATTGTAGGTGGCGATGTGTACCTAGCCTAAGTGTTGGGGAGGTGCACGGGAAACCAACAAGTGGTATCATATCTTCCGGTTTGCGAAAAAGTGTATTGTTGCAATGACGTCTTGCTCATGTGAGGAGACGGCCAGGTGTTCATACGAAGTAGAGAGACTAAATGGCCGTGACAACTATGGTCCATGGAGACAAAAGATGGTGGTTTTGTTGAAGCACCATGGAGTTTACAGTGTCGTATGTGATGCCATGTAAGACAACGGTGTATGATAAGCGAAGGATGGATCTTAAAACCCTCGGCGAGATCATGCAATCCTTGGAGGATGAGATCCTTCGACAATTTGCCGATGTGGAGGTTGCAAATGACATATGGAGGATGCATGAAGCTCGGTACTCGACCAAGACATACATTGGACGAAGGTTGCAATTGTGGCAATGCTTCTATACTTACAGGATGAAAGTGGAAACCTCGTTATGGAACCATGCTAACGAGATGGATCATATAGTAATGGACCTACAAGAATTGGGGAGTGTGATAGAGGACAAGCAACATGCCATGTCACTACTTTGTTCTCTTGCTCCGGTGTATTTCAAGTTTGTAGGCTCGATGTTGAATGGCCGAGACTCACTCACGTTGGATGAGGTGAAGTTTACATTGTATACAGAGGATCTCCAAAGTTTGGTGATTAGTGACACTGATGGTTGCGATGTATCCAATGTCATCCAGGGTCGTCAAGAGGACGGACCCACTCCAAGATCCAAGATGGGTCGTTTCAAAAGTCGGAATCGGCGGCGATCCAAGTCAAGAGGCTGCAATGACAACAAATGTTTCCTATGTAAGGAAAGATGGCATTGGAAGAGGGATTGCCCGAGGTTGAAAGCGAGGACGTCGATTGGCGTTGTGGAAGAGGTTGCTCAGAGTTCGACTCATGTTGGAACATGAGACGGGATGTTTTCTGACGAGGATGATTGCTCGATATTTGCGGCATACTCCGTGGGAGAAGCGCAATATTCGTGTCTATTGGACTCGGGGTGCTTATCCATATGACTCCCGGTCGAAGTGAGTTCGACTCATACATTCCATGCATTGGAGAGCGGATTCTCATGGCGAATGGTATGGAGTGCGAACGGATTGGGAGTGGTACAATCAGAGTCGGGATGCAAGATGGCATCGTCCGTGTATTTGATGGCGTCAGACATGTTCTTGATCTTCGCAGCGGCCTAATATTGATAGGAGCTTTGACTGGGATGGACTACAATTCAGCGATCGAGGAGGATCGACTGCGTATTTTTCGAGGATGCCTGGTTGTCATGTGGGGAAAGAAGCATGGCAACTAGTATGCGCTCGATGGGCACACCATTGTGGCGAGACTGGCAGATCATAGGAGTTCGAAAATAGAGATCCAGCGAGACTGTGGCATCTCAGATTGGGACATACTGACGAGCAGAGCATTGACATTTGATCGTATTCCTGAGGGACGATGCTAATAAAACCGCAGCGCACGGGTCGTGTGTAGTCGCTTACGGGTCGAACACGAGGAGGCGGTCTGTGAGTATCGGTTTAGGGGTTTTCGAGTGAAAGCTATGCAATAGTGTCGGTGATTGGTTGGTGAAAAATAGAAACAATGTGGATCAAAGCATAAAAGCTTTAGGGCGTGGGAAATCCCTGCCATTGGGCTAAGCTTAGGGTTAGACTAGTAATCAACCGGTTGCCGGGTTCATTGGACTCTGGAGAGGTCGTGTGATCTAAGTGCATTCGCATATCCCCCACTGTCGTGATACATGATAGGTTATTCCCTAATGTTATGTCCTACCCCCTGCTGTCGCGATGCAATGATAGACCAACCCAACCTACACCGATGTCAGTGGTCTCCGATGCGTCGATGTACATTGGGCGCATTACGTTCGACGAATATCCCCAATCTTCCTCCCGTCCACAGCGGCGTTCGTGGATTAGACCTACATTGGGAGGGCTCTAATCGATGTCTCACTCTCGTCAACCACACCGATAGTATAGGACATTGTAAGGATCGGGTCCCAGGATTGGTCCCGACTTTTGGTTGGTGGCCAATCTGATCGCCACGAAGGGAGGGGGTCGAATCTACGACGACAATAATCATCCCAATATACTCCTAATCTCAATTAGCCTAGTAATTAAATCAACTAATTAGTTCAACCAATAACTCTAATCCAATGGAGTTCATCTAATTGTCCTAGAAGAAAACTACTCACTACCCATTGCAATAAAAGGGATTCTTAGCAACGGGTAAGCATCTAAAGCCATGGATTCAGATTTGATTAGCAGTAAATGATGAAACACATCAATAACAATAAAAAGAGAGTTTCTATTTAGAAAAACTAATCTATTACACTAATAAGCAATAAGAATAACAAAGATAACAAAATAAATGAGTTTAGAATCCTTACAAACTTCCTCAAACCCTAGAAATTAACAGAAAAATACTGAAAAGAAGATTCCCCTTGCAGGAGGATGAAGGGACGCTTATATACCGCGCCCAAAAGACCAAAATAGCACCCAGATTTCGTCCTAGCCGCCACAGAAAAACAGGCTGACGCGACCGCGTCAGAAACAACGCGGTCGTGTCGTTCCCCTGCGCGAGTTGGATAATGGAGCTTCAGCGACGCGATCGCGTCATTAGAGACGGGGCCGTGCCGATCTGCTTCAATCTTCGAAAAGTCACGGCCGCGTCTTCTTCTGTGCGGGGCCGTGTGGGCTTCAGATTTTCAATATTTATATCCTCTGACGCGGTCATTTGGTGGTATTTGACGTGCCGCATAGACATCGTCTCAAATGTAGTTTGATGTGGCCGTTTGATATATGATGACACGGCCGCGTGGGTGGCTGTCTTTCATAAAATCCTCTCCTTTGCACCAATTGACTCCCCGGCTTCGCTCCTTTTCCCTCTTTGCGCTAAGATCTCTCCATATGGTCTCTAATCGACACATATTTCCTGCAAAGCACGTGAGGGACCACAAAAGCAAAAGAAAAGAAAAAACAGGGTAAACAGAGAAAACAGGAAGGAATGGAGAATGAAACAATGTAAAACGTGCATGAAAAAGACGGAAAAACTATATACAATAAATACTCATCAAAATCCCCCAAGCTGAACTTTTCCTTGTCCTCAAGGAAGACAAGAGAGAGTAGATTGGAGGAATGCAGTCAACATGCAAATGATGCGATGAAACTTCAAGAATTTTCAAAAATTGAGAATATATACGTGAGTGAAATGAAAACTCGAATTCGAGAAACTAAAATGCTCGGAAATCTTTTCCGTTGACGAGAATATATTCCTAGAACGTCATCCATACTCAAATTGCCAAGTAATACACTAGACGACGGATATACTCACATTCTAGGACATTTCCTCTAACCCGACCTTAGATTGAGCGTGTAGGAAACTAAGCTATACAACAGTCGAGGAGGGGATAAGTATGGGATAGTTAGATATTGGTCGATCGAGGAAGTGGCGCTCACGACACGACACGATTCCTTAATTCAAGAAATTGCCAAGTTTATCCATGATTTCATATATACACATGTATAAGCAATTTTTTATATACACAATTTTTTCTTTTTCCTTTTTTGGGATTTGCAATTGGGTTGTGTAAGGAGTATTGGGTCGGTGACTCCCAGATCAGACGATCTTAGGGCACCGGGCCAAGAAGCACCCCCTCAGACCTACTAACTCAACCCAAATGAAATCCTTATTCATACGCACTCCCCAAGCTAGGCCTTTTTACGCAAGGCCCCGACGGTTACTATCGTGGGGATCCGGTTACTCAGCTTCGCTGGGGAACGGTGCATATTATTTTTTTTCCATTCACAATTTTTTTCTTTTTGGTGTTTTTTGAAAAGCATGAGGGTTAATTAGGCAGATTCAATCCTCGGTACTAGGTGAAGTGTGGTTATCCAAGTGTCGGGGGACTATAAACCATTATACACAACTATCGGCTCTACGGTCCATGCATAGAATAGGTTCCTAGGTGTCAATTTAGGTTAGTTTCAAGCAAGGTTTGAGGTTTCGGCCGATACCCATGCGTATCGCCCGTATCGTATCGGTATCGGTGGGCAACGATACCGAAACTAGGGGTTAGTTTTGGTATCGGCCGATACTGAATGGTACCGTTCAGTTTCGGCCGATACCGGCCGATACTGACCGATACCGTTCAGTTTCGGCCGAAACAGACCGGTACCGTTCAATATCGGACGAAGACGGAGGAAGAAGAATGTGTAATTAAATAAAAATTCTCTAAAAACCCCAAAACAATTTGTGAATCAAGAGGTTGCAAAGAAAGCTCGGTTAAAAGAGAGGAGAAAACCATAGGGTTTCGACTTGAAAATAATGAAGAATTAGACGAAGAAGAGGCAAAACCAAGAACAAATTGCTGGAAAAAAAAGAAAAAGGAAAAAAGGAATATGAAAAAATTGAACTCACGCATCGCGTCGTCGCCTCGCCGAACACGCCTCCTGCCTCGCCGTCCCACCTCGACCATCTAGCGTGAGAGAGACAGAGAGCAGAGAGAGAAAGAAAGGCCCGAGTCGCCTTTCAGGAGAGGCTGCATTTTTTAAAAGGCAAACTTGTAAATAAATGGTATGTGCGTAGAGTAAAACAGTCGGTGCACATAGCAAGCGGATTTTTTGTGGCAACCATGTAAATAAGTGGTACGTGCGCAAAGCAAAATGGTGGGTGCGCAAAGCAATGCCCAGCAATTTTTTTGGCAAACTTGTAAATAAGTGGTTTGTGCACAAGGTAAAACGGTGGGTGCGCAAGGCCAGCTTTAGGATCTATTCATTTTTCTAATATTTAGTATTTAAGTACCAAACTTTAGGTATTTAGTATTTGATATGATTACGAACTCAAATTTAGTTTATCTATTTAGTATGTAGTATTTGATAGTATATTATTAATATTTTAGTTTGTTAAGTATTTAATAGTATTTGATAGGTTTAGATTTAAGAATATCCAAAACCATCACTTTGTCTATATATTATATACATATTTAAAGTATCTCCGAAACCGAAACCGAAACCCGAAACGAAACTGCCGAAACTGGCGATACGGACGAAACCGAAACTTGCTTCCGAAAACGCCGAAACGGGCGATACCGATACCGAAACCTAAATTTTGGAAAGAACGATACCGAGACCGAAACCGAGACCTAAAACCTTGGTTTCAAGTACTCCTATCTTAGGGCTTGTGAGGACGGCCAAAGCTAAGGGTATTACAAGGGATTCGAGCTAGGTTACGCACTATTCACATATTCAAATCGGCATCATGGAAATCAAGTATAAAAGTTCGGAAAACAAATTTCAATCCAGGATTCATCGCATATAAAAATTCGTTTTCGAAAAATTCTCGAGACGAATGCAAGTGTATACAAAAATGTATGCATGAAGGTGCAGGATGCAGTATACGAATATTTATAGCGTTTTTGATTTTTTTCAGTTTTCGGTTTTGAATGCATATATTGAATTTAAACATGATGCATATGAAAAAGAAGAAAAGATGGAAAAAGAAGAAAGAAAAAGTGAAATGAAAACGAAACAACGATAAAAATAGGAAAATAAGATGGAAAAAGAGAAAATTAGCGTGAAAGAGTCCTCCCCCAAGCTAAACCAAGCGATGTCCTCAACGCGAATAAAACACAAAAAATGGCGTGAGGACAAATAAAATTAGGGGAAGGTGACCCAGGTCCATCTCCCCCAAGCTATATTAAATAGTGCCCGAAAATAATGCAAGTGTGTGATGCATGGGCTAAAAGATGAGGGGGTGTCAAAAATGTGTGGTGCTCCAATCAAGCTGAGCCACCGTCAGGTGGTGGCTGGGTAGGTGTGGTAGGTGAAGTGGATGGGACAATGGAGTCAGCTGAATGCTCGGCTGACATGTCGACGTGTGGTGGGGATGGAGTGGTGTTGATAAGCTCGGATTTTATTAGTGGAGGTGGAGATGGGGTGGTCCAGTCGTCCTCTGAGGACAAGAGAGAAAGATGATGGTGCCGCCATGTGGGAGGGAAGTGGAAGGATGTAAGTGGGTATGTAAAGGTGATGGAATGGAAACGGACTCCGTGATGGGTGGTGTAGAAGTGTGTTGAATCACAGGGTCGGGGTAGGGTGATGGTAGAGGGGTAGAAGTGTGCTTAATCCCAGGATCAGGCTGTGGGGAGGGTGGTGGTGTAGTAATGCGTGGTGTGACGGCGGTGGTGTCCTCGGTCACCAGAGACGGCTGGGATGGGATGGAAACGTGCAGTGAGGTGGAGGGTATATCTACAAGAAGGGAGGGAATGCAAGTGGAAGCTGTGGTCTGAGCAGTCTGAGGGGGGTGGGATGGGTGGGGTGTGATACAGACAGGTAGGAGATGAGGTGCAGCAGCAAGATAATGGCTCTGACTATAATGATACTGATAGACCTGGTTAAACTGGGACTGGAGAGTCATGACAACAAGAGCCAGGCCATCAAATGAAGTCCTGAAATCAGAGAGTATCTCTGACCTCAGTCAGGATGCTGACAGTGGAGTCTCTAAAAATCCTACACTCCTCTAAGCGAGCTAGGTGCTCGGTATGGGAATGTGGTGGGGGAGGTGGAGGAGCGATGCTGTTACCCTCGACCTAGTGTCGAGATCTCCTATACTGACGGAGGTCTGGGGTGCCTACAGGGCCAGCTGATGTGGAAGCACCAGAAGAATCAACATGGTCCCGGGGCTGGCATAGCTCAAGCTGCTGGACTAGTGCCTGGACACCTGAAGTTAAATCGGTATCGGGTGAGAAAAACCACCTCAAAGTGGTGCCAGATCCAAAAAGTCCGGGGTTGGGCAGCCTGATGTAAGGAGTGGAGGCAGGGCCATATATCCAGAAATATCTCTCTCGGTCAATGGCTCGGATCATATGCATGTTGGTGAGCACCGAGAGATCAAGAGAAGTAGGGCCAGGGACGGGGGGTCATGGAATCAAGGATTTTGAAGGATATACAAGGGAGGGAGGCGATGATAGTGATGAGTCCCCCACAACAGATAGTGGATCTGGGGTCGGCTATGATGTGAAGGAATCTCTGCATGAGCCAAGACCCGTCGTGGAGGATATAGTGGGGGACGGTGGTGTTACCCTCACGAAGGACACGGCTCTGTGAAGCGCACCACAAGAAGAATAGCTCATCCTGAGAGACATGTCATGTCTCGTATCGACAAAATAAGTTATTCGCAATTATGTGATGGACGATGCAAAGGTCAGGGTGAATAATGCTAGATGCCTTCACTCGAGTCTTTGGAAAGACATCGAGCTTGGTGATCTCATAACAAAAATTATTTGCATCAAACTCTCGGGGGTATGGGTGGTTGTTGTGGATAGCTATAAGCTCTAGAGCTCTGGGCCACTTGAAGAACGGGTTCAAAGAGTGTTTGGATAAACCGTACTCCTTGTTCATGATTCGAAATGAAAAACCCGCGGGATAAACTCTGAAGGTGGAGAGAAACTCTAGAGTGAGCCTCTATATGTCCTAACCTCACATTCTAAAAATTCCTCCCATTCGAGATTTTGGAGAGTGCTGACAATGTCTAGGAGGCCTAGAGATGACAGAGCGGTGACGCTCGGGAATTTGATAGGTACAATCGCACGAGAGTTAAGTGAAATGAATTTTGTGTGCTCGTCCTCACTTATGAAGTTGATGCCAAGTGTGTCTAACTAAGCGGCAGGAAGTGGTTCACCCCTAACTAATGGTGTGTGCTCGGACAAGTTCGGCTTTAAAAGCCTTCATCTTTCAACGTTTGCCCTTGCCTTGGGAGGGGCCAGTGATGGTGGCCTTCTTTTTGCGCTCTTTGGGAGGCATTGTGTGAAGACTTGAGCAATTCAAGATGTGAGCAATGGGGTGTGTACAGACTCACGCAAAAATTAGCGATTTCAACGATAAAAATTTGACAATTAATGAGAAAAGAAGCAAAGTTACCCAAAATGGAGCTCCTTGCTGAGATTGATGCCCCCAAAGCTTGTAGGTGACTCCCCCAAGCTAATCCAAGCCAAGAACACGAACCCTTGTTAGCCGCATCGTTTAGGATCCCCAATAACCCTAAAAACTGCCCATTCTAAGGTTTGCTTGAAGTGGTTGAGGAATGGAAGGGGGTGATGGAGAGAGGAGCTTTGGAGGTTGATTGCAAGAGTTGGAGAGGGTTTGGGAGGAGATTGTGAGGAGATCGAGTTGGAGAAAAAGAGTGGGAGTTGTGAACAGTTTCGAGAAAATGACTTGGATTGCGCCGTTTGAGGGTTGAGGAGCCTTGACATGGGACGCGGGCCGCGTGAAAAATCGAAACGGCTGCGTGAAACAATTCTGAATGTGGGGGTTGACGTGGTCGTCTGAACGATGCGGCCGCATAAGTCTATTGCATTTTGAAGATTTTTGGCCTTAGGTTACAGAAAGATTCGCGGTCGCATGGATTAAGTTAACACAGCCGCGTCGTTTCGTCCAAAAAGGAAGATCGACACGGCCGCGTCATGTAAAGAGACGCGGTCACGAAAATCCTCTAAGAATTTGGGATTTAGGCTCAAATTTCAGTAAGTTACTCGGCCCGTTTGTGAAGGGTTTAAACGGTTGCGTTGTTTTGGTTAAAAGGAAGAATTTTCGCGGTCGTGTCATGTAAAACGGCGCGGTCGCGAAAACCTTCTGAGAGAGTATGTGTGGGCTCGACCTTACAGTAAGTAACGTGCGTGTGGATGGAAAATTCGTGGTCAAAGATTACCCCAAACGACGTGGCCGATCATGTCATATCTATGCGGGTGCATCGTTTGTTCCTCTTTTTGTCTTCCATGCGGCTGTGTGATTCTGAACGGCGCGGCCGTATGGGTTCCTCTCCTACATACTTCTTCTTCATCCTACAATTAACCACTGGTTAAATTCTTGGGTTTGGGGGTTTATTTAAGAACAAAAATCTAAACTAACCTAATCTAAAATGAAGATGAAAATTTAAATGAAAAAATTAAATCAAAACACGTGGGTTGCCTCCCAAGAAGCGCTCGTTTTAAGTCGTGAGCTCGTCTCCCTATCTTGATGGCATCATGGGGGTTTTAGGGTGGAGAGGTCCCGGAATTGCTCGTTCGGAGGTTCTTCCTGGGGCTGTAGTATCGTGGTCTCATTTTCATCGATGGGGTCTCCCATGAAGTAGTGTTTCAGTCTATACCCGTTTACTTTGAATGAATCCCACTTTCCGATAATTTCGACGGAGCCGTAGGAAAAGACTCGAACGACCTTAAACGGTCCAAACCATCTTGATCGTAGCTTTCTCGGGAATAGCTTTACCATTGAATTGAAGAGGATGATCATATCTCCTTCCTTGAACTCCCTTCTAATAATGTGCTTATCGTGCCACTTCTTCGCCATTTCCTTGTAGATTTGGGAATTCTCGTAAGCGTTGAACCTAAACTCATCCAATTCATTCAGCTGTATAAGGCGTCGCTCCTGCGCATTTTTGCTATCAAAGTTCAAATGCTTGATTGCCTAATAAGCCTTGTGCTCTAATCCCACCGGGAGATGACATGCCTTTCCATATCGGGCGATATGGGAATGTTCCAATATGGGTCTTGTAGGCTGTCCGATAAGCCCAGAGGGCGTCATCTAATTTCATTGCCCATCCGATAAGCCCAGAGGGCGTCATCTAATTTCATTACCCAATCCTTTCTCGAACTCGCCACGGTCTTTTCCAGGATATTCTTTATTTCCCTGTTAGAGACCTCCACTTGGCCGCTTGCCTAGGGATGATAGGCGA
The DNA here is from genome assembly GCA_030789695.1 of Scilla litardierei. Classification (NCBI taxonomy): domain Eukaryota; kingdom Viridiplantae; phylum Streptophyta; class Magnoliopsida; order Asparagales; family Asparagaceae; genus Scilla; species Scilla litardierei. The sequence continues at coordinate 104,220,909 of CM061134.1, read as the reverse complement.
ATCCAATACGATGGCGTATCCCATATTTCCTCAATAAGGCTTCGAACTTGTTTTCGATAAAATGTTTTCATCCATTGCTGATCACTACTCTTGGAACTCCGAATCTATGGAAAATGTTCTTCTTGAAGAACTTGGAGACTACACGGGCGTCATTAGTCGATGAGGCTACAGCTTCAACCCATTTGGAGACGTAGTCTACTGCGACCAGTATATATTGGTTAGGCTGGATGGAAATGGCCCCATGAAGTCTATGAAGTCTATCCCCCAAACGTCAAATATCTCAATCTCCAGGATACTATTCTGCGGCATCTCATTCCTTCTGGAGATGTTCCCCACTCTTTGGCATATGTCGCATTCCTTGATAAAGCCGTTTACATCCTTGAATAGTGTGGGCCAGTAAAAGCCGCATTGGAGGATTTTCGTCGCCGTCTTCATCGTGCTAGTGTGCCCTCCGCATTGCAAGCTATGACAGTGTGATATTGTGGATATTACCTCATTCTTCGGGACACATCTCTTAATGATTCCATCGTTGCAAGTCCTGTAGAGGAGTGGATCATCCCAAAAATAGCTCCAGATGTCGTGCAGGAACCTCTTGCACTGTTGTGATGTTATATCGTATGGCATGATCCCGCAAGCAATGTAGTTGACGATGTCGGCAAACCAAGGAGTTTCTGCAAGGGCGACAGTAAAGAGATGGTCATCTGGGAAGGAGTCATCTATTGGAAGGGGAGGATTTGGGTCATCAAATGTAAGGCACGAGAGGTGGTCTGCGACTACATTCTCGGCATCCTTCTTGTCCCTGATTTCCAAATCGAATTCCTGGAGGAGAAAGATCCATCTGATTGACCGGTGTTTGGCGTCCTTCTTGTTTAGCAGATATCTGAGGGCAACGTGATCGGTGTGGACAATGATTTTAGACCCAACGATATATGACCTGAACTTTTCAATAGCGAAGATGACGGCGAGCAGTTCTTTTTTTAGTGGTATAATTCCGTTGGGCTTCATCCAAGATTTTGCTAGTGTAGTATACGACGTGGAGTTTATTGTCCTTTCCCTGCCATAGAATTGCTCCAACGGCGATATCACTTGCGTCACACATTAATTCAAAAGGTAAGGTCCAGTCCGGGGGTCGGATGATTGGCGCAGTGGTGAGATCCTTCTTTAACCTGTTGATAGCTAAATAACAATCGTTAGAAAATATAAAAGGGGTGTCTTTAGCTAGCAGTTCGATTAGGGGTCATGTGATCTTGGAAAATTCTTTAATGAAGCGACGATAAAATATTGCGTGCCCAAGAAATCTCCTAATCCTCTGACATTCACAGGAGGTGGCAACCTCTCGATAACTTCAATCTTGAAATTATCGATTTCTATTCCACGGGGCGAGAAAATGTGTCCTAGAACTACCCCCTCTTGGACCATGAAATGACATTTTTCCCAGTTGAGCACTAGGTTAACTTCTTGACATCTTTCGAGCACTCTAGTTAAATTCCTTAGACAAGCATCAAAGCTTGTGCCATAGACGGAGAAGTCGTCCATGAACACCTCTATGATAATCTCGACAAAATCAGAGAAAGTGGCAGTCATGCATCTTTAAAATGTCGCAGGTGCATTGCATAGTCCAAACATCATTCTTTGATAAGCAAAGGTGCTGTAAAGACAAATGAATGTAGTCTTTTTCTGGTCGTCGGGATGGATGGGTATTTGGAGGAATCCAGAATACTGATCTAGGAAGCAAAAGTGTGAGTGTTTGGCTAGACGTTCAAGCATTTGATCAATGAAGGGGAAGGGGTAATGGTCTTTTCGGGTGGCCTTATTGAGCTTCCTATAGTCGATGCACATCTGACACCCGGTGACAGTGAGTGTGGATGGGCTCATCCTTATCATTCTTAAACACCGTCATTCCTCCCTTCTTTGGAACTACCTGAACCAGGCTAACCCACCTAATTTCAGAGATAGGGTATATTATCCCCGCCTCAATAGTTTCAAAACTTCCTTTTTGACCATCTCTTTTATATTGGGGTTAAGGCGTCTTTGAGGTTCAATAGAGGTGTCACTCTCATCCTCAATACGGATCCTATGAGTACATCTACTGGGGCTAAGACCTTTTATGTCATCGATCGAGTATCTTATGACGTTTCTAAATTTTTTAAGGATAGCGATGAGGTCATCAAGTTCGGTGTTAGACAATGAGGCATTGACGATGAATTAAGAATGATAATTCAAGCTATGCAACAAAATTTCCTAGCAATGCAACATGTGTATGGGAGATATTACATACACATGTAATTCAAGCGAGGTATATGTGAATATTTCCCCTAAATTTCCTAGCAATACAACAAAATCAGTTAAGCGGAATCTGAATTTTAGTTCAGAATGTGAATCCACATATGGATGTAATGTAAGTGGAATTCTCCCCTAAAAGGGCATCCCTTACCTCTGGGAGAGGTTTAAGGCCTACCTCTGGGGAATTGACATCCCTTGCCTCCATTAACTCGACATGCAGTGTATCCCTTGAAGATTTAATGTTTCGGTAAGGAACTTCGTGGAATTTGTGTCTTGCAGCTTCTGAAGTGGAGGTTTCCCCCAATGATGACATTAGTGTACTAATCCGGTAGCACGTCTCAATGATCTGCAGTACCTTCTCCTTGGGCGCAATCAGTTGTTGCTGAAGGTTGGGTTTCCCAGGTGGAGGTTGGTACTCGACGTTGTAGGTGGTCTTTGTAGCTGGACTATCTATCATGATCCTCTCAAATGGTGTCAATTGCAGGAAAGAATACGGTGTATCCACTTGTAAATCTTGATGCGGAGGGGTTGGGATAGTCCGTCCAATGATGGTAGGGTATGTGAGGGAATGGATCGCAGTGATAGATTGCATGTCGATGCTGGTCGTGTATGTGTCCTTGCATGTGGATACACCATGGCTTACTGACACGTTTGAATTGAAGGAAGCTGCTCCAATTTTCAGCTGAGTAAAATGTTGTGTCAGGCTGTCCATCTTGCTTGCAAGAGCAGTGTGGTCCTCGTAGTGGCCAACATCATCGTGCAAACATGTACTCACCTGCAAATTAAGAAAAAAGGAGAAGTGAACATATGGTAAAGAAATACATAGTCCCTCGACAAAAACTAAAACCAATATCAATTCGTTCCTCCCCGGCAGCGGCACCAAAAAGCTGATCGTATTCCCAACCGTAGCACACTGGTCGTGTGTAGTCGCTTACGAGTCGAACACGAGGAGGTGGTCAGTGAGTATCGGTTTATGGGTCTTCGAGTGAAAGCTATGTAATAGTGTCGGTGATTGATTGGTGAAAAATAGAAAGAGTGTGGATCAAAGGATAAAAGCTCTGGGGCGTGGAGAATTCCCGCCATTGGGCTAAGGTTAGTTTTAGACTCGTAATCAACCGGTTGTCTGGTTCATTGAGACTCGGAAGAGGTCGTGTGACCCTAACGGCATTCGCCTATACCCCACTGTCGTGATGCATGATAGGTTATTAGTTTCAAATTCTAATTTTGATCAATAATTAGTTTTGCTTTTCTCCCACCTTCCATTATGTCATGTCCTACTTCCCGCTGTCGCGATGCAATGATAGGCCAAACCAACCTACACCAATGCCAGTGGTCCATAAGTGTATGTTGGGCGCATTACGCTCGACGAATATCCCCAATCTTCCTCTCGCCCACAGTGGCGTTCGGGGATTAGACCTACATTGGGAGAGCTCTAATCAATGCCTGACTCTCGTCAACCACACCGATAGTATATGACATCGTATGGATCGGGTCCCCGAATTGGTCCCGACTTTTGGTCGGCGGCCAATCCGATCGCCACGAAAGGAGGGGGTCGAATCTATAACGACAATAATCATCTCAATATACCACTAATCCTAATTAGCACTGTAATTAGTTCAACCCATAGCCCTAATCCAATGGGGTTCATCCCATTGCCATATAAGAAAACTACTCATTACACATTGCAATAAAAGGGATTCCTAGCAATGGATAAGCATTTAAAGTCATGGATTCAGATTTGATTAGCAGTAGATGAAACCCATCAATAATAACAAAAGAGAGTTTCTATTTAGAAAAACTAATCTATTACACTAATAAGCAATAAGAATAACAAAGACAACAAAATAAATGAGTTTAGAATCCTTACAAACTTCCTCAAACCCTAGAAATTAACAGAAAAATGGTGAAAAAAGATTTCCCTCGCAGGAGGATGAAGGGACGCTTATATACGCGTGCCCAAAAGACCAAAATAGCCTCCAGATTTCGTCCTAGCTGCCAAAAAAAGGCTTATGTGACCGCGTCAGAAACGACACGGTCGCGTCGTACCCTTGCGCGAGTTGGAGAATGGGGCTTCAGCGACGCGGTCGCGTCATTAAAGATGCGACCGCGCCAAAAACGGCTACGCGACCGTGTTGTCTTTTGTTGCGGTCCCATCGATCTGCTTCAATCTTTGAAAAGTCGCGGCCGCGTCGTCTTCATCTGCGAGGACCGCGTGGGCTTCAGATCTTCAATCTTTATATCCTCTGACGCGGCTGTTTGGTGGTATTTGACGCGGCCACGTAGATGTCGTCTCAAATAAAGTTTGACGCGACCGTTTGATATATGATGACGCGGCCGCATGGGTGGATGTCTTTCAAAAAATCCTCTCCTTTAAACCAATTGACTCTCTGGCTTCGCTCCTTTCGCCTCTTTGCGCTAAGATCTCGACATATGGTCCTTAATCGACACATATTTCCTGCAAAGCACATGAGAGACCACAAAAGCAAAAGAAGAGACAAAACGGGAAAATGGGGAGGAATGGAGAATGCAACGATCTAAAACGTGCATGAAAAAGAGGGGAAACTATATAAAATAAACACTCAATATTCTTCAGAGTGTGTTCGGAGGTGATCATGGGTTGAGTGTTGCAGTGACTGTGGTGCGGAGCAGCTGGGGCAAGTGTAGTTTGGGATAGCTGTCAGACATAGCAGAGAGCCCCCTGGAGTGCGTCTATACTGACGTATGTGGTCCATATCCAGTTCCTTTCCTGGAAGACACGAGGTACTTCGCGGCCTTCATAGATGACTTCTCGAAGAGAGTCATGGTTACTCTCAAGGGATCTCGGTAGGAGATCCATGAGAAGATGCGGCTATGGATGAGCATAGTCGAGAGGCGGATGGGTAAACCCGTAGGATAGATCCTTACCAGCGACGTAGAGATACGGAATGTTTGCAAGTTAGAGTGGATCGCGTGCCAATACACCATTCCTGATGGAGACCCTTATGGTGGCGTTGCAGACAACATGATCAAGATGTTGTGAAAAGACACGGGGGCTATTGAGATCATCCGACCTTACTAGTGAATTATAGGGGAGACCCTTAATACTGCGGCATACCTCATCAATCGAACACCATCACTAGCCGCATGTAGTTATATTTCCGAGGAGTTATGGACGGACACAGTCGTTGACTTCTCGCACTTGCGTACGTTTGGATGTCCCGTGCGGCCACACAAGAGGGACGATGTCGAGGTAAGACAGTGCATGCTTGATTGTGTCCTACTCGGGTACGATGTTGGAGGTACGAGAGGGTATATGTTATGGTGTCCTAGTACCTGTGAAGTGATTGTCAGATGAGACGCTTGATTGACGAGTCTGCAGTGCTTAGGGCGGAGCAGACTCATGTGGGTGTGCAGAGTACAGAGGGCATCCCGGTCCATATGAGTTGGTGCAGATTCAGACTCAGGTGGATGATCAGACACGTGAGCATATGGACAAGGTGAAGAGTTCAACCGATGCGATTAGTGTAAGTGATCAGCCGGTATCTCATGATATAGCTCCATGTTCAATTCAATTGTAGGTGTAAAGGACAACGGTCTACGAGGCGGCATTACAGTCTGTCGTCGTATCGATGCAGTCAATTGCAGAGTGTGAGGAGACAGAGGTCTCTCATAGCTCCAGCGTGCACATTTTGGGTGCTCTTGAGGAGGCCCAACATGTTGAGGTGTGCAGCTTTAGCTTCGAACTAGAGCCGTCGATCTACAGAGGAGTATGGCAGTTGGTTTCCGCACCAATGCTAGATGTTGCGGTGGGTGAGGAGACGGAGGTCTCTCACGTTTCTAGCACGCATGAGTTGGTTGCTTCTGAGGAGGACCAGGGTGTTGAATTGTGCAGCTTCAGCTTCAAGGTAGAGAGGTCTTATGAGAAGCTTGACATTAAGATAGAGCATTCGTTGTGCATGGTAGAGCAGTCTTCACAGCATGGGCACATACGATATGACTCTTATTTGGTTAGAGGTGATTTATCAGGCACATCTTCTGATACTTCGAAGGCCAGATCGGTAGAGAAGTAGAGGAGCAGGGAATCTGACGACGTAATGGAGCATGGAGGCTCATATGGCAGTGTGGAGACTGCGATGGTGGTCACATGTGGAGTTGCCACTAGGGACATGAAGCTGAGAATTAGGAGGCCACATATCGAGTGTGTTATCACTCGATATAGGGAGGATGCAGAGCCGAGTGAAGCTTCTTCTGTGTGTGCTCATCTCTCACCTTCGACGAGTTCATCATAGGGCATGGCATGTGAGGACGATCATCAGAGGCTGGATGTTGGTGCGATGGACAGTTTGGTGCAGGTGAATGCGCATTCGTGTCTTGTGTCAACGGCACAGTCAGTTGAGATGCGGAGCCAGTGGACGACGAGTCTTGATGACATGCATCAGCAGACAGAGCAGTTACAGATGATGTATCGATATGACCCAGCTGGTGTCAGTCTGCAAAGCAGGAGAAAAAACAATGTGTTTCTCATAGATGATGGACATGGCAAGCATAAGTTGCTTGTGGACCCGGGGGTTGATAATAGAGATGTTCATGGATCGACAAAGGGCTCATTGGACACTGGCACAGTGTCATTTGGTTCATTCATAGAGTCCGAGCTCGCAGGGTTATCCTCAGAGACATGTGACTTTATCGCAGACATGGCGATGGACGAGGCGAAGATGTGTGAGGCTAGGCTTAGACGTCTTCTGAGCTTGACATGTCTCTCGGAGGATTGAGGCGCCAGAGGGTGCGATTTCCGATGCACATTATGGAGGTTCACATGTCAGATGATCAAGGCAATGCGAGTTCATACACGATGGAGAGCAAGCTGGAGCTGGAGCCATGCTGAAGTGAGTGTTGATTTTTCAGCAGGGTAGAGTGTTATTTTTAATATGCTGCAAAATCTTATTGCTGGGCCACAAGACTTTAAGTTTGTCGTTGGCTCTTAATAGGCAGCCAACCTATTTCTCTTTTGACCGATAGAGAGCAAAAAACTGCATGCTCTCCCATTTTTTACAGCGAACGAAAGGTGAGTGCTGCTGTCTTTTTCCAGAGAGAGAAAGGTGTGGTAGCTGCAATTTTAGAGTTTTTGGATGTGAGATTTTGAGGAGAAGAAAGCTAAGTTGTGGAGAACCAAGAGAGATTCTTCTTGTGTAAGATCCATGATGAGTGTCTTCATTTCTTCTTCCTTGTTTGAGGTCTAGAGTCCCTTGGGGTGTCCTAGCTTTTGGTAACTCTATTACCAAGGTGTGATCTCCATTGGTGTGGGATTGGTTCCTTGAGGAGTTCTACATGTTGTAGGGGCTTTGTTATCAAGGATTTCCACTTGGTTGAGAGTGTGTGTGAGCTTGGTGAGAGATCTAGGGTTAGTTCTTGTTGCTTGGATCTATTCTCTCATTGTGGTGGAGGAAGAAAATGATGATGATGTCGGTGTATGATTTGCTTGATCATTAGTAGAACCGGGTGCATTAGATACTAAATATAGGTTGTTCGCAACCGAACCAGGGTAAATCTCTGTCTCTTTTGTTTTGCTCTTACTTTCGTATTATATTCATGTACTTACATATTTCTGTTACAAGATCGTTGAGAGAGTTGGTTGGTGATAACTTTCTCTTGTACCCGTGTGGTGTTTGGTTTTATGCCTAGGTAACATCTCGGTAGAATTCGGGCTTGGGAATGGTTTTGCCACCATTTCTGCACATTGTAGGTGGTGTTGTATACCTAGCCTAAGTGATGGGGAGGTGCACGGGGAACCAACAATGTAAATTCATTCACCTTTTTTTCTTTTTCTGGTAGGGGCCGCACGTGCATCATCTTTCATCCACATCTGAACTTTTTGAGTTTAGAGAATTGTGAGTGCTCCCTAAAGGTTTATGGACTTGAAGTGTGTGACGAATACGGTAACCCTCTCTGCCAGCCACTTACTGACATTATAGGTTTCACAGCACAATCCTTTTCCAATGTTTCCCTTATCATGAAAGCACTACGATATGACGGCCCTAACTTGTCATCCAGATGTGAAAAAATGTACTACTTATTCCATAGAGCTTCTTGACTTCGAGTCATACGACACCATGATGAAGACAAAAGGATTGACTCGTGAGGATTTATGGAGGGACACAAATTTTTCAAAATAAACTCCAGGATATAAGCATGGAATGCACTAGATATATTTGATGGCAGTACCTTCATCAATCATTTCATTTTGTGTAAGAGGTTCGTCCCTCAACAATAAGAAACTTTTGAACAGTTATTAATGTCTTGCGATTATTATGGCTCTAATGGAAGGAAACAAATTTACACGGGGAAGTGCAGTATCTCTGCCTTTCAGTTTTTTAACAAAAATAATTCAAAACCAAGAATAAGAAAACCTATAGCACCATGCAAGGAATATTAACAAACACACCTTGAATGAGATGCATGCGAGCAATGAATGTGTTTGCACGCCTACGAAAAACATATCTTTCTTTTTCCCACTTCTCTTTATCCACATCTACTCCTCCATCAATTTTCATCCCAATCAAAAGATTCTGTGCCCTGTTTATCTCTTGATCAAGATCAATCTTAGCCTGAGTTCGTTGTTTCTTGGTTGTAACTACATCAGAATAGCCCTGATAGGGAACTAGTGCCTTTGGTTCGGTAGACCCTCCTAGATGATCGCAATCATCTACACCATCTATAGTCTTCGGCGTATGAATACTGGTATCTACCTTCAATATCTTCCTCATTGATCTTGGGCATTTTGAATCTACAAAGGTAAAGCTTCTTGAAAGTCTATGTAGCAGTGTTCCTGTCCTCCTCTTATATACTATAGGCATACACGGACCAATGCCGCTGGCTTCTCGACACAAGGTACCCTGCTTGTACTTCTTGTAGCCATGCACAAAGCATATATCTCTTGCAGATTCTTTTACAGAATATGGTTCAGAAATATCGACAAGAATATTTTGCTTTCTTTTTCCTGTTGTCAAGATAATATCGGAAAGATGACCAAAATCAAATTGTTTATGATCACTCTGCGTAATTTTATCAGTCCCTGTAGATACATTACATCCATATGTGGATTCACATTCTGAACTAAAATTCAGATTCCGCTTAACTGATTTTGTTGCATTGCTAGGAAATTTATGGGAAATATTCACATCTACCTCGCTTGAATTACATGTGTATGTAATATCTCTCATTCCACTTGGTGGAGTTTTTGAACGATTTAGATAGTCTTTCCTTCTCACTGAAGTGCTAAGAAGACTCAATTTTTCCTTCACTGAAGTCCTAAGAAGACTCAATTTTCCCTTGCTTTCGGCAGTTGCAAAAGTTCTCCTCATAGGAGTTTTAGGGGTTACTGGCCTCGGAGATTTTACTGCCTTATCTTTGAAGACTTTAGGCCTATATATTTTCTTCCTCACCAACTTCATTTTTGGTGTATCATATGAGTCGATACCCTGTGATTCTTCATCTTTACACGAGAAAGCAGACAAAATTTCACCCGCAAAGATGCTGCGTTTTCTCCTCCTTAACCAAGACCTCTTCATTGTGATGGAATTCACTTGAGTAGGTGAAGTGCTATCTTGCATCTCCAGTAGATGAGCATCACTGCCTCTCCTATGCTGCATGGTCCACATGATCACAATTCCACCAAATTCTCCTTTCCAGTTTCTTATCAACACTGCATACACAAATCACCATAAAATAACTAAATTAATAAATTTTAGTAATGAACCAACCCTTATAAGAATTACCAAAGGATTATATAAACTATGGCTTGCACTCTACACCAAAAACCACTTACTCCTCTGTAACTTGCATGAATCAAAATTAATGGAATTCTTCTGTCCAAGAAATGAGGTTATGGCATGAATGGATCGGGTTTTGGCTGATCTGCCAGCATCCGAAGATCTGTTTCGGTTTATTAACCAAAATTGATGCAAAAAGCGCTAATAGTAGACATGCCAAAAGGAATTAATATGCAAACTGTAAATTTGGATCACATTCTACATCAAGAACTAATGTATCCACAATATAAAACTAATGGGCTTATTTTAAGCATGGCTTGAGTTGAACAGTTAAGGTTCTGCCCATCTGCAATACCGCCCAAAACTTGTTTCGACTAAACCATGAATGATGAGAAATCATAATAACAAATGTAAACAAAAGTCAACTATAAATTATTAACTATTGCTTGCATTCTACATCTAGAACTCATTGCATGTCAAATAATTAGTGGCCTTCTTCAGAACAATAAATGTAGACTTCGGAGATAGTGATTTGGTTTTGGATCTAGAATCTTAGATTTGGTTCCAAAGTGATAGGAATGAAGCTCTAGGCACCCTTCCCTTAGAAATGAGGTTCTGGCCCGAACAAACATTTTGGGTTTCATTTTCACCTAAATCCGACAATACATAAAAACTAATTTCTACTGTTTATACCAAAATGTCCCAATAATATGTTGGAATAAGCATAGCAAAGACATTTATGGTGTCAATTTTATAAATTTGCATTCAAAACATTGGATTGGATTGTCATGTACACCAAAAACTACCATCTCAGTGGTTCATGTTCTTGCAACAAACTAAATTAAACTAACCTAATGAGCTTCTAAACAAGGAAATAGATTCTTTCCCAGCTAATTTAGTGGGGTTTGGCCCATCAGACACCTGAAAATCAGTTTTGACCAATTAATCCAAAACGCTTCCACTTAATATCAAAAGTTAAACAAGAGTTAAATTAGTTAATTAAAAACCAGTAGCTACAAGCTATTCCCGATTGGGACTCTACACATAGAGCCTGTTGCAGATTTCGGCAAGACACGACAACTAATGGCTCCTTCTGAACAAGAAATACAGACTTAGGATGAACTTAGGATGAACTGTTACGGCTTTCGGATGCAGTATTTTAGATTAGGTAAGTAGGGATGAAGCTATGGGCATCCTTCACTCAGGATTGTGGTTTTGGCCTAAACATTTCAGGTTCCGGTTTCAGCTATACATGCCTAGTGACTATTCGACGTTAACCCAAAACGATGCAAAAAAATCTTCGTTCCGAATAAGCATGGTAAAGTCACTTGATGGTGTCCTGTTTTTAACTCAGTATTAGAAATTATGGATGACACTCTGCATGAAGAGCTACCAACTCTGTGGTTCATGCTCTCTGCAAAACTAAACAAATTGGCTTCTGGTTCGGAGTAACTTAGGGGCTTTGGCCCGTCTTAAGTAACGCATGAAAACCTGCTTCGGCTCATTAACCCGGTGACCTCAAATTTTTAATAAACTTCAACCAATGTGGAATGTGATTTCAGCAGAACAGTCCCGTTCTCCCCATTTTGATTTGAGACAAAAAAAAAGGAAAAGGGGGGCGTTTTGGCCAAATTACCCAAAATCACGCAAAAGTCTAAACCATAACCATAGAAATCCTTCCTTGAAAATAAAGATTTTTAAAAGCAAAATAGCAAATGCCTCGGGAGAAACTTGAATTGAATCATGCAACCAAAATCATGGAGACGTCTTGAATAAAAACAATTGACAGGGGCCATGCAAGGAAAAAATTGATCGTGGAGGTGCACCATGCAAAAGAAATTTCGGAGACGTCTTGCAGATAACACAACCAATTACACTTACAGATCAGTGCAATTCAACTAAAATTATGAATGCATTAATCTATCCTGAAGAAAACAACCAATCGGTGGCATGCAGCATAAATTTCAGAGGGACTTTGAAGAAAACACAAGTAATTATAATTGAATGTCATTCAACAATTATATATGACAGAGAAATTAAGCTTGAAGAAAACAAAATTAAGAAATTAACAACAAATTAAAAGAAGGAAGAAAGTGAGCTTTAGTTACACTGTTGAATATGCTAGCTTCAGCCCACACCCAAACCAAGCGCCGGTGGATCTGCAGTACATCACGCCATAAATTTAAGGCGAACAGAGGGGATGAGATAGTGGGGTTTTTTTTCAATTTCAAGATTTTTTGGAATTCGCTCCCTCTCCCACTACCTCTCTGTCATCGGAGTGTGAAGATACTTGACATCATTGACGCCGGCTTGTTCTTTTGAGTGGAAGTAGGGGAGGTAAAGTTGGGAGGAAAAGGAATTTAGAAGAGAAAGAAATGAGGTTTTGTGTTCTTTGGGGGGAAGTTGAGAGGAATTTGTAGAGGAAAAGTTATGTGAGTCTCATTAAACTTTTTTGTGTTCTTTTGAGGTTGGGAAAGTTGGGAGTGGAAAGTGTGCATGTGTAAAGTGGTAGGGAGAGGTGAGAATAGGTTAATTTCAACCCCCCCGGAGAGCAATTGAAACATGCACATATCACCATGCAAAAAACAGGGAGCATATAGAGTCTGGCAGGCAGAACCAAGGGGAGAAAAAATGTAAGAATCATATGGAAACCAATTGAAACAAGAACATATCACCATACACAAGACAGTGAGCATATAGAGTCTAAAAGACAGACCCAAGGGCAAGAAAAATTTCAGATTCATATGGATATCAAACCAAACAAGCACATATCACATTCATACAAAAAATAACAGTTTCATATTGGTATCATTACAAGTTATCCGACATCCCATTCATACATTCTTCGTGTACACAACCAACAACATTAAAATGATTATGCCTAATATAGAAAACAACAAACACTTAATTGTGTCAATATCTATGATAATCCTATTCATTTTCTCTGTGTTTCTCTCAAGTTGGCCAACTATCACTACTACAAAATGGACCTTTAACAGCGCTTAAATAAGGCCTTTAATAGCGCTTTACAAGCGCTGTCTATCTCGCCGCTGCTATAGGGGGGGCTGGTTTTAATAGCGCTTTACAAGCGCTGTTAAAGGGGTCCTTTAACAGCGCTTGTTTGTGCAAGCGTTGTTAAAGGGGTGGCCTTTAACAGCGCTTTGTTAGTGCAAGCGCTGTTAAAGGGGGGCCTTTAACAGCGCTTCTATAGTGCAAGCGCTGTTAAAGGCCCCCCTTTAACAGCGCTTGTTAGTGCAAGCGCTGTTAAAGGGGGGCCTTTAACAGCGCTTCTTTAGTGCAAGCGCTGTTAAAGGCCCCCCTTTAACAGCACTTGTTAGTGCAAGCGCTGTTAAAGGGAGGCCTTTAACAGTGCTTCTTTAGTGCAAGAATATGACACATCCAGTAACTATATTGATAGTGAATAGATTCCAAGGAGAATGTTATTCTGGGATCCAACCCGTGGTGTGATGCTAGTAATCTTGCATCTCTACACTGACAGTAAGATGATATTAACCACAAGGAGGCGAAAGCCTACATAGATCATTCAACAATATAATCATCCAGTAACTATATTGTTCCAATCATTCAAAAATAAAACATGTGCCTACATAGATCATTCACAAACTTCTAAACATAAGTTCCCCTAGAAATATGTACAGCGGGTCAATTAAGAAGCTTGGGGTGTGCTGATGATGGTAGTTGTAGCAGGCTAGGAAAATCATCGAAGCTAATCAGGTCTTCCAGCATATTACGCCTATTTGGCCGAGGCCCGAAAGACATGAGCCCAGAAACCCGACCTCCGGCCAAGAGCCCATCTGCGCGCTCAGGCCCACTCGATAAGGCCCTATAAGGGACCCCCCGAATGTCGATCCGGCCCGGCCCCGATAACACGCTGGCCACTCGCCCACTCCTGCGATAACCGCTCCCCCGGTTCCGCGACCACTAAATGGCGGTAATGGGGAGGTACTGGCATGGCGCAGGGAGCGGCGGCGGGGGGGCGGATTGAGGGGGCACGATTGAGGGCAGACGTGCGACGTGGTCCGGGGGCAATTACACTGGGAGCTCTATAAAAGGGCTAGGAGGATGACAGGACAAAGGACCACATCTCAGGTATCTAAAACCTAAGGTATTCCATCAACGACCTTGTTCCCCCATTTCATCTCCTTCCTCCCCCGCTCGCGCCGTGAGACGCCGTTCAGATCTCCTCTCGAGTCGAACCGTCTCCGTCGGGCCTCCTCTTTCAAATCACTGTCTGACTTAGGCATCGGAGGGGATTTGGCCGGAACCAAGGTCCGGCCCCCTGACGAGCGTTCTCGTCTACGCAGGAGGATATCCGATCCATGGGCCGAGGCTTCCCCTCCGCCCATCGCCGACCACGCAACCAGCCGGACGATCGAGGCTACCCCTCGTCGTCCGACCACCGAGGCCGAGCACATCCGACCGAGGCCGAGCGTCTCAACCCGGGCCGAGGCTTCCCCTCGTCCTTTCAACGACCGAGGACCCCGATTCGGCCCAGCCGACGCGCTCCACGTTGTCTGCAGTTCCGACTCGCGCCTCGTCCGCACCAACTCAACACACTTGAGGGACCCAAGCGGGCCCCTTGACCACGTTGACCGGGTTGTCCACGGTCAACGCTTAAGTAGTGAGAAACACTCTGAAACATCTGGCGCCGTTTGTGGGAACGAACTGTCCCACGAAGAAGCAAACCACACCTGCAATGACGCAACCTCACCCGTCCCGGCGAAAGGAGAGCAAGGCCCTGACGCGAAGCGACAGGGCCCGCCATCGTTGGTAAGAATGGGCACGGGCCCGACGCGAGGAGGATCGTGAGGAAAGGGCCGGGAGACCCTCCCCGTCCCCACCGGTCGGGAGACCGAGTGCATCTGTAACGGCGCGCAGCTCGGACGTAGCTTTGGTGGTGTCGGTGATCATAGACACTACCATGGTACGGCGACTGCTTGTCGACACCGGCAGCTCCTGCGACGTCCTCTTCATGTCAACCCTGGAAAAGATGGGGCGGCGGAAAGAAGACTTACGACCTCGCTCGGGCCCCGTGGTAGGATTCACGGGTCACTCCACCCCCATCATCGGCACGATCCATCTCCCGGCGACGCTCGGAGACGCACCAGACTCGGTGACCCTGGCGATGGAATTCATCGTATTGGGGATCGGGTCGGAATACAATGGGATCATCGGCCGACCCATACTCAACGCCGTCGGCGCGGTAGTCTCGACCCTCCACCAGACTATCAAGTTCCGAACGCCCGGGGGGATGGGGCAAGTCGAAGGCGACGCGGGGAGACCGAGTACCTGCTATCAACTGGCGGAGGAAGGCCCCGAAGATCATCTAGCCGATCGGATGGCCGCGCTCGACTTAAGGAGCGGGCCGAGGCCCGCCCTCACGGAGGAGCAAGAACAGATCCCGGTCACGGACGTCGAGGGCCGGTTCGTCTTGATCGGGGGAGGGCTAAGCCAGGACCTGAGGGATCAACTGATCGAATGCTTGGATGCGAACCTAGACATCTTTGCTTGGTCACCGGAGGACATGCCCGGCGTAGACCCCCAGGTGATCGTCCACCAGATCAACGCCGACCCCAACTTCAAGCCGGTCAGGCAGAAGAAGCGGAACCTGGGCGGCGAGAAGATGAAGGCGGCCTCCGAGGAAGTGGAGCGTCTCCTTGACGTCGGCTTCATACGAGAGGTCTGGTACCCGGAATGGCTGTCGAACGTGGTGATGGTCAGGAAGCCCAACGGGAAATGGCGAATGTGCGTGGACTTCAGTGACCTCAACAAGGCTTGTCCCAAGGACAGCTACCCCTTGCCGCGCATCGACCACCTGGTGGACAACGCCTCGGGGTACGAGATGCTTAGCTTCATGGACGCCTACTCAGGGTACAATCAAGTCCAGATGGACCCCCGGGACGAAGAAATGACAGCCTTCACGACGGACCTGGGAACTTACTGCTACAAGAAGATGCCCTTTGGCTTGAAGAACGCAGGGGCCACCTACCAGAGAATGGTCAACAAGGTTTTTAGCTCCCAGATCGGGAGGAACCTAGAAGTCTACGTCGACGACATGCTTGTCAAGTCAAGACGACCGGGAGACCACATCGCCGACCTGCGGGAGACCTTCGAGCGGTTGCGGCGACACCACATTCGACTCAACCCCGCGAAGTGCACGTTCGGGGTAAGATCTGGCAAATTCTTGGGGTTTATGATAACTAACCGTGGCATTGAAGCTAATCCTGACAAGATCGAGGCGCTGATCAACATGCGTGAGCCGACGACGATCAAAGAGCTGCAGAGGCTGAATGGGCGCATCGCAGCCCTGGGGCGATTCCTTTCCAAATCAGCGGAAAGATCGCTTCCCTTCTTCAAGGTCCTGAGGAAAGCGATCGCGGAACCTTCAGATAATAGGAAGGCGATACTATGGGACGAAGACTGCTCCAGGGCGTTCGCGGATCTCAAAGAGTATCTACGCATCCCGCCTCTCCTGTCCAAGCCACGGGAAGGGGAGTCGCTGAGCCTTTACCTGGCGTGCGCGGAGGAAGCTGTGAGTTCGGTGCTGATCCGGGAAGACGGAGGGGTGCAGTGGCCGGTATACTACACGAGCCGGATCTTGAAGGGGGCGGAGGTGTGATACTCGCCCATGGAGAAACTGGCGTATGCCCTCGTTCTCTCAGCACGAAGGCTCCGACCCTATTTCCAGGCCCACACCATACTGATCCTGACCGACTCGCAACTGGAGCAGAACCTCAAGAGATTCGATCGAATGGGGAGGATGCTAAACTGGGGAGTAGAACTGAGCGAGTTCGACCTCCGATTCAAACCACGCACGGCCATCAAAGGGCAGGCCCTGGCCGACTTCATCGCTGAGTGCACAACGGAAGGAAATGGCCCCCCGGAGGAAGAAGGCTCAGCAACGGTAATTCCCCGACCCTTGTCCTTTCTTTCGGCTGACCACCTCCAGCCAGGAGTTCCAGGAGCGTGGATCGTCCATGTGGACGGATCGGCCACACAGTCAGGAGGAGGGGCGGGGATTGCGATCCGATCTCCGGAAGGGAACATTGTGGAATACGCGTTGCAGTTCGAGTTCCCAGCCACCAACAACGTGGCGGAATACGAAGCGGTGATCAACGGCCTAAGGCTGGCCCTGGAGCTCGGGGCCGAGTCCATCCGCCTCCTCAGCGACTCGAAGCTCATTGTCAACCAACTCCTGGGGAGTTACGAGGCACGGGAGGAGGCGATGCAGAGGTATCTCACTGTCGCCAGAGCGGCGTTGTCCAAGTTCAAGAACGTGGAAGTCTTGCACCTCCCGTGATCGGAGAATGCACGGGCAGATGCGTTGTCGAAGCTAGCCTCGTCCTCGCCAAAGGAGCTGGGTCGCACCATTTACGTGGAGAATCTGCAGTCCCCCAGCACGGAAGAGCAGGAGATGATGGCGATCGACCAGGAACCCACCTGGATGGACCCGATCATCCGGTACATCACTCATGGGGAGGTGCCGACAGATGGGGACGAACGCCGAACCCTGGAGAGAAAGGCGCTCCGATACGTGATCCATGAGGGGACGCTCTACCGGAGACGCTGGACCAAGACGGATGTCCTCCCATACTTGAAGTGCATCGGACCGCAGGAAGCTGACTACGTCCTACAGGAGGTTCACGAAGGGATCTGCGGGAATCACCACGGGGGCAAGATGGTCGCACAGAAGATCTTGAGGCAGGGATACTACTGGCCGACCCTGGCCCAAGACGCAACAAGTTACGTCCAAAAATGCCAAGAATGCCAGAGGTATGCCCACCACACCTCGACTCCCCCGTCGGAGCTCATCCCTATCGTGAGCCCCATCCCCTTTGCGAAATGGGGGCTCGACATCCTCGGACCGTTTAAACCGGGCCGAGGACAGCGGAAGTATCTGATTGTGGCGGTGGACTACTTCACCAAGTGGATCGAGGCCGAACCGTTGGCCACCATCACGTGGAAGAAAGCCAAAAGCTTCGTGTGGAATTCCATCATCTCCAGATTCGGAGTGCCATGGGCCATCGTCACAGACAATGGGAAGCAGTTCGACTCCGCATGGTTCAAAGATTTTTGCGAGGAATGGGGAATCAAGCTTCTCTTCGCCTCTGTAGCGCACCCCCAGACCAACGGAATGGCGGAAGCGGCCAACAAGTGCATCATAGAGCCCCTCCGAAAGAAAGTGAAAGACGCCGAAGGGAACTGGCCGGAGGAGCTCCCCGGGATACTCTGGTCATACCGGACGACCCACAAGGAGGCCACTGGCGAGACCCCATTCATGCTCACCTACGGGGCCGAGGCGGTGGTGCCGGTCGAATTGGGCGAAGAATCTCTCCGCCTCAAATACTTTGACGAAGACAGGAACTCGCAGGGTCTGGGGCTCAGTCTGGAGCTCCTCGGTGAGCGACGGGAGCAGGCACTGGCCACCATCATCCGCCAGAAGCAAAAGGTGGCCCGATACTACAACGCTCGGGTACGGGGAAGAAGCTTCCACCTTGGAGACCTGGTCCTCCGGAAAGCGGGCTTCAACTCTGATACCGCTCGCAAAGGGAAGCTCGCGGCTAGATGGGAGGGGCCCTACAAAGTCATCGAGGTCCTCGGACCCGCAGCCTACCGACTAGCCGATATGGAGGGGAGGATTCTCACACACACCTGGAATACGGAACATTTACGCAAATACTTTCAATAGATGTATCGTTTATTATGAAATAAATTTGTTTTGAATTCATTCCTTTCCAGATAAAGCAAAAAGATATACAGGGAGACGCACGAAGAGGCTGAGGGGCATTCCCCTCCCTCATTCTTCTCCGGGGGCACCGGTGGAGCCACAGGCTGGCAGTCCACTAGGGCCTTCCCACATACTCCGTTCGACGTCAGGGTACATCCGAAGATCCTCGAAGTTGACCCCCGAGAGTGGGAACTTCTTTTGGACCTCGGACTGACACCGGGCGAAGCCCTTCTCGAACGCCTCCGATAAGGCGGTCTCAACGAAGGAGGTGGCATACTCAGCCACGGCATCCTGAGCGATCCGGGCCGGATCCACCTCCTCAAGCCCACGCATCCGGGCCTCTAAGGTCTCGATCTGGTGTTGGTGCTCCGCCCTCTCCTTCTCGATCTCCCGGGATCTCTCGCCAAGTTGAGCAAGGAGGATCCTTGCCTGCTCCTCCGCCGCTTCCAGACGATCGGAGAGCTCCAAGGTCTCGGAGGCAGCAACAGGGGTGGGGATCTGTCCAGCTCCCCCAGACGTGTAGGCGCCTCTCAAAAGCTCGGCGACCCACGCCTCGGCCTCCGACTTTGCAGCCAGAGCCAAGGCTCTCTCCCGGTCCGCCTCCTCCAGGGCAGAGGACAGCTCAGTTACGCGGGAATCCAAGGACTGGACCCGCACTTCCTCTAACTGACCTGCCTCCCCCTCCTCACCGGGGGCTTCAGGGCCTCGCCCGGCATCGGATTTGGCTTTGGGAAGAGCCGCGAATTGGCGCCTCATTGAGAGGCCCACCGAGGACAACTGCACCAAGGCAACGAAGGTAAGGCAGCGAAAGCAGCTGGAGGAAGGGATGACAAGCAGAGACACACTACCTGTTGACCAGCCTGAATCACGAAGGTGGCCAAACAGTCACCTCTGACTCCGTCCAACACTACCTGATCGGGAGGGAGACTACAGTTCTCGGCCACTCGTGCGGCGGCTCCGCGGCTCGAAAACACCGACTCCTTCTCCCCCACCGGGAAGCGTGGACGAAGAAGACCCTCCCCTGATGAAGGGAACTCGCCAGGAGTGGAGCGGAATGCGTCAAGATACCGATCGTAGGCATCGGGGAGAGAACCGTCCGGGAGAGGTGAAGGGCCGACCCACGGCCAAGCAACCTCAACGGGGGCGGGTTGAGGTTGATCAGCAGTCGGCAGGACATCAACCCCCTCGACCCCCTCACGGACCCTCTTGGAAGACCCCAGCAAGGGGAGAGAGGGGGATGACACCCTCTTCCTTTTTGAGCCTCCGGTCGTGGTCACGACCCGCTGCTTCTTCCGGACCTCCAACACATGATCCCTTCTGCGCGGATCCGGATCTGGGACCTGCACGTGAGCGCTGGCGGGAGAAGGACCGAGAGGGAATCCACCTGCACTCAAAGGAGAAATGAGAGACCAAGCAGAGCCCGGGCGACCTCGAATGGCGAACACTCGGAGAAGCTTACCTAGGGGCCACACCGTCTTACGCAAGTTATGGTCACTAAAGAGGACGTCGATCGAGCGCTCCCTTGCAGGAATCGCCAGCATGTCCTTCGCCGTCTGCTGCTCGGCGACCGTCGGCTCACCCAGATCGAGGATGACTGCACCGGTCGCCTCCCACCTAACCGGGAAGGGTACACTTGACGGGAACGTGACAAACACGTATTCCCCCTTCCAGCATTTCAGGGAGCTCGGCAACCCCAGCACCAGGGTCATTTTCGGGCGGGCGCTGATGTAAATCCACGCCCCTGATTGGTGGTGGCTCAGGCGGTAGAACTGGGCAAAGAGACGAAGAGAGGGCGCCACTCCCCTCAGCATGCAGACAACAATGAACCCGACGAGGAGCCCGACGGCGTTGGGGCAGAATTGACACAGGCACACGTTGTGGGCCTGAAGGAATTCAAAGATAAAAGGATGGAACGGGAAACGAAGCCCGAAGCAGAAACACTTCTCGTATATTCCAACCTCGTTGGGGCCAGGAAAGCAGATCCGCTCGTCAGCCCCAGGGGCACGAGCCGAGTAAGGCGGAAGCAGGTAGGCGGAGCGCAGGCTCCCGATGGCGGTGACACAGATCGACGAAGGCCACGACAAGACCTCTGGGGGCACCCCTGAAAGATCATCCACGTGCCGACAAATCGCCGAAGGAGGGCTACCCGCCAGGCCCGGAGCCGCGTCGCGCTCCGGCCGACCCGAACCCGTGGCAGAGGAAGACGACATGAGGCAGAGCTCAGGCAGAATAGGGATCAGCGCAAAGAAGGAAACGACGGGATGGCGGCTCACGAACCCCTCGGCTTCTCAACTTAAGACGACCCCGCGAGCGGTGGGGATAAGCTTACAGCTACACGTGGCAGCATCAGAGGACTGACGGTGCTTCGGAGCCCACGCCTTAAAAGTATCGAACGGGCCAACTCATGATGACGACTAATAAATGAGTCGGCATCGACTGGCGAGCCTGTCAAAGTCGGCGGAAGTCACATCGACCGAGCCGAACCGGCCGAGGCCGATCGACCTGACCGATGGGGGCAATTGTTACGCCTATTTGGCCGAGGCCCGAAAGACACGAGCCCAGAAACCCGACCTCCGGCCAAGAGCCCATCTGCGCGCTCAGGCCCACTCGATAAGGCCCTATAAGGGACCCCCCCGAATGTCGATCCGGCCCGGCCCCGATAACACGCTGGCCACTCGCCCACTCCTGCGATAACCGCTCCCCCGGTTCCGCGACCACTAAATGGCGGTAATGTGGAGGTGCTGGCATGGCGCAGGGAGCGGCAGCGGGGGGGGCGGATTGAGGGGGCACGATTTGAGGGCAGACGTGCGACGTGGTCCGGGGGCAATTACACTGGGAGCTCTATAAAAGGGCTAGGAGGATGACAGGACAAAGGACCGCATCTCAGGTATCTAAAACCTAAGGTATTCCATCAACGACCTTGTTCCCCCATTTCATCTCCTTCCTCCCCCGCTCGCGCCGTGAGACGCCGTTCAGATCTCCTCTCGAGTCGAACCGTCTTCGCCGGGCCTCCTCTTTCAGATCACTGTCTGAATTAGGCATCGGAGGGGATTTGGCCGGAACCAAGGTCCGGCCCCCTGACGAGCGTTCTTGTCTACGCAGGAGGATATCCGATCCACGGGCCGAGGCTTCCCCTCCGCCCCTCGCCGACCACGCAACCAGCCAGACGACCGAGGCTACCCCTCGTCGTCCGACCGCCGAGGCCGAGCACATCCGACCAAGGCCGAGCGTCTCAACCCGGGCCGAGGCTTCCCCTCGTCCTTTCAACGACCGAGGACCCCGATTCGGCCCAGCCGACGCGCTCCACATCGTCTGCAGTTCCGACTCGCGCCTCGTCCGCACCAACTCAACACACCCGAGGGACCCAAGCGGGCCCCTTGACCACGTTGACCGGGTTGTCCACGGTCAACGCTTAAGTAGTGAGAAAACACTCTGAAACACAGCACAAATACATAATCATCAGCCGATGACGACGCCGACAATGGGATGTTGCCGCTGGAGCCTGACTGATGTGCAGCACTAATATCAAACACCCCACAGCTGCAGCTGCTCCCCATTTCATGATCATTAGCCATCATCCCCATGTAGCCATGCTCCTCCTCTGGCTACACCAGTGCTCGACTTCGCATAGCCTCCAACACCAACTCCAACTCCAACTCCAACTCCACCGAATTCTGTACTTATAGGTTGCATAGCCTCCGACTCCAACTGCAAATAGGCCAAGAAAAACAACCCACAAAAAGCTCCAGCCAACCTCTGAGGATGCTTCCTTGCCTGCAACAGCACACACGCAATATCAGTAACTTCCCACCAGAACAAAGAGCAGTATGACCTATATTTCTGAATGAGCAACTTCTTCCTGACGTATGGGCGTCATGCAATTAGTAGACACTATTCATTTACTAATCATTACAAGTCGAAGCCGGCAAAGTCAATTATCACAATACATATACGGTTCTAGTAGGATGGGAAGAAGTGAGGTTCTGGTAGGATGGGAAGAAGTGAGACCCTGACACAGCACATTAGAGTTCTATTGCAAGCCTTAATTAGGCCAAAGATGAAAGTCAGATATACTCACTTATGCATGTATCATGTTCTTTCATGTACAGCAGATTGCCACCGCAGCTGCACTCATAGCTTCCCCATGTGTTCTTGCATCTGCAGCCTAAGCATTGACATGCAGTCTTCTCTTTGCATTCATCAATATCTGGAAACAAGTTGAAGGCATCTGCAACCTGAGCATTGACATGCAGTCTTCTCCCATTTCTTCTTCCAGAAGATCTAAGCTAGGCCTGTAAAGTAGTTAAAAAATGAAATCAACAAGTGGAAAGTGCCAAGGGTATGGGTCTTACATGTTGCAAAGAAATATATGTTAAAAAAATGTACAAGTTTAGGACTTTACCACAAGAATCTGAGGCTTGACTGAAAGGCCTTGCTGTTTGATCCTGAGGCGCAGTTCCTCCTCAAGTGCTCTAACTTGGTCCAAAATGTACACAACCTGTCATTTCATTTCATGTCACACATAGAAGCAGTCTTGTTCTTAAGCATTTGTTCGGTTGCAGTGAACACGAAGGGATTTTAGTGTATGCCAGCGATATATTTAGAAAGATGATGATATCGTATGCGGAATTTAACAAAGAATGTTTGTTCTTTCCGTAAGCATTCGGCCAATGGCTTGCGACCAAGACACCGGATGACAAGCTGTTCCCTTGTACATGACACATCTTCATCCTCACATCCTTTTCCTCCTCAATTTCGGGTGTACACGTTGGAGTTGGTACTTGTTTGTATGCCTACCGCTTGCCCGCCAGCTGGGGTTCAAGGCTTCTCCGCGCTTCTCTGTAGCATGATTCTGATGCGCGTGCAGCGTTCAAAGGGGAGAGGCCTGGAGAGTGCATGAACATAAATGAATCAATTGGATGCAAGCAGGTACAGGTGACAATGAAGGTCATTATATTAGTTTTCTTAAGTTTAGCTTCACTAGACCATCATAAAGATAATATTGCATTACACAATGAAAGCATGAACTAATCCTTCAATTGTAATAACTAATATAATTGATAATGAAATTGCAATGTTTCTTTCATATGAATACTATATATTGTTTCAAATAAATATTAATAATATTACATATACACAATATGGAAAGTTGGGTTTGTTTTTCTGTGACGGTAAACTTATATTACAGTTGCATACTTATATGACTGAATTCAAGTAAATTTTCTAGTTAACCTGAAATGAAATTTGAATTCAAGATTCTGAACATATTACCTCTTTGGAAATTGGGTTTGTTTTTCTGTGACTGTAAACTTATATTACAGTTGCATACTTATATTAATGAATTCAAGTAAATTTTCTAGGTAAGCTGAAAAGAAATTTGAATTCAAGATACTGAAGATATTACCTTACAGCTTCTCAATAAATTTTAGTTAACCAATATAAATTAGCGTGCTTGTGTGTGTGCAGAAAGTTTGAGCGCATGCAAATGTACATGTAAAGAAATTAACAATTTACACACAATCGTAGACAAGTAGTTTGATTCAATAATTAATTCACAAAAGACATATATGAATTTATTATTAATTATCATTTAATAAAGACATGCTATTGGGAATTGAGGTTGTCAAATGGTGTATATAATGATGTCAATGTCATTCATTAAATTTGATTGTTATTTTAATATTTACTAAATAATTATTAAAAAGTGATATGTTAGTCGATGGGATCCCAATTAAAATCTCATAATCTCATCTCTAGAGGAGGAGGGGAGTTGGAGTTATAATAGTAAAAAATTAGTTGTTATAATAACAGGGTATTCTGGTTATTCGTTTGATAATAAAGAAATGAGTGAAATCATTTACCTGAATTAATGAGGTTGCATTTTTATCTGAAAGAATGATGTTGGCTAAGTTGGTCAGAGGTCCACTGGTCAAAATTGTGATCTTAGCACTTGCATTCACTACTCTTGAAACGGACCACCAAACTTCCAAGGCCAGGGGCTGTCTAAGTTCAGGATGATCAGTATCTCTTGGAGCTCCATGCTTCACAGAATTTTGAGCTGTATATCTGCCCAAAAAATGCAGTTAACTTGCATATTAGTAAGATCTTTAAAAAATAATTACAAATTTATTAAGGAACGATACATTTCAGATATTAACAAATCAATAAACCTCATAATCACAGTACATCATGTATCAATTTCTGTCTATTGGATTCTGTTGTAGACCAAAATTTGTATTATGAATAGCTGTGCTCTTACATCTTTTCTTATATACCTTTTCTATTAAAGAAATCATACTAAAGGTTATAGCTGTCCATGCAGGTTCAGAATCTTCCTCATCAATCTGGGCGCTTCAATTTTAGTACACAATTTCCCTTTTATCATAAGACATTCAACAGGCCTGATTTCAAACAACGAAAAATGGGAAAACCTGTCATTTTTGATATGGACACGAGTGCTGGAGACTTCATTTCCCTCATATACCTCTTGAAAGTGCCAGTGGAAGTAATTGACCTGAAGGTAAACTTGCACTCAACTATTTTGTTTTAATGATGTCTCTGTTACATGTATTCATTAACTGGACCATGTCAACAATACATCCTGGATTTACTACATGATGCTCTTAGAATTCATCTACGAAGAGTATTTCTTTCTGAACAATTCATAATTACTTGCCCTCTTTACTAATGACATATGTATACTAATTGTGATGACATCTAGTGTTGCAGCATTTGCCCAGCCAACAAATGCTGCACGAAATTTGTTGTTGCCAACAGTGAAACTGAGCCAGTCAGTTCATGGAAATCAGGTAATTCATCTGAGTACATAAAGTGGAGCATAGCATGTAACAAGAAAAGAATGAATACAGACGAAGAGAAGAATGAATACAGACGAAGTACGTATAAAATCATATCAACAACACAGTACATCTACATATCAGGCAAAACAGGCATTCCAAACTAATGAATTTTTGACAAATGTGACTGTTTGAGAGAACTATGTGTGCGCCAATAGAAGAATGACAACAGAGAAAATATACATATTAGACGAGTACATTCCGAACTAATAAAATTGCTTATTGCTGTGCACTGTGCCCAGGAACAAAAAAAATGAAACTATAGTCTATGATTTTATTAATTCTATACTCAATTTTCCACATGGTTAGACAAACATAAAATGAATATACCTTTCAGGTGTAAATCCAAGACATGCATAAGCATCTAATTGTCACATGTGGATAGAACACATGCATGTCTGCAAGCATATGGTTCACATGTCAGTGGAACTATGTTGATCAGAAATTATATAAAAATTTATAGAATGATAAAAACTATAAAGCTCATGAAAAGAATAAATACATTGATGGCTGACAAAGAAAATTCATCACCAGAACTAGGTCTGACATTATAATCTGGCAAACAGCGTCATACCCTCCTCGCCTCTCGTCGTAGCCTGCAAGCTCAACAACCGCACACATCAGCTATGCCATAGAAAGGGAGCTAGCATAATTATGAAAATATATCCTACCTGAAAAAAAAACAGCTTCTGGATAGTCGCACTGTGAACATCTCACACTCTTATATGCAGGGCAGCGTTGGGTCAGCTGCGAGTCCTGTAAGATATGTGTGCGCTCGCTGGCTGAGTGATGTACTTCATTTCTATATACGCAGTAGTTGTCAGCAGCCTCCTGAAATCAAAATTTAAGAAATCAAATTGGATGATCGTGGACTTCATTTCTATATACCCAGTTGTTCTCATGTTCTTGTAGCATATCCAGCCACAAGATCTGTCACGATGGCTAAGGAAACAGGGTCATTTGAGACAGTATCCACGCCAATACCATCCTAAAGATAAGTGTTCAAGTATTTGCTATCGTTTTGCTAATTTTATCTTCTAGCATCTCATAACTTCTTCTCATTGTAGAGCTTGTCCATGAATTACCATCCATTGCCAATTTGCCATCCTTAGTTCATTGTCCTAGATCCATGCAACATAATGGCTAGAAAAGGCAGTAGATGATGATTTGTCAGCATTTACTACCTCATGATACATGGAAACTAATAATTGTTACGCTTAGCAAAAAATGTGATTGTCTACATGTGAGATGTCCTGCATTCCTGATAGGCTGATACAAGGTAGCATAACTCGAAAACCTGATATTTTGTTGGAACAATAAGCAAATATCCAAACTCGCATTGTCCCTCTCAAATGTTTGAAGACTCTTTATGACGCTATCTAATTCTCCGAATTAGAATTACTTGCGCATCTAGGAAGTATGTCAACATCAAAGGAAATGTCCAGTCTCGTCTTATTTGACATAACATATATACAATGATTTGAGAGTACGTATTCATGTTGAGAACAAGTTTGTCAAAATCGAGGATCCTTTCAAAAATTATTAAGCACTACCAATTGTTTTCCCTCAAAAAAAAATTCCCCTAAATCTCCCTCTTCAAAAATTATTAAGTCGATCCAAACAATTTCAGCACCCCAAAAATATTTGTGGTAATCTAAACATAATCATTTATGTAATTACAATTACTTTTCATCAAAATTACAACATTATTAATTTTCATCAACAACACTTGAGTTAATTCCAAAATTCTACACTTCACATTTTACAACTATAACAATTACATCAATTTTAATATTTATAAGTATACTATTTTACAACTATATCATAATATTTAATATTTAAATTTGTTACAGAATACACTCACTTATTCTTCAAAGAAAAGAAATAAGGTATACATAAATTACTTACCAAATTTGATTATCTATAAATTTTATTAAGGTTATCTCATAGTTTATACTACATACAAATATACCTTAATAAGATTTTTCATCATACACATTCTAATTCATATTTTCAAGTTTCCATTACAAAGTTAAAATTTAGAAAGAGACTTTCCATCTAGCTGGAAGGACTTGGGAATTAATTTTGCATTGGGGTAAACTTGCATGAGAAAATCCTTAGGTTTTTGCACTGGGAAATAACATTTCTCATTTTGCTCACTAATAAATTATCTTGCTCACTTCAGAATAAATAACATTTCTCATTTCTCAATTACTAAAGCTTATCTTATTTGTAGTTTTAAAACTTTCATTCCAAAGATCATGCCAACTTCTCTCATGCTCTTCATGTTAAAATTCTTAATAAATCATCCTTCTTCTTAATAAATCATCCTTACTAAAGCTTGGATGGTCTTCAATTTGATACTAATTTGTTATTTAGCGATCATTTTCACTATTTTATTTTTTCCTTCATTGTAAGTGAAAAATATGGCAAATTGATCCAACATGTACAAGTCCAATGCATCTTTTTTTCCTTTGTTTCTTCTGCTTTCGTGATCGAACATACATAAGCATGTGCCAAGAAACCTATTCAAGTTAACTACAATCTGATATGTAGTCTTGTTAATTACAATATTCCTAAGTTTTGATGGTTTTCATGCCTTGACATCTGAGAACTATTTGTTCGCCATTATATGTGGTGGTCTTGTACAAGCCATTAACTTAATCATATCTAAAGCTGTTACATTTTATATCTGGAATCACTCAAGCATGCACACGTCAAAATTAAAAATTCTGTTGATGCTTCAGTCCCGTTGAATGTTTTTATTTGTTATATATACAGTCGTATGTTTTATATAATGTTGCTTATGAAAAATCAATAATTAGATGGTCTGTATAAACAATTTCTATAGTCAAATTTTATAGTCAAATTCTATAATCTTTTCAATATTTAAAATTTGTGTTTAAATCATGAAAATAATCTTACATAAGCAGTGCCAATTCATAGTCAAAATTTTCAGGAAACTCACAGTGAAGATGAAGCTATACCCGCGCCTGAGCACGTTGCCCAGGAAGAGGGTTCTTCTCCACATCATCTTGATGAAGCCATCGGACATGAACATCGCCTCCTCGGAGAAATCAAGGCCCTCAATCACGAGCCGGTAGCAATGGAGCCCCAGAGCCTTGCACCTCTGGAAGGCCATTTTATCCACGGCCACGAGAAGCAGGTGGTTGATGAGGAACTCGGTGCCCTCACCCTCGCGGAAGCTCCTGAGAAACAGGTCAAGCAAGCCATTCTCCTCGGCATAGGCTTCATTCAGTATGCTGATAATTACAGTCTTGTTCGCCATGGAAGCTCTCCGTATGGCGATTCTCCTCGGCATAGGCTTCATTCAGTATGGCGTCGGTGTCGGCGATCACCTGCCATGCTTCCGCTTGAGGCCGCCGCCGCCGCCGAGGTACCGCTCGCCCCATGCGTCGATCAGGGCCGATGTCACACCCTCACTCCAGCTTTCGTCGTGGCCTCCCCCAACGCCGCCGTTGGAGGGAGATGGGGATTGGATGAGGAGGGCCATGGTTAGGGTTTGTGAGTGGCGCTGGGGGACGGCGGCGACAGCGGAGGATGTGGTGGGCGGTGGCGGGGTTCGGGAAGGTGAAGGGGATTGGGGGTCTTCGTCGCCTTCTCTTTGTTATCATCTACGAGAAGAGGGCAAGGGACAGGAGGCGGGACGAATCGCTACGACGGCTATTGATGGTGTGCTAGGATTCTACCTCTTCTTCTTCTTCAGAGTTTGAGACGATGGACTGGACGAAGGCGATGCCGAAGAATGAGAGGAGGTAGATGAGGGAAGCGACGACGAAGATGATTGAGACAATCTCGAGGAATCTGACGACGTGGAGGGGTGAGGAGTTGAGGATCTACTCACGCCACCGGTGCATCAGGACGAAGAGGGACGCCATGAACATGAAGGAGAAGAGGATGTTCATGTGGCGGATCTCGGCGGATCGCTAGGGTTATGGCAAACCGCTGGGCGAGTAAATTTTCTGTTAGAAATTAAGCGCGATTACAAAAGGCTTCGGAGCGAAATTGCGAACCGATGAGCGAAAATGTATAATACCTTTTACAGCGCTTGTTTCAAATAAGCGCTGTTAAAGGGAGGCCTTTAAGAGCGCTTGTAGAAAGAAGCGCTGTTAAAGGCCCCCCTTTAACAGCGCTTGTCTGTGAAAGCGCTGTTAAAGGCCCCCTTTAACAGCGCTTGTCTGTGCAAGCGCTGTTAAAGGGGGGCCTTTAACAGCGCTTGCACAGACAAGCGCTGTTAAAGGGGGGCCTTTAACAGCGCTTCTTTCTACAAGCGCTGTGTATTATCTGTGCCTCTAATACACAGCGCTTGCAGAAAGAAGCGATGTTTATTATCCGACCTTTAACAGCGCTTGTAGAAAGAAGCACTGTCTATTCTCCGACCTTTAACAACGCTTGCAAAAAGAAGCGATGTCTATTATATGTGCCTCTAATTAACAGCGCTTATAATTGGCAAGCGCTATTAAAGGTGTGCTATTAAAGGTCCTTTTTGTAGTAGTGTATCGTACCCACCTGCCCCTCTAGATCATAAACCCTACTATCCGACAGTGTGCATGAAGATCTATCCAAAATCTGCCCCCTTTCATTCGCATCCTTCAAACGAAGTATAACGTTGCGCGACCAAGCATTGTGAGCGAGGTCCTTCCATTCGTAGAATCCGCAGTGTTCGACGCGAGACGAACAAGTCCAATATCTCCTCCCAGGGTCGCGTCGGGACCAAGAAGTCTGCCTTGGGCACCTCAGGCCACAGTGGCAAAGCCGGTAGTCTGCTGGATCACATTCCAACTCATCCCGCGGGTGTGATCGTTCTGACGAGTTAGAGCTTGCACTCATTTGACCCTGCAAAATACAGATTAGTAATGGATATATAAAAGATACAAGGAAATGATGTGATAATTGACTGTGAAAGGCGTACCTATGATGGTATAAGAAGGATGACAATGGAGACGACGTCTTGAAGGAAAAAGAACGAGAAATAATTCATTGCATACACAAAATACAACAAAACAACATAAATTCAAAAGCCTTAAAAGAGTATATACAATTAGTAGCCCTCAGAATTGTAGTTAATCATTTCCCAATACTGGTTGCTGGCGGTGGCTCAATTTTTATATACCGTCTACATGCATGACCTTCACAAGCGACAAATCTTACCTCAGAAACAATGAGCATATAGGGTCAGGCAGCAAGGACCAAGGGGAGAAAAAAATTCAGATTCATATGGAACTCCATTGAAATACATGTATGATACAGATAATAAAAATGAACCAACCAGCCAACCTTCCAAGAAATTGGGAGTAGAATGGCATTCGGTCATATGTGAACACCCTTCATCATTGGGCATGAAGTAAACATATCAGTTTCATATGGAAATCCATTATCACATGCCCATATCAAACTGAACACAATACAATGAGCATATAGGGTCTGTCAGCCAGGACAAAGGGGTGAAAAAAATTCAGATTCATATGCAAATCCATTGTCACATGCCCATATCAAACTGAAAACCACAGAATGAGCATATATGGTCTGTCAGCAAGGACCAAGGGGAGAAAAAATTTCAGATTCATATGGCAATCCATTGTAACATTCCCATATAAAAATGAAAACCACACAATGAGCATATAGGGTCTGTCAGCAAGGACCCAAGGGGAGAAAAAAATTCAGATTCATATGTCAATCCATTGTAACATTCCCATATAAAAAAGAAAACGACACACATGAGCATATATGGTCTGTCTGTCAGGCCAAAGGGGTGAAAAAATTCAGATTCATATGCAAATCCATTGTCACATGCCCATATCAAACTGAAAATCACAGAATGAGCATATAGGGTCTGTCAGCAAGGACCAAGGGGAGAAAAAATTTCAGATTCATATGGCAATCCATTGTAACATTCCCATATAAAAATGAAAACCACACACATGAGCATATAGGGTCTGTCAGCAAGGACCAATGGGAGAAAAAAATTCAGATTCATATGGCAATCCATTGTAACATTCCCATATAAAAAAGAAAACCACACACATGAGCATATAGGGTCTGTCAGGCGGGCCAAATGGGTGAAAAAAATTCAGATTCATATGCAAATACATTGTCACATGCCCATATCAAACTGAAAACCACAGAATGAGCATATAGGGTCTGTCAGCAAGGAACAAGGGGAGAAAAAATTTCAGATTCATATGGCAATCCATTGTAACATTCCCATATAAAAATGAAAACCACACACATGAGCATATAGGGTCTGTTAGCAAGGACCAATGGGAGAAAAAAATCCAGATTCATATGGAAATCCATTGTAACATTCCCATATAAAAAAGAAAACCACACACATGAGCATATATGGTCTGGCCCGCAGGCCAAAGGGGTGAAAAAAATTCAGATTCATATGCAAATCCATTGTCACATGCCCATATCAAACTGAAAACCACAAAATGAGCATATAGGGTCTGTCAGCAAGGACCAAGGGGAGAAAAAATTTCAGATTCATATGGCAATCCATTGTAACATTCCCATATAAAAATGAAAACCACACAATGAGCATATAAGGTCTGTCAGCAAAGACCCAAGGGGAGAAAAAAATTCAGATTCATATGGCAATCCATTGTAACATTCCCATATAAAAAAGAAAACCACACACATGAGCATATATGGTCTGTCTGTCAGGCCAAAGGGGTGAAAAAATTCAGATTCATATGCAAATCCATTGTCACATGCCCATATCAAACTGAAAACCACAGAATGAGCATATAGGGTCTGTCAGCAAGGACCAAGGGGAGAAAAAATTTCAGATTCATATGGCAATCCATTGTAACATTCCCATATAAAAATGAAAACCACACACATGAGCATATAGGGTCTGTCAGCAAGGACCAAGGGGAGAATAAAATTCAGATTCATATGGCAATCCATTGTAACATTCCCATATAAAAAAGAAAACCACACACATGAGCATATAGGGTCTGGCAGGCAGGCCAAAGGGGTGAAAAAAATTCAGATTCATATGCAAATCCATTGTCACATGCCCATATCAAACTGAAAACCACAGAATGAGCATATAGGGTCTGTCAGCAAGGACCAAGGGGAGAAAAAATTTCAGATTCATATGGCAATCCATTGTAACATTCCCATATAAAAATGAAAACCACACAATGAGCATATAGGGTCTGTCAGCAAAGACCCATGGGGAGAAAAAAATTCAGATTCATATGGCAATCCATTGTAACATTCCCATATAAAAAAGAAAACCACACACATGAGCATATAGGGTCTGTCAGGCGGGCCAAATGGGTGAAAAAAATTCAGATTCATATGCAAATCCATTGTCATATGCCCATATCAAACTGAAAACCACAGAATGAGCATACAGGGTCTGTCAGCAAGGACCAAGGGGAGAAAAAATTTCAGATTCATATGGCAATCCATTGTAACATTCCCATATAAAAATGAAAACCACACACATGAGCATATAGGGTCTGTCAGCAAGGACCAAGGGGAGAAAAAATTCAGATTCATATGGCAATCCATTGTAACATTCCCATATAAAAAAGAAAACCACACACATGAGCATATAGGGTCTGTTAGCAAGGACCAAGGGGAGAAAAAATTTCATATTCATATGGCAATCCATTTTAACATTCCTATATCCACCTTCACACAACAATGAGCATCTAGGGTCTGTCAGCCAGGACCCAAGGGGTGAAAATGATTCAGATTCATTTGGTCCTGTACCTAGTGTATTGCAAACAAGCTCATATCTCCATGTACAAAACAGTGAGCATCTAGGGTATGGCAAACATCCAGTAGGGCACAAAACAACATGGCATCATATAGTATATGTCAAACAGACCCAAGCACAAAAAGCCATGTACCTAGTCATACTACAGTAGCTACATAATACAAAAAGCACCATCGTCTTCATCACACACAAGGTATCCATTAGTTAATACTCTCATTAGCCCACCCTTCATCTTCGTATCCGTCATCACGCTTCTTATCAAGCTCCGCGATGATGAGCTTTATCTTCATATCCATGGCCGCTGGAGGCATCCCAAGAAACTTCCGACCCCTTGGCTCTTCATCGGCGAGATGGTCGTACACCTTAGCCAACATCTCCAGCGGATACTCGGAGTGGGAAAAAATACACGAACCCAAATCCTTTTGCCATGAGTTCTTTAAAGCTTCAGCGACATGGTCAATGGCCATACCTACTTTGTCCACTGATTTAACCATTTTCTCCATAATGTCATGAACCTCTGGTAGGCGTTGGGGACGGGTTGTCTTCTTCCCCACAGATTGAGGTGTACGAGGGGAAGGCCCAGGTGGAGTAGATACACCAGATGAACCCGGGGGGATGTACGAGGGACCCTCAGCGGCCGTCGAATCATGCTCTTGCTGATAATTCGCTTCATGATCCCCTTCACCATCCAGGTATGGACCTCCAAAGCTTTGGAACACATCCTTCCTATGTTCCCCCCTTGCCGCATCGTCTCCTACGATTTTCCTAAGGTTCTCAAGCCACGGAATGTGGTGATTCACATATTGAATCTTTTTAGGATTGGCCTGCACACACACATTGGAGCATTTTATTGTACGGTATGTAAAATACATATGAAGACGATTTCTACTTATGTATAAAATTGGAGTTCATACCGCTACCCATGGGCCATAAGATTCCGGCGCCATTGTAATCGTCTTGGTATCATCACACCATCCCGCGCCACTAATGGCCAAGCATTCATTCACTTCGGCGAGACGAGTACGGAGGGTTTTATAGTGGTTCTTGACATTTAGCCCGGTATATGTTGTTTGAAATAATGCATTGATGTGGGCCGCTGCGGAGTTGAAGGCAGTAAGTTTGAACGACTTATCGCCTTTATTTCCTTCATCTACTTGCTCCGCAAGGTAAGGGATAAGTTCCAAATCGTGCTCCCACGGCCACACTTTGTTCACAGGGGACTTAGTCTTTTTCCTTGGGCTTTCCATCGAAGGCTCCTCCGAATCATCGCG
Organism: Scilla litardierei; assembly: GCA_030789695.1. NCBI lineage: Eukaryota > Viridiplantae > Streptophyta > Magnoliopsida > Asparagales > Asparagaceae > Scilla > Scilla litardierei. The sequence continues at coordinate 104,186,242 of CM061134.1, read as the reverse complement.
GCGACTCGACTTCCGCGATGAGTCACTTTCCCTCCTCATCGAGTCATTCCCGCTGGGCGATGAAGTCATGTGGATACCCATAGGGGGAGACGGGGTAAAATAATGTGTGTTTCCCATTCCTCTTCCCATCTCCCCCCCTTGTAGCATATGCATGTATCCAGGGGGAGAAGGAATTTGCATTGGCATGCTATATTACGGGTAGTTTTGATAGGGCATACTTGTCCCTCCACCTTGCAAGCCTTGCGTTGGGTAGTGGAAATCACCCACCCTAAGCGCCATCGGTCGCAACAGCGTATTCTCACTCCATGTCACGCCCCGCTTCCCTAAAATGGAGGCGAGACGTGAGAAGGTCCGCACAGACGTGGAGCTGTGAAGCCACACGCCTGATAAGCGTCAATAAAACATATGCAGGTCCCTGTAACCACGAGCAGAACAAGATAATAACACAAGGAGATACAAAAATAAAATCCCAAATCTCAGCAATGTCCAAACATTAAAATTAAGTTCAACATCTAGAAAAGCCACCAGGCTAAAGGAAAGAGTCTAAAGGCCCGGAACAAGGCCAACAAGGACAAACATAAACAGAGTATTGGTGCTACGCACCGACAACAAACAGTTTAACAAAAGGTAAGCTCAGCGAAGGCACTAAGACTGGTCTCCGGTGTCCTCAAACTCCTCGATGAACGCGGGTTCTGACTCAGCGTCAGCAAACACCACGTCCTCTCCAACGAACTCTGGCTCAGGATCTAACATGTGTCACCTAAAAGAGAGAGGGGCACATGTCAGCAAGTCTAAAAGACTTGAGAAAGGAAACTAAAAGTAAACTAACAACCTAACAGTTCAAGTAAGATGCAATGATATGGCATTTAAATATGATGCAACAATTAAAAGGACAAGAAGGGACAAGCACGCACGATGTAGCAAAAGCTACCAAATCACTAATTCACGAATCACTTATCACGATTTTCACTTATCACGAATCACTTATCATGATTTTCACTTTGTTTTCAGAGTTTCCGTCTTTTGGCTAGAGTGGCTGGATTGGTGGTTTTGATGCAACAAGACCCATTTCATGGGAACGCCCATGAGAACCCCCACTACCACATCCAATTATTCTTGTCGAAGTGCGCCACATTTCAGATGCCGGGGGTCTCCATCGATGCCATCAGACTGCGTCTCTTCCCTTTCACGCTAAAGGACAAGGCACTATACTGGTTGAGGACGCAAGCTGAGGGTGTCTTCACCACTTGGGACGAGTTGGCGGGTGCATTTATTGACAAATTCTATCCGCCATCCAAGACGGTGAAGATCCAGAGCGCTCTCATGTCCTTCAAGCAAGGACCACAGGAGACGCTCTATGAAGCTTGGGAGCGTTTTAAGGATTTGCAGCATCAATGCCCGCATCATAGCATTGAAGACTGGGAGTTAGTTCATAGCTTCTACAACGGTCTCCAACCGGGGACCAAACAAATTATTGATGCCGCGGCAAATGGTGCTATCTTGTCAAAGACTCCCGAGGAAGCTACGGCCCTAATTGAGGAGATGGCCTCAAATAATCAACAATGGGGCGATGAGCGAGGACACTCCACGTCCTCCTTGAAGCCGACTAGTATCTATGAGGCGAAGGCCGTGGCGGAGCTTACGAGCAAATTTGATTCTCTCCACAAGGTAGTGGAGAGATTGGAGAAGTTTATCACGGAGCCCCAAGGAGCCCCTTCTACCTCCGCTCCAACAAACCAAATGTGTAATTGGCAAGACCAATCTCAAGCCATGTACGTGGGAGGAGAGCAAGGAGAAGGATCCTTGGAGCAAGTACAATATGTTGCGGGGAACCAAGGATATTGGGCCAATCCGGCCGCAAGAAATCATCCAGGATTCTCCTACGCCAACAATGAAGGAGCTTTGAACCCGCCACAACCACCGCCTCAACAAGCTCGACCACCACCATCCCAACAACAAAACTATCCACCAAGGGGGCCTACTCAACAAAACTTTCAACCGAAACAACAAGTTCCACCATATAGGCCGCCCGGTTACAATCAAGGGTGGAGGAATCAAAATCAAAACCCTCCACAAGCTCAACAACGATCCGACTTCGAAGCTAGAGTGGAGGCGTTCATGGTCGAGCAAAATAAGGTAAATGCTACCTTGAAGGCGGGGAAAGACTCTCTTAATACCGTTGTGGCTCAAATATCGGAGCAATTAGCGTTGCTAAATCGGAACACTCAACGATTGCCGGCGCAACCCGAGCAAAACCCACGGGGCAACACCGGTCACGTCAATGCCGTAGTTGCTGTTACCACTAGAGGTGGGAAGGACACCACCCCCGCCATGATTCCTACCGAGGAGCCCGTGGAGGAAAGCTTGGAGCCAATTGAGCCGGTAGTTGAAGTTGAAAAGGAGAAGGAGCCACAAGACAAGGAGAAATCTAGAGCGGAACAATTGATTGAGGAAAGGCGCTTCATGCCACCGGTCCCATTTCCCCAAAGGCTTGCTAGAGCGAAAATGGAGAAAAGGCTAGCGAAGTTTCTCGAGTATCTTAGAGGAGTTAGCCTTAACATTCCCTTCCTCGACGCCATCGTGGAAATCCCCACATATGCTAAATTCTTAAAGGATTTGATTTCGGGGAGAAAGAGGAAGGAGAAGATTATGCTAGCCGAGGAGGGCTCTTGGTTTACTAAGAAAGAAAAAGAGCAGGCCAAATTTAAAGATCCGGGGAGTTTTCGGATTCCTTGCACCTTGGGCGGCGTCCCTCTTCAAAAGGCGTTGGTTGATCTAGGGGCTAGTGTGAGCCTCATGCCTCTCTCCATGTTCTTAAGGCTAAACACCGGGACAAAGTTGAAACCTACCGACATGCGCATTCAATTGGCCGATGGGCGAATAACAAGACCGGTAGGGATCGCTGAAGACATACCGCTACAAGTCCCGGGTGGAATATGCTTACCATGTGACTTTGAGATCATGGACGTTAAGGAGGAGGGAGATACGTCATTGATACTTGGACACCCGTTCCTCGCCACCGCCGGAGTAATTGTTGACGTGCGCGAAGGTACCCTAACTTTAAACGTCGGCAACATCGAGGTGGAGCTCCACATTCCTAAGGCTATGAAGCACATGCCTTACCACGAGGAACTTGACTACATGGACCTCCTTGATGAGGTGATAGAGGAGGCGATCCCCCACTCAATTGGCGCTCTTTTCGATGAAGATTTAGAGGAAGGCCCGGATTTAGGCCAAGATGAGAAGATAGATGATTCCATCGACTTCTCCGCTGAAGATGATGAAGGCGACGCTGATGTTGCAAGGATTAGAGAGCTCTGCAAGCTCTCGAAATTGGAGTCTCCGAAGAAAGCTGCGCCGACACGGAGATCGGCATCACCGGTAAAGCCGTTGATCGGAGCAAATGCTAGCTTGGGGGAGCCTCCCCCTAACACTATTCGAGATGGGAGACCACCGAGGGAGAACACGACACCGCCACGTCCAAATCCAAGCGTTCTCCCCGGAAAGTTTGATGGGTGCATCTCATATGCACCAAACATCCCGCATTGATTGAAAATTATAGGGGGTCGAGCTCACGACCTTAAACGAGCGCTTGTCGGGAGGCAACCCGACGGTTTTTGCTTTATTTTTACTTTTTCTTTATTTTCGTTTTAGAAATTTTTAGTGTTTTGAGTCGTTCGCCCAAAAATTTTGTGATAACGGGTCCTATTTTTCTTGACAGGAGAGGAGATAGGTATATCCATCATGAGGAGGATGAACGAGACGACGAGGAGCGTCCCAAGAAGGCACTCGATGCTTAGGAGGAAGATGGAATCGACTGGAGGAAGAAAGACGGAGTTTAGAGCCCAAACAAAGACAAACAGCAGAACACAAGGCTCACTCGGCCGAGTATACTAGTCACTCGGCCGAGTACAAAAGTTCGTCCGGCCGAGCCGCTCACGAACGAGGGAAGTCTGCTGTACCCCACTCTCTGTTTATTTTCCTGATTCCAATATAACTGCTACTCGGCCGAGTATATATATTCACTCGGCCGAGTAAAACGGATACCCTCCTAGGGCGAGTCTTGCCGAGTAGCTTGAGTCACTCGGCCGAATGGACTTACTCCACTCGGCCGAGGCTGGCAAAGCCACTCGGCCGATGCGTAAGCGAGACGAAATTTCTATTGATCCTGCTCGGCCGAGTGACCCAGTCACTCGACCGAGTCGTAACTTTTATTATATAAGGGCTGAGGGGGGGGGGGGGGGGGCGCGATTTTCGAAACGCTGAAACCGATCGCGCCCCGACTCTTCACCTCCCCTCGCCCGATTCCCCTCGCTCACGCCCCTACTCGCCTGACCGCCGCTGCTGCACCGCCGCTCGGTCCGCCACCGCCGGCCGAGCACACGCCGACACCTCGCCCGAGTCGCCGCCGTCGGCCGCCGCTCCGATCGCCTCCGGTACCCCCTATTTTGCCTTTTTCTCCTCTTTTTGAGTATATTTTGAGGATCCATGTGCTAAACGACCCCCAAACCCAAATCAATTCCTATATCTATCTATGATACCCCTAATGCCCCATACATTTTGAATATTACCCACTGATATCGCCATTTCATGCGCAGGTTGCTTTTTGGAGCTTAGGGGAGCCCAGGGGAGCTTCTCGGGACTGATTTGAGCTTCGTGGAGGCGCGAACTTCGCACGCTTCCATTACTGAGCACTCGCGGCGTGTCTGGGTATACTCCTTCCACTCTTTTACCCGCACCGCACTTTTTCCACTTTTCGGCGCGCTCGGGGCCGATATGCCGCCCCGGACACGGCCGCGGTCGAAGAGAGCTTCCGCCAAGCGAAAGCGGTCGGATGATGCCGGCCCCTCCCACGAGTTGGAGGACTCTCCTCCACCGTCTCCCACACACGCCGTGCACCCAGCACAGCCTGCAGGCCCCGCACACCCCACACAGCCTGCAGTGCACCCACAGCCCGCACAGCCTCTCCCTGCCGCACCACAGCCACCACCACCGGCTCCACTGGTCGGGCCGCTCGGGATTACGTTCCGAGACGACGCACACCGCGCCGTTTTCGACTGTATCTCCCAGCGCTCGATCGTACCCTCCAGGTTTGCACACCTCGCTGACCTAGGACGCCTGGGGGTACTAGAGGGGATGCTCACGTTGTACGACAACGTGGGCTGGCGAGATTTTCTGCAGGTGTCGACGGATACGTTTACCCGCCCGACACTTGAGGTTCTGAGTTCTATCGCCCGGACCGACGAGGGATGCTCGTTTCGGTTCATGGATCGAGAGTGCCAGGTCACTCTCGATATGATGAGAGCGTTCTTCTCGTGGCCCGCTGTCCCCGGTGCCGATCGCGGTTACGGCCCCATCCATATCCCCCCACCTTCCTTTGACGCCGGTGCCTTCTGGGCCCGGATTACGGGTCTCCACGCTGCCTTTGACCCTAGTAGGGCCAAGGCCTCGGCCATTGTCCATCCATGCCTCCGCATTGCTCAGCGCCTTATGGCGACGACCTTCTTGGCCAGATATGAGCCGGGCACGATGTCTACGCCAGAGCTCTACATGCTCTACGCGATGACACGTCCCAGAGCTCTATCTAGGGATGGCGATGAGCTTGTCCCCGCCGTCGTGATTGATGTCGCGGCTTGGTTTTTAGACCGCATCATCGTATCGGTGGGCGCTCGCTCACCGATATGCTGCGGCGGCCTGATCACCTTGATTGCTCTTATGACCGGTGAGGACTTCCCCGACGACTTACGACGCGTCCCGGGCCCCACTTCTCTGTCTATAGATGTTATGGCCCGGATGAAGATGCTTCGTCCGCATGGTGAGCGTCACTGGGTCTGGTTGCATGGCCCTTTCGGGGCCGATTACATGATTCTCCCGAGCCCTGCTCGGACTCTGATTGCACCGGCCCACGTTGACTGGCTCCCTGCGATGGATGTTCTCATCCCCGCTGCTTACGTGCTCGAGGCCGAGGAGGCCGAGCAGGCCCACGCTGCCCCTGTAGACCCTGTTGCACACCCTGCCGAGCCTGCTGCCGACCCTGTTGACCCAGTGGCCCCTCAGCCCATACATGACGTTTCCGCTGCTCCTGACACCGCTGTCGGTGTCGGGAGTACCTTAGCTGAGCCCACTTCCACCACCTCCACCACTTCCGAGGCTGTCCCCACCACTCCCACCACCACCACTGGCCCTCTGTCCGCCGAGCCTCTTTGCTCCGCACTCCCCGAGCGCCCGTCGACCTTTGTTGAGAGTGGAGAGCCCTCGTTTGCCGCGGTCGTGGAGACCATGGCTAGCATGATCTCCGCTGGGGTTGCGCCTTTTGGTCCACACACTTCCGCCCCAGCGGTAGTCACCTCTGTCTCCACCCCTGCTGTATTCTCCGAGAGTGTCGTGGCGTCTGTCCACACTTCTGTGCCACTGACCTCTCTAGCCGCCTCGCAGCCACTTTTGCACTCTTCTTTCGCTGCTGCTGCCTCCACTTCCCACCATCCGGTGCCCCGGCCTCACACTGAGGCCAGGCCCACATTCGCAGGCGCATCACCTTTTGTTCCCTTCCCCGCTGAGCCAGTCACATACGCGACCAGAGTTCGCCAGCCACGCCCTGCACAGCCCCGCCCGGTGCGTCCCTCTGCACCACCTCCCCCTGACACAGTACTTCAGAGCATTCATGCTCTAGAGGGGGCGGTGAGTGGCCTCAGAGGCGACCTTAGGACCCTGTCCTCCACCGTCTCTGCGATGGCTGGCCGCTTCGAGCTGCTCCCCCAGATCCATTACTGTCTCACCCAGGTTCTGGAGCGTCTCCCGCGCATACCTCCACCCACCCAGCAGGTTCCCGCCCACCCTTCCACACACACCCGACCTGCTACCACTCCCACACCCACCCCCGCTCAGCAGCCTGTCCAGCCAGCACCACCCACACGACCTCCGCCACAGGACGGAGACGGCGCAACACCACCTTCTTAGGCACCCTTGATGCCATCGATTATCTTTTGCCGTTGTGCTGCCCGTTTCTGCTGGGTCCTGACGCACTTTTGTCCACCCCCCCTCCCCTCACTTATTTTGGGATTCTCTTTTTGTTCATATCTTTATATATCTTTTTTGGGAGAGAGGGAGAGTTTTTGGTGCCACTTATATATCTGTATCACTCCTATCTGTGCATGCATCATGTCCGCATCATATTTTCATTTCTTTATTTTTCTTATTATTTTTTATTTTCATTTTTTTCATGCATGCATCCTCACCGTCCCCTCACATTTCTTGTCTCTCGGTGTGCCACACTTTGCACATTGAGGACACTGTGCCATTTAGCTTGGGGGAGTGAGTTCTCACGTTCTTTTTCGATTTGCCACCTTTATTTTTAGTTTTTCACACCATTTTTCGCACTTGCACTTATTTTTTATCATTTTTTCTTTTATTTTGCCATGCATCACGTTTTTCTTATTTTTTCTGTGTGCCGCATTGTAAATAGTTCTATTTTCCCTTTATCTTTATTTCTTTTCTTTTTCATCTCATGCTAGAGATGACTTTTCTGTGATGATGATGACGTTGGATTTAGCTTACTCTATATGCATGCTATATTTATCATGTCTTAGACTTTATTTCTGATATCATATGCTATGACTTGCTTTGCATCTAGAGATAGTAACCCACACTTTTGCCACATGAAAATGGATGAAATTTTATTATTAGCTGAGTCTGAATATTCATATGTATGCTATCACAGAAAACACACCAAGATTCACGCATTGGATGCCTATATCTGGAGTACTGATTTCTTTTACCTATATCACTTCTATATGCGTGGATTGTACACTTCCCTTCGGGATGATTGAATGATGTTAGCTATGATAAATCTGGATTAGTTAGCTTTTTTGTGATCGAAACTGAGTAGATTAGATTACCCTGCTGAAGTTGTCGTGCATGTCTTATAGAGTGAACTGAGAGTTATATCTATTTCTTTCTCCACAAATCTTGAACATCATTTCTCTACTTTTAAAATCATTGGTGAATCTCTCCTTAGTGATTCTATTACATGGCATTTCCCCCGCTACTAATTCCTAGCTCCAAATCTCTTATTCTAAATAAAAAATAAAAAAAATATGATAAAAGAGAGAAGAATATTCTTGTATATCGTTATCTCTCTCTCTGAGTTGGGATCGTTGTGTATATATGCTATATCAAAAAAAAGAAAAAAAAAGAGAGAAAAAGAGGAAAAATCCTCAATAAAAGATCCCATCTCACTTTCTTCCTTTCTTCTTTCTTCTTATTACATTTGGAGCTATATAAAAATGGGGATGTGAATATTTTTTATGCCACCACGCTTATAGATAAGCTTGGGGGAGGGGATCCGTGATATGTGAGAGAGTGACTACTTGACATTGCACGACGACCTAGGCTAAGTAATACTCTATACTCGGTGAGATTATTTTTAGCTCTACGAAACCCAGAAATCTAAGCCTAGCGTTCATTTCATGAAATCCATACTTTTCTATTCTCTCTATTCTATAGTGTGATACTCTTATACTCCTAATAGAAAGCATTCAATTGAAAAGTGTGTGATCTGTGATTTGTATACCGCTTTAAATGATTCAGACGATGTTAATTTTAAAGTTATCCCGTTTTTCATGATTATATCGTTGTTCGTGGGTTTTCTATTTCTATTTGCACTATTATACTATGATATCAAAATAAAATTCTTTGACATGTATTTTTCATTCAGTGCATGCTACATGAGTAAGTGAAACCCACGTCCTGAGAAAATGATCTAGTATCCTACCTCTTCGCTTCTTTCTTTCTTCTTTATTTTATTTCGATTTCACTCTTCTTCGTTTTTCATTTTTCGTTTTTCGCCGTTTTCGTTTTCCGAATCCACCGGGTTCGCCTTTTACTTATCTTCCTCGAGGACGAGTAAGAGGCAAGCTTGGGGGATTTTGATCACTCCTTATTTTACACCTTTTTTCCGCATGTTTGCATGCCATTTAGGTCGCCCAAATCATGTTTTTCACGATATATCGACGATATTGTGATGCTTTTCACGATTTGTTGTTTTTGTCGCATTTCAGGTGATTTGGCGCGATTTGGAGTGATCTCGAGATGCGCTTACTCTAGACGGTCACCGAAGACCTCCCCGAGGGGTATTTTGCTGTTGGAGAGGAGCGGAAGAAGAACGGACGTCGCAGGAGCGACGAGGAGGCCAAAAGAAGCAGATTGGGCATTTTTTGTGTCCCACTCGGCTGAGTGGAGGAGCCACTCGGCCGACCAGCGAGACACTGCTCGGCCGACCAGAACAGACACGAGTTATGCGTGCACTCGGCCGAGCACCGAAGACCACATCGGCCGAGTGATGACATCACGTCCGCCCGAGTGGCGCCCAGACGAAGCCCTTCCAAAACATCCAAGTTACTGTTTTTCGGCTGCCTGAGCTTCAGAAGACCCACTCGGCCGAGTGGAGAATCCTGTCCGCCCGAGTACAATGAAGCCATCGGCCGAGTGACGACAACTCACTCGGCCGAGCCGCCCCCGAAGTAGAGACCCCTGAAAGCCCCGACTTACTGGAAAATTACAGGGTTTTCACTCGGCCGAGCGACTTTTGTCACTCGGCCGAGTGCGATGCGCTGCCTGTAGCGAAAACTGCGGAAAACAGGCTGTGCAGGGGTATTTTGGTCACAGTTTTTGGACGATTTTGAGGGCTATTTAAGCCCTGTTTTTACCCTAGTTTGGAGAGCCTCCCTCTTAGATTTTTTGCAGCTTTTAGATTAGTTTTTAACTTTATTTTTGTGATTGGAGAGGAAACAAAGATTGGAATTTTGTTGGATTAATTGAAGAACTCCATTGGTTTGCATCTCTTTTCCCTAAAAATTCTATTTTTTATTGCTTATCTCAATATTGTGATGAATTCTATTGCTTATTTCAACGATTATTTTTGTGATCTTGCTATGATTTGTGAGTAGTCTCCGCGTCTTGGGGCGTGTGGATGAACCCTACAAGCCCAACTTCATATTTGCGATGAATTGGTAGAAATTGAGCTAGAATTGTTATTAGGGATTAGATTGGGATCGATTTACTACGGATGGCTAGGTATTCATATCAATTGGGATTTGCAAGAGATTGGATCCCAATTTGATAGGAAACCCTAGAAATCCGAATTGGGTTGGAGTCGGATTCTCGAAGTATCGGTTTGCAAGAGATTGGGCCGATACTAGGATTTCCGGTTGCAATTCCATGCCGATACTCGTTTGCAAGAGATTGGACGGGTAGGAACTATCCCAATCTAGGTCGTGGACCGAGTTTGCAAGAGATTGGGCTCGGTGCGCGATTGGACGATGATGTTGATCCTAATGCTAGCTTCCCTAGGCTAGGGTTTGCAAGAGATTGGACCCAAACCTAGGATAGCTATAGACCGGCAACAGCACGAGAGCGTGAGCTTGGTTCTACATTCAGTTGCAACTAGTTCATCCAAATCCTCATTCAAGCAATTTTGATACCGATAAACCGCATTTATGAAATACGGTGAGTAGCGGGGATTCCCCATTCCCTAGACGTTCTTTATTTGATTTGATATTTCTGCATTTTTGTCTGACGATTGTGACAGGATCGCCAAAGGCAAATTTCTCTCTTAAATAGTCAGGTTGATTGGAACAAGCACGGTCATTCGTCCTCCCTGTGTTCGATATCCCGCTCGCTGCTACACCGTGCACTTGCGGTAAAACTACAACCGTTCTTTGGGTCACATCCCGGAGCGATCACCTATCTCCTTCCACCCATCGATCTCCCTCTCTCCATCTTCCATTTAAACCCTATAAAAACCCTAATTTCCACCCGACCCCCCCATTTTTGAAAATTTGCTGACAAGAGACGTCGTGGCACCACAATCCATCTCATTGCGCAGTGTTGGGTGATTTGCGAGCAAGGATCGTCATCTCTACTGGGTAACTTCGCTCCTTAGCTCCATTTTATATTGTGCCCTAGTGTTATTATTTTGTTCGATTGCTTGTATTTGTGTGCATTCATCTTATCTTCCATACACTAGCATCACACACTCACATGGCCCGGGATCAAGATAAGGGTAAGGGTATTATGTGCGAGGAGGAACCGTCTCGAAAAAGACGCAAACACACACGTCCTCCTACTACTACACCTCATGCACAGCTTGCACAACCCCGACCCCAACCCCAACCCCAACCCATTATCCCAGCCGAGGACCCACTGATGGGCCCGTGTGGCTACCGTTTTTGGAATCAAGAGCAAAAATATTTTTATCACAGACTTGATGCACGGGGCACCTATCAACCAAATTTGCCCATGCCCAAACGCTTATCGATCTCGGTGTGTTCACCGAGGTCGAAACTCTCTTCACCAATTTAGGTTGGTTAGCCTTCCTGAACGCCACTACGGTATCCTACCCCTCCCTTACACTTGAATTTTTATCCTCCCTAGTCTGTGAGTCGGGGTCGATGATCATTTTTCGGGTTCGAAACAAAACCATTCGCACCAACCTGAATACCATTAATAACATCTTTGGTTTCCCCATCCTTGGGGACGACGCTATCCGTCACTACGGGTATCCCCCGAATTCGACGTCGATCAGTTTTGGTTCCGCCTCACTCTACACGATCACTATCCCCGAGGAAAGGCCAAGGCCTCCTCCATCATTCACCCAGTATTCCGTCTGGCCCACCGGATCATATCATGCACATTTTTCCCCAGGGATGAGTCAGGTACAGTGACCATCCCCGATCTTTTCATTTTATGGGTCATGACTTTTCCTTTTGTTCGCGGTGAATACGTGATTTCTTTTAGGGCCCCTGTTATTCCCATCCATGCTGGTGATAGGCTTGTTCACAAGCTGCTTGAGATTAGCCGCGCCGACAAGGGCAAGCTTTGTTGCGGGGGCCTTATTACTATCATAGCTTCCTACCCCCAATACAATATCCATATCCCCCCAGATTTACCTGCTGCCCCAGGACCCTCACGTATAGATCTAGATGTCCTGCGGCACATACACATGATCAAGCCCCGCCCTGACGGTCGTTTCGCCTTTTACTACGGCCACCCCTTGCTCCCTACACCATTCTGCCCAATCCCGCTCGTATGACTATCACTCTAGTGGCAGATTGGACATTTGCACCTGATCCTGAGTTTCTAGGGGGGGTTACGTCTTCCATTTCTTCCCCAGGGCGCAGGTAGACTACCTTCCCCTGCCATCCACTTAGGCGAGCAGGATATCCCTACGTCCCGGGGAGACTCTGACGCTGGCCCCAGTCACACCACCCTGACTTCTGGCACTATCACTTCTGAGGGTGTGACTGAGGCACTATTAGGCCTAGCTTCCGATGCCGGCATGACCACTGCCGCTGGCACCACTTCCGCTTCACGTCCCTCCTCCACTTCCACTGGTCGCCGTGCGGTCTCCACTCGTCTCGCTCTTGAGACCGAGTTGGCTTCCTTGCGCACTGTCGTGTCGTCCTCTGCCTCCTCAGTCCCATCCTTCTCTTCCTTCCTTACTCACCCACGTTTCCTCGCACTTGAGAAGAACGTGGCCGCCATTCTTCGTCTTCTCACTCACATACATGGCCCACCTCCACCCACTCCCCCACTTTATCCCCCTCGACGATCCTCACCTCCCCCATCACACCCCTCACCACATCCATCTCCCCCTCGACGATCATCCCCTCCACCCACATCCACTTCCATTCCCGTCACCACATCTTCACCCATGACCATTTCTATTCACCATACACTTCCATCCACTTCCATCACCCCATACGTGCGCCACAAGAAATTACAGGTGCGATCGCGATCACTTTCCCTACCATCCTCTACTACCACCGTCTCTACTGCCGTATCCATTCCATCTACCACCGCTTTGATCGCCTACCTTCCACCACCACCTTCCACCGCCGACACTGCACCCCTCATTCACACACCCACTGCACCTATTCCTCCTCCACTTTCTCCACTTCTCTACACACCCACCGCCTCTCCCGTCCACACACCCACATCCTCTTCCGAGGAGGGGGAGGACTCGTCCTCTTCTGCATTTTGATTTCCTTCTTTTTCCGATTTTCCCCCTTGCATATTTCTGCATCATATCGATCATACCATATTGCTGGCTTTGACATGTCTAGCTTGGGGGAAATCGTGTTTTGTGTGTTTTGTCGTGTAGTGTCTGTGTGTCTGTTCACCTGTGTCGTTTGGTCGTGCTTTTTATTCCTTTTTATTTTTCACTTATGTGTTTCTTTTTATTTTTCTTTATTTTTCTTTATTTTCCAGTTTCGTTCGTGTGTTTTGTATGTTTTTCATTTTCTTGTGTCGGTGCGTACCCCCCAATTATCATTGACCTCCCATATTCACTTTTATTGCATTGAGGGTAATGCAAGATTCAGCCTGGGGGAGTTGCACTTCATGCGTCATTTGTATGTTTTTCTTCGTTTTTGAGTCGTTTTCCATCGTGGTTTTCTTTTTTCTCCTATTCTTTTGTCCCCTTTCCTAGAGATGACCCCACATGATGAATTGCGACAAGATCACACACACACATTGCATAGCTTCGACGATCACGTTCACTAACCATAGGAAGTCGAGTCCCACTACATTTCATGCTTCATGGGTCCATTTTGCTTTTGTGTGAGTCGTGCGTCGAGTCTAGCTTATTGTGTGCTTCTACTATGTGATTTTGATTTATATACCTACACTTGATTGACCCCTAGATTATCATGCTTTGATTTGAATATGCGGTATTTGCTTCTCCTGTCTGCTTCTACATGCATGCTATATATATATATATATATATATATATATATATATATCGTATACATCATTTCGCATGTGTCGGGATTCCACAATTAAGGACTAGGATAACCCATTTAGCCTATGCTCTTTTTAGCGAGAATTATTTCCTTTGCCCAAGTGTTTAGAATCCGATTTCTTTTTATTTTACTTGGTGCAAATCCCCTCGTCGTGTACCGTTCTCCCACTTGGGAGAGTACACACATGTATACACCCCAAAATCCAAAAACCCAAAAAAAAAGAGAAAAGAAAAAAACCAAAAAAGGAAAAAAAGAAAATAAAAACAAAAAAAACAAAAAATATATATATTTGTATAGCCAAAAAGCCAAAAAACTATACAAATACCCAAAACCTAAAAAAATTCCTTGTGAATATTTCTCCATCTACCGAGAATAAAGGGAAGGCGAGAATTTGCACCGAGTGTTCTACTCCACATCATCTCACCCCTGTCGTTTTCGAAAACACTTGGCTTAGGAACTTTTTAGCTATTATCTGGCTATAGTGTGGTGATTTCCTTATCATTAGTTGTGGAGTCCCTGACGCATGATACGTTTTCGATTCTTACTCTGTTCTCATGCATGCTTGAGCTATATATTCACCGCTTATTTCAAATCGAATCGATACGTGGGTCAATTCTTGGGTATGTGTATATGGAGCTTTATTGCACAATGTAGATAGTATCACCATTTGCTAGCACACGACCACACTCACTCGCGCTTCACCGCGTGGACCCACGACACTTATTTGGACTCGTATTCCTCGGTTTGGTGTCGTGTTTTGTCGCGTGCTCGCTTACGTGTTGTGTGTTTAGTTTTGTGGCTCTGATAGGCGATCTGGGAGTTTTTCTTTCTCTCTCTCTCTATTTTACCCTCTGAGCTCCTACTCTCTCTCGTCTTCCTCGAGGACAAGGAAGGGTTCAGCTTGGGGATTTTGACGTGTGTGTATATTTTATATATTCATGCACGTCTTCTTTGTGTTTTTCCGTTATTTTCCGCCGTCCCGTATCCTTTTTCTCGTATTTTCTAGTTTTCTTTCACTTCTCTTTGTTTTTGTGTGTTTGCAGGAGATTGCCCGCGTATGGGACACATAACGAAGATATCATAAGTCCCCGGAGCAATGGGAGGAGTCACACGTGATCCAGTGGTCAAAGACCAAGATAGCCACTTTTCAGCCCCCACCCGATCGGTTAGACACAGCCAGCCGATTGGGTGATGCACACGTGCATGACCCGGACACAAGCTAAAGCGAAGTAAAGATCAACCGACCGGGTCGCCGACCGGTTCATCCCAACAGAGCACTCGGGAAAATGGAGCGGAATTCTAACCGATCGGGTGACCTTCACTCGATCGGTTCATCTGTAGACGATTCCTCCGAACGACGACTCGGAGAGCTCACCCGACGGCCAGCTGACCGTGCCAAAACATCGCAAGTCTCTGTTATTTTTGAAGACAATTCCAATCGATCGGTTAATTTATCAATCGATCAGTTCACCCGATGACCGCACAATCCAAACGAGCAGACGCTTGTGCCAACCGACCGTGTCGCGTGTCCGGGTGAAGTTTGTGAAGACTGCTGCCGAAGAACGAAGCAGGTCACCCGACCGGTTGATACTTCAACTGATCGGGTGTCATCGTTTTCTATATATAGAACCCCTAGGTTTTCAGAAATGAGAGCGGTGTATTTTTTCTGTCTTTTTTCCTATTGTGATGGCTGGAATTTTATCTTTATTTGTAAGTGTTCTGATCTTTATGAAACTTTGATATTATCTTAATAGCATCACTACTACCGCATTTCAATTGCCTGATTTTTAACGGTCGATTTTCATTTAGATTGCTTTTTAGCTATAATGTGTGAGTAGTTCCCAAATCTGGGATTTTGGTGGAAACCCCTTCGTGGGTTCTTCCTGATGCATCCATAGGACTAGGATTTCGTTAGGGATTAGAAATTTAGCCGGTTACGGGGAGTGTTTCATTGTCATCGGCAGGAAAAAGACCGCCTTTGACCGTTGGGCCAAGGGGGAATAAACTTGGCGGTTGACTCCCTAGCCATAGTTCTCGCCCTTAACATAGACATCGAATCCTAGCGCGTGGAAACGACAGGATATGATGTTAAGAGTTATCATTGCAAGCTTAGTGCTCCCGGAATCGGTCAGTGTTAATGGACATGGGAATGCCCACTGACCGAACCCGGGTAGTCCGGTGTATCATCCTGGGCTCCGACCGGAATATCGGGCCTATGGGACGCTGGTATCACTCTTAGAGGCAACGTCTCACCACTAAACCCTAACTCCGATCGTAATCCTATCCGCCGGTCGTAAAGGCGAGAACACTCGATAGGGTGGAAACCAAAGTCCCAGGTTTCCTTCCATATTGTTATCCTTCTTATTCGTATTCAGTGACAACCAACCGATCATTCGGGCTAGCTCACCCCTAGGGTGAACCGATTCCTTCTTTTGACAAGCATAATCACGCCTCTCTGTGTTCGACCCCCAAGCCACACTACAACACCGTGTGCTTACGGTACAAATATTTTAAATATGGTATCCCCATATCATATCATTGCACATTCATATAGCACGTAAACCCGGGGACGTCACTTAGCACATTCATTATGAATCTGTGTGTTTATTTCTCTCCCCCTATGGCATTATCCAAAAAAGGTGGGAGTAAAAACAACAATAATAATCGTGCTAAATAAGAACTATCAACAATCAAGGAGTATAAAGATATATAGAACCAAGACTCATAAAACCATATCACATACTTCTGTGAATAGAGGAATGAAAGTCCAATATCAACATTTTAGATATACGAAGAAAATATATAGTCTCAAAATGCATCACATCACAGATAACATGAATAATCCAATATCAAAACCAATATTGTCTCAAAAACACATCAGGAGAGAATATACCATTCATGGAGACAATATCATAATTATCACACAGATAAGATTAGCAATTATACACGGTGTGAAGCATAATGCGAAACTGCAATATCATAAATAAATATATATATATCAAATGACATGAGTACAAGTCATATGGACAACAAAACACATGTCCAACAAAATACATCATGATCACAAAAAAATACTACATCATGATCTGGAAAACACATGATCAGATATCATCGTACATCATCATACAGAAAAAAACTAACCATCATACAGATAACTACCATCAAACACCACTCAAAAACAAAAAAAATCTACGAGTGAGTGTCGCCAGGAGCAGCAGAGGAAGAAGTAGGCTCTGTGACAGCAGGGGTATCCTCTGGAGGAGGGTCAGCAGCAGCATCAGCAGCATCAGTAGCATCAGCAGCATCCTGAGTAGAAGCTACACCAGGATGCACAACGACATCAGTGTCGATGGGAGGAGGAGCCTCACGAGGCTGAGGATGAACAAAACGTCTCAGATGCTCAGGGAAGGGTATACCCTGATGCTGGAACGACTGAAAAGCCAGCTCATAAAGACCAGACACCATCTCAAGGAGGGTGTCAATAGCGGGAGGAGCAGATGAAGATGGCTGGTTAGTAGGAACAGTGGAGGAAGACGGAGCAGAAGTGGATTCCCTCTTCTTTGATGCAGACTGCAGAGCCGAAGAGGACTTCGACTTCGCAAAAGCATCGAGAAGAGGACCAAAAGGCACGGGCTCGTAAGGAGACAAGTCAATCCCAAAATGTCGAAAGACAAGAGTGAGAAGACCACCGTATGGAATGTGAGAGGAGGAAGAAGTAAACTCGACCTTGTCCATCCTATCAAGGAGGACACCTGCCCAGTTCACGGACATCCCAGAAAAGATCGCATACATACACCTCAAAATATCCTGGGAAGGCTGGTCAGATGATCTGTACTTCGGCAGGATGTTGGACTTCACCACGAGGTGAACATCCCAACCCCTAGCCGAAAACATAGATGACTTAATATCAGAAGATAGAGCTGAGGGTATCTCACGAAACATGTCCCGGAGGATAGACTGATCAAGCTCATCAATGTAAGAAATGCAAATGTCAGAAGGAAAAGATCCAGTAGAGGGATCAATACGAATGGGGGTTCCTGGACAACGGTTCAATGACTTCGGTGGTCGAATACTCACCGCGAACGCGGTTAGCATAGAAGAGCTTAACCAAAAATGGATAAGCCCGAGGAGATTCGCTCTGAGAGAAGCGAAAAAGGTCAGCCAAACGGGTAGCAGATAGAATCTCTGAAAGTCTCTCAGCGGTGAAGGTGGGAAAAATGATATAACGCTCTCTAAGAAGTTTGATCCCCATGAGAGAGTGAAATTTTGCCAAGCAAAGATCATTTTGGCAAATGGGAACAAGGGGATCAGTAGGTGTCACAACAGGAGATTCTTCTGCAGAACTCGACACAGAAGGTGAATGAGGAGCCTCAGCACTAGGCTCATTGATGCGAACACCAATGGGCTTGCACTGACGCTTGATCAGGGGCTCAGTGTCAGAAGAAGAAGACCTAGAAGGAGAATAACCCTGTGAAGTAGATTGATAGGGAGATTCGGATAGTTTGGTTCGGGCCTTATAGGGTATCTTGTTCTTGGCGATGGTAGGCTTAGGAGCCCTAGGACACTTAGAGGCCATGATCTTTCCATTTCCCTTAGTCTTGGGAGCCATCGACCAGTCAATTGAAAGAGTAGGAGATCGATAAGAGATGTCATCAAACAAGAATCGCATGAGAGAGAGAGAGAGAGAGAGAGAGAGAGAGAGAGAGAGAGAGAGAGAGAGAGAGAGAGAGAGAGAGAGAGAGAGAGAGAGAGAGAGAATTAGACCTAGTCGAAAGACACGAAAAGACAACGAAGAAGAAATCGACAAGCGGCGAGGAGGAGATCGACGGCTGAGGAGATGACCGAGAAGATGAACGATTTCAATCGAAGGAGAGAGAAAACATGCTGTCAAAACGAAAAGTCTCGATGATTTAATTAAGCGGCAAAATAATCTGGGCCGTTGCTCAGATCGAAATAGTGAACCGCCACAATAGGAGACAGTCGACTGATGAACAAAAGTCAGTCGACTGGCTGAAGTGAAAAAATAAGCTCAGGATGAGAGACAGTCGACTGTTGAGTAACATACAGTCGCCTGTCCAAGGGACAGTCGACTGTAGTATACACATCAAGCGACTGACTGAGAATCAATAAAATTCTTCAAAAAAGACAGAGAGCACTGGAAAATTTTGACAAAGATGACAGGCGCCTGATTACTAAAATGCAGTCGCCTGTTGAAACAACAGTCGACTGTAAAATTGTCATCAGTCGTCTGTGCAAAAGATACAAGTTTCTGACAGAGAAGTTAGAGTAGGGCAGTCGACTGTCGAAGGAAGGACAGTCGTCTGTCCTGGTCCAAAAATGCACAATGAGATAAAAGTCCAGAGGATATGAACACTCATCCTAGGACCTATGCTCTAAACATAAACACATCATAAAATCAACATCAAATTATAAATCGTTGATAAAACAACTCTCTTAAAGCAATCTAAAAAACTCATGAAATCTCAGAAGTCTCAATTGCCTTTCTTAAAATACATAAATACAATAACAAATGAAGAGAGGCAACAAGATGATATGAGCTCATAAGCTGTTATAACAAGAATGTTGGGCTCCTAAAATTCAGATTCACCCATAATTCCTAATTCTCCACGCAACCTCACAAATGAATCTTCTTTAAGAGGTTTTGTGAAGATGTCGGCAATTTGTTTTTGGGTTTCAATGTACTCTAAGATGATGTCCTTCTTAGCTACATGATCATTGATAAAATGTTGTCTTCCATCTATGTGTTGGGTACGAGAGTGATGTACCGGGTTCTTGGAAAGACATATATCACTTTGGTTATCAACCATGATAGGGAAAGTATCACAATTGACACCATAGTCACTAACAGTGTGTCTCATCCAAAGGACTTGTGCACATGCAAGACTGATCACTCCATATTTTACACCTTTTTTCTGCATATTTGCATGCCATTTCGGTTGCTCATATTGCGATTTTCACGATTATTCGATGATATTGTGTTACTTTTCACTATTACTTGTTTTTGTCAGATTTCAGGAAATATGAGCAATTGGGAGCAAAAATGAGCTTAAGGGACTTGCACCCACTCCAGAGCGTCACCCAAGGCTCTTTTGAGGGCTATTCCGCGATGGGAGACGGGTGGAAGAAGAAGAAACTCCATAGGAGCGACGAGGAGGAGAAACGGAGAAGATTGGGCATTTACAGCATGCCACTCGGCCGAGTGGAGCACTCACTCGGCCGAGCAAGAAGACCACTCGGCCGACCAGACCGGACATGCTCCAACTAAAGGAATTGGGCGTGCACTCGGCCGAGGGATGATATCCCACTCGGCCGAGTAAGAAGATCGCATCACCCGAGTGGCATGAGAAATCCACCATCAAAAGAGGTCGACTTACTGGAAAGGTACAGGCTTTTGACGGTTCCGACTCGGCCGAGTACCGAATGCCTCTCGACCGAGTGAATAAAGCCACTCGGCCGAGTCACCTCCGAAGACAGACCCCCCAAGACCCCCAACTTACTGGAATTTTACATGGTCTGTCACTCGGCCGAGTAGAGAAGCCCACTCGACCGAGTGGAGAAGTCCGCTCGGCCGAGTGATGCCGAGGACATGCAGCGCCCAGATTTTCAGATAGCCTCTCACTCTTTTGAAATATGCTATTATTCTAGCAATTAAAGTATTTTTATCATATTTTTTATGGATAGAAGACTTCATGATGATTCCAACACCACCAAGAAAGCGTAAATCGGAGGTCGGATGAAATCTGGAGAATTTCTGCAAGTTGACACTGCAGTGCTGGAATTTCCACTCGGCCAAGTCACATGTTCCACTCGGCCGAGTCGGCGACGGGCCCAGATTTTAAGTTGCGGTTTGGGCTGTTTTTGGGCACGATTTTGAGGGGTTTTCTAGGGTTTTTGCTGGGGTTTTGGGAGACTATATAAGGGGTTTGTAGCCACCATTAGAGGAGAGTTCCCAATATGATTTCTTAGGTTCCCATTATGTTTTTAGAGTTATTTTAGAGGTTAGGCCATGCCCTAGGCCCCCTCTTGGATCTAAAAGCTTGTATTTTGGATCGAAGATCTTCATCAAGCTAAGTATTTTGTTCTTATTGTTTGAATCTTTGTTTTGATATCTTCATATATGCAAGCAATATTTTTTATCGATTTCTCTATCGTTATTGCTATACTTGAGTAGATTTGTTGTTCTAGGGTTTAGGGATGAACCCTATGGATCTAATTTCAGATTTGTGATGAATGAATTTCTAAATTGCTAGAATTACTAGGAGGTTAGTTTGTGATTGATTTATTACGGATAGCTAGGGATTTCCACCGATCTAGGGTTTGCAAGAGATTGGATTCTAATCGATGGGAAGGCCTAGATATTCGATTTAGGTTTATAATCGAGATTCTCTAGACTTGGTTTGCAAGAGATTGGACCAAAGCTAGGATTTTTATTATAAATCTATATCCATATTCGTTTGCAAGAGATTGGATGAATACGAACTATCTCAACCTAGATCGTAACTCGAGTTTGCACGAGAGTGGCTCGAGGGGCGATTGAACGATGATGTCGATCCTAATGCTAGTGGCTTAGGCTAGGGTTTGCAAGAGATTGGGCCCTATCCTAGGGTTGCTATAGACCGGCAATAGCGAGAGAGCGTGAGCTTGGTTCTCTATTCAGTTACGACAAGTTCACCTCAACGCAAGTCTAGTAATATTGAGATTCACTATTCACAAGGATGAATGACAATCCGTAGTGGGAATCCCCTAGCCCTAGACACTTTTATTATCTTATATTTGAATCGATACTCATCCGACTTTTCTATCATCCGCACCGACATCCATTACCATTGCCTTTACATCATACCACACCCATCTCCACCAACAAAACATTCGTAGTCAAACCAACCTAGGATAGATTGGAACCAACACCACCTCCTCGTGTTTGATACCCACTCGCCACTACACCGTGCTCTTGCGGTAAAACTACAATCGTTCTCCGGGTGTATTTCCGGGGCCGATCAACTTTTTGGCGCCGTTGCCGGGGAGGTGTTTCCTGTTGGGTGCCAATTTATCACAATTAGGTTGATTAGACCACGAAGAAAAAAAATTAACAAAAAGAAATTTTCACCCTTGCCACCATTATTATCATTTCTATATTCTTTTATGCCACTGATATTTTTCTCCAGGTATTTATCTTTGTTTATCAGGTGTTATGGATGGTATTATGTGGACCACAGATTTTGAGGAGGAAGCATTTCAGAACTTATTGGAGGGCCTCTTGGAGTCAGTGAGGTTTGCCGGTTCAGAGAGCATTACAGCAGGTGATGCATTTGAGCGACGATTTGCAGATTTTGTTATGAACCTTGTTTCAGCTGCAGGAACAATTGAGGAGGACATCCATGTCAGTCTCGAGGGGGATAGACTATATTTTCGGATTGCTTGCGAGAATTCCCCTCCATATGATACATCCCCACGAGCTGACACACATGAGCAGCCATCATCACCATTCCAAGGAGAGCCTACATTGATAGTTCATGAGGAGGCATCACATGCGGAGCCAGAGCATTGCATTGCGGAGGCAACACTTTGGGACGAGCGTAACTTCATTCAGATAAATCCAGAGTCTTGCCCACCGATAGTTGAGCTTCCGCAGCCACCTCTACATTCTGCTGAGGCTGTGATCATATGGACCACACATTTTTATGCGTATCTGGATGAGATTCTTGGACGGCAGGCTGAGGACATTGATGCTTCCACATCTGAGGAGACAACGGTACCAGGCACAGATGCAGACACTTCTGATGAGAGAACTGCAATGAGATACTCAGGGCGTGTTGCTACAGAGCCGGGTTTCACCGTCGTCACTCCCTCACCCACAAACACAGCTAGTCTATACGATGAGTGGATGGATGGAGATGATTCAGATGGAGAAGACATTGATGTAATTTACCTCACAGAGCCGAAGCATGCTTTTAAGGAGGCCTCACACACGGAGCCAGAGTTTATCGCCGAGGAGGTCGTGCATCGGGACGAGGACATAGCCATTCATGAGGATCCCGAGCACTACCCTCCTCCATTTGAGCTTCCGCTGCCACCTCATCCTTCCATTGACGCTGAGGACTATCCCACAGAGCTTACTACTCCCACTCAGGGAGATATTTTTACCCACTCCATTTCTGAATCATGCATTCCATTCGATATTTATTTTGATTCAGATATTTTTGACACGTCATACCTTTTGCAGCACACATACGATTATGGATCGGAGGTATTCTTGGACGTGTCACAGTTCGACGAGCCTATCGAGGAGGTCCACACCTATGATCTAGATTTACCTGAGCAGCATAGAGAAGACACCATGAAGACAGCTATCACGGCACGTGAGGATATTGGATTATTTCCAGGGAATTATCGCCCACCATTATTTATTCCATATATTTCTATAGACGATCCTCTTTGGAATACTTTTATTATGAGGGTGAATTTTTTGCAGCGAACTGATGCGTCTTATTCTCTGCAGGGTACAGGTGGAGTCCTTGTGGGAATGCTGGAGGATGCATTGCTGGAGTTCGTTGGTGTTCGTGGACGCATGCACCTGGCGGAGCCACGGAAGGAGCAGTTGGAGCAATTGCCTGCACCGGCAAAGATACTGGATCCGCCTTTTGCTATAGGTGATATCAATCCAGTAGTGTAGAAATTTTTATGCTTTCAATAAACTCAAATCCTATCGACAGCGAGAGGACCGTATAGATTGGCTTGAATAAATATCACCTCATATGACGGCAACAAAAATTTTTACACACCAAACCCATTATATATATTAACTGCCCTCCCCATATTTTGATGTGTCACATCCTTTTGCTCACCACATTTGAGCATTTCTTTCAAGTGAAACCTTACTTTCTTATTCGTTTGACTTGATCACGCTTTGCAAAGCCATGACATTTTTGGTCAAGTCAGTTGAATAGGATTGTTTGGTTTAGCTTGGGGGAAAGCGCTCTCATGCATCATTGCATGTGCATGTAGTTGCATTAGGATTTCATGCCATTCATGTCATCATTTTTCATTCACCTCCCTTATTATTATCGTTGTTCCTCATATTATTCCATTATGATCACATTGAGGACAATGTGAAGTTTAAGCTTGGGGGAGTGCATTTTCATGCCATTTAGATGCATTAGTTGCATTTTTAGCATTTTTACTCTATTTTTAGGGTTTTTAAAATTTTTCAAAATTTTTGTATCATCCTTTTGAATTTTCCATCTTATTTTCCTTTTATGTGTGTTCATGCATCATGTTGTGTGCTTGTTTTTCTTTTCTTTCCTCTCTTTTATTTTTTATTTTTCTTCATTTTCCTTTTCTTTTCTTCCGCTAGATGAATTTCGTATGATGATATCTCTTATTGCTTTAGCGACCATCACGATACTTATTATTCCTTGCCATGCTACTTAGAGTATTTCATAGTCCTACTATCCATGTGCTTGCTTATATATTCTTTTGATGATTCCTCTATATGAATGCATGATATTAATCGAAGCTGAATGTATGGATTAGTGTTTGGTATGCTTTTGTTGGAAGTGCACCAAGATTCACGCATCAATTGTATAACGGGAGCATCTGCCTTATTGTCTTATTCACCTTCTGTTGCATGCTTGATATGAAAGTACTCGTTACCGCTTGACTTCGCTTTTTATTGAGATGATTGAGAATATCCATGCTTACATATGAGTTTTAGTTGAAGTATTATCTTATTGAACCGTTCGTGCACATCTTAGAGTGAACCGAGTGTTACATTATTTCTTTCTCCACATATATCTTTTTATTCTCTACATGTCACTTGAGTTCACCTCCTAAAGCTACTTATATCGCATCTATTTCCCAAAAAAAATACCTACAAAAGAAAAGTTTGCTCCAAAAAGTCCAAAAAGCCAAAAAGGAGCCAAAAAGCCAAAAATACAAATCAAATAGCTCCTACAAAAATCCAAAAAGAAAAAAATGAGAAACAAAGTCCAAAAGAAAAAGAAAAATGGTTCTCTACCTCTTTATTGGAGCCACAAAATACTTGGGAAAACCAAGGCAAAAATCCCATTTTCCACTATCATATTCCTTTAGATGCGATGCCTCAAGCTAAGCTTGGGGGAGGTGAATTCATTTGACCATATGAGTGAATGCGACATTAGAGTGGAGAGGTGCACGAATGGGGAAGTTTGATAATGCTGAAACTTAGCAAAATACTTTAGTTATGGAGATTTCTTATGAATCGATGTAAATATGTGAATGTCATGTCTCTTATTCCATTCTCTATTGCATGTTTGGTGTGATTCTTATATGCTTCTGTTATAACTCTTGATTGAAAAGTGCATCGCCAACATTTGTATATTAAATTCTATGAAATGCGTGATGTGGATATGAATTGATTGTATGAATTTAGAGAGTCCCTTTTGTTGTTCTTAAAAGCTTGCAAGTACCATGTTTAAGTAAGATATGAAATCTTTATAGCATGTGATTCGTGTTTTCCAAGTTATCGTGATGTGTAGCTTATGGCTTGAGACCTGAGAGAAGAATCTAGCGACCCCTTCCACTTCGTATTCTTTTATTTCATTTCCCTTATTTTTCATCTCCCGAGTTCGTCTCTTTACTCATCTTCCTCGAGGACGAGTAAGAGGTAAGCTTGGGGGATTTTGATCACTCCATATTTTACACCTTTTTTCTGCATATTTGCATGCCATTTCGGTTGCTCATATTGTGATTTTCACGATTATTCGATGTTATTGTGTTACTTTTCACTATTTCTTGTTTTTGTCGGATTTCAGGAAATATGAGCAATTGGGAGCAAAAATGAGCTTAAGGGACTTGCACCCACTCCGGAGCGTCACCCAAGGCTCTTTTGAGGGCTATTCGGCGATGGGAGACGGGTGGAAGAAGAAGAAACTCCGTAGGAGCGATGAGGAGGAGAAACAGAGAAGATTGGGCATTTACAGCATGCCACTCGGCCGAGTGGAGCACTCACTCGGCCGAGCAAGAAGACCACTCGGCCGACCAGACCGGACACGCTCCAACTGAAGGAATTGGGCGTGCACTCGGCCGAGGGATGATATCCCACTCGGATGAGTAAGAAGATCGCATCGCCCAAGTGGCATGAGAAATCCACCATCAAAAGAGGCCGACTTACTGGAAATGTACAGGCTTTTGACAGTTCCGACTCGGCCGAGTGCCGAATGCCTCTCGACCGAGTGAGTAAAGCCACTCGGCCGAGTCACCTCCAAAGACAGAGCCCTCAAGACCCTCGACTTACTGGAATTTTACAGGGTATGTCACTCGGCCGAGTAGAGAAGCCCACTCGACCGAGTGGAGAAGTCCGCTCGGCCGAGTGATGCCGAGGACACGCAGCGCCCAGATTTTCAGATAGCCTCTCACTCTTTTGAAATATGCTATCATTCTAGCAATCAAAGTATTTTTCTCATATTTTTTATGGATAGTAGACTTCATGACGATTCCAACGCCGCTAAGAACGCGCAAATTGGAGGTCGAATGAAATCTGGAGAATTTCTACAAGTTGACGCTACAGTGCTGGAATTTCCACTCAGCCGAGTCACATGTTCCACTCGGCCGAGTCAGCGACGGGCCCAGATTTTAAGTTGCGGTTTGGGCTGTTTTTGGGCACGATTTTGAGGGGTTTTCTAGGATTTTTTGCTAGGGTTTTGGGAGACTATATAAGGGGTTTGTAGCCACCATTAGAGGAGAGTTCCCAATATGATTTCTTAGGTTCCCATTATGTTTTTTAGAGTTATTTTAGAGGTTAGGCCATGCCCCAGGCCCCCTCTTGGATCTAAAAGCTTGTATTTTGGATTAAAGATCTTCATCAAGCTAAGTATTTTGTTCTTATTGTTTGAATCTTTGTTTTGATATCTTCATATATGCAAGCAATGTTTTTTATCGATTTCTCTATCGTTATTGCTATGCTTGAGTAGATTTGTTGTTCTAGGGTTTAGGGATGAACCCTATGGATCTAATTTTAGATTTGTGATGAATGAATTTCTAAATTGCTAAAATTGCTAGGAGGTTAGGTTGTGATTGATTTATTACGGATAGCTAGGGATTTCCACCGATCTAGGGTTTGCAAGAGATTGGATTCTAATCGATGGGAAGGCCTAGATATTCGATTTAGGTTTATAATCGAGATTCTCTAGACTTGGTTTGCAAGAGATTGGACCAAAGCTAGGATTTTTATTATAAATCTATATCCATATTTGTTTGCAAGAGATTGGACGAATACGAACTATCACAACCTAGATCGTAACTCGAGTTTGCACGAGAGTGGGCTCGAGGGGCGATTGAACGATGATGTCGATCCTAATGCTAGTGGCTTAGGCTAGGGTTTGCAAGAGATTGGGCCCTATCCTAGGGTTGCTATAGACCGGCAATAGCGCGAGAGCGTGAGCTTGGTTCTCTATTCAATTACGACTAGTTCACCTCAAAGCAAGTCTAGTAATATTGAGATTCACTATTCACAAGGATGAATAACGATCCGTAGTGGGAATCCCCTAGCCCTAGACACTTTTATTATCTTATATTTGAATCGATACTCATCCGACTTTTCTATCATCTGCACCGACATCCATTACCATTGCCTTTACATCATACCACACCCATCTCCACCAACAAAACATTCGTAGTCAAACCAACCTATGATAGATTGGAACCAACACCACCTCCTCGTGTTCGATACCCGCTCGCCACTACACCGTGCGCTTGCGGTAAAACTACAATCGTTCTCCGGGTGTATATCCGGGGCCGATCAAAGACCCATGGCAATATATTCCGCTTCAGTCGTGGACAAAGATACCTAGTTCTGTTTCTTGGAAAACCAAGAAATTAAGGAATTTCCTAGAAAATGGCACGTTCCACTAGTACTTTTCCTATCGGACTTACATCCGGCAAAGTCAGCATCACTATATGAGATTAACTCATATGTGCTAGATTTAGGATAAAGTTACCTATAATCTAGTGACTGATTGAGATACAATATTCGTTTAACCGTAATCAAGTGTGACTCTTTAGGTCTAGCTTGATATCTAGCACACAAGCAGACTGAAAACATGATATCGGGCCTACTAGCGGTTAAATAAAGTAAGCTACCGATCATATCTTGATATAGACAAATATCTACATCTTTTCTGTTCTCATCCTTGTGTAGATGGGTTGTCGTACTCATTGGAGTCCTTTTGCTTGAAGACGATTCCATCCCAAATCGCTTAATAAGCTCCCATGTGTACTTTGTTTGATGTATGAAAGTCACATCCTTCATTTGTCGAATTTGTAGTCCAAGGAAATAAGTGAGCTCTCCCATGTGGCTCATCTCGAATTCATTCTTCATAGACTTAGAAAATTCTTGACAAAGATTAAAGTTTGTAGAACCAAATATTATATCGTCTACATTAACTTGAATCAGAAGGATGTCATTTTCATAATCTTTAATGAAAAGTGTTGAATCAACTTCTCCCATTTTAAAACCTAAATCCAAAAGAAAGATCTCGAGTCGATCATACCAAGCTCTGGGAGCTTGTCTCAACCCATACAATGCTTTCTTAAGTTTGAAAACATGGTTTGGAAATTTTTCATGAATGAAACCGGGAGGTTGAGAAACATATACTTCTTCATTGACAAACCCATTTAAAAATGTAATTTTAACTTCCATTTGAAATAGTTTGATTTTCTTATGAGATGCAAAAGATAAAAGCAATCTAATAGCTTCAAATCTAGCTACATGAGCAAAGGATTCTTCGAAATCAATACATTCCTCTTGCCAATAGCCTTGAGCTACTAACCTTGCTTTGCTCCTTGTGATTACATCATTCTCATCGGTCTTGTTCTTGAAGATCCATTTGGTCCCAATAACTTGGTGACCACTTGGAAGAGGAACGAGCTCCCAAACTTCATTTCTCTCGAATTGCATTAGTTCTTTGTCTATTGCCACTATCCAAGAGCTATCCTCACAAGCTTCTTGGATGTTCTTTGGCTCAATGGTAGAGACAAATGCGCTATGAGAGAATTCTTCAATTCTTGACCTCGTTCGAACACCCACACCAATATCTCCAATAATTTGGTCATGTGGATGGTTGCGAACGGTTGGGTAGGCTTTGGGTATTCCTGCATCACTTGGAACATCTTCAACAATCTCAGTAGTATTGTTAGTCTCAATAATCGAATCATTAATCTTAACATTACTAAGAGAATCACAAATAGCATCTACACTATCATCATCAACATGAGAAAAATCAAAATCTTCATAAAATGATACGTGTAGTGATTCCTCGATCGTTGAAGAAGTTTTGTTGTATATCCGGTAGGCTTTGCTACGTGTGGAATATCCAACAAAAATTCCTTCATCGGATCTTGGCTCAAATTTATCTAAATTACCAAAAGTGTTCTTGATAAAACATTTTGAACCAAAAACTCGAAAATATTTAACTTGAGGCTTTTTGTCATAAAACAACTCAAAACAAGTTTTGTTCATTCGGGGTCTCACTATGATCCTATTGAGCACATAACATGCCGTGTGCACTGCCTCTGCCCAAAATTGTAGTCCAAGATGACTATCATGGAGCATAGTACGAGCACACTCAATAAAAGTCCTATTCTTTCTCTCTACAACAACATTTTGTGTTGGTGCCCGAGGGAAGAAAAAGTTGTGAGTTATCCCGGTGTCATCACAAAACTTTGTAAAAGATTCATTCTCAAATTCTCCTCCATGATCACTACAGATAGTGATAATGGTGGATCCTAAGAGATTCTGAATCTTCTTTGCAAATATGGTAAACTCTTCAAAAGCTTCATTCTTATTAGTTAAGAATGAAACCCAAGTAAATCTAGAAAAGTCGTCAACGACAACTAATTCATAATGAGCATTGCCTAAAGAAGTGGTCCTAGTTGGCCCAAACAAATCTAGATGAAGAAGTTCTAGGGGCCTCTTAGAAGTAATGCCTTCTTTAAGCTTAAAAGATGATTTACTAAGTTTACCTCTTTGACACGAATCACAAAAGTTTTTCTTACTAAAAGCAATTTTAGCAAAACCTTTGACTAGATCATGCTTAGCTAACTTATATAAGTGCTTGAAGTGAACAAGACCAAAATGACGATGCCATAATAGTTGTTCACTTGTATTAGTAGCTAAGCAATGTTATACAGTTTTAGGCAAGCTCAAATAATAAATATTTTTACGCCTAATACCGGTAAATAAAACATGTGAGTTAGAATCAACAATTTTACACAATCCTTCTCCAAAGTTAACCTTGTAACTTTTGTCACAAAGTTGACTAATGAAAATGAGATTGTGACATAAACCACTAACAAGAAATACATTAGTAATTAAGGGTTTGGAAGGGTTACCGACAATACCTACTCCAATGATGGTTCCCTTTTGATTACCTCCAAAAGTGACCGTTGCACCATCCTTGATGCTAATCACTTCGGAGAGCAATGAGGGATCTACCGTCATATGTTTGGAGCAACCACTATCAAGAATCTATCCTTTCCCTTTAGAGCTAGTTTGACCTTTATTGCTCTTCTTCTTTCTCTTGGGTACCTACATAATATACCATAAGCTCATGGTACCCAATGTTTGTTGGGTCCAATGGGATTAGCCCTTTGGAAGCCAAGTCCAAGTGGACTTCTGCTTTCCAACATAATTACTATTCTTAATAACATCATTAAAATAGGAATCAACATAAGCATTCCTATCATTTAGGCTAGTGTTCTTAGGACCCCAAATGGTGTAAATTTTGGGAGTCCTTTTCCTAGTTGCATGCATACTTGTTAGATTTCTACGTGGTGCATGCTTCTTAGGAACATGGTTTCTAGCATAAAAATGAGGTGGTGGATATGCATTGAACATATGAGAATGATATGTATAATTGGAAACATGCATGTTGTATGAAGCATATGGGTCATGCATGACATGTGGAGGTTGTGCATACATGTGAGAATGATGCGTATGAGCATATCAGTGTATAGGAACATGTACATGCGTATTTCTTATGTGTGGATTTGTACGTGTCCGTGGGTGTGGAGCATAGAAAGTGTCATGATTATCCACTTGTGAAGTAGGAGGTTTCCTACGTGGATGAATGTTAGCGTACATGTAAGCATGGCTTCGCATTTGGTTTCCACCCTTAGTGGGTTTCTTGCCAAAACGAAGAGACGGTGAAGTGGTGACTTTCTTGGTAGGATTGCTACCTATAGTGTCTTGGACACCACTTGTGGATGCATCGGAGGAAGACATCACAAAATCTATAGTGACACCACTATATGAAGTGCGAGCATTGGATGCGTTTGCATTCACAAAGCCAAGACCAACACGATGTGTGGCCGGAAATTGGTTTGCTAGCAAATCGTCCAATTGTCCTTTTCCCTTATTGAATATCGCAATACGGGAGGACATGAGATCATATTTCTCCTTAAGAGAAGAAATATTGGTATCCAAGGTGGACACCCGTGATTTGAGCTCGTGCACTTGAGTTTTAAGAGAATCATTCTCTAAACCCAATTGTGTGTGTCTTGTAACTAGATCACTATTATCCTTAGGATGTGTTTGATCTAGTTGAGATTTGAGGGCATTCACCTCATTTCTCAAGGTGGCATTTTGAGAAGCTAAATTCGCTTTCTCAAGAGTTAAAGTATCAACAATGGTTTCATTGTTGATAATGCATGGAATGTATGAATTTCTAACATTCAATTTCTTTAAGCTATTATATCTAAGCATTAGAGATTGCTACTTAGCAAATAATTCTTCATTAGCAATGCGTAATTTATCTATTGTTACCTCGGTATCATCCATGTCGGAATCACTCTCATCGGAGAGTGGATCTGTAACGACTGCTTTTCATGAATCTGGTTTTAATATAATATAATATATGTTTTGATGGATTTTCTCCTCTTGTGTGGTTTTCGTCTCCATAGATTTCATTTTCGATCGATTCGTCGTATTTCCTCGCTTCTTCCTTAGGATTGTCGATTTCGAAGTAAGTCACTCGTGACGGACTTCATAACGGTCGTATCTAACTGTTAGATCAAGCATAGGAGTCTTAGGAATCGATCCCGGGGCCCCGCGCTCCGTATCGGTACTTTTCTGTGCTCATTAGCCGGTGTAAGAAGGGCCACCGACCGACTAGATGACGATCCAGTCGGTCGGCAATCCTTCTTGGACCGACTAGTTAGCTTTCTAAATTTCTCAGGAGTTACTGTTTATCGTTAGTCGGTCTAAGAACGTTGGTTGACCGACTAGGTTGCAAACTAGTCGGTCAGCAATGCTTCTTGAACCGACTAACTCATCAAATTATTTTTGTATCAGTTACTGTTTACTCTTAGTCGGTCTAAGAACGTTCATCGACCGACTAGATGCTAAACTAGTCGGTCAGTACTTGTTCATGGACCGACTAACTCTAGAATCCTATTTTCGTTCAGGAGTTACTGTTTGCACTTAGTCGGTCTGCGCTGGTTGATCGACCGACTAGTTGCCAAACTAGTCGGTCAGTGGTTGCTCTTTGACCGACTAACCAGTGTTAAAACCCTAATTTCTGGGCAGTCGCCAGCCTAGCCTATTTAAACCCAACCCATTCGACTTCTTCTTCTCCAACATGACCCAAAACCCTAAAAACTTCCCCCTTCAGCCCCCATCTTCCTCCAAGCTTCATTTCTCCATTCCAAGCCTCAAATCCATCATCCAATCCATCCATTCACTCATTCCACCTCTCATCTTCCCCAAAATCTCACCAAAATCCATCAAATCCCCAAATCCCCCAAAACCCTAGTTTCCCCAAACTTCTCCAATCTCTTCCAGATCTGATCCTAGGGTTCTCCGGAGTGTTTCTTCCGCCTCCTCTCGGTAAGAAATCGTTCTACCGTTGTTTTCATAACTTATTGATAATTTTGGTGAAACCCTAATTAATTTCATGTTGTTTGTTGATTGTCCCCCAAAACAGCGATTACCCCCGTAGATAGCATCCGAGTGACGAAGTGATCGTCGATCCCCGGTGCTAGGCAAGTGAAACTTGCCACTTAGGGTTTAGGCCATGTTTTAGGCCATTTTCTTATAGTAGGCGTAAAAGAGGCTAGGCGACGAAATGATACTCGCCTAGGCGCAAATTGGGGAACTAGCTTGACAACGAAGCTAGTTCCGACATTTAGCATGTTGCACAATTACCATGTCATGTTTACTTTCAATTAACGGTACGCGTATATGTTCATGTCATTGCATTTCGCCTGTCACGTTTAATTTAATTAACTGTACGCAAATAAATTGTCATGACATCGCATTCTTTAGATATTGCTGTGATTGCGTAGCTTCGCTACAATGTTGTGTTCCTGGCTCGTGTTCCAGAAGCGGGCCATGTGTTGGTTGATAGCCAATGCCCGAATTGCGTGTTCCGGCTAGGTGTTCCCTACGCCATACTAGTGTTCCTGGCTCGTGACCAGAAGCGAGCATAATGAGTTGCTAACCCCAACGCTCGATACATTGAATTGTGAACTAAGAATGCGAGCTCAATGTGCGGGGCAACCCTAGGCTCACTAGATGAGCTCAATGTGCAGGGACCCCATGCTCCATATCGTGTGAATATTGGGTAGTGTTTAGTGCCGATCGGTCTGAAATGCTATGCCATTCAGCGAATGGCGTAAACACCTACAAAATGTGAATGTATTGAATTGATAGTAGCTTGGCTACTCTTGTCTTGTCCCGATGATCGTTCTCTTGTACAAATTGTCTCGCCATGTTTTAATTATGCACTCATGTTATAACTGCCATGTCATGCATACTAAACTGCTAGGTTGCTAGATGCCTCACTTTCAGTTTCCTTGCCCAAGTCTTTTTAGACTTGCTGACATGTGCCCCTTTACTCTTTTGGGTGACACATGTTAGATCCTGAGCCCGAGTACCTCGTTGAGGACGAGGTGTTTGCCGACGCCGAGCCCGAGCTTGTGTTTGACGGGGAGTACGTGGACACTGGGGACCAGTCCTAGTGTCTTCGTGTGTTTTACTTTTGTTAGACAGTTGTTTTGTTATCGGTGCGTAGCACCTATACTTTGTTGTTGTCGTTGCTTTTGTTGGCCTTGTTCTGGGCCTTGGACTCTTTTCTTTTAGCCTGGTGGCTTTTCTGGATGTTGAACTTATTTTTGATGTTGGACATTTTGTGAGATGTGGAATTTTATTTCAGTCTCTCCTTGTGTTATTATTGTTATTCTGTTGTGGTTACAGGGACCTGTTTATGTATTTGTGGACGCTTATCGGGTTTGGGGCTTCACAGCTCCACTCTCGTGCGGACCTTTTCACGTCTCGCCTCCATATTAGGGAAGCGGGTCGTGACAGGTTTTAGTGGTGGCCAATGCAGGTCCTCTTCTGTAACTGCGATTTTTGAAATAGCGATAATAATGTTAGAATGTCCAATAAACTAAGTTCGACGTCCGAGTCATAAGCTATGAGTCTAATCTGATTTGTTTTCCGTGTCATTAGATGGCAGGAAGGCGTTTCACCCGTGGTGGGGGCAGTGGTGCGCTCCCTCATGATGAGGAGCCTGAGCGGGAACCCACCAGCAGTGAGATGATGCGGATGATGATCCAGATGATGCAAGTGCAGCAGGGCGTGCTTTTGCAAGTCCAGAATGCTCCACCTGCTCGAGCTGCCCGGGTTCTTCCGGATGCCCCTCGCTCTGAGCCAGGAGCGAAGCAATTTCGGGAGCTGGGTCCCGCATATTTTGATGGTTCTGAGGGTCCTCTGGCTGCCGATGAGTGGATTCGGAACGTCGAGGACAATCTGAAGATGGCCAAGATCACCCCGGCTGGATGGGTTGATTTGGCGAAGAGGCAGCTGAAGGATAACGCCAGGAATTGGTGGGATGCAGAAGAGAAGTTGTTGGTGGAGCCGATAGCTTGGGCTACCTTCAAAGCCAGATTTGAGGGTGAGTTCTTTCCGAAGGCTGCCAAGGAGGAGATGCTGCAGCGTTTTATCGATTTGAAGCAGGGGAACTCGTCGGTGGACATGTACCACCAGGAGTTCATGAGGCTTAGTCGGTTTGCACCGAAGATGGTGCAGGACGCTGAGGAGAGAGCTCAGAGGTTCCTGCAGGGGCTTGCTTCGGAGCTCCAGAGTTTTGTGACCTCCTCTGACCGAAAATCTTATCAGAAGGTTCTGGTCGCAGCTAAGAGGCAGGAGCTGCTCGTGAACCAGAGGAAGGGATCTGTTGTTGGTGTTGGGAAGAGGCCTGTGGAACAGGCGAGAGCTGTGGTTAGACCTGGATTCAGGCCTAACCAGTCGGCTCAGTTTAAGAGGCCAGGAGGGTCTATTCCGAAGATCTGCCATTTCTGTGGCAAGCCTGGTCACGTCAAGGATCAGTGTCGGAAGTTTCTGGGCCAGTGTCTGGTTTGCGGTGATGCTTCTCATGTCGCGAAGGATTGTCGGCATGCGGATCCGCTGCGGAGGGCTCCTGTTGCAGCTCAGCCATTGCAGCAGCGAGCGCCTGTTCCTGCTGGTCGTGGAGCAGCTCTTGTTCCGCAGAGGCAGGCTTTTCGGCAGGCTGTTCCGCCGAGGAGGCAGGCTTTTCTGATGACCGCTGCGGAGAGCGCGGCTGTTGATGAGGTTATCGCAGGTAATCCTCATTCTAGCTATTACTTTCCTAGCTGGTTTTGATTGTTAGATTTTGTTGTTTGCTTGAACATGGTTGTTTGCTAGACTAGGGTTTGATTGTTAATTGCTTGATTAGGTGTGATTTTGGTTTGCACATTTCCTGCACGAGTCCTCTTTGACTCTGGTGCATCGATGTGCATTATTTCTCGGAGCTTCGTGGAGAGGCATTCCTTGTCGACGTCCCCTCTCCCCAAGAGTTGGAATATCGTTATAGGGAATGGTGTGGTCTCGGTGCATCGTGGGTGCAATTCTTGCCCGTTGGTGGTCTGTGGACATGAGCTTTTTGCTGATTTCATTGTCCACGACATCATCAACTATGATGCAGTTCTTAGGATGGATTGGCTTGCGATCTTCTATGCTACGATTGACTGCAGGAGGAAGAAGGTGGTGTTCGAGATTCCCGGACATCCAGTGTTTGGGTTCAGTCGTGGTAGCAGTTCGCTTGGTCCTGTCAGATTTCGGGCCAGG
Source organism: Scilla litardierei (assembly GCA_030789695.1). NCBI lineage: Eukaryota > Viridiplantae > Streptophyta > Magnoliopsida > Asparagales > Asparagaceae > Scilla > Scilla litardierei. The sequence continues at coordinate 104,150,299 of CM061134.1, read as the reverse complement.
CCGGTGGAGGCTGTGGCTATGCAGATGGAGCTGGAGTGGCCAGCTGTGGTGCGTGATTTTGGCGATGTCTTCCCCGAGGAGATGTCTGGTTTGCCGCCTGATCGGGCTTTGGAATTTTCTATCGATCTTGTTCCAGGTGCGCAGCCGATTTCGAAGGCGCCGTATCGTATGGCACCTACAGAGTTGGAAGAGTTGCGGAAGCAGTTGGATGAGCTTTTGCAGAAGGGTTATATTAATCCTAGCGTGTCTCCGTGGGGAGCACCGGTGTTGTTGGTTAAGAAGAAGGATGGTTCGCGTCGCATGTGCGTGGACTATCGGGAGTTGAATGCGGTAACCATTAAGAATAAATACCCGTTGCCTCGCATTGATGATATTTTTGATCAGCTTGGAGGTTCGAGGGTGTTTTCTAAGTTGGATTTGAGGAGTGGTTACCATCAGTTGAAGGTGAAGAAGGGAGATGTTCCAAAGACAGCGTTCAGGACGAAGTATGGACACTATGAGTTCGTGGTTATGCCTTTTGGCGTAACTAACGCGCCCGCAGTTTTCATGAATCTGATGAACCTGATTTTCTACGACTTTTTGGATAAGTTTGTCGTTATCTTCATTGACGACATTCTGATCTATTCGAAGTCGGAGGAAGAGCATGCCTCGCACTTAAGGACGGTGTTGGAGATTTTGAGGAAGCATCGGTTGTATGCTAAGTTTTCGAAGTGCGAGTTTTGGCTGGATCGAGTTGCTTTTCTCGGGCATGTGGTGACTGGAGATGGTATTTCAATGGATCCCGAGAAGATTCGGGCCATCAGGGAGTGGCCTGTTCCGTCGTCAGCATCTGAGATTCGGAGTTTCCTTGGACTCGCTGGTTATTATCGGCGATTCATTAAGGACTTTTCTCGTATTGCTGAGCCGATGACCAGGTTGACGCGGAAGGATGTTGCTTTTGCTTGGTCGGGTGATTGTGAGAGTGATTTTGGTATTCTGAAGGAGAGGTTGACGACTGCCCCTATTCTTGTTGTGCCTGACCGCAGCGGTGGATTTGAGATCTTTTGCGATGCGTTTGGCAAGGGTCTCGGTTGTGTGTTGCATCAGCACGGGCATGTTGTGGCGTATGCGTCTCGTCAGCTTAAGGTTCATGAGAAGAATTATCCGACGCATGATTTGGAGTTGGCTGCCGTTGTGTTTGCTCTTAAGATTTGGAGGCACTTCTTGCTGAGTGAGAAAGTGAAAATTTTCACCGATCACAAAAGCTTGAAGTATATTTTCACTCAGAAGGAGCTCAACATGCGACAGCGTCGATGGTTGGAGCTTATGGCGGATTATGATATTGATTTGCAGTTTCACCCTGGCAAGGTGAATATGGTTCCTGATGCGTTGAGTAGGCTGCCAGTGGTGATGATTTTGACCTCGCAGTGGAGATTGCAGCAGGATTTTTGCGAGTCTGGCGTGGAGATTGTTCTTCCTGGAGAGGCTTCGTCGTTGATGTACATGCAGGTACAGTCGACGATCGTGGATCGGATTAAGGCTGGCCAGGCTGAGGATCCGAAGCTGGTGAGGATTCGGGAGATGGTGGAAGCCGGTCTGCGGACTGACTTTTTGATCCATGAGGATGGCTCGCTGAGGTTTGGAGCCAGGTTGTGTGTGCCTGCTGGGGATATCAGAGAGGAGCTGATGGTGGAGGCACACAGTTCGCCGTATTCTGTGCATCCTGGTGGCACCAAGATGTACCAGGATCTTCGTCTGAATTATTGGTGGCATGGTATGAAGAGAAGCGTGGCTCGGAGTGTAGCCAAGTGCTTGGTTTGCCAGCAAGTAAAGGCGGAGCATCAGCGTACGGCCGGGTTGCTACAACCGCTTCCAATTCCGGAGTGGAAGTGGCAACACATCACTATGGATTTCGTGACTGGACTACCTCGGAGTCCGAAGCAGAATGACGCGATTTGGGTGATCGTAGATCGATTGACCAAATCTGCGTACTTTATTCCGTTCCGAGTGGGACAGTCCACTGAGGCGCTAGCGAGGAGATATATGGAGGTGAAATTCTTTTACTCTCCGTTTTTATTTCCTTTTTCCTAGTTTGGATAGTGATGTAACGTGAATCATGCAGGAGGTTGTGCGACTTCATGGAGTCCCCGTGAGTATCGTGTCTGACAAAGACACGAGGTTCACATCTCAGTTTTGGCAGAGTTTGCAGAAGAGTTTGGGTACGCGTCTGAGTTTCAGCACGGCGTACCATCCGCAGACGGATGGCCAGTCCGAGAGGACGATTCAGATTTTGGAAGACATGCTGAGGGCGTGCATGTTGGATTTCAAGGGTTCGTGGGAGGACCATCTACATTTGGTGGAGTTTTCCTACAACAACAGCTTCCAGGCGAGTATTGGCATGGCGCCTTTCGCCGCTCTTTATGGGAGGAAATGTCGATCGCCATTGAGTTGGGATGACATTGGTGATCGGGAGTTGTTGGGACCTGAGATGATCGTGGAGGCCGTGGATATCGTCAGGAATATTCGGGAGAGGTTGAGAATTGCTCAGGACCGTTTTAAGCATTGGGCGGATGCTAAACGTCGTCCTTTGGAGTTTCAGCCGGGCGACCATGTGTTCTTAAAGATTTCCCCGAATCACGGTGTGATTCGTTTTGGGAAGCATGGGAAGTTGAGCCCGCGATACATTGGACCGTTTGACATTTTGGAGAGGGTTGGCGAGGTAGCTTATCGCTTGGCCTTGCCGCCATCTTTGGACGGAGTTCACAATGTTTTCCATGTGTCGCAGCTTCGTCGATACATTAGCGATCCGTCTCATGCGGTGGATTTTTCGGAGATTACCGTTCGCCCCGATATGACGTATGACCCGCATCCAGTGCAGATTCTGGACAAGCGTCAGAAATCGCTTCGGAACAAGATTGTCAATCTTGTGAGGGTGATGTGCCGACACGGTTCACCTGGAGAGTCTACTGGGGAGAATGAGGATGAGATGCGAGAGCGTTTCCCACTTTTGTTTCCGGACTCGTGAGTTTTGGAAATTCCGAGGACGGAATTTTTCTTAAGTTGGGGAGGATGTAACGACTGCTTTTCATGAATCTGGATTTAATATAATATAGTATATGTTTTGATGGATTTTCTCCTCTTGTGTGGTTTTCGTCTCCATAGATTTCATTTTCGATCGATTCGTCGTATTTCCTCGCTTCTTCATTAGGATTGTCGATTTCGAAGTAAGTCACTCGTGACGGACTTCATAACGGTCGTATCTAACTGTTAGATCAAGCATAGGAGTCTTAGGAATCGATCCCGGGGCCCCGCGCTCCGTATCGGTACTTTTCTGTGCTCATTAGCCGGTGTAAGAAGGGCCACCGACCGACTAGATGACGATCCAGTCGGTCGGCAATCCTTCTTGGACCGACTAGTTAGCTTTCTAAATTTCTCAGGAGTTACTGTTTATCGTTAGTCGGTTTAAGAACGTTGGTTGACCGACTAGGTTGCAAACTAGTCGGTCAGCAATGCTTCTTGAACCGACTAACTCATCAAATTATTTTTGTATCAGTTACTGTTTACTCTTAGTCGGTCTAAGAACGTTCATCGACCGACTAGATGCTAAACTAGTCGGTCAGTACTTGTTCATGGACCGACTAACTCTAGAATCCTATTTTCGTTCAGGAGTTACTGTTTGCACTTAGTCGGTCTGCGCTGGTCGATCAACCGACTAGTTGCCAAACTAGTCGGTCAGTGGTTGCTCTTTGACCGACTAACCAGTGTTAAAACCCTAATTTCTGGGCAGCCGCCAGCCTAGCCTATTTAAACCCAACCCATTCGACTTCTTCTTCTCCAACACGACCCAAAACCCTAAAAACTTCCCCCTTCAGCCCCCATCTTCCTCCAAGCTTCATTTCTCCATTCCAAGCCTCAAATCCATCATCCAATCCATCCATTCACTCATTCCACCTCTCATCTTCCCCAAAATCTCACCAAAATCCATCAAATCCCCAAATCCCCCCAAAACCCTAGTTTCCCCAAACTTCTCCAATCTCTTCCAGATCTGATCCTAGGGTTCTCCGGAGTGTTTCTTCCGCCTCCTCTCGGTAAGAAATCGTTCTACCGTTGTTTTCATAACTTATTGATAATTTTGGTGAAACCCTAATTAATTTCATGTTGTTTGTTGATTGTCCCCCAAAACAGCGATTACCCCCGTAGATAGCATCCGAGTGACGAAGTGATCGTCGATCCCCGGTGCTAGGCAAGTGAAACTTGCCACTTAGGGTTTAGGCCATGTTTTAGGCCATTTTCTTATAGTAGGCGTAAAAGAGGCTAGGCGACGAAATGATACTCGCCTAGGCGCAAATTGGGGAACTAGCTTGACAACGAAGCTAGTTCCGACATTTAGCATGTTGCACAATTACCATGTCATGTTTACTTTCAATTAACGGTACGCGTATATGTTCATGTCATTGCATTTCGCCTGTCACGTTTAATTTAATTAACTGTACGCAAATAAATTGTCATGACATCGCATTCTTTAGATATTGCTGTGATTGCGTAGCTTCGCTACAATGTTGTGTTCCTGGCTCGTGTTCCAGAAGCGGGCCATGTGTTGGTTGATAGCCAATGCCCGAATTGCGTGTTCCGGCTAGGTGTTCCCTACGCCATACTAGTGTTCCTGGCTCGTGACCAGAAGCGAGCATAATGAGTTGCTAACCCCAACGCTCGATACATTGAATTGTGAACTAAGAATGCGAGCTCAATGTGCGGGGCAACCCTAGGCTCACTAGATGAGCTCAATGTGCAGGGACCCCATGCTCCATATCGTGTGAATATTGGGTAGTGTTTAGTGCCGATCGGTCTGAAATGCTATGCCATTCAGCGAATGGCGTAAACACCTACAAAATGTGAATGTATTGAATTGATAGTAGCTTGGCTACTCTTGTCTTGTCCCGATGATCGTTCTCTTGTACAAATTGTCTCGCCATGTTTTAATTGTGCACTCATGTTATAACTGCCATGTCATGCATACTAAACTGCTAGGTTGCTAGATGCCTCACTTTCAGTTTCCTTGCCCAAGTCTTTTTAGACTTGCTGACATGTGCCCCTTTACTCTTTTGGGTGACACATGTTAGATCCTGAGCCCGAGTACCTCGTTGAGGACGAGGTGTTTGCCGACGCCGAGCCCGAGCTTGTGTTTGACGGGGAGTACGTGGACACTGGGGACCAGTCCTAGTGTCTTCGTGTGTTTTACTTTTGTTAGACAGTTGTTTTGTTATCGGTGCGTAGCACCTATACTTTGTTGTTGTCGTTGCTTTTGTTGGCCTTGTTCTGGGCCTTGGACTCTTTTCTTTTAGCCTGGTGGCTTTTCTGGATGTTGAACTTATTTTTGATGTTGGACATTTTGTGAGATGTGGAATTTTATTTCAGTCTCTCCTTGTGTTATTATTGTTATTCTGTTGTGGTTACAGGGACCTGTTTATGTATTTGTGGACGCTTATCGGGTTTGGGGCTTCACAGCTCCACTCTCGTGCGGACCTTTTCACGTCTCGCCTCCATATTAGGGAAGCGGGTCGTGACAGGATCTTCTCGGGCCATGAAACACATGTGTGCACTCTCACCCTTCTCATCATCAGAATCATTCGAAGAATCTCCAATAGAGTCGTCGAATGTACCGACGAGTCCTTTCTTCTTATCTCTATTGTTCTTGTCGGACTTGTGGTACTTCGGAGCCTTCCACTTCTCTTTGTTTCTTTGCATAAGGCAATCCTTCTTGATGTGCCCTGGCTTATTACACTTAAAGCAAAGAGAGGAAGTATTATTAGTAGACTCAAATCGTTTGTTAGAGGAAAATTTACCTTTGCGAAAGAAGCGTTGGAACCTCTTCTCCATTTGAGCCATTTCACCCAAGTCCATCTCATCTTCTGAATCTTCACTCTCGGAGGATGATGAATTGGTGTTGAATGTCAAAGCTTTCTTCTTGGCCTTCGAAGGATTCATCTAGCTGGAATCTTTAATCGGTTCTCCCGTCTTACTTCATAAGACATGAGAGTCCCGATAAGATTCATAATTGTGTAAGTCTTTAAGTCGTTGACCTCCTCGATGGCGATAGCTCTGTTTTTCCATTTGGAGGTCATTTCCATTATGATCTTTCTTACCTTGTCTGGTTCGGAATAGACTTGACCAAGAGCTTCCAATTCATTGGTGATGTCGGCAAAATGTCCGTACATCGATGCAATGCTATCATTTTCCTGCATATGAAACATATTGAAGTTTTGCACGGCAACATAGAGTTTAGAAAGTTTTACCTTGTTCGTTCCCTCATGGGTAACGACGAGATAGTTCCAAATTTGATATGCACTCTTACATGTGCATATCTTGTTGAACTCAACGCACAATGAAGAGCATTCATTGCTTTTGCGTTGTTGACTTCGGTGGATTTTTGGAAGTCGACCATTTTTCGAAATCCTCTTCGGTGGGCTCGACGTATTCCTTGTGGAGGGTTCTCCAAAGTGAAGCCTCCTTAGGAACGTCTCCATCCGGCATTTCCAATACCCGAAGTTTGTGCCATTGAAACGCGAAAGACGCACCGTTGATTGACCTTCAAAAAGTGTGGACGCTCCATCACGGTCGTGATTGTTGTACGAAGGCGGTGGAGGAACGTTGTTGTTGCTGGATGCCATAGCTATAACTTTGAGCTTTGATACCAATTGTAAGGATCCTGGCTATGGGGAAAACACTAGAAGGGGGGTTGAATAGTGTTTATGCAATTTAAAAAGATAGTTACACCAATTTAAATCCAAACCAACATAATAGTGCGGAATAGAAATTAAACCCAAAATGAAACACAAGCAAACACAAAGATGTTTCAAGGGTTCGGATTACCCAAGTCACTTTCCGACTTATTTCGGTAATCCTACGTCCATTCCATCCAGTTAACAACCTGATACTCAAGTTAGAACCCTAACTTGAGGTTTCCTTAAAACCCACTTGTAGCAACCCTACAAGTGAAATCGAAATACAATCGATTGTCCTTGACTCCCATAATAAGGGAGCAAGCAAACCACTCTCACAACCCGAGAGCAAATTCAAATAACGAAAGCTATGAAATATGAAAGCAACACTTACAATCATCTATGCCTTGAAGTAGAACTTGAAGGAGAAGTGTGTTGTGTATTGAAGACTCTTTTGGACGAGAGGAAAAGCCCTTTCTCTTGACTGCACCAAATGCCTAGAAGATATCTTTTTGGTTCTAGGTTGGAGAGCAAGAGATCAAAGATTTGAATTCTTAGGGCTTTTGGATTTGAGAGCTTTGATCTTGAGAATGAAAGCTTGCAAGATTTTGCAATGGAATAAGTAACATCTCAATGGAACATTAGATGCTCCTTATATATGTTTCTCAAATCCTTAAAACAGAATTAGCAAAAACCCTTTTGGAATCCATGAGAAAACTCTCAACGGATAGAATCTGCGCTCGCGACAGTCGACTGTTGAGGAAGTAAGGATCTTGTCTATGGGGAAAACGCTAGAAGAGGGGGTTGAATAGTGTTTATGCAATTTAAGAAGATAGTTACACCAATTTAAATGCAAACCAAAATAATAGTGCGGAATAGAAATTAAACCCAAATTGAAACATAAGCAAACGCAAAGATGTTTCAAGGGTTCGGATTACCCAAGTCACTTCCCGACTTGTTCCCGGTAATCCTACGTCCCTTCCACCCGGTTAACAACCGGATACTCAAGTTAGAACCCTAAATTGAGGTTTCCCTAAAACCCACTTGTAACAACCCTACTAGTTAAATCGAAGTACAATCGATTGTCCTTGACTCCCACAACTAGGGAGCAAGCAAACCACTCTCACAACCCGAGAGCAAATTCAAATAACGAAAGTTATGAAATATGAAAGCAACACTTACAATCACATACGCCTTGAAGTAGAACTTGAAGGAGAAGTGTGTTGTGTGTTGAAAACTCTCTTGGAAGAGAGGAGAAGCCCTTTCTCTTGACTGCACCAAATGCCTAGAAGATATCTCTTTGGTTCTAGGTTGGAGAGCAAGAGATCAAAGATAGGAATTCTTAGGGCTTTGGATTTGAGAGCTTTAAACTTGAGAATGAAATCTTGAGAGAATGAGTATCAACTTTGGTAACCTCTCAATGGAACAGTAGAAGCTCCTTATATAGGTTTCTCAAATCCACAAAACAGAATTGGCAAAAACCCTTATGGAATCCGTGAGAAAATTTTCAACGGATAGAATCTGGACTTGCGACAGTCGACTGTTGAGGAAATCACAGTCGACTGTTGCACAGTCAGCTTGGGTAGGTGAGAATTCATAACTGTAACTTACCACGTGGACAGTCGACTGATGAAGCATAGACAGTCGACTATTGAACCAACATGCAACTGAAAATTCTTCTATAGACGACTGGCCGAAAGATGGGTAAGTTGATGAATTCTGGAAAACATCTAAGATAACAGGACAGATGACTGATAAAGAGATGACAGTCGACTGATAATCAGAACAGGCGACTGTAAATCCTTATACAGGCGACTGTCAAAACCCTGAGATTTTCCAGAGAGTTGAGTCAACAAATTGGCTCATGGACAGACGACTGATGCAGCATTTACAGTCGACTGATCCATTGGACAGTCGATTGTAAATACAACATAAGTCGACTGACCAGAGTAATCAAAGAATTAGAGTTTGGGCTAACGATAGACAGGCGACTGTTAAACAAAACACAGTCGACTGTCACTTGGACAGGTGCCTGTGAATCGTTCAATAGTCGCCTGTGGGAATTAAAACAGAGAAGCCCAAAACTAGATTGTAAAGTTTGTGCATAAAGGCGACTGTAGAACAAAATACATGCGACTGTTTTTGAGACATGCGACTGTAAATCGTTCAACAGTCGACTGTTATAAACAATATAAGCACAATCAAACTGAAATGAATTGGAGTCTAAGGACAATTGATCTAATGATGTCCTAAGATTGAATTGAAGATTTGTGTGAGTGCTCCAACAATGTTCTACTTCTAAGCTACATACTAGAAGAGATAAAAGAAATTTACATTGACGAACTCTCTCTTCTATCCAACGTATGAGTTTGAAGTCTTCATGGAGCTTCAATCATCATCAACGATCATCCAATCCATGTCATTTGCCTTCAATGATCTTTGAAAGTCATCCATTGCTAGTAGATCTTCATAATTAGCTTAGGCAATGGATTAACTGTAAAATAGGGGATTAGTCACAAGTATTTATGTTTGCTCATCATTAACACCAAGTAGGGAGAATTCCAATACTCAACAGAGGAAACCACAGTCGACTGTTGCACAGTCAGATCGGGTAGGTGAGAATTCATAACGGTAACTTACCACGTGGACAGTCGATTGTTGAAGCATAGACAGTCGACTGTTGAACCAACAGGCGACTGTAAATCCCACTACAAGCGACTGGCCGTAAGATGGGTAAGTTGAAGAATTCTGGAAAATATCTGAGGTAACAAGACAGATGACTGATGAAGAGAAGACAATCGACTGTTAATCAGAACAGACGACTGTAGTTTCTTATACAGACGACTGTCAGAACCCTAAGATTTTCCAGAGAGTTGAGTCAACAAATTGGCTCACAGACAGACGACTGATGCAGCATTAACAGTCGACTGTTCCATTGGACAGTCGACTGTAAATCCAACATAAGTCGACTGACTAGAGTAATCAGAGAATTAGACTTTGGGCTAAGGATATACATGCAACTGATAAACAAAACACAATCGACTGTCACTTGGACATGCACCTGTGGATCGCTCATGAGTCTCCTGTGGGAATAAAACAGAGAAGCTCAAAACTAGACTGTAAAAGTTTGTGCATAACAGGCGACTGTAAAACAAAACACCGTCGACTGTTTTTGAGACAGTCGATTGTAAAACGTTCACCAGTCGACTGTTATAAATAATATAAGCATAATCAAAATAGAAACGAATTGGAGTCTGAGGACGATTGATCTAATGATGTCCTAAGACTTGAATGAGGATGTGTGTGTGCTCTAACAATGTTCTACTTCTAAGCTACATACTAGAAGATATAAAAGAAATTTACATTGATGAACTCTCTCTTCTATCCAACATATGAGCTTGAATTCTTCATGGAGCTTCAATCATCATCTACGATCATCCAATCCATGTCATTTGCCTTCAATGATCTTTGAAAGTCATCCATTGCTAGTAGATCTTCATATTAAGCTTAGGCAATGGATTAACTGCAAAATAGGGGATTAGTCAAAGTATTTATGTTTGCTCATCATTAACACCAAGTAGGGGGAAGTCTAATACTCAATAACGGACAAATACGAAAATACGCACACGAAATAACACACGCACTAAAATACGTACGACCAGAAAGTGGTCGTTACATCCTACACACCTTCAGGAAAATTCCGCCCTCGGAATTTCTATCGACTAGGGTTCGAGAAAATGAATAAGAATGGCACTCATATATATCCTCTCTCGATATATGCACACTACACCCTCAACCATGACCACACACTTTTGATAAAGAACAACTAGCACTCACGCGTAAATACTCAATTAATATAATAAACACTAATAATAATAACTACAATAGTATTACCACTGATAGTATTAATTAATAATCATGATATAGTAATAATAACACACTTAGCATCACCAATTCATATCAATACTACTACTAATATACTAAAATTAATACGCAATATTATTAATTTATTGTCTTCATACCATACAATTAAAGTAATATTATAATTAAGGCAATTACTAACACTTCACTATACTTATATCTATATTACATTTTAGGACAGATTTTGAATTTGTCCTATGTGGCAATGTCACATCAAGTTTTGGAGGGAAATTTTTGGGTTGAAGAGAAATTTGTTGGGATACACAATAACATTGAAATTAGGAATAGCCTTTTAATATTAGTTATGAAAAAAAATGTTGTGCACACACACAATCTCATCTTGGGAATGAACGCGAGCTGTGGGAGAATGAACGCGGGAGATGCTGCCAACTCATTGATCCGCGTTGCAAAACCCTGTAAAATTTCGATCCCATCTGCTGATATTTCAGGGGAAGCTAATAATTAGTGATGTTTGTTTAAAATTAGTGGGTCCAACATTTTTTAATGAACAGTGTCCCACAGGCACGAGTTATACGTATAAGGCGCCCTCGCCATTTTTCAACGCTGATTTGTTGTTCCGCGCCTAAGGCACCCACGCCGAAATTGTTGTTTTACGTCGAATTTGTTGTTCTGCGCCGAAGGCACCCACGTCGAATTTGGTGTTCTGTGTCGAAGGCGCATGCGCTGAATTTGTTGTTCCGCGCCGAAGGAGCCCGCGCCATTTTTTAACGTTGATTTGTTGTTCCGCGCCTAAGGCACCTGTGTCGAAATTGTTGTTTTACGTCGAATTTGTTGTTCTGCGCCGAAGGCACCCACGTTGAATTTGGTGTCCTGTGTCGAAGGCGCATGCGCTGAATTTGTTGTTCCGCACCGAAGGCACCCACGCCGAAGACGCATGTGCCGCTAAATATTGAAAGCTAATTTGTTTTTCTTTTAAATTTTGGCTTTGAAAAAAAATTTCGGGAACAAAGATTTCGTAAGGGAAAATCTTAAATGAACCGTGCCCGCGGGCACGGGTTATAACTAGTACATTACTAATTAAACACAATAATGCCACACATCAAGCATAAATTTATCTATACATATACACTATATCCTAATACCCAATTTCACCCACATTATTATTTATACACCATGCACAACCATACGTATACAATCATAACACACAATTATGTATATGTATACATCGTATATCACTCAATACTAATACATAAGCACACTCATATTCAATCAACTAATACCACAATAGTATAATAACCTTACATACTACATGTTATTTTATACATCACATAATAAATATCACTACACGTATAAATTTTTACAGTACACTATAAATTACAACAATATAATCATATCCTACAATATGTTCAGACATTTATACACAACCATAATATTCTACATAGGCTAGTATACTACTACATATACACATCCATACATAGATACAACATACAATAATCATGTATATATCCTGGTATACACGTGCTCATACATCCTCCGTAGGGGAGGTAATACAATATTACAATTCTACCACTATACGCAAAACATACATATTCTTACTATAATTATATATACCTATAACTAATCACGTACATATCTACGCACGAGCACACGTCCATGCGCACTAATATATAGATCATATAGTAGATCTGTACACTCAACTATAAGTACACCTATTATCATTACACCTAACATGCATTTAACTTTACTAGCATACAATTACAAGCATTAATAAGTGCGTCTGAAGTACATACCTCTAGTAGATAATCAAACACCAATTATAATACATACAGATAACCTTATAGCGATATAGCTATCACACATACATACAAGCATGACGCTTACTACCGTATATAGATATATATATCTATCACCTATTTCAACGTATACGCTTATACAACAGAATGCAATCATACCAATATGCCAAGAGAGTGCCCATTCATACCTGAGTGGGTCACCGAGATTCACACACACACGGGTCCACACACACTACCTATATACATGGACCACAACAACATCGTAATTAATGCTAATAGACCACTATACGTATACTAAAGTTGACATAAGTAATGACAAGCATTAATGTGATGACTAAGCAATAGTAAAGAACTGAAGTCGAATAGTGTACCGAAGCAAGATCGTGATGAACAGTTTCAGATGAGGCGTGGATAATGAGTTAGCTCCGTTAGATGACATAACAATAGATACGAATGATATGAGTGAAATATAAAAATATCCTTATAAAATACATAAGAATAGCGAGTGGATGGTATAAGTTAAAACACAGAATAAGTATTAGACGAAGAAAACAACGAGTATAGTGTTGCTGTGTTTGTTTTTGCAAATGGAAATAGATTTGTACCAAAATTCTTTTGAAGAATGAATGTAAAACTGACACACTTAAAAAGTTGGAGTTCTATTTATCATAGAAAAATATTTAAAAATATGTACAATAAGTTGAATGAAATAAGTTTATTAGTATAGTAAGAAAATGGAATTGAATTATTGAAATAGAAATAAGGTTTTAAAAAAAACGAAGTTCGTTATATGAAAAAGGTAGAGGGAACATACAGGATTATGTGAATTAGAAGTACAGTGATATATGTTAGAAAAATCGTTACGAGATAGTAATTAAAGATTTTGTCGAGAAAGCTTCATAATCAAGATTGAGTTTAAGTCAACTGAAGGGTGGAAAATCTAAGTATACTAAAGGGTTTCAAAGAAATTACTCTGGGCGATGAATTCAATAAAGGAATATCGAAAACACTTTCAAAAGAACCAGGATGTTTTGGAGAGGATTTAAAAAGTTAATGATGGCTATCATGAAGGGATCATGTGAATCATTGGCAAGGAATAGGATTGAATGATCAAAACGTAAATACGGCTAGGAAATAACTTAGTGAATCTGCTACGATGGAATTCTACGGTCATTATCATGAAAGGGTAATGGTTAGAAATAATAATAAAAATCAAGGGCATGATTACTGGGTCGACTACAGATTAGGAACAGTTAGTACTAGGATTTTCTAATGAACTAGACTGTGATAGAGAATTCAAGAAAAGAGTCTCTTGAGGATCAAGGTAATCACATCTAAAGTCTAGACCTGGAATGTCCTCCGGAAATATGCCTTCGAAGACACTAACTATTGCAGGCTCCACCAGTTCGACTTGCACAGATGCGAGGATCACTACGTTCTGCTTGGCCTGAAATTTGATAGGCCCAAGCGAACGACTAAAAGGAATTATAAATTTCAATATGGTCTGAGCATGAATGAGAACTACTACGGTGATTCCTATGATGATGATACTAAGTCTTAGCAAAAGTGTCTAACTAACAAGCACGGTTGTCTAATTAAATCTTCTTACAATCATGGTCTAATGAGTTTCCTATCATGCTGAGACAAGATACACGAGTAAATTTCACGTACGAGCTAATTCCAGATGTTTGGCTAATGATAGTATTTCTATTATTTTGAAGTTTGCAAATGCACGACCTGCATGGGCTACCACTAAAGCTTGTCACGTCCCGCTTCCTAAAATGACGGAAACGAGAACGTAACGAAGGTCCGCATGGTCTGGAGATGTGATGCTCGAGCCCAATAAGCATTTATGGGGATACACCAATCGAAGTACAAGTCCTTGCATTACATTCCAGAACAATAAAAATTACATTCATATAAATTAAGCCACATCCACAGTTTGTGGGTTACACCAGTTTTAATTAGGTTTTTGATGACGTAATATGTGGGTTATTACGAGTAGGATGATACCAACCTAGTATAACGATCGCGCGTGGATCTAGCATCGGATCTGAAAACCGCGATGGATCACGGTGAGAGACGTGGTTATCTGCATCATTAGAAATGTGATATTAAGCGTAAGGAATTAAATATAAAATCTAACTTACTACATACACTATATAATTAATACCGATTTATAGTCATATACTCTTATAACTAACATTACTAACTTACATGGTTACAGTTCTGATTTCTATTGAAAAATGGTCATATGAAGTAACCGACATACATTACTTATAATTTCTATTGACAAATGGTCATATGAAGTAACCGGCATACATTACTTATAATACGCTAACCTATAAGTTATATCTATATGATTATCTTATACAGGTACATATATTCTCATATATAGATGTCTATGCTAGGCATATCAAAGCACCCCATATTACTATAGTTATAGTTACTAATATCAAGACAACTTATTAAAATAGGGTACAGATCACATTGTTTACAGTTAGGGGGTAACTGTTTGCTTATATAATAATAAGTTAACAAACACAAGAAGACTCACCAACCCTTCCTCTTTCGTCTGTACCTCTCTTATCTTCTCTTTTGGTTTCAACCTGCGGAGGAGGATGGTCGAGATCAAGAGGGCCCAGGGCGGTGGCGGGAGGAGATGCGACAACGGATCGGGGCGGCAGCGGATCCGTGAATCAGGTGGGCGGCAGATTTCTACGGTGGAAGAATGGCATGGCGAGGGCACGGATGTGGGGCCCAGATATGGGATGGCAGCGGTGTCAATCTAAGGATCGGAGAGGACGGGAGGTGGACGGCCATCAGATCTCTCCGGGCAACGGCGGAAGAGGCCAGAAGGCGAAGAGGTTGCCAGAAGTGGGGAGCGGGTCGACGAAGGGGAAGAACAGGGGTGGTTGCTGGCAGAGGAAAACATGAGAGAAGTCGTCGATGGGAGAGGGGCCAGAGATTGGCGGGTTTGGTCGGAGCATGGGGGAGAGGGGCTCGATGATGGCGAAGGGCTGTGAGGCGCGGCTGCCTGGTGATCAGAGGGAAGGACGAGCGATGCGCTACGGGTTGGGTCTCTAACGAGGGTGAGGCGAGGAAGGCATGGGTTCGAGGGGGAGGACGCCGGAGGTGTGGGGTGCCTCAGTGGTTTGTCGAGAGGAGGAGGAAAGGAAGGATGGGGGTTGCTGTTTGCATGAAAGTCTAGGGAACTAGTTCTCCTTTTAGCTTTTTTGTAGGGAGAGAGAACAGTGTATGCGGGAGAGTGGTTACGGGGAAACGTGTGAAGTTGAGCAAGTCGAGGGGGTACGGTTAGGATCTAGTTGTTTAAATTCTCTTAAGATTTGGTTTGATTTTAACAGATTTAAAATAAGATACATTTACTTTTTTTTAAATTTGATTTAAGACTGTTTCAAACATCAGGTTTAGAAATTTAAATTTAAAAAAATATTTTAGTAAGTATTAAGGATATTATTGCAGATTGGTCACTCGACATCAAAAAATTAAAAAGAAAATTTCGGGGCGATCA
The DNA here is from genome assembly GCA_030789695.1 of Scilla litardierei. NCBI lineage: Eukaryota > Viridiplantae > Streptophyta > Magnoliopsida > Asparagales > Asparagaceae > Scilla > Scilla litardierei. The sequence goes on along the minus strand of CM061134.1, from coordinate 104,134,394 downwards.
TGCCTCCGAGAGGATTATGAAAACAGGGTTCGGTCGCGCGTCGGGACTATGGACAAATACAAAAATACACACACGAAACAACACACGCACTAAAATACGTACGACCGAAAAGTGGTCGTTATAGAATAGTTTTCATCTAGAGCAATGGGTTGAATCCCCATTGAAATGGGGCTATGGGTTAGATGAAATATTTGATTAAATTGTTGGTAAATTGTGGATTTGGGGTATATTAGGATGTCAACTACCATCATAGATTTGACCCTCTCCCTTGTGGGTGATCGAATTGGCCACCAGCGAGAGTCGGGACCAATCTAGGGCTGTCGATCCATACGATGATTCATACTATCGGTGTGGTCGGCGAAAGTTGGGTACCGATTAGAGCCCTCCTAATATGTATCCAAATCCCTGACCATGCGAGTAGCGTGTAGGACGATTGGGGACATTCATCGAGCGTAATGCGCCTAATGTATACCGATGCATCGGCGAGTGTCAACATCGTTATATGTTAGGATATGCCTATCATAGCATCATGAGAGTTGGGTGGGGTAAGAGATAACATATGGGACAATCCTATAATGCATCACAAGAGTATGGAATAGGAGAATGCCCTTAGATTAGGTGACCTCTCCCAAGTCCTAATGAATTCAACAATCTGTTAACTATTAATCTAAACTTAACCCTAGTTCAATGGCGGGGATACACTTAGCCCTAGAGGTTTTATTATCTGACTTCATATTTTATTTCTCTCTTCGACCACCTTTCGATAGCGTAGCTTTTGAACCTAGAACGAAATTGGTACTCAACGAACGCCTCCCTGTGTTCGACCCGTTAGCGCTAAACGACATCGTGCGTTGCGGTATAAATATTGAAAGCTCGCATGAGTGAACAAGCTTTTGGCACCATTTCTAGGGAGGCACGGTTTGATCTCGATTTTATTCTTTGATTGATAGACTACGTACTTTCTTTTCTTTTGTTTATATTTTTCTTTGCTATTGGTTTTGAGCGCCACTGACGTTTTCTCTTGTTTTGCCTTGTGCATGGGCAGGAGATTCCAGGGTATTGAGGATTTCGCTCCGTTAGACCCCAAAATCAGGGCCATCGTACATCTGTGAAACACCGAGAGAAGGAAGAAGTTCGCACAGGAAGCCATGGCTTCAGTTCACAACCCTCCACCACATCCACCTCCTGGGGGTGGTCCTGACACACCACCTCTGCCGCCGCCTAGATCGCTTTTGGATTTCTCCATGCCCTTCAATGGGTCCATATCTAGCATCCTGAGGTCGCTGGTAGAGCCCAACAACTTCGAGCTGAAACCATCATTGATCGACTTCATACAACGAGATCAGTTCGAAGGGTCTCCCATGGAAAACCCGAACGACCATCTCAACAATTTCTTGGAAAAGATGGACACCTTGAAGATGAATGGCATCATTAATGATGCCATTAGGCTAAAACTATTTCCCTTTTTGCTTAGGGACAAGGCAAAGGACTGGCTTAGAAGCCATAGTCCTAACACTTTCATATCTTAGGATAGTCTTTCTCTTGCATTTCTATCTAAGTATTTTCCCCCAGGGAAGACAGAAAATATGCGCAACGAGATCACCAAGTTTAGACAGCTGGACCAAAAATCCTTGTACGAGGTTTAGGAGAGATTCAAGGATTTAAAACGTAATTGCCCACACCATGGTGTGCCTGATTGGTTGCTAAATCAAGCATTCTACAACGGATTGATTCGGGAGGTGAGAATGTCTATTGACGTGGTTGCTAGTGGCACGATCATGAGTAAGACTCCTGCTGAAGCGAAAAAATTGTTGGAGGACATGGCCGCTAACAATGATTCATGGAGCAACGAGAGGAGCGCCTCCAGAAGGGCATGTAAGTATGACATCGATGAGGTATCCATGCTCTCTGCTAAGTTTAATGCACTAATCAAGCAACTATCTTTGATTGGGCTTGATACTACTAATCTGCCTACGATGACGCTTTGTGAGGTATGTGGTGTACATGGACACCAAGGAAATGAATGATCTACATCTATGGTGACACCTCCAGGCATGAGCATAGAGCAGGCCAACGCTTTGTATGTGAACAACCCGAGGCCACCAAATAACCCGTACTCTGGCACGTTCAAGCATGGATGGAAGAACCATCCTAATTTATCTTGCAGGACTCCAGGGTTACAAGCTCAACCGCCATATCCTCAACAACATCAGGATTTCCAAGCGCCACCTTCTTAAGGGCAATTCCAAAACTTCAACCAGAGGCCTCCCATGAACATGCCTCATACTCAAAGGTTCAGCTTGGAGGTGCTTATTGGGAGCCACATATGCACAAAGGGCATAGAAATGATTGCTTCGAGACATCTATCAAACAGCTCATGACTACCACGCAGCAGCTTGCGTCCATCACGCAGCAGCTAGCGTCACAGTAGAAATCAATAGAGGCCACGATGGAATAGATGGCACATCAACTTTCTCAGCTATCAAGTACACAAGGGAAACTACCGGGGCAAACTGAAGAAAACCCCCAGGGCATGTGGATGCAATTACTTTGAGGAGCAGGAAGCAGATGGAGAGCCCTGCCATACCCATTGTTGGGAAGGAAGTTGCAAGTAAAAGAGAAGCTCATGTAGAGCTTGAATCTGGAGTGGATAATGACGCTGAATGTGAGGTAGAAACTCCATCCTCTGAACCATCAAGAGAGAAGTCCATTGAGAAGGATGAATGGAAGCCCTCTGAAGAGCCTCCAAGAATGTACATACCAAGAGTCACTTACTCGTCAAGGTTGGCAAAGGCCAAATTAGACGAGAAATAAATAAAAATCTTTGATCTTTTTAAGCAGCTGAATTTCTCGTTACCTTTCCTTGACGCCATATCGAAAATCCCGACCTATGCCAAGTTCTTGAAGGAAATCATCATGAAAGGGGGTAGACAGGAGAAGGTTGTCTCTCTGCAGAGTGCAGTGACATACTTCAGAGGAGGCAATAGAGAAGCTTGAGGACCCATGGAGCTTCTCCATCCCGTGCACAGTTGGGGATATTGAGATCAATAGCACACTCTGCGATCTAGGGGTGAGCATCAGTTTGATGTCCCTAACGATATGTGAGAAGCTGAAAATGGGGGAACTCCAACCGACCAATATGTCCCTCCAATTAGCAGATATGTCAATTAAGTACCCTCTGGGCGTGATAGAAGATGTGTCGTGTGCATAGGGAAAATCTTAGTCCCATGCGACTTTTTCATAATGGATATGCCAGAGGACGCTCGCATCCCAATCATACTTGGCCGACCCTTCTTGGCCATGGCGGGCGTACTTATTGATGTAAAGGGAGGAAAACTCTCCCTCAACGTGGGACAAGAGAAGGTCGAATTCGACCTCAAGAGATCCATGAAGAATTTTATAGAGAATGACCATATATATCAAGTCGACCTCCTTGAGGAAGTGTTCAAGGAGACCACATTGGAGGAGATGTTCTTAAACAACAATGAATAGCCCCCGGATGACAATTTGAGTACGGATGAGAAGCCTAAGGAAACTACGACGGAGGAAGAATCTAAGAGAGCTACTAGGGAAAGGCCCAAGTAAGAGCCACCACGATGAAATCCGATGATCCTTAAGGAGCCAATGAACTAAGAGGAGAACAAGCTGAAGCTGATCATGGAGAAGAAAGGAGGAGACGAGGACATCCAGGACTTCTCCACCCTTAAGCTGCCATGACGACATTTCGATAGGGAGTCGAGCTCACGACTTAAAACGAGAGCTTTTTGAGAGGCAACCCAAGGGGTTTTTACATCATTTTTAATGTTTCGATTTAGATCTTAGATTTTTTTTAGAATAGCTTAAATTTTCACTTTGAAAAAAACCCCCAAAACCCCAAAATAACTTTAAGTGTTTTGATGTAGGAAGAATCATAAGAAAGCTGGAAGAAATCATTTTAAACGGCCGTGTGCTGCCAATCCACGTGGCCGCATTGAGAAAAGAAGAAGAATAAGAAGAGAAGAAGTGTTGAAAGTGTGATCGACAAGACTGCATGCCAAAGTCACAAACCACCGTGTCGTTAGGGGGGTAATCTTCAAGCTCATAATTTCAATTCCACATGTCCGCATCGCCCAGTCGTCGCAGCCGCATAACTCTATGTTAAATTGAGCCTATTTTCCATCTCCTGACTGAGCCATGTTGATGTTTCACCTTAAACAAAATGACCGCATCGATCCCAATCTCCAAAGCCAAATTTCCCAACTCCACGTGGTTGTTTGAACCAAACTAAAACGGTCGCGTCCTCACAAAAATCTCGAAGGCCAAATTTCCCAATTCAACCTAGCCATTTAACCAATTCGAAATGGCCGCATAACTCTCTGTCAGTTCAGCTTGAATTCATCTTTCTGCAGGATCGACGTGGCCTTTTAAACTCAAACGACACGGTCGAGTCAACCCACGATTTTTGAGCTTCAATTCTTCCCAATTCGATGCGTCCGCGTAACTCTCTGTATTCTCGAGCCAAAAACACACCTTCTACAGGATCGACATGGAAGATATGTCGATCGACATGACCGTGTTGAATCGATTGCATCGCATCCAAACCCTTCGATTTTTGGCTCCCAACTCGACGCGGTCGTTTGGTCTTGATTGACGCGACCATGGCGTTGCTCTATAAATTCCCCAAACACCCCAAAATGGCCGTTTCACGCGTGTTTTCTTCTAACCCTTTGACTTACTCTCTAAAATCTCCCCAACTCCGACTTTCTCAAGATCTCAAATCTCTACCCACTTTCCCAAATCACTCCAAAACCCATTCCCCTCCATTAATCTAACCTCCCATCACCATCTCCATTCGAAGCGGGCAATAATCCAAAACCCTAGATGGGTTGTTTATGGAGTTTTGTAAATCAAATCGACGCATGCAGCTTGAAACTAGTTATTGGCTGAAGAAGAAGCTTGGGGGATCCTTCTCTTGTGCTTGGCACACCCCATTTCAGCGAGGAGCTTCAAACTTTGGTAACTCAGTTACTAATCGTTAAATTTTCACATTGCTCGTCGAAATCGCCAAAAATTGGTGAGTCTACACTACACTTCACCTCTCACAGCCTTTGCATCACTCACACCACACACATACCATGCCTTCCAAGGGGGAGCACAAGAAGTCCACCTCTTCTGGACCTACCAAGGGTAAGGGCAAATGTCTAAAAACTCTTAGATTACCCAAGCCCAAGCCATTCTCGAGAGGGGTGACTCCTCTCCCTCCCCCTCAGGTAGATACTCTAGGGATAGAGTTCATTTACAAGAGTCAACGATACCCTTTCACTTTCCTAGACTCTAGGACCATAGTGCCAACCAAATTCCTGAGCGTTACTGCTCTCTCTGCACTTGGTCTCTTGGATGTCGTCAACACTCTTCTCTGGAACATCGGATGTGAGGAATTCCTAGAGTGCAAGGTTAGGACATATAAGAGGCTCACTTAAGAATTCCTATCCACATTCAAGATCTATCCAACTGGGTTCTCAGTCCGTATAATGAATAAGGAATACGCCATGTTTACCAATTCTTTGAACCCCTTTTCAAGTGGCCCCTAGCCTTAGAACCTGAAGCTCATCAGCACAATTACCCATATCCTTCTGGGTACGATCAGAACATTTTCGGGTTGAGGATCAATGGCCTTTCTCCCTTCCCCATTACACTGGTGAAGGCATCTAGTATCATCCACCCTGGCTTCCGTATCGTACATCGCATTATCTCGAATTCCATCTTCTATCGATACGAGACTGGTCAGGTCTCTCAGGATGAGCTCTTCTTCCTTTGGTGTGCTATCCAGCCTTGTGTCCTCCTAAGGGCACCACTCCAGTTCCACATTATATCCTCCACGCTAGTTCTTGGCTATGCCAGATATTTCTCCACACCCTTGCTAGCCCACATTCTCGCATTTGCTGTGGAGGGGTTATTACCATCATTTCCCAGTTTCCTCCCATCAACCTTAAGATCCATGATTCCTTGACTCATGTCACGGGCCCCACTTCTCTCGATCTCTCGGTGCTCACGAATATGCACATGATCAAGGCCTTTTAGCCCGAGAGATATTATTGACTTCATGGGCCCAAGCAGACCCCCTACACGAGGCTCCCGAACCCTACACGCTTTGCACCTGGCACCACCATGCAGTGGATCTTTCCAGCAGATCCTAATCTTACCTAGGCAGCTCAGATGTAACGACCACTTTTCGACCGTACTTAATTTGCTTCGTATGGGTATTTTTCGTATTCGATTTTTGTTATCGTTTTTCTTAGACCTAGCACGTGACCGGGCCCCGTATTCTCGACCCTCGCAACGTCACAATCACCCGGTATTTTTTATTTTATTTTTTTCGACGCCGTTGGACCTACCCGCTATATTCCCATTATTTAGTATTAAAATTTTCTCTAAAGATTTGAAATTCAAATCAAATACGTTTTAAAATTTTAAAATCTTTTTGATATCTAAATCCTAACCACTTCCCACGTATGTCAGCCGCACACATCCCCACTCCCCCAATATTCTCCCTCACGTCATCTCTCTCCCTACTCTCTACAAATAGAAAACTAAACATAGGGCTTACAGCTACATACGCACAAAAATTATAACCCAGACTCCTCTCTTCTCACTGCCACACAGCCCCCTCCTATATTAAAAACCCTAGATTATGTTCTCTACTCTAGCCGAAGCAAACCTTGCTCTCTCTCTCTCTCTCTCTCTCTCTCTCTCTCTCTCTCTCCCCATCCTCTACAACACACAGCCGCACCCCTCCTAAACCTCGAAACCTAGGAGCCCTAGCTACAACCCTCCAGGGCGCGTGCAAGCCCAGGCCATTTCGATAGCTTCTCCCCGCGTGCGACCTTCCAGCCCGCTCTGGCAGCCCCCACGGTGACCTTCCCAGTCATCCGCGCCACCTCCAGCAACTGGGCAGGCCGCCACCCCGACTCGACCTCCCCTCTCCTTTAGTGCCCATCCCTCGCCTCTCTTCCCTTCCACCAACACCGGCCGCCCTCTCCCCACAATCACCGGCTCTCCTTCACACCGCCCAACCCCACTTCCAGGCCGTTCCTTCTCCTCACCAAACTCTGGCCTGCCACTCTCTGATACCTCAACATGGCCCTGAGCAACCCAGTGCCAGCTCCTTTCTCACACTTTCACCGACGACCATCTCTTCTCCCTGCAACCCCTCTCTTCCACGCGTCCCAGGCCGCGCATCTCCATGCGCCTATTTCCCACGTGCCAGACTCCTCCCTTTGACCTGAAGCTCGCGTGAGAATCCCATCTCCAAACCGCACAGCCAGCACTAGCCCTAAGTCGCGTGCATCTTCCCCTCTCAGACTGTTGCGGCCACCCCCTCCATTTGCCTAGCCCCTTCACCTTCAAATCCAAAGCCCTAGTTCTTGCCTAGCATCCTTTCTACCAGCTTTTCGTATCAGACGTCATCACTGTTTTGCTGTGCTACCCACAGACGAGGCGACCCCGACAACCTCTTCACTACGCTACCCGCAGTCAAGGAATCGGAGCCTGCGACGCCAAGGACCAGAGACGTGACGTTTCGAGAGCGGAGCCGACGAGATCCGTTACTACTAATAAAACCTGTCACGACCCGCTTCCCTAAAATGGAGGCGAGACGTGAGAAGTCTACTCAGACTTGGAGCTGTGAGGCTTCAGTCTGTAAAGCGTCTGGATTAACCAAGTATAGGTCCTTGCAAATGCGACACAGAACAAAGATAATAATAAAAGAAAAGAAACAGATATATTATTCCAATCTCAGAATGTACACAAATAAAATCTCAACATCACAGAAAAGCCACCAGGCTAAAAGAAGAGTCTAAAAGGCCCAGCATGGCCAACAGAAATAAACGAACGTACAGAAAAGAGAAAAGGTGCTACGCACCGACAACCTAACAAGAACTAAGCTGAAAGCAACAGCAACAAGAAGGAGCTCTAGGACTGGTCTCCAATGTCCTCGAACTCAACACTTGCAACCTGTTTGTCCTCGACGACCAACTCTGGCTCACAAACTAACATGTGACACCCAAAAGAGAAAAGAGGCACATGTCAGCAAGTCTACTAGAGACTTATGCAAGGAAACTAAAAGAAGGAAAGCAACCTAGCAGTTCTAAAATGTGCGATGACATGGCAGTTTAATGCATGGATGCAACAAGTGAGACAATGCAATAAGTATGACATGGCAGTAAGTATAACATTCACATGGATTTTTACAAGTCAAGTAACATGTCGTGCTCAGAGTTTACGCCTTACAGCTGAAGTGGTTGTACGGGCACACTTCTATACTGAGTGGTCACTTAACCCTACCCCTCCACGTGTAATCGGGTATTGGATTTTGACCAACACATGTAGCCCGCTTCTGGATCACTAGCCAGGAAATATATTTGGCATAGAGTTGTGCCTGCAACGCAGGTGCCTAGCCTCAACAAGTCGGGCATTGGCTTTTGACCAATACATGTAGCCCTCTTCTGGATCACGAGCCAGGAAGTGTATTTGGCATAGGGTTGTGCCTGCAACACAGGTGCCTAGCCTCAACAAGGAAGTACGTAACGTGTGCTACAAATGCAACATTCAAGCATGGATGACATGGCATGGCAAGTTATAATTTAAGAGCGTACAGATAAGGAATTTAAACGTGACAGGCAGAGCACAAGTAAAGAGCATGCAGTTATGAAAATTTTAACGTGACAGGCAGACATGCATGAATGACATGGCAGGGTGACAGATCTAGCTTCGTTGTCAAGCTAGATCTTAAAATTACGTCTAGGCGAGTATCATTTCGTCACCTAGTCTCTTTTACGCTTAAAACAAGAAATGGCCTAAAGCACGGCCTAAACAAAGAACTGGCAAGTTTTACTTGCCTGCAATCAACCGTTCTGCAAATATCGTCCAACCAGTCCAATCTACCTATGTGCTCGGATCACCAGCCTACAGTCCCAAATTAAATTATCTTTATTAGTGAATTACCAGACAATTAAAATACCGATTTTTATCTTGATTAACATGGATGGGTTGCGGGTCCTAAGTGTTCAGAAATTTACCCTTACACGACGCGAGAGCACCCCTGGCGTAGGTCAGGCGTAAGATCTACGTGCGATCATCATACTAGGTTGGTACCCCTGCTCGTAGTAACCCAAACGTTACGCCACTAGAAAACCTAATTAAAACTGGCAACTTAATTACTAAAATTATTTTATGCTCCTTTAAACTGCTGTGAAAATCTAGGCTGTCGATTTGACTGTGCACATCGGGTAGAATCGACGTAGAGAACCATAGAGTATATTTGAACGTATGAACAAGTGATTTGGAACTGCTAGGATGACCACGCTCAATCTAGAGACATGCCATAATAGGTCTTCTAAAATGCGTCCTGATATCGACCCATTTGATCTGTTACAGTGAACTATAACCGACGGACGAGACTCCCCCTACAGACGCACTTCTCACCACTTCAGGCAAGTGTGCTCACTTGCATTGATACGGCTATGTTTAGGCCATTACTTTCCTTAGCTTGTAAAACATGAATAATAGACCTAGACGTGAAATAATAGCGTCTAGGATACCCTCACGACAGTCTAGACTTGACAACGAAATCTAGGCCCAATACACTATAACTGACACATTGAAAAATATCTGAAAACAGACATGCATCATACTTGCCATGCCATGTAACTTCATGTATGAATTGTATTGAACCTGCGGAGAATAATGCACTCTCCTAGTAGAGAGGGTGATCCTTTGTACGGATAACCTGCAGGGAATAAGACACTCTCCTAGCAGAGAGGGTGATCCTTTGTATGGTTAACTTGCGGGAAATAAGGCACTCTCCTAGCAGAGAGGGTGATCCTTTGTATGGATAACCTGTGGGAAATAAGGCACGCTCCTAGCAGAGAGAGTGATCCTTTGTACGGACATGTCTTGTGCACTTGCGGTGGGGTTGGGTTAAGTGGTCGCAAGGTCAAGAGGGTTTGATCCCCCTCTAACCTTAAGGCGTGAACCCTAGACACACACAGAGTCTTGTCTTGTCTTGTCCTGTAGCCGGTAGTACATGACACGGCCATTGCCATGCCACGTTTACTTTCTTGCACCGTCTTTTACTTTCCTGCCATGTTTACATAAATTTCCATGCTATCGCATCTCATAACTTCCCATGTAAACAACATTTAATAACTGTCTTTAAATTTCATATACCTTGCAGTAGAGTCTTTCTTACATTTCAATTGTAGACTTTGCCTGATGTACAACTCCTTTTCTCTTGGGTGTTTGTACGTCAGGTACTGAGACAGAGTACCAGGACCGGGAGGACTTATTTGAGCAGCTGACCTAGTGAGCCAGGAGTTTGTTGACTAGGGTTCACTCCCTGTGGAGGACTAGAGTCTGTGTTGTTGCTGCTTTTCTTTTAGTTTTGCTTTAAAACCTTGTAGTAGGATTAGTACCTTGTTGTAGTTTCTTTTGGCCATGCTGAGGCCATGTTGTTTTATTTCATGTACGAACTTTGGATATGGTTCTAAATTAATGAAATGTGTTTATTGTTCTGATTTCATGTAAGAACCTGCTACGTGTTATTATCACAGACGCTTAGTGGGCTCGAGCTTCACTGCTCCAGCCCATGCAAACCTTCGTCTCGTTCTCACACCCTGATAATGGGAAGCGGGGCGTGACATCAGGCATCACCTATACTGACTCAGTCTGACCCTGCCCAGCCTCAGGCCTAGCCCCAGCATATCCAGGATCCTGTATCCCATCAGCTTCCTCATTTGTCGACGTCATTGTCAGGCCACCCCTTCTTCAATATAGGAGATATCGACATCATGTCAAGGGTAACAACAGCACTCCTCCTCCTCCACTTTCCCACCTCGAGTGTATGTCTCGATGGGATGAGGAATTTAGAATTTCAAGACTTCTACCATCACCCCCTGCATGGATTCCGAGACACCATCTCTGAGTTTGGGTCGTCATTAGACAGACTCACTACCATTGTCGTGACCATCCAGTCACAGACCATGTCTACTGATGTGTCCATATTTTACATATTTTTATTGCATCATTTCATATCAAATTTGCCTCCAAAACCCATATTTTCTTATATTATCGCGCTTCTAACGCCATATTCGAGTTTTGTATAGCTTTGTAGATTTTTAGGAGTTTTGGAGCGAATTGGAGCTATTTAGGGACATGTACACATTCGACACGTCTGGGACGTCATTGGTGAGGTTCCATGAGAGTTCACTGAGGTAAGGAAGAAGATTGGAGGAGAGGAGTAAAAGCCAGAGAGAGAGATGAGGACTCTAGCTCCAGCCCATGTTTAGTTTCCCATGCCACTCGTCGAGTGTTGATGCTACTCTACTGAGCTGACATGCCGATGACTGATAGTTCCTTATTTTACACCTTTTTTCAGCATGTTTTCATGTCGTTTTGATCACCCATATTGAGTTTTCCACGATTATTCGACGATATCGCGTTGCTTTTCACTATTTCTTGTTTTTGTCGTATTTCAGGAGATATGGAGCGATTTGGAACGAAAATAAGATCAACGGATTTTCACGCACTTTGGAGTGTCGCCCACCGCTTATTTGAGGAGTTATCAGTGATAGAGGATGAGTGGAAGAAGAAGAAATTCCATAGAATCGACGAGGAGGCGAGGAGGAGAAGAAAAGAGCCAAGATACAGCTCGCTCGGCCGAGCAAACTGCTCACTCGGCTGAGTGAAGAGCTGTACTCGGCCGAGTGAAACTGATACACAATGCTGAATTTCTGATATTCACTCGGTCGAGCAAAGAAGACCACTCGACCGAGTGAGAAAGCTTACTCGCCCGAGTGCTACAGGGAATTCATCCAGAGAAGAGGCCAAGTTACTGGAAAATCTAAGGAAGCCCACTTGGCCGAGCAAGATTGCTTACTTGGCCGAGTGAAGAAGCCCACTCGACCGAGTCAGTCAGAGCGACAGACCCCTGAAACTCCCAGACTTTCTGTATTTTTATTGGGCATGTCACTCGGCCGAGTGACATAGGTCAATCGGCATGTCACTCGGCCGAGTGACCCTCTCCGACTGCTACTCAAATTGCGAATTCTGGGCTGCGCAGGGGCAGTTTTGTCACGTTTTTTGGGACGATTTTGGCTTGTATTTAAACCTAGTTTTATCCCTAGTTTTAAGAGAGACTTTTATTATTTTTTGACGGCTATTCTTTTGTAAAATCTCAGCTGGAGATCGTAGGCGACAATTTTGGTTTGTTCTTTCTTGCTAAAAATCTTATTTTTATGAATTGTCTCTTCTTCGTAATGAATTGTGCCATGATTATATTTGTTATTTCGGAGATTTTAATGATGATTAGTGAGTAGTTTTGTTGTTCTAGGGCATGGGGATGAACCTATGGACCCGATCTTTGAATTGTGATGAATGTATAGAATTGTTGCTAGGTTGTGATTGATTTACTACGAGTAGCTAGAAATTTCTATTGATTGGAATATGCAAGAGATTGGATCCCAATTGATAGGAAGGCCTAGATATTCTATTTAGGTTTATAATTGAGATCCGCTAGATTTGGGTTGCAAGAGATTGGACCAAAGCTAGGATTTTTATTATAATTCTATACTAATATTCGTTTGCAAGAGATTAGACGAATACAAACTATCATAACCTAGATCGTAGGTCGAGTTTACACGAGAGTGGACTCGAGTTGCGATTGGATGATGATGTCGATCTTCACGCTAGTGGCTTAGGTTAGAGTTTGCATGAGAGTGGCCCTAATCTAGGTTTGCTATAGACCGGCAATAGCGCGAGAGCATGGGCTTGGTTCTACATTAAGTTGCGACTAGTTCACCTACATTTAAGCTTTGCAACAGTAATATTCATGATTCACAAGGATAATAGACGGTCCGTAGTGGGGATTTCCTATCCCTAGATGCTTTTATTATATTGATATCTATTTGCTATTTGAACGATTGTGAAATTACCATCAAAATTATTCTTATTCCCTTGATAGCTAGGTAATCAAAGTAGGATACTGTTAATTGTTCTCCCTGTGTTTGATACCCACTCGGCACTACGCCGTGCGCTTGCGGTAAAACTACAGTCGTTTTCCGGGTGTATATCCGGGCGCGATCAAGTTTTTGGCGCCGTTGTCGGGAAGGCGACGGTATTTTGTTTTCTTACTTAGTTATTTCTTTTTATTTTATTATTTTTATCTTTTTATTCATATATCGTGCTAAGAATTCAATCAAGACTCTCTTTTTCTGTGCATGTACACGAGATTGACGGAGCATTAAGAAGATCTATTATTTGATCCCAAGATCGAGCGTACGGCAAGGAGGCTTAGAGCCGAGAAGAGACTTGCTATAGAGGACGATCATATGAACCGACGGGAGACACCGGAGGAATTAGCGGCACGCATGGCTAGGCTTGTTTCTATCAGAGATAGGCTACGGCCTAAGGCTACTTTTACTACTTTATCAATTGCGATGTCGGAGTTGGCGGCGGACAAGAACTTCGAGCTTAAAAGGAACTTGTGGTTTTGATGCAACAAGACCCATTTCATGGGAACTTCCAAGAGAATCTACACTACCATCTACAGTTATTCTTGTCTAAATGCGCCACTTTTCAGATGCCTGGTGTACCAGTCAACGCTATCCGACTGCACCTCTTCACATTCACTCTTCAGGATAAGGCATTATATTGGTTGAGGACGCAAGCAGAGGGGATCTTTACCACATGGGATGAGGTGGCGAGCACCTTTGTTAACAAATTCTACCCACCATCCAAGACAGTCAAGATAAGAAGCGCGCTCATGTCCTTCAAGCAAGGACATCAGGAAACTCTATTTGAAGCATGGGAGCGCTTTAAAGATCTCCAACACCGATGCCCCCTTCATAGTATTGAAGCTTGGGAGCTTGTGCATAGCTTTTACAATGGACTACAACTGGGCACCAAGCAAATCATCGATGCAACCGCTAATGGAGCCATTCTATCTAAGACGCTGGATGAGGCTACGGCCCCTACTCGAGGAGATGGCCTCTAATAAACAACAATGGGACGACGAGAGAGGACATTCTTCGTCCTCCTTGAAGACTACAAGTATTTATGAGGCAAAGGCCGTAGCGGAGATTTCTACGAAGTTTAACTCTCTCCACAAGGTCGTGGAGAGATTGGAGAGGTTGATTAGTGAGCCGCATGGGACCCCCACCGTTTCTACACCGGTGGGAGGCATGAGCGATTGGCAAGGCCAAGCCTAAGTTACGTTCGTTGGAGGAGAGCAAGGAGAGGGAGCTATAGAGCCAATATGTTGCGGGAAACACCGGTTATTGGGCAAACCAGGCCATGAGAAATCACCCGGGATTTTCATATGCTAATAATGATGGAGCTTTGAACCCACCACCGCAACAACCTCAAGCTCGGCCTCCACCACAACAACCTCAATATCAACCAAAAGGGCCACCACAACAAAGCTTTCCGCCTAGGCAACAAGTGGGGCCAAATAGGCCGCCGGGGTATAATCAAGGGTGTAGAGCACTTAATCCACCACAAGCACCGCCGAGGTCGGACCATGAAGCGAGGGTGGAAGAATTCATGGCGGAGCAAAAGAAGATAAATGCTAGATTGACGGTTCAACAAGACTCGGCACAATTATCAGAGCAACTAGCATTGCTCAACAAGAATTCTCAACAATTACTGACTCAACCAGAGCCAAACCCACGGAGCAATACCGGCCACATCAATGCGGTGGTGGCGGTAACTACTAGGGGCGGGAAGGACACTACTCCCGCCATGATTCAAACCAAGGAGCCTGGGGGAGAAACTTTGGATGACAAGGAGCCGGCTAATGAGGAGGAGTGCCAAAAAGAGCCACAAGACGGTGAAAATTTTGAAATTGTGAAGCCACGCGAGGAGCACAATTATATGCCACTGGTACCCTTCCCACAACGGTTATATGCCACTGGTACCCTTCCCACAACGGTTGGCGAGAGCAAAGATTGAGAAGCGGCTCGCCAAATTTCTTGAGTACTTGCGAGGAATGCGCCTCAATATCCCTTTCTTGGACGCTATTGAAGAGATCCCTTCCTATGCCAAGTTCCTAAAAGACTTGATTTCGGGAAAGAAGAGAAAAGAGAAGATAATGCTCGCCGAGCAAGGCACATGGTTCATCTGAAAGGAGAAGGAGTCTACAAAATTTAAAGATCCCGGAAGATTCCGCATTCCTTGCACGCTTGGAGGAGTCCCGCTATAAAAATTCTTGGTAGATTTGGGAGCAAGCGTGAGCCTAATGCCCCTAAATATGTTTAAGAAATTGAATACGGGGACCGACCTAAAACTAACGGATATGAGAATACAACTCGCGGACGGTCGGATCACTAGGCCGGTGGGAATCGCAGAGAACATACTGCTCGGGAGGAATTTTCTAGCTGTGCGACTTCGTGGTTATGGATATCAAGGAGGAGGGCGATACGTCACTAATTCTTGGACGACCCTTCTTAGCCACCACCGGCGTGATAGTTGACGTGAGAGAGGGAACATTGTCTTTGAATGTCGGAAACATACAGGTGGAGCTTCACATACCTAAGGCAATGAAGCACATGCCTTGGACGGAGGACGTCGATTATGTGGACCTCCTCGATGAGGTCATTGATGACGCTATGCCGTATTCTATCGACGCCTTACACAATGATGGCTTCGAAGAAGGCCAATCTTCTAGGGATGGAGAAAAGTTGTAAGACCCGTCGGATCATTATTTGGTTGATGACAAAGACGATGCTAATGTCGCAAGAATAAGGGAGCTATGCAAGCTCTCCACAACAAAGAATTTGAAGAAAGCTCCGACGGATAAGAAATTGGCACCACCGGTGAAGAAAAAGAACAGTAAAAGCTCAAGCTTGGGGGAATTATCCCCCACTACTACCCATGATGAGGGGGAGCCGAGGAATGCCTACGAACAACAAAAATTAAATCCAAGTGGCCTTCCCGGTAAGTTTGACGCTTGCATCTCACATACCGAATATCGAGCATTAAACGAATATCTTAAGGGGTCGAGCTCAAGACCTTAAACAAGCGCTTGTCGGGAGGCAACCCGACGGTTTCATCTTATTTTTAGTTGATTTTCCATTTTATTTTTGTTTTATATATTTCTTAGTGCTTAGAGTCAAGAGTCAATAAAAATCTTGACAATGGGCTCTATTTTTCATGACATGAGATGGAGAACGAAGAAACATTTGAATGGAGGATGACCATGGCAAAGGAGAACGCTCCAGGAATGTGCTCAGGCCTCAGGAGGAGGAAGAAACTGACGGGGAGATGAAAAACAGAAAGTGGGGCACAAAAACAGAGAGTTGGAGCTGAAATTTGCAAGCCACTCGGCTGAGTGATATGTTCACTCGGCCGAGTGAAGACTCTACTCAGCCGAGTAGGGTACTGATAAGAGAAGATCCTAAAAACTACTCTATGTAATTTACTGTGATTTATATGCCACTCGGCCGAGTGATAGTTTCACTCGGCCGAGTGAATCTGATACTCTCCCCGCTTTATAAACATTGAGTGGCCTTGCCACTTGGCCGAGTGGCCATTGTTTACTTGGCCGAGTGAGTAATGCTACTCGACCGAGTCGTAACTTTTGGGAGATTTCAAAAAATTATTTAAAATAGTGCCACTCGTGTCACTCGGCCGAGTGAATGCGTCACTCGGCCGAGTGCCCCATCTTTATATACCCAGCGGTCGCGGCTCGACTTCCAAAATGCAAATATTCCCAATTTCGAACTGGAGCCGCTTTGTCTTCCCTCTCATCGCCTGAGCGATAGCCCCCCTTTGCCCGACCACCCCCTCACCGGTCGACCGCCGCCAGCCGTCGGTCACTGACGATTCACCGCCGCTTGCAGACGTCGGCGCCCCCTTGCCGTACACCCCCATTTCCTCCCAAAATACTATTTTTCGCCTTTTCACCAATCCGTAAGCCCATTGAGCCCCGAATCAAAATTAATTTACATATACATCTATTATTCCCAATCTTCTCCAATATATATTGATATTAATTACATCTATTATTCCCAATCTTCTCCAATATATATTGATATTAATTGCTGATTTGTTTATTTGTGTTTCAGGCCAGCTTGGGGGAGATTAGGAGCCGAATTGGTGCTTCTCGGAGGAGGCGTTTCTTCGCATGCCTACACTACTTGCTCTCGCATCGTGCTCAGGTATACTCGTTCCATTTTTTAGCACTTCGTATTTTTCTTTGGGTGGGCACGATTCACGGGCCACATGCCCCCACGTACTAGGTCACGCACACGGGCGCCCGCTTCCAAGCGAAAGAGGTCCAGCGATCCTGGCTCCTCTTCCGCTAGGGTGGACTCCCCTCCACCTAGCCCGACACCACCCACACATCTGCCTCCTACCGCACCCATTCCACCACTGGCACAGCCCGCCCCCGCTATCAATGCGATGGGGATCACGTTCAGAGATGACGCACACCGCGGCAGATTTGAGCGTATCTCCCATCGCTCGATCGTACCCTCTAGGTTTTCGCACCTAGCTGATTTAGAGCGCCTAGGGGTACTAGAGGGGCTACTCCAGTTGTGTGACAACGTGGGGGTGGCGTGATTTCTTGTCGGTGTCGATGGACACTTATATCCGCCCGATACTAGAGGTCCTTAGCTCTATTAGCAGGACCCCTGGGGGATGCTCCTTCAGATTGATGGATCGGGAGTGTGAGATCACTCTCGACATGCTTCGAGCATTCTTTCAGTGGCCCCCTGTCCCAGACACAGACCGAGCCTATGGCCCCATGCACTTACCACCAGCGTCATTCGACACCCACGCTTTTTGGACACGTATCACGGGATCAACCCTCGCCTTTGACCCTAGCAGGGTCAAGGCCTCCGCTATCCTGCACACATGCCTCTGCATTGCACAGTGCCTTATGGCGACTACTTTTCTAGCGAGGTATGAGCCGGGTACGTTGTCAATGCCAGAGCTCTACATGCTCCATGCGATGACACGATCGAGGGCCTTTGAGAGGGGTGGAGACGTTTTGGTCCCCGCCGTTGAGATTGACATAGCTAGTTGGTTCTTGGACCGCATTATTATCTCTGTCGGTGCTAGGACGCCTATCTGTTGCGGCAGTCTGATTACCCTACTGGCACCCTTATGCAGAGTAGAGCTCCCAGCTGGCTTGCTAAGACCATCGGGCCCCACTTCACTCTCTATAAATGTTATGGCCCAGATGAGGATGATGCATCCTCATGGTCAGCACCACTGGGTATGGCTGCACGGTCCTTTTGGAGCTGATTACATGGTACTTCCGAGCCCTGCTCGGACCCATATTGGACCCACAGGTGGGAAGTGGATTCCAGCGATGGACGTCCTCATCCCCACTACGTACGTGCTTGATCCTGAGGGTGCTCAGCAGGAGCCCCTCCTTCCACCTCTGGACCCCGTGATACCTCAGCCTGCACCTGATCAGTCTGCACCTCCTGACACCTCTGTCCACACCTCTGTCAGTGTCGGGAGTACATTAGCTGAGTCCACCCACACCACCACCACCACCACTGTACCGATGTCCGTAGATCCCATTTTCGCTGTGTGACCTAAGCGTCCTACCACCATACTTGAGAGCAGCGAGCCCTATTTCACTTTCATAGTGGAGACCCTAGCCACCCTGTTTTTTTCGACTCCTGGGGAGTCATTTTCTGCATACTTCATGGCCTCCCCAGCCATCGACACTTCTGTCTCCACTACCGCTGTCTTTACAGAGAGTGTCGTGATGTCTGTCCCCACGTTTATGTCACCGACCTCTCTACTCTCCTCGCCCTTTGTCACCACTTCAGCTTCTGCTGCTGCTCCATCCTCTTCTTCTATTCCTACGTCTCAGCCTCCCATAGAGGCTGAGCGTCTTGTTGTGAGCACATCATCGCAGCCCTACCAGGTAGTTGAACTGATCCTTTACGGTAGCCGTGCGAGACGGCCCCGTTCCTCACCTGTTCGACCCTCTGCTCCACCTCCCCCCCGACACCCTAGTTCAGCACCTATGTGCTCTAGATAGGGCAGTTAGTGGGCTCAGAGGAGACTTTCGGGCTCTCTCCGCTACCGTCAGTGCTATCCAGTACCGCGTCGCCTTACTTCCTGGTTTTCAAGCTTGTCTGAACCAGATTCTTGCGCGACTACCACAGCCGCCACCTACCCCTACCCAACAGCCTCCACGACCACCACCTCCACCATAGGACGGTGCTGGTGCACCACCACCCGCCTAGGCACATACTGGATGCCTTCCATACTTTTGCTGCTGCTACACTGGATATTTTTTTTCCAGCCTGCTGATTTTGCACCCCTCCTCCACACACGTTTTGGTCACTTTTTGCTCATATCTGTCTATATCATTCTGGGAGAGAGGAGGTATTTTTGGGGACACTTATATGGCACTATTTTGATCTCTGCATGCATCACTTGCATACCCATCTCATTTTTTTTATTTTCACCATGCATGCATCCTCACCCACCCCACCCATATCATGTCTCTCGGTGTGCCACACTTTGCACATTGACGATACTGTGTAGTTTAGCTTGGGGGAGTGGGTTTCTCACGCACTTTTCGTTTTCTTCAGTTTTATTTTATTATTTTCTCACGATTCCTTGTTTTTACACTTATTTTCGTTCACTTTTTCATTTTTTCTTTCCATGCATCACGTTTTCCTTACTTTTTGTCTGTGCTGCATATGTACAAAAGTTTTTATTTTCCTTTTATCATTATGTTTTTATCCTTGCTGCTAGAGATGAATTTTCTGTGATGATGATGATGTGGTATTAGCTTATCTCTATATGCATATTATCTTGTCATGCCATCATTTTTATTTCAGATATCATATGTCATGCTTGCTATGCATTCGAGATAGTAACCCACACTTTCATGTATGAATGTGGATGAAATTCTTCTATTAGCTGAATTCAAACCGAGTAGATTACATTAATCTGCTGAAAGTTATCATGCACATTTTATAGAGTGAACCGAGTGTTACATATTTCTCTTTCGCCACATATCTTGAGCATTACTTCTATACTTAGAATTATTGGTGAATCTCCCTTTAGTGAATCCCATATTGGCATATTCCCCCACTATAAAAATCCATGCTCAAACACCCCAAAATCAAAAAGAATAATATTCATGTATATCTCTCTATCTTTTGACTTGGGATCACAGTTGTATATATTGAAAAAAAGGAAAAGAAAAGAAAAGAGAAAAGAAGTTCATACATGATCCCATTTCATATTCTTTCTCTCTTTCTTTCCCCTTTTATTTTTATTTCTTGGAGCTTCAAAAAATGGGGAATAGTTTTATTGTTGAATTTGATGCCACCACGCTTATAGATAAGCTTGGGGGAGAGGATCCAATGATGTGTGAGAGTGTGACTACTTGACTGTGCATGACAACCTAAGCTAGGTAATTTTCTATACTCGGCGAGATTACTAAAAGTTTTACGAAGTCCAGAAATTGAAACTTAGCACGCATCTCATGAAAACCATTCCTTTCTATTCTTATTGCTTCATATTGTGTGATACTTCTTATACTGCAAATAGAAAGCGATCAATTGAAAAGTGTGTGGTCTATGATTATGTATACCGCTTTAGATGCTTTAGATGATGCTAATTCTAGAATGATTCCATATTGCATATTATTTTCTTGGGTTTCTATATTGAATGCATCCCTATGTGATCATGATATCGAGATAAAAATCTTTGGCATGTTTTTATTCGCCGTATGCTATTTTAGTAAGCAAGTCCACGTCCTGAGAAAATGATCTAGCACCTCCCTCTTTGTTTTCTTTTCTATCTTCTTTTTTCCTTTTCCTTATTTTTACCCGTCGGGTTCACCTTTTACTCATTTTCATCGAGGATGAGTAAGAGTTAAGCTTGGGAGATTTTGATCGCTCCTTATTTTACACCTTTTTTCTGCATGTTTTCATGTCATTTTGATCGCCCATATTGCGTTTTCCACGATTATTCGACGATATCACAGTGCTTTTCAATATTTCTTGTTTTTGTCGTATTTTAGGAGATATGGAGCGATTTGGAACGAAAATGCGATCAACGGATTTTCACGCACTTCGGAGTGTCGCCCACGGCTTATTTGAGGAGTTATCAGTGATAGAGGATGAGCGGAAGAAGAAGAAATTCCATAGAATTGACGAGGAGGCGAGGAGGAGAAGAAAAGAGCCAACATACAGCCCACTCGGCCGAGCAGACTGCTCACTAGGACGAGTGAAGAGCTTTACTTGGCCGAGTGAAACTGATATGCAATGCTAAATTTCAGATATTCACTCGGCCGAGCAAAGAAGACCACTCGGCCGAGTGAGAAAGCTCACTCGCCCGAGTACTACAGGGAATTCATCCAGAGAAGAGGCAAAGTTACTGGAAAATCTGAGGAAGCCCACTCGGCCGAGCAAGATTGCTCACTTGGCCGAGTGAAGAAGCCCACTCGACCGAGTCAGTCAGAGCGACAGACCCCTGAAACCCCCAGACTTTCTGTTGTAGTGACCCTGTGCTATGAGGAACAAACACTAGAGGGGGGGTGAATAGTGTTTTATAGAATTATAAGGAAATTACGCCAAATAAAACCCTACTTAACCAACAAATACGGAATGTAATAAATGAACGACAACCGAAGTGAGAATGCAAAGCAAACAAGCAATCTACCCTGGTTCGGTGCCACCCAAGTCTTCCCGACTTGTTACCGGTGCCCTACTCCAGCAACACCCGGATCCCCTCCGGATACTCTAGCAAATCGCTAGAGATTTCCTTTAGCCCACTTGTGGAAAACATCCAACAAATGCAATCGACCTACAATCGATGTCCGTGTATCACACAACCCGGGAACACGCAAAGTACTTAATCACACAACTAGGGACTAAGCACACTCTCACAAACCGAGAGCAAAACTAAATCTTGACTCCCACAACTTGGGATCAAACCAATCCTCTCACCATCATGAGTATACAACAAATATGAAGTATAAAGATTGAAATATAAAACTTCTTACCACAAAATCCTATGCCTTGAGAAATACTTACCAATTTAGGGCAAGAATGGATTTTGAGGAAGATGAGATCACCAAACCCTAGCTCCACCAAGATGAGCAGCAATAGATGGCTAGGGAGGAGTTGGTGACTTGGAATCAAGCTATTAGCTTGAGAAGCTCACAAGGATTGAGAATCTCTCTTGAGAAATTAGTGCTCAAAGAGTGAGAGAGAGATTCTTGTGGGATGAGAGAGCTTGGAATTGTAGTTGAAAGGCTCTTCTCAAAGGTGTGAAAATGTCTCTTATTTCAGCCTTGGATCCCTGGTTTGAAGCACTCAAACTTATATAGGGAAGAGAGAAAACGGTCACAAAAATCGTGGCATTAAATGCCCAACGGATCTATTTCTGAAGCTGCTTAATCGGTCTAAGAAGGATCATCAACTGACTAGATTTGCAACTAGTCGGTCGGTGAACCTTCTTGGACCGACTAGATGGTTGACAGAGAAGATGGTGAAATCATGGGAAGCACTAGTCGGTCTAAGAAGGATCATCAACCGACTAGATTGACAACTAGTCGGTCAATGAACCTTCTTGGACCGACTAGATTGACTTTTAATGCATTAACCATCCTTCTTGAACCAACTAACTAGTCAACAGTACAAAGGTCGAATTTCATAAGGAAAACTAGTCGGTCTGAGAAGAGACACCAACCGATTAGATCGTCATTTAGTCGGTTGGTGAACCTTCTTGGACCGACTAATTGGTCAACAAATGGTCTTGAATTGATTAGGACAACTAGTCGGTCTGAGAAGGATTTCCAACCGACTAGATCGTCATCTAGTCGGTCGGTGAACCTTCTTGGACCGACTAATTGACCAGCAGTAAATGGGCTGAATTTAACTAGGATGTCTAGTCGGTTCAAGAAGAATTTTCAACCGATTAGATCGTCATCTAGTCGGTTGGTTCTTATACTTGAACCAACTAAGATGCATTTGAAGACAAGAAATGAAGCGATAAGCTACGGGAAAGTTTCTAATAGCTTCTAAGGCAATCCTAGAGATAAGATATGAAAGTTATGAAGATTTCTAGGCAAGTACTACTCAAGGCTTAACATTCTACTAAACTAAAGCTAGAAGACAATATAAATAACATGAAAAACTGTCTTCGAAGCTTCAACATGGAGAATCTGAATCCCTTGACTTCATGAATACTCCTTGAGCTTCAACGAAGCTCCAGGCACAACGATCACACGTTCTGAGGAAGTCTTGGGACGTCGCTTGAGATGAACAAATTACTTTGGCGACGATCTCCATAAATCTTCATGGTCTTGAGTCTTTTAGTTGAATGACTTGAACGTCATAGACTTCGAAGGTTTTGACTCATCTATTACTTTCGTCTCTTTGGATTGAATCTCCATTCATTTGTTGATGCCATTGGCTTGAGGTTTGAAGTAGCCTTTGAGTTCTTCAAGCCAATGCTTCACTTTTGTTGATCTACCTAGTCCTCCACTTGAATCAACACGTGTAGTCACTTTTGATTTTCTTGAATCTAATTGGTGACTTTTCAGCTAACTGCAAACACAAGAGTTAGTCACAATGATTTGTGTTTGATCATCATCAAAATCACGGTGGAGAGTCCAATACTCAACATTCTCCCCCTTTTTGATGATGACAAACCAAATATAAACAAAACAAATAATTGTGCGTTAAATATACTTACTCCCCCTACAATGATGCCAATCAAGTTAATATCAATAATCAATAGCATCATTCAGCAGTTAATAGTGTGTGTATCACATGAGGTTGTGTATATATCGCATGAATGACCAGAAATAACATGCATACACAATACAAATCATGTAGGTGATACACATCATAAACATGAGCATGATTACCAACATATATATAATGTAATCCATACAAACTAAGGTAATCACTAATGCTCCCCCTGAATCATATACATGAACGATCATAGTTAAAGTCTATATGATTTAAGTTATTGTTTAACACTCAACAATTAATAAGCACATCCTTTGTTTATTTCTCACCCCCTTTGTCATAAACAAAAAAAACCATGGGGGCATAGAAACAACAAATGCAACAATAGAGTGAAAAACAAACAAAAAGGTATATCAATTGTAAAGTTCTCTAATGTAAAGTTACCAATTGAAAACATGATATCAAAATAAAGATATCAATTGCAAGAGCACATATCCAACAACAACTCAACCACTCTCAATTATCACAAAAAAAATAAGCAATAAGCATATGCGATAAAAGATTACAATAGATACTAATTGTAAAGAGTAGTGTGAGCAGTGTTAGAAAAATAATAATGCAAAAATCATGACATCACTTATGAAAGAAAAACAAGTGATCAAATAGTGTCAAATACCCAAACAAACTCTATTATTATAAAATTTATAACATTAAGCATAATGTGATAGGCTGTCCTGTGAAACCAATTGTATACTTGGTAAGATATATCAAGCAAAATTTAGTGCATGGAAAACAATCCTATGTTTTCATACAAGCAAATCTATTTAATCAATATAATCGTCGGGCGACGAAGTAAACAAACATGTTTTCATACACAATGTAATCAATATAATCAATACCAATTGTAATCACCTTCAATTTATGATATAATATAATAACACAAATTAAGTATAATGTCATGAGAAACCAAAAAGACATACCAAGTCATCTCCAAAAGTATCTCCATCTAACCTCCACAAAGCATCTCCAAAAGTAAGCATACCAAATATAAGTGAAGTGTGCGATGTGGGGTGACAAGGTGATACAAGGAAAAATGAACATCAAATATCTATATCACGCAAAAGTGTTATGCCAAAATAGAGATAGTAACATCATAAAACGTATGGCATACATAATTCTAGTACACTAAGATACTAATTGAACCAATATTCAAAAGGACAATAGTACTAGCATGCATTCCAGAATAGATACTCACATAATGAGTCAAAGATAAGCATGGAATGCCATGAGCATGTAAAGACGATATCCAAAATCAATAGTCTAACAATTGTAAATATGATACCAAATGTAAATATGATATGTAGAGATGATACAAAATGTAGTCTAACAATGTATGCAAAGCATGACAATTTAATGTCAAGATCATGATATCACTTGAGAAGGAAACCAAGTGAATAAATAGAGACATGATCTCATCCTAGCTCAATTATCACAGAGGATTCAATATGAGACATAATGTGACAAAATATCTTTTGAGCAAAGGCATGAAGATAGTCTATGTTCAAAGTCACAAGGTAGGACATAAACGAAAAAGTTTATCATGAACATTGCATGCATGCATACCAATTATGCGAATAGAATAAAACTTGAGTAAGCACAATATAATCGGAGGTAGCATCAAAGTAGTCATAGTGCATCAAGATATATTCATGAAAGAATATCTATGACAGAATATACAAATCATCAAACACAATATAACGCTCATATGATCATGTATAGCACAAGTTATCTCTAACATCTCATAAAAATAGTATAAAATATAAGCATGAGATGAGAGATGACATAGTGAGAAATATAGCTTGAAGAACACTAACTAATATGAATGAATGTTATGTCACTTGTGAAAATATCATACATGAAAGATTTAGCTATAGACATGAAAGATCTCTTGAATAAAATTATAGCTAAACATCAGTCATGAAGTAATTAAAATGACAAGTAACATACATTGATCAAATACGCATAAATATCCTAAGTGATTAATCTTATACATGGCATGAATTATGTATAACATGATGAAGTATAGCATGCCACAAAGAAATGAATGATTCTACTAGAATGGTATGACAAATCATGATATGGTCTAAATAATCCATGAACATAGTCATCTATGTGAATTAGGCACATGTGGTAGAATCAAAACAACAATGAATCTTAAATGAAAGAATTGAAAAAATTTCAATGAAGGTTAAGATCCATATACTTAATACTATATAATAAACAAGCAAGCATGTCATACACATCAGTTATCATATCCATAACATATAACAATCTTCACACAGAAGCATGCATGTGAGGAATGCGATGTGTAATGACAACGTGTTCCAAAGATATGAACATCAATAAGCAACTAATCAATTCATTATATGAAAGTTATAGCTACCATGATACATGAGTCGTAATAAGACATATATGACATACATGAACAAGGTAGTCACATAAACAAACAATCATCATGAGGGTGTGACAAGAATGAGCTAATGAAGAAGTATGCTATGTTACACAAATCCAATATATTAAAAATACCAATTGTAAACATGGTAGTTAAAACCAATATATTAAAATACCAATTGTACAAAACACATACTTACAACCATTTATCTTTCCCTATAAGTGTGCATCTCCA
This sequence comes from Scilla litardierei, assembly GCA_030789695.1. Classification (NCBI taxonomy): domain Eukaryota; kingdom Viridiplantae; phylum Streptophyta; class Magnoliopsida; order Asparagales; family Asparagaceae; genus Scilla; species Scilla litardierei. The sequence continues at coordinate 104,107,988 of CM061134.1, read as the reverse complement.
ATGCACCATCCTTTCCTTTGAATTGATCCATCATTTGTAAACCAAGGAGAGTGTAGGGTAGGCATCTTGCATAACAATCTGACAATTCAACAATTGATGGTATCCAAAAACTTTTTGGATCCAATAGGTTAAAGAACAAAATCAAGTAGTCCAATAACCAAACATTTACCAATTGTAAATCACACTCATCAATAGGAGTGATTATAATCATGAAAATCATACATATCAGGAATTACTAATTCTCAACCATTAGAAATTAGATACACCTATACTAATAATTCATATGCATATGATTTAGTCAAAATACATTATACAAGCAATCATCATTATGAATATACACATATAATACAAAAGTGTGTGCAAGAAAGATTCCCCGTTCAATATGCACATGTGCACAAAATAAACATTCACGTCACATGCATATTGAGGGAAGGCATGAAAAGTAATACCACAAAGAGTGTGCTTGAAAAGCATAAAGTATTAATTGTCAAAACCAAATTTCTCTTTCCCTTTGGCATATCAACAAGATAGAAATGTGCAAATTGATAATAAATCACCAAGGGTTAAAGAAATCAACTAATCTATATGCACAACATAATATGAGAGATATGTAATGGCATATAATGATGTTGGGGGTAGTGGACTAACTCAACTAATCATACAAGCATGGTACCCAAGCAATGAAATGCAATAAGAGTCGCAAGAGAATATGTCATACCTAATATACGATTCTATATGTGTGTTCATACCATGCCTAGAAACAATCTTAGGAATCCAAAAGATAGTGATTTGGGATTCTTAAGAGGTTGTCTAGAGGCATGAGTAGGAAGTTGGGATCCACGCATGTGAAGATGAATAAATATAAGCGTGTCCCATGTGTGAAACATGCAAATGAACATTAGTTCTAACATGAGAATTTTTAAGTCACATGTTATAAATAATCCTCGAATAGACATAAGAGTAAGGATTATGAATACACAATGCACATAAGTCAAGAATTTGACACACATGAAATACATAGACATGAATGACATATAGGATATACAATATGCAAACATAGGATATGCTTGAGATAATCTCAAACACAAAGTGACATCTACATGCATCCAACACACATGGATACCAAATGTAAGAATATACTTACAACATTAAGCTCCCCCTACTTTGGTGCATCACTTAAGCACCATCAACTCCATTTGAATGAAAATCTTTGCAAATCAAGGAGTTGGTAGGGTTGGTATCCCAATGTGGATTGAACCTAGAAAACATAATTTTGGTATCCAAAAACCTTTTTGGATCCTATGGGTTAGTAAACAAGTTTAACAAACTAAATTCAAATTGTTATAACCCATATCTTAGTGTAATCATACACAAAATTAATGAAACATGTAATCATGTTACAAGATAAATATTTAACCAAATACATGCATATACTAATTGTACCAAAAATATGTATATATATATTATAATCCAAATGCATGACATGTATTACATGCAACAAAACATGAATATGAGCCAACGCATATGTTGCAAGAAGAAATATTAAATATTCTAAATATGAAAATCATAAACACAATGATTTACAAATAATCATGAAATGGAAATCAAATTCAATATGAATTTACGTTTCTAATCACACATGAGCATCCAAAACCAAAATGCAAACAAAAGAGTAAATCAAATCTTAACACAAATGCATTAGTACCCATAAAAAATAACTATAAACAAATGGTACCAAGCAAAGAAGGGTCAACGGAAACTAACCCTTCGGAAACCAAGTTCAAGAGGACCGTGATTTCCCAACATAATCATCATTCAAAATAATATCATTAATATAAGATTGCACATACATATCCTTAGCATGAGTGCTAGTGTTCTTAGGACCCCAAATAGTGTATGATTTGGGAATCCTCTTCCTAGTGGTTGCATGCACAAAAGGTTGATCTCTACGTGGTGCATGTGGCCTAGGAACATGAGATCTAGCAAGAGCATGAGGAACAATGTGTTGTGCTAAAGCATGATGATGAGCATATGATCCATGGTGTGGGGTTGCATACATACGTGGATGAATATGAGGTGTGTATGCATGAGAATGATCATGAGAATAAGCATGCACATGTGGATGTGATGTGTGATCATAAGCATGTGAAGGTGCATGAGCATGAGTACGTGCATGAGAGTGTCTCAAATGAGTGTTTGCACGTGCTCGTGGGTGTGGAACATAAAAACCATCATTCGTGTGAACTTGTGGAGTAGGAGGTGTGTTCCCACGTGGCATAGTATTGGTGTACATGAATGCATGACCCTTCTTTGGATGTCCACCCAAAGTGGGTTTCTTTCCAAAGGAGGGAGGAATAGGAGTGGTGGTTTCCTTAGTAGTAGAACTACACAAGTTGTTATAGACACCACTCGTGGATGCACCGGAGGATGGCCTCACAAAATCTGTAGTTACTTCACTAAAGGAGGTGCGTGCTTTGGATACATGTGTGGTGAGCTCGTGCACTTGGGATTTGAGATCCTCATTCTCAATCCCCAAACTAGTGTTTTGAGATTGAAGATTTTCAATCTCAAGATCGTTACTATCCGCAATGGAAACACGATTAAGTTGAGATTTGCGGGACTCCACCTCATTTCTCAACATGCCATTTTGAGTAAGCAAACTTGCTTTCTCAATGGCGAGTGTCTCAACAATGGTGTCATTGTTAGAGGTGCTACAAGTAGATGTGATAGTGAGACTAGCAATCTTATTCTTAGCATCACAATATTTATGCATAAACTTTTGATATTTATCAAATAATTGCTTAAGCTCAATTTTAAGATCATCCGTTGTTACCTCTTCATTGTCGCTATCGCTTTCACTTGAGTCGCTTGATTCGTCACTAGAGTCGTCCTCTCATGCCATCAAGCCCATGAATGAATCTCTTTCATCATTGGAGGAAGAACACTCTGAGGTGGACTCTTCTTGCTCCGCTAGCATGTGCCATATTTGATATGCCGTTGTTGCCTTGGACACATGCATAAGAATGTCATAGGTTAAATAATCAAGCAAGATATCCATTACCTCTTGATGTTTCCCCGCCAATTCTTTTTGCTTATTTGTCCATTCATGTTCGGCAGTGGTAGGTGCACGAAGGGGCTTCTCCACAAGCTTCCAATAATCCTTATCGATGGATTGAATATAGGCCTTCATCTTTACACACCAACTTTTATAATTGGGCCCGAGGAGATATGGTAGAAGAGGGCATCGTGTGCTGTTGTTGTTGGTTTCCATAGCAATAACCTTGCTCTGATACCAATTGTAGTGACCCTGTGCTATGAGGAACAAACACTAGAGGGGGGTGAATAGTGTTTTATAGAATTATAAGGAAATTACGCCAAATAAAACCCTACTTAACCAACAAATGCGGAATGTAATAAATGAACGACAACCGAAGTGAGAATGCAAAGCAAACAAGCAATCTACCCTGGTTCGGTGCCACCCAAGTCTTCCAGACTTGTTACCGATGCCCTACTCCAGCAACACCCGGATCCCCTCCGGATACTCTGGCAAACCGCTAGAGATTTCCTTTAGCCCACTTGTGGAAAACCTCCAACAAGTGCAATCGACCTATAATCGATGTCCGTGTATCCCAAAACCTGGGAACACACAAAGTCCTTAATCCCACAACTAGGGACTAAGCACACTCTCACAAACCGAGAGCAAAACTAAATCTTGACTCCTACAACTTGGGATCAAGCCAATCCTCTCACCACCGTAAGTATACAACAAATATGAAGTATAAAGATTGAAATATAAAACTTCTTACCACAAGATCCTATGCCTTGAGAAATACTTACCAATTTAGGGCAAGAATGGATTTTGAGGAAGATGAGATCACCAAACCCTAGCTCCACCAAGATGAGCAGCAATAGATGGCTAGGGAGGAGTTGGTGACTTGGAATCAAGCTATTAGCTTGAGAAGCTCACAAGGAATGAGAATCTCTCTTGAGAAATCAGTGCTTAAAGAGTGAGAGAGAGATTCTTGTGAGATGAGAGAGCTTGGAATTGGAGTTGAAAGGCTCTTCTCAAATGTGTGAAAATGTCTCTTATTTCAGCCTTGGATCCCTGGATTGAAGCACTCAAACTTATATAGGGAAGAGAGAAAACGGTCACAAAAATCATGGCATTAAATGCCCAACGGATCTATTTCTGAAGCTGCTTAATCGGTCTAAGAAGAATCATCGACCGACTAGATTTGTAACTAGTCGGTCGGTGAAACTTCTTGGACCGACTAGATGGTTGACAGAGAAGATGGTGAAATCATGGGTAAGCACTAGTCGGTCTAAGAAGGATCATCAACCGACTAGATTAACAACCAGTTGGTCAGTGAACCTTCTTGGACCGACTAGATTTACTTTTAATGCATTAACCATCCTTCTTGAACCAACTAACTGGTCAACAGTACAAAGGTCGAATTTCATAAGGAAAGCTAGTCGGTCTGAGAAGAGACACCAACCGACTAGTGACCGGCGCCCCATTTACGGTTTGGGCGCGGTGTCGTTTTACCGCAAGTGCACGGTTAGTGTAGGGTGCGGGTTTATCGAACTCAGGGAGGTGGATGGCTTGAGTGGCTACTAGCCTTGCCTAGGTTGTGTGCTAGCTACGCGGGTAATGTGGGTGAAGTGTAGAAATAAAAGAAAGAATTGAAAAAGACACGAAATGAATCACCGCTAACACAGGCTAGAGCACTCATGACACTTGGCATTTGACTTGATCCAGGGTGAGACATTGCCCCAAAAGGTGGTACCTAGCGTCCATGGCCCGATATTCCGGTCGGTACCAAGCACGCTAGGCCTACCCGGTTCCGGACGGTGGGCATTCCCATGTCCATTAACACCTTCCGCAACCGGGAGCATTAAGGCCACAATGATAACTCCCAACACTTCGTCCAAGCCGCTCCCGCGCGCTAGGACTCGATGTCTACACAAGGGGCGTGAGCTGTGGCTAGGGAGTCAACCGCCAAGTTTATTCCCCCTTGGCCCGACGGTCAGAGGCGGTCTTTCTCCCGCCAATGACAATGAAACACCCCCGCGTAACCCTATGGCCAAATAGGTCAAATGTGATTTCTAGCGATACATCGAAGCGGATCTTGACTGGACAAGCACCGGAACCCAACCCCCAACACATCTAGTGTGTTGTCGTACGAATTGGACCTAGATCGCTAGAAATCCCCATTGACACATTACATCGAACACGTGCCATGCAACCAAGTCTAATGTAAATTTCCAAGCAACAATCCTACCCTAACCCGTATTAGGGTTCATCAAAACTACTCAATGGTGAATAAAATATAAACAAACAACACAAAAGACATATAAACTTTCACCATCAAGCAAAATAAACACAATACAAACAATGGAGAAAAAGAGAGGAAAATACTTATCTTGAGTTGAATCGTCAATCCAATACAAGACTTATTGAGCAAAAGACCTAATCTAAACTAACCTAGAACTCACAAGAGAAGGGGGGCAAAAAGCCCTAAAAACTCCAGGAGATGCCCCTCAAGTCGGCCAGCCTCGTGTATTTATACCCCCACCTCGAAACCCTAATGGTTCGGGTCCAAACCCGCAGGAAAAGCGCCACCCGATCTGTTGACAAGTCAACCGATCGGGTGATCTGTTACAAATAGTAAACAGAAAACGGCGAACTTTCACCCGGTCATATGAACCGGTCGGTTGAGTTCTTGGAGTGACCGGTTGGATCTTGGCGCCATCGGGTGAAGGGATCGGTTGGGTGCCCGTGTCTCGGCTCCTCAGCATCAGCTACAGATGAACCGATCGGGTGAGAGTCACCCGATCGGTTGGAATTTGGCTTGAAAAGACAGAGAATCAGCCTCGTTTGAACCGGCCTGTGAACCGGTCGGGTGACATTCACTTGAGCTCCGGCTGAGACCGGGTGGTGCATGCGTGCATCACCCGATCGGTTGGAGATGACCAACCGACCGGGTGAGGGGCTGAACGTTGTAATCTTCGTCGTTTGACCCCCTGGATCACGCGTGACTCCTCCCGTTGCTCCAGGGACTTGAGATATCGTCGTTAAATGTCCCCTACACGGGAAATCTCCTGTAAACATGGATAAACAAAGAAAAGTGAAAGAAAACGAGAAAATACAAGAAAACAAATAAAAGACGGCGGAAAATACGGAGAAACACGGAAGAAAACACGCGCAAATATATGAAATATAAACGCACGTCAAAATCCCCCAAGCTGAACTCTTCCTCGTCCTCGAGGAAGATGAGTGAGAGTAGGAGCTCGGAGGGAGAAAAATAGAGAGAATGAGAGAAAAAGAGAACTCTATATCCTAGATCGCCCATAAGGGCCAACAAAATAAAACACGCCACACGAAGCAAGCATAAGACAAAACACAATGCTAAACCAAGGAATGTGAGTCCAAACAAGTGTCGTGGGCCCATGCAGTGAAGCACGAGTGAGTGTGGTCGTGTTCTAGCAGATGGTGTCACTATCTACGATGTGCAATAAAGCTCCATATACACATACCCAAAGAAAGACCCAAATATCGATTCAATTTGAAATTGCGGTGAATATTAGCTCAAGCATGCATGAGAAGAGTATAAGAATAGAAGCGTATCATGCATCGGGGACTCCACAGCTAGGGACTAGGAAATCACCACACTATAGCCTAGGTAATCGCTAGAAGGTCCCTATGCCAAGTGTTTTCGAAAACGATGGAGGTTGAGAAGATGTGGAGTAGAACACTCGGTGCAAATTCTCGCCTTCCCCTTATTCACGGCAAGTAGGAAAATATTCACACTGGAATTTTTTTTTTTTGGGTTTCGGGTATTTGTATTTTTTTCTTTTCTTTTCATTTCTTATCTTTTTGGGTTTTTCATTTCTTTTCTCCTTTTTTTTGGATTTTTGGGAATTGGGATATTTACATGTGTACTCTCCCAAGTGGGAGAACGGTACACGACGAGGGGATTTGCACCAAGTAAAATAAAAATGAAATCGGATTCTAAACACTTGGACAAAGGAGATATTTCTCGCTAATCAGAGCATAGGCTAAATGGGTTATCCTAGTCCTTGTTTGTGGAATCCCGACACATGCGAATTGAAATATACGATATAAATATAGCATGCATATAGAAGCAGATAGTAGAAGCAAATACCGCATATTCAAATTGAAGCATGATAATCTAGGGGTCAACCAAGGATAGGTATATAAAACATAATCACAAGGTAGAAGCACACCAAACAGCTAGGCACGACGCACGACTCACAAAAAGCTAAGTGGACCCGCGATGCATGAAATGCAAGAGGACTCGATATCCTAGGGTTAGTGAATGTGATTATCGAAGCTGTGCAAGGTGCGCGTGTGATTTTCGTGGCAATTCATCATAGGGTTCATCTCTAGGAGAAAGAGATAAAAAGAAGAAAAGAAAAAGAAAAGGAAAAACACGGAGAAAAACGACTCAAATAACGAAGAAAAAGAGACAAATGACGCATGAAGTGCGACTCCCCCAAGCTGAAACTTGCATTGTCCTCAATGCAATAGTAGTAAATACGGGAGGGCAATGAAAATGGGGGGGGGGGGGGCACGGACACAAAAAATGAAAAACACGAAAAACACACGAACGAAACTGAAAAATAAAGAGAAAAAACATACAAAATAAAAGATATAAAACGCAACGAAGGACTCAAAGACACAAACACACGACAACGACACACGAAAACATGCACACAAAAGTCGATTTCCCCCAAGCTGAACATGACAATGCTAGCAAAATGATATGATCAATGGGGATGTAGAGATATGCTAGGGGGAAAATCGGAAAAGAAAGAAATCAGAATGCAGGAGAGACAGTGCTCGTTCTCCTCGGAAGAGGATGGGGGTGAGAAGATAGAAGGGCACGACATGATGGGTTATTATGATGCAAAAGCAAATCCTAGATACGCTCCCCTCGCTAATGAGAGGAGACGAGATTATTCAAATCTAAACTAGAAAGTGGTAAATTTTTACACTACTGGATTATGATACACCTGAGCATAGGCGGATCCAAGATCTCAAGCGGAGCAAGAAGCTGCTCTCCCTGTTCTTTTTGTGGCTCCGCCAATGTTCCGGTGCCACGAACACCAAAGAACTCCAGCAATGCTCCCACAAGCTTCTCTCGATGATGTCCACCTAAATCATTCGAAAGAAAAGGAGCATCAGTCCGTGATGAAAAATTCTTCCCCGCAATAAATGTATCCCAAAGAGTATCATCAAAGTGAAATGTAAAGCGTGGAATAAGTTGACGACGACTCCATGAGAATGTGGTGCTATGCCCTGGTGGTGACGCGATGATATCATGCCCACGTTTAGTGGCGAGCTCGTCAGGTGCTGACATGCCCTGACGTATCTCCATATAATGTGAATCTGGATCTAATGGAGCATATGTCATGTCAGTAGTATTTGAATCTAGAAATATGTGGAATGTAATACGAGATTAAAAAATAGTGTCTAAAAGATCTCCCTGAGTGGGAGCAGTAAGCTCTGGTGGATGCGAAGCTTCTGGTGGAGTAAGGGTGAGCTGTGGAGGTAGTGGTAGATGCAAGGGAGCATGAGGCTCAATAGAATGAGTCATGATGTTCACGGCTCCACGCTCTCCCTCCTCGTCGATATGGACATCCTCCATGGCCTCCTCGGTACCGTACGTCTCAAAAATTGTCCCTGCATAGGGAAGGGGACTCATATCAAAATTTTCAAATTGTAAGTCATAAGAGTTACCTTCCGTGGTGCATGTCGTAGATGATGTATGAGACGCGACTGCTTCACCCCCAAAAGTAGAAGTCGTAGGCAGAGATGGAATTGGTGAATCCACCTGGCCCTGGGTTACCGTGGAATCCTCCATCAATAGCTCAAGGATAGATTTCAAGGATGGAGATGAGGGTGATGGTATTGTCGGGCCTTGATTTACAAAGGAATTCGCAACTAACAACTCAAGATCGGTCCCAGGGGGTGGAAGTGAGAGCGGTGGAGTCATCTGGCCTTGGTTTAGAATATTGTCTTCTAATAATAATTCAAGGTCAGACATCGGTGGGGGAAGTGGTAATGAGAGTGGAGGTGATAGCAAGTGCATTTGAGTTGCAATGGAGTTTTCCAAGAATAATTCAAGGCTCGATCTTGGTGGAGGATGGGGTGTGTAAATTTGGGGGTAAGGATGGGGGGGGGTTCTTGATGCAGGTTGTAGGAATATGAGTGTGGGGTGTAGGGTTGGGCACTGAATTGGCAACGGATGGCCGTATGTCCCTGCATCCCACAAGCTTCACAAACTGCCACAACCTGCGGATAATTCTCATATTCCCCCATCTGAGCACTGTATGGCATGTAAGCATCAAAATTTCCAATGTACGATCCATCGGGCATCCACATAATTCACCTGAAAGCAAAAATTTTGGCTACGACAAGCGCGTCAGTTGTATAAAGAATAGCACAAATTTATAATGGTGGTAAGGAAAGGATCTGTTTATTGCATTTATTTATTATTATAATTTTGTTTTTGCGTAGTCTAATGAACCCAAGCTAAGCTAATATCAAATCGAACGCCTCCCCGGCAATGGCGCCAAAAACTTGACCGGCGCACCGTTTACGGTTTGGGCGCGGTGTCGTTTTACCGCAAGTGCACGGTTAGTGTAGGGTGCAGGTTTATCGAACTCAGGGAGGTGGATGGCTTGAGTGGCTACTAGCCTTGTCTAGGTTGTGTGCTAGCTACGCGGGTAATGTGGGTGAAGTGTAGAAATAAAAGAAAGAATTGAAAAAGACACGAAATGAATCCCCGCTAACAAAGGCTAGAGCACTCATGACACTTGGCATTTGACTTGATCCAGGGTGAGACATTGCCCCAAAAGGTGGTACCTAGCGTCCATGGCCCGATATTCCGGTCGGTACCAAGCACGCTAGGCCTACCCGGTTCCGGACGGTGGGCATTCCCATGTCCATTAACACCTTCCGCAACCGGGAGCATTAAGGCCACAATGATAACTCCCAACACTTCGTCCAAGCCGCTCCCGTGCGCTATGACTCGATGTCTACACAAGGGGCGTGAGCTGTGGCTAGGGAGTCAACCGCCAAGTTTATTCCCCCTTGGCCCGACGGTCAGAGGCGGTCTTTCTCCCGCCAATGACAATGAAACACCCCCGCGTAACCCTAATGGCCAAATAGGTCAAATGTGATTTCTAGCGATACATCGAAGCGGATCTTGACTGGACAAGCACCGGAACCCAACCCCCAACACATCTAGTGTGTTGTCGTACGAATTGGACCCAGATCGCTAGAAATCCCCATTGACACATTACATCGAACACGTGCCATGCAACCAAGTCTAATGTAAATTTCAAAGCAACAATCCTACCCTAACCCGTATTAGGGTTCATCAAAACTACTCAATGGTGAATAAAATATAAACAAACAACACAAAAGACATATAAACTTTCACCATCAAGCAAAATGAACACAATACAAACAATGGAGAAAAGGAGAGGAAAATACTTATCTTGAGTTGAATCGTCAATCCAATACAAGACTTATTGAGCAAAAGACCTAATCTAAACTAACCTAGAACTCACAAGAGAAGGGGGGGCAAAAAGCCCTAAAAACTCCAGGAGATGCCCCTCAAGTCGGCCAGCCTCGTGTATTTATACCCCCACCTCGAAACCCTAATGGTTCGGGTCCAAACCCGCAGGAAAAGCGCCACCCGATCGGTTGACAAGTCAACCGATCGGGTGATCTGTTACAAATAGTAAACAGAAAACGGCGGACTTTCACCCGGTCATATGAACCGGTCGGTTGAGTTCTTGGAGTGACCGGTTGGATCTTGGCGCCATCGGGTGAAGGGATCGGTTGGGTGCCCGTGTCTCGGCTCCTCAGCATCAGCTACAGATGAACCGATCGGGTGAGAGTCACCCGATCGGTTGGAATTTGGCTTGAAAAGACAGAGAATCAGCCTCGTTTGAACCGGCCTGTGAACCGGTCGGGTGACATTCACTTGAGCTCCGGCTGAGACCGGGTGGTGCATGCGTGCATCACCCGATCGGTTGGAGATGACCAACCGACCGGGTGAGGGGCTGAAAGTTGTAATCTTCGTCGTTTGACCCCCTGGATCACGCGTGACTCCTCCCGTTGCTCCAGGGACTTGAGATATCGTCGTTAAACGTCCCCTACGCGGGCAATCTCCTGCAAACATGGAGAAACAAAGAAAAGTGATAGAAAACGAGAAAATACAAGAAAACAAATAAAAGACGGCAGAAAATACAGAGAAACACGGAAGAAAACGGGCGCAAATATATGAAATATAAACGCACGTCAACTAGATCGTCATTTAGTCGGTCGGTGAACCTTCTTGGACCGACTAATTGGTCAATAAATGGTCTTGAATTGATTAGGACAACTAGTCGGTCTGAGAAGGATTTCCAACCGACTAGATCGTCATCTAGTCGGTCGGTGAACCTTCTTGGACCGATTAATTGACCAACAATGAATGTGCTGAATTTAACTAGGATGTCTAGTCGGTTCAAGAAGAATTTTCAACCGATTAGATCGTCATCTAGTCGGTTGGTTCTTCTACTTGAACCAACTAAGATGCATTTGAAGCCAAGTAATGAAGCGATAAGCTACGGGAAAGTTTCTAATGGCTTCTAAGGCAATCCTAGAGATAAGATATGAAAGTTATGAATATTTCTAGGCAAGTACTACTCAAGGCTTAACATTCTACTAAACCGAAGCTAGAATACAATATAAATAACATGACGAACCGTCTTCAAAGCTTCAACATGGAGAATCCGAATCCCTTGACTTCATGAATACTCCTTGAGCTTCAACGAAGCTCCAGGCACAATGATCACGCATTCTGAGGAAGTCTTGGGATGTCGCTTGAGATGAACAAATTACTTTGGTGACGATCTCCATAAATCTTCATGGTCTTAAGTCTTTTAGTTGAATGACTTGAACGTCATAGACTTCGAAGATTTTGACTCATCCATTCCTTTCGTCTCTTTGGATTGAATCTCCATTCATTTGTTGATGCCATTGGCTTGAGGTTTGAAGTAGCCTTTGAGTTCTTCAAGCCAATGCTTCACCTTTGTTGATCTACCAAGTCCTCCACTTGAATCAACACGTGTAATCACTTTTGATTTTCTTGAATCTAATTGGTGACTTTTCAGCTAACTGCAAACACAAGAGTTAGTCACAATGATTTGTGTTTGATCATCATCAAAATCACGGTGGAGAGTCCAATACTCAACATCTGTCTTTTTATTGGGTCTGTCACTCGGTCAAGTGACATAGGTCACTCGGCCGAGTGACCCTCTCCAACTGCTCCTCAAATTGCGAATTCTGGGCTGCGCAGGGGCAGTTTTGTCACGATTTCTTGGATGATTTTGCTTGTATTTAAACCTAGTTTTATCCCTAGTTTTAAGAGAGACTTCTATTATTTTTTGACAGCTATTCTTTTGTAAAATCTCAGATGGAGATCATAGGCGACAATTTTGGTTTGTTCTTTCTTGCTAAAAATCTTATTTTTATGAATTGTCACTTCTTTGCAATGAATTGTGCCATGATTTTATTTGTTATTTCTTAGATTTTCATGATGATCAGTGAGTAGTTTCGTCCTTCTAGGGCATGGGGATGAACCCTATGGACCGGATCTTTGAATTGTGATGAATGTATAGAATTGTTGCTAGAATTGAATAAAGGTTAGGTTGTGCTTGATTTACTACGAGTAGCTAGGAATTTCTACTGATTGGGATATGCAAGAGATTGGATCCCAATTGATAGGAAGGCCTAGATATTCGATTTAGGTTTATAATTGAGATCCGCTAGATTTAGTTTGCAAGAGATTGGACTAAAGCTAGGATTTTTATTATAATTCTATACTAATATTTGTTTGCAAGAGATTGGACGAATACGAACTATCATAACCTAGATCGTAGCTCGAGTTTGTACGAGAGTGGGCTTGAATTGCGATTGGACGATGATGTCGATCTTCACGCTCGTGGCTTAGGTTAGAGTTTGCACGAGAGTGGGCCCTAATTTAGGTTTGCTATAGACCGGTAATAGCGAGAGAGCGTGAGCTTGGTTCTACATTAAGTTACGACTGGTTCACCTACATTCAAGCTTTGCAACATTAATATTCATGATTCACAAGGATAAGAGACGGTCTGTAGTGGAGATTTCCTATCCCTAGACGCTTTATTATATTGATATCTTTTTGCTATTTGAACGATTGTGACATTAACATCAAAATTATTCTTATTCCCTTGATAGCTAGGTAATCAAAGTAGGATACTGTCAATTGTCCTCCCTGTGTTCGATACCCGCTCGCCACTACACCGTGCGCTTGCGATAAAACTACAGTCGTTTTTCGGGTGTATATCCGGGCGCGATCAATAACGCTGAGGAAATGGACACACCTACTCGACCAAGCAGAACCGCCAGCTTGACCGAGCTATATTCAAACTGAACAACTATTTTGGACTTCTCCCCGAGCGACGTAGCTCGACCGAGCAGCAAAGCTCCTCGACCGAGCAGATCTTCTACTTAACCGAGTAGCCCATATCAGCCAGACAGTAGAAGCAGCAAAGCAGGTCTATGTCAACTCGACCGAGCAGGCGTCGCTACTCGACCAAGTAGGGCAACACGACCAGCCAACTTGGTGGGCCCAAGTGTCCAGATTTTCCCAGATTTTGTGTGATCTCTACCCCTTGTATATACGTACAAATTGAACCATATGTTCAGAGAGGAGACTCAGAGGATGGATTGAGTTTTATTTTCCTTAGTTTTAATTAGAGTTTTTAGATCTAGCGAAGTTGTGTGCCGTCGCTATTTTGTGAAGACTAAAGCTTGGATTTTTATTGATCTATATTATGTGGAAGCTTGATATTCTTAATTCTCTTGTGTTTGCTATCGCTCTATGACGTATCAGTAACGACTTCTAAAATTTCTAAGCTTTATTTGATGTTTTCTCATGCCATGATGAACTATCTTGTTTTTATTGAATATTCTATGTCTATGTCTATGATTCACGAGTAGTTTTATCTAGGTCTAATGGATTAACACTAGGATCTTAGGATTTAGATGTAAAGTTAGGATTTTTAGGTTGCGTTGGTTCAAAAAGGGAAGTTTTTTGGTTGATCTAGCCAAGTTTGTAGGGGATCTTGTACTGAGATCATGTCCACGGTCTGTGGCCATGAATACCTTAAAGAGTATCCTATGAACTTAATTAGGGAGTTAGTGGATTCAATTAGGGTTTGCGGCCATGCCCGATGCACTCCTTGATGGGATCCACCGACGTCTTAAATTACTAATTGATGACTACCGCCATTGCATCAATGAGAGCTACAAAAGCACACATCAAATCTCTATCAACGAGAGTGGCATAAGTGGAGATCATTCTACCCATGAGAGTGGTATAAATATTGTTGATTCTTAATGCACGGATCGCACGTCACGCCTATCGTAAGAGCGGGGTAAGCGTGCGATACGTTAGACCCATGGCGCCTAGATCCATGTGTTCTACATCTTAGATGCGATAATTCCTAATAAAGCCAATGCAACGTGTTTCAGAGTGTTTTCTCACTACAAAGCGTTGACCGTGGATAACCCGGTCAACGTGGTCAAGGGGCCCGTTTGGGTCCCTCGGGCGAGTCGAGTTGGTGCAGTTGGGGCTCGAGTCGGACCAGCAGGCGACGTAGAGCGCGTCGACTGGATTGAATCGGGGTCCTCGGCCGTTGGTAGGGTGAGGGGTAGCCTCGTCCCGGGTCGAGACGCTCGGCCTCGGTCGGTTGCGCTCGGCCTCGGCGGTCGGACAACGAGGGGAAGCCTCAATCGTCCAGCTGGTTGCGTGGTCGGCGAGGGGCGGAGGGGAAGCCTCGGCCCGTGGATCTAATGCCCTCCTGCGTAGACGAGAACACTCGTCAGGGGGCCGGACCTTGGTTCCGGCCAAATCCCCTCCGATGCCTAAGTCAGACAGAGATCTGAAAGAGGAGGCCCGGCGGAGACGGTTCGACTCGTGAGGAGATCGGAACGGCGTCTCACGGCGCGAGCGGGGGAGGAAGGAAATGAAATGGGGGAACTAGGTCGTTGATGGAGTACCTTAGGTTCTAGATACCTGAGAGGCGGTCCCCTGTCCTGTCGTCCTCCTAGCTCCTTTATAGACTTCCGCCGTGATTGTCCCCAACCCACGTCGCTCGTCCGCCCTCAATCGTGCCCCCTCATTCCGCCCCCCCGTCGCCGCTCCCTGCGCCATGCCAGCACCTCCCTATAACTGCCATTAAGTGGTAGCGGGATCGAGGGGGCGGTTATCGCAGGAGTGGGCGAGTGACCGGTGTCTTACCGGGGCCGGGTCGGATCGACATTTGGGGGGGGGGGTCCCCCTAGGGCCTTATCGAGTGGGCCTGAGTGCACAGATGGGCTTTTGACTGGCGGTCGGGTCTCTGGGCTCGTGTCTTTCGGGCCTCGGGCAAATAGGCGTAACAATTGCCCCCATTGGTCGGGTTGATCGGCTTCGGCCAGTTCGGCTCGGCCGATGCGACTTCCGCCGACTTTGATAGGCTCGTCAGTCGATGCCGACTCATTTATTAGTCGTCATCATGAGTTGGTCCGTTTGATACTTTTAAGGCTCGGGCTCCGAAGCGTCGTCGGTCCTCTTGTGCTGCCACGTGTAGCTGTGAGCTTATCCCCATTGCTCGCGGGGTCGTCTTCAGTTAAGAAGCCGAGGGGTTCGTGAGCCGCCCTCGATGGGGTCGATCGGCCTTGGCTTGCTCGGTTCGACCGCTGTGCCTCCTGGGATTCCGAGTGGCGCTTTAATCGAGGCGTGGTCATAAATGTAGGTCATGATGAGGCGGATCGATTGGACTTCCCTTGGCGTCGATTTCGAAACGCCGCCGGTTCTTCGAGTCCTGCCACGCGTTCTTGTCAGGCGCTTCGAATTCGTCCCTATGTCCGGTATATAAGATCCCCAGCTGCGTTGATCTCCACTTCTTTCTTGCTCTTCCCATTGTTCTAGGGTTTCCACAACTCGGAGTTTCCCGTCGCCCTCGCTTCCTCGTCTCCCCAAACTAGTTAAAAGGTAATTCCTTTCTCGCTCTCGTGTTATGGCTGCTCTTAGGATAGGCGGTTCTGGTCGAGGGGCGAGGGATTCTCCAGAGTCCAGGTAGGGCAGGCCTCGGTTAGTGGGATCAGGTTCCTCCTTCGGGAGTCGTCCCCTCCGAGATAAGGGGAAGGGGAAGCTATTCCCAGACTACGCCCGTGATGACGTGGCGTCGGCTGCCGTGCGTCTTAACGTGCCCCCGGTTGTCCTCCGTACGCCGTCGAGGACCGTTCCTTCGGCGGTCACGGAGATCCGGGAAAGGTATCTCTGCTTCCCGTACGATGTCCGAGTTCCATTCGTCGACGAGCGGATTTGCCTTCCGAGGAGCAATGAAGTCGGCGTCTACGTCGAAATGTTTCGCCTGGGTCTTCGTTTCCCGCTCAATCCCTTCCTTATCCAGGTCATGGAATATCTCATGGTGCCGCTTTGCCAGTTCACCCCTTGCTCGATTGCGGTACTGACGGGCTTCGCCACGCTCTGTTGTACCCGCGGCCTGGAGCCGTCTCTCCCCCTTCTCTTCCATTTTTACCAGATCCAGACGGTCGGCCCGGGGTCATGGCTGCAGCTCCGAGCCCGCTCGAGGAGGGAATGCCTGATCGGGCTGCCCCGCTGGTCGGGGGATTGGAGTTCGGATTACGCCTTTGTGGTCTTCCTGGGGGATGCCCAGATTTTGACAAGTTGGGGCGGGTCTGTCCAGCCCCGCTCGCCGCTAGCTCTCTCAGATGTCGACCGGGCAGCTGCCGCGCTGCTGTCGACCCTCCCCTTGGAGTCGAAGTCCATCTGGTCCTTGTTGGACGACCTACTCCTGAAGGCCGTCTTGTGGTCTCCGGGTAGGTCGCCTTTTCAGTCTTGAATCGCCCTGTGACTCATCCTGATTTTGGTTTCCCTTGCAGGGATGGCTGGCCGCGAGTTCGTCTGTGACGTCGATGAACTGATCCGCTGTGGAGCTGCTCGGAGCCGAGGTAGTACCTCTGGAAGGGCGCCTCAGCGTACCGTGGAGGAGGAAGTGCGCCGAGCCGAGCCTTCCGTGGGTAAGGTGGCGGCCGCGCCTCCCGCCTCTTCTTCTGGCGATCCCCTTCCCGGGGGGGTCACGAGGGCCGGACCCGCCCCGTCAGCCCATGAGGCAGGGGATAATGACGGGTCCGGTGCAGTCCCTCCTGCCCTTGGCGTGCCCCCTCAGGTTCCCGAGGGTGGGGATGGTGCGAGGCAGAAGCGCTCCCCTCCGGCGCCTTCGGAGCCCCACGGAGGAAAGAAGAGGAAGGAGGACGCGGATCCCTCCAGTCCGACGGGTTCCGCGCTTCCTGTGGCGACCACCGGGGATCCTTCGGTAGCCTTGTCGACCACCCCCCTCGCAGCGTCCTCGCCCGTATCACCGGGGATCGGGGCCTTGTTGGCGAGCAATATGGCTTCCCTTGTCGTCCCTGGGAGTTCGATGTTTGTCGACCGAGCCTTGGCCCAGCAGGTTGCCGAGGTCTCCGTCCCTCCCCGGGACCGCAGCCTCCTCAAGAAGATCCCTGCCGACAAGATGTCGGATTCCTTGGTCTGGATCCTTCAACAGGTTCGGTTATCTTGCTATCCTCTCCTTTCTTTCATCCTCTTCTTTAGCCCATGTCTCGTCTTTCCAGGGTTCAGCGCTCGCTGTGGAGTTGCAGTGTCGAGCCGTCCACTTGAGGGAGCTGGAGGAGTCCTCCATGAGGGCCCAGGAGCGGGCCGGGGCGGCGGAGGTGGTTATGACAGAGGCCCAGATGGAGTCTCGACGTCTCAAGCTCCGTGTGGCCGAGCTGGAGGGACGGGTGGGTGACCTCCAGGGAAAGCTGGAGGACGTCCGTCAGTCGGTTGAGGAAGCGGCGGACTCGTTCCGCCTGGAGAGGGAGGAGCTTCAGAGGGAACTGTCGGACCGGCGCCAGGTGACGCAGCTTGCAGAGGAGGTGGAGAAGGGCGTCGTCGAGACCCTAGGGAAGAGGATCTTCGAGGTCCTCAGGGAGGCCTTCGGTGCGTATGAAGACCTCATCGCCCCCCGGATCGTCAAAGTCGTCCAGTCTTCCTTCCGGGAATGTGCGGAGCGTGTTCGGCAAGCCTCTCCGCCGGTCGATCCCCCTCGCTCCGAGCAGAGCGAAGTGCCCGAGGATGTGTCCTCCCGAGCCCGGGCTCCCTAAGCCGTCCCTCCCGGCCTTATCCTCAAATTTTTTAGCATCCGCTTCGCTTTGGGCCAGTCCACTTGAAATGGATCCCTGGCCCCGCTATCTCCTTCAGCTTCGCTACCGGCTCCGGGGCCAATAATTGCTGGTTGCATGGCTGCTAGTTTGGGCTAACTACTTTGGGTCTTTTGTCAACCAATTTTGCTCTGTCGGTGTCGACCTAGCTTCTGTAGGTGACGAACTTGGTCATTCGTCGTGAGTGGATTATTTGTAGAGAGTTTTCTTTGCCTCGATTCCCTGTAAATAAGACACATTTTTGTACCCTGGTTAATTGTTATAAATGAAATTGACTTACTCGGACTTCTCGTGTATTTTGTGTTGCTGCCTTGTTCTTGGCCTAGGACTGGATGACGTTCGCGTTGGCTGGGGGAATTGCCCCCAGACTTATGGGCGCAGGAGTCGGTCGGCGAGGGCAAAACTCCTCGGCTTAGGACCGGTCGGCGTCCGTGCCTGCTGGGGGAACTGCCCTCAGACTTATGAGCGCAGGAGTCGGTCGGCGAGGGCAAAGTCCCTCGACTTAAGACCGGTCGGCGTCTGCGCTGGCTGGGGGAATCGCCCCCAGACTTATGAGCGCAGGAGTCGGTCGGCGAGGGCGAAGCTCCTCGGCTTAGGACCGGTCGGCGTCTGTGCCTGCTGGGGGAACTGCCCCCAGACTTGTGAGCGCAGGAGTCGGTCGGCGAGGGCAAAGCTCCTCGGCTTAGGACTGGTCGGCGTCCGTGCCTGCTGGGGGAGCTGTCCCCAGACTTATGGGCGCAGGATTCGGTCGGCGAGGGAAAAGCTCCTCGGCTTAGGACCGGTCGGCGTCCGCGCCAGCTGGGAGAGTTGCCCCCAGGCTCCCGAGCGCAGGAGTCGGTCGGCGAGGGCAGTGCCCTCCTTCCTCCTCCAGTGAGGCGGCGGTCTTCATTCTTTTGCACTATTGGCGAAATGTCAATTCCATCGAGGATTTAAGAAAAGACAAAAAGGGAATGCAATTGTACTCTTAAGAGTCCTGTCGGACTGGTACATTTGGAGGAAAGGAAATAGGGAATAAGGCTAGACAGAGGGATGTAAACCTAGATAATCCCCTCGGACCAGGCTACGACTGGGGGAGAGAGCTCGCCCGCTCACTCTACGATGCGGAGGGGTCCTTGGACGGTGTTTATCCTCTTCCCCTTGTCCGGCTGCATGGAGGTCCCTTCCCCATGGGCCGGCTCATCGGCTAAGCTCCTGGCGTGCCCCCGACTCATCAGCTTCTCAATGTCCTTCTTTAAATGCCAGCAGTCCTCAGTGTCGTGGCCGTCGTCCTTGTGGTACTTGCAGTATTTCTCCTTCTTCCCACCTCTTTTCGCCCTCGGTGGGGGGCGATCGGTGCGTTCTTCCTTCTGTACTTGGGCGAGGACGGCGTCTGGGGTGGCGTCTCTCGTACCTTCTCCGCGCTGCCTGTTTCTCGTCCTCTTCTCGGTCCGATATCCTTCGGGGCTGCCTCGTCCGTTGTCGCCGCGCTTGGACCCTCGAGTGGCTTTTCCTGCATCCACGGCCAAGGCCTCCTCGGTCAACATGAAGCGCTCGGCCCTTGCCATGATCCCGGGGAGGTCCTTCGGGGGATCGTTGTGCAGGGAATTCTTGAGGCCTCTATGGCGAAGCCCTTTCTTAAGGGCCGTTTGGACCACCAGGTCGGGAGGGCTGTTCACGTTCAGCCTCTCCGCATTGAAGCGGCGCATGAACTGCCGGAGCGGCTCGGCCGGGCCTTGCACTATGTTGAACAGATGTTCAGCATCAGGCTTGATCTGCCTCCCCGCCATGAACTGCTTGCAGAACAACTGGGTGAGTTCCTCAAAGCTGTCGATGGAGCGGCTGGGCAGGCTGCGGTACCAGGTCCTCGCCGCTCCCCTGAGAGTAGAATAGAAGCCTCGTTAGAGCAGGTCATCGTCAGCTCCTTGGAAGGACATGTCCCCCTCGTAGTCCATTACGTGGTGTCCCTGGTCCCCTATCCCGTCGTACTTCCCCAGCGCCGGGATCCTGAATCGAGAGGGGACCCGTGGGTCGGTTATTCTCCGTGATAGGGGGCACCGGTCTCCATGGATGCCTCCGGGGATTCGACAGTCGCCTGCCTCTGGCTCGTTCGGTGGTGGAGGGTGCACGGGCGCCGGCGGGGCTGGCTCCGCGGCCCTCGCCACGCTGGGGGTCGGGCTGACCCGGCGCTCCCGGCTCCTCTGGGGGGAGCTCCTGCTCCGCCGTGATCAGTCTCTCGAGTGGTGTCGCTCGCTTCTCCTACGGCGGGACGACCGTGACCGACGAGATGATGCAGTCATCGATTCGCCATCCGTCCCTTCGGTTTCTCTTCGGCTCCTTTCACGATAAGGGGAGGAGGCGCGTGATCTCGCCTGACGGGAGTCGGAGAGCGTGAACCGATGATCCGCGTTCGGTTTTTTGGTCCCGTGGTCGTCGACCACGGCGGATCGCAAGAGCGGGGGACCCCCCGCCCATCGATGGCCATCGCCTAACGTGCCTCCGTTGGATGGTGCAGGGCCGACGAGCTGCTGTACCGTCGCGACCAACGTCTGGAGGCTCGCGTTGGTCTCCTGAGCCAGGGCACGGAGCTGTCCCTACGTGACCAGTTCTGAGCCGCCGGTCTCTTCGGTTGAGGGGGCGGGGTGATCGCCGACGGTCGTGTCTTCGGGGTTGCCGTTGGATGCGCCATTCCCCTCCTCTGGGATGGGGGGCATGCGCTTCCTTCCATTGCTGGCTCATGCCATTGTTGGTGTGGTTTGATTCTTCGTGGGACGGTTTTCGTTTCCCACAGATGGCGCCAGATGTTTCAGAGTGTTTTCTCACTACAAAGCGTTGACCGTGGATAACCCGGTCAACGTGGTCAAGGGGCCCGTTTGGGTCCCTCGGGCGAGTCGAGTTGGTGCAGTTGGGGCTCGAGTCGGACCAGCAGGCGACGTAGAGCGCGTCGACTGGATTGAATCGGGGTCCTCGGCCGTTGGTAGGGCGAGGGATATCCTCGGCCCGGGTCGAGACGCTCGGCCTCGGTCGGTTGCGCTCGGCCTCGGCGGTCGGACAACGAGGGGAAGCCTCAATCGTCCAGCTGGTTGCGTGGTCGGTGAGGGGCGGAGGGGAAGCCTCGGCCCATGGATCTAATGCCCTCCTGCGTAGACGAGAACACTCGTCAGGGGGCTGGACCTTGGTTCCGGCCAAATCCCCTCCGATGCCTAAGTCAGACAGAGATCTGAAAGAGGAGGCCTGGCAGAGACGGTTCGACTTGTGAGGAGATCAGAACGGCGTCTCACGGCGCGAGCGGGGGAGGAAGGAAATGAAATGGGGGAACTAGGTCGTTGATGGAGTACCTTAGGTTCTAGATACCTGAGAGGCGGTCCCCTGTCCTGTCGTCCTCCTAGCTCCTTTATAGACTTCCGCCGTGATTGTCCCCGACCCACGTCGCTCGTCCACCCTCAATCGTGCCCCCTCAATCCGCCCCCCCCGTCGCCGCTCCCTGTGCCATGCCAGTACCTCCCTATAACTGCCATTAAGTGGTAGCGGGATCGAGGGGGCGGTTATCGCAGGAGTGGGCGAGTGACCGGTGT
Source organism: Scilla litardierei (assembly GCA_030789695.1). Taxonomy (NCBI): domain Eukaryota; kingdom Viridiplantae; phylum Streptophyta; class Magnoliopsida; order Asparagales; family Asparagaceae; genus Scilla; species Scilla litardierei. The sequence goes on along the minus strand of CM061134.1, from coordinate 104,086,103 downwards.
CTTACCGGGGCCGGGTCGGATCGACATTTGGGGGGGTCCCCCCTAGGGCCTTATCGAGTGGGCCTGAGTGCACAGATGGGCTTTTGACCGGCGGTCGGGTCTCTGGGCTCGTGTCTTTCGGGCCTCGGGCAAATAGGCGTAACACAACGTAAGAGTTCTAACCTAGCATCGACATTCGACGATCCTAGTGGTGAGTCCTAACGACCTAGTCTTTTATTATTGATTTCAACCTTGCTTGAGATATAACTCCACAACAACCAATCCTTTTGAATCGACTGCTAGTAATATTCCGAAGATCTAGGGATCACCCAAGACCATATTAGCATTCACTTCCTTGTGGGATCGATAACTTTTATACTATAACTTAACATTGTGCGCTTGCGATACGGTCCAGGAGTTACATTTAGGACGCATCTAGCCTTTGGCATTCGTGCCATTGCTAGGCGAGGTTTAAGTGTTGGTTCTGGGTAAGTCATCTACCAGGACCATTATAGTTAGGGCCATTACCTTGTTGCACCACATCTCCTGCCCATTCACATCCCACCTCAGCCATCTCAGATACCTATTAACACTTCTACCTCGACTCCTCATGTCACTACCACTCAACCTCACAATCCTACACCACCACCTTCCCCACAGGCTCCACCTTCACCATACCCCAAGACTATGACCACTTCTGTTCCCTCACCCATCACGACCTCGTGGTTTCACCCACCTCTTTACCACACACACCATGGAGGCCATAGACATACCCTCCTCTGAGCACCATCATCTCCCGCTCCATCCACACATATTCCATCCCCTTGTCATACTTCCACATCTCCACACACTTCCACACCACCTGAGGACGCCATAGTCATCATTTCGTTGTCTTTGATCGACTCATCACCATCACCACAGTCATCATCATCCCACCCATCTGAGGTAGTTCCATCCACTCCATCTCCACCTCAAACTGACATAACAACTGCATCTTCAGTTGAGCCATCCATTCCCCCACACCACCCACCCAGCCACCACCTAACGGTTGCTCTGCATGATTGGATCACATTTTGCACTCCTTCTCACCAATTTTTGTGCATGCTTCACTATAGCTTGGGGGAGATGCACTTGGATCTCCTTCCCCTCACTTTATTTTTCATTAGGATATATTTTCTGTGTTTTTATCACGTTGAGGACAACGCTTAGTTCAGCTTAGGGGAGGAGTGTTTTTCACGCTTAACTTCCTATTTTTACTCTATTTTCTTTCTTATTTTCTTGGTTTTATCTTTATTTTTCATTTCCTCTTGTTTTTCTTTCTCATTTTCCATTTTTCTTTCTTTTTCATTTTGCAGCTAGTTTATATGCTCACTCAAAAAACCAAAAAATGAAAAAAATCACAAACTCCAAAAATATCTGCATTCGCATCATGCATCTTGCATCATCACACATCCATGTGTATATATTTGCATTCGCTTCGATAATTTTTCGAAAACGAGCTTTTATATGCGTGTTTTCTCGAGTTGAAATTCGTTTTCTAAAAATTTTACACTCGATTTCCACGATGTCGATTTGAGTATATGAATAGGACGTGTCCCCAGCTTTGAATTCCGTGTGATATCCCAGCTTTGGCTGTCCTTATTATCCCTAAGATAGGAGTACTTGAAACCGACAGAGGTTGATACTTAGGAACCCACTTTATGCATGGATCGTAGAGCCGATAGTTGAGTATAATGGCTTATATTCCTTCGAAACTTGGATAACAACACGTCACTTAGTACTGAGGACTGATTTTCTTAGTATACCCATGCTTTCCAAAAAAGAAAAAAGTTTATGAATAGTGTATATATATATATATATATATATATATATATATATATATATGCACGTTCCCCCAGCAACACCGAATAACTGGATCCCCACGATAGAAACTGTCAAGGGCCTCGCGTCAAAAGGTCTAGCTTGGTGGAGTGCATATGAATAAGGGTTTTACACGGTTTGATTTTGTTGTCCGAGGTGTCCTTCTTGACTATGTCCCCTAAGGTCGTCTGATCTGGAAATTGCCAACCCAACACTCATCGTACACACCAATTTTAAACCCCAAAAGGAGAAATATAAATAAATAAATAAAATTTATATATGTGTTATATATATAAGAAATCATGAATAAACTTATCAATTTCGAGAATCAAGGAAGTTTGATGTGTCATAAGCGCCACCTTTTCGACCGATCAATATCCCAATATCCCAAACGTATCCTTTCTTCAACCATTGCATAACTTAGATTCATATCCCTTCGATCTAAGGACGGGTTAGAGGAAATGTCTTAGGATTTGAGTGTGGCCATCGTCTAGTATATTACTTGACGATTTGGGTTAGAGACAACGTCCTAGGATTATATCCTCGTCGACTGAAAGAAATCAAAGAGCTTAAGTTTCATGAATTCGGATTTTTAGTTCGCATACGTATATAAACTTGATTTTTGAAAATTCTCAAAGTTTCATGTCATCATTTGTGTGTTTGTTGCATGCCTCCAATCTACGCTCCTCTTGTCTTCATTAAGGACAAGGAAGAGTTTAGCTTGGGGATTTTGATGAGTGTTTATTGTATATAGTTTTTACCCCTTTTTCATACATGTTTTACATCGTTTATTTCATCGTTTCCCCCCATTTTCCTCGGTTTTGTTTCCTTTATTGCTTTTATGGTCCATTTTGTGCTTTGTAATAATTACATGCTAAATATGGACCATAAGGCATGAAAATGGCACGAAAAGGTAAAAGGAGCAGAGCCAGGAGCTCAAAACATGCAAAATGGGGAGAAAAGAGAAGGATTGTGACCGCGTGATCACAACACCCAAAAAGAGCTCAGTTCAATTCCACACGACTGCACAAAGGTGAATCAAACGACCGCATCAAACGAGCTCCAAAAGCCACAGTATACAACTCCACGCGACCGTACTGAAGATTCTCAAACGGCCGCGTCCTTCAACAACCAAGCAAGCCCAGACGTCAATTCCATGCAGTCGCATAAATGAAATCTAAATGTCTGCGCTACAAAGGATAAGAAATGAAGATATGCAATTGACGCGATCGCGTGACGAAGACGACGCAGCCGCATGATCCAGAGAAGCCGAAGACCAAACAGTCGCTCCATGCGACCGTTTCATAGATGACGCACGCGTCAAAGCTGGATTCGATGCAGATAGGTCCCTAAAGATGTGACCGTGTTGATGTAGCCTCCGTCGCCCTAACTTTTTATGTAATTGGACGACGCGCCCGCGTCAAAAATGATGCGGTCGCGTCGAATTAATCTTCTAGGTCATTTGGGTGCCGCCAATATTAGTTGTTAGGTGTCTTTTGTTCCTTTTGGGTGATTGTATGTAAGCTCATCTTCCTCCTGAGTGAAACCCATCTCTTATTCTACTATTTTTGAGGGGTTTTAAGGGCTTTATAAAGAATTTCTTACTCTTTAATTTAGCAATCTTTTATTGTTTAATTAGTTACTCTTGTATAAGATTAGATTTCTATAATATGAGTTCTTTATTTTGATTTCCATTGTTTTATTTGCCATTGCTAGAGCTTTATTTGGAATTCTATGGCTTTGGTTATTGAATCCATGGTAGAATTTGCATCTATTGTAATGGATAGTGAGTAGTTTTCATCTAGAGCAATGGGTTGAACCCCCGTTGAAATGGGGTTATGGGTTAGATGAAATATTTGATTAAATTATTGGTTAATTGTTGATTCGGGGTATATTAGTGTTGGGATTTTCAAGGTCCCTTAGGGCATATTTTCTAGCCCGTCCTAAGTCGGACGAACAAAAATATAAAAGAAGCAACGAAAAATCATTATTAAACTCTTTAATAAAAGCTACCCTAAGGAAACATGGTCCCTAGCCAGGATTATCTATTGACTCAGGTGGGGTCTGACCAACCCGGGAAAGGTCTAACTACTGCAAAATATGAAATGCATAATAAAAAGGACTCACACGGAATCTTGCATTGGTACATGCAAGATGTACCACACCGACTTCTTGCACCTCGTCTCGAGCTGAGCTGCTTTCTGAACCGTCGAACCGCGCCACGCCTCGCATCAAGTAGAACCGCCTCCCGAGCCGCACCGCGCCTCCGAGCCGATCATTTGCTGAAGAAAGTTTCACTTGAGCAGACCCACGCCAGAGATTTCTGGTTCAGATCCAAACCTCCTCATAGTCTTGCTAGGACCCGACTGGAGGATAGAAAGAACTAAAGAGGAAGAATGATTTAAGTCTAGATCGTGCGTGCTCAAAAATCAGGAGCTTCACAAATTGTAGACTTGGTGCAAATTTCAATAAGGAGGGCTAACCCCTATTTATATAGGGAGCCGTTCACTCCCCTCTTACCATGAGCAATGTGAGACAATAATATGGCATAATGGGATTGATTTCATAAGAAGTCCAAACTTCTAAAATCCACCATAAATCCATTTCTGAGTTTCGACTTTCAAACAACCTTTCAAATCGAAGATTTCGAGACAACGATCGCATAGGAAAAAATGGAATCCAATTCCGATTTCATTTGATTCCTCAATTGTCAAAAATAGACTCCAAATCTCGTTTTCACAAAAAACAGCACAAACCAGCTATTTCCTGTCAGGTCTGACATGCCAGGTGCGAGTCAGACCCGTAAGCCCAATAATGACCTTTCCTCAGCTGTTTTTGCGTTTCTGGGCTCGTTAGAGATTCGATTTGGACGCAGTTTCTTCCTGTGGATTTCGAAGAAAGTCCCCTTCATTCCTATGCATCTAAGTCAATATAATACAAAGTATTAATATGTTCCAAATTCTAAACTCTTTAGCTTTTCATCTCACAACTGACTTGTGAGTTTAATCATTCCATTGGATCGAATGCATTCCTCTTTAACGATCTTCCTATAACTAAGACGTGAATACTACTCGTTGTGAGACACAACAGTCTGACCCTACTACAGGTTGTGACTCGAAATCTCTAGACGACAGTAACCACGAGCAGCAGGTGTCGTCCCTGTTTCAGCATCATAATTACGTGATTGACTTCGTCGACAAAGTGTCGTCGGGATCACTCTGACTGTGTCCGTGATGAATACCTCAGTTTTAGTTTCTTCGTCTTGACTATGTCACTTGCGTAGCCTAGCGTATGAAACATTGTCAATCCTACTAGTTAGCATTGGCCAGTATCCTTCGGTCTCTAGTACATTCATGTTGTACATTCTACAACATACCTTGGCCAAGGTTTTACCAAGAGCCGTACTGAGCATGCGACACTAACTTCCCATTAACAGAAGAGACGAATCCTATCTTGATCATTACTCACCTCGTACGCTTCAAGTGTCACCCAATCTAAGACCTTTCAATAGGCATTGCCTCGAAGCTAGATCATATATCTAAGCAACACTGTTTACGCACAGCTTCGTATAATGATCTCAAGTCCTAAGGACCAACTTGCCTATCATCACTAAGAATTATAAATGATAGGTAGTTAATGTTTTATCCATGTGAAAACTCTTGGTTTGGGTCGTTTAGTGGACTCATTCTCCAATAAGCACATGTGTCTTGTCTTCGACTTCACCAAGTCGCATGATTATGAGACCAATACGACAAAGACATAATGGTCTATCCGATGTGCAGATATCCCTATCTCGATGCATCTATGACCATGAACACTTTAAGACTCAAGCTTCTAATGGTCAGACATTTCTCATAATCGGGATCTATATTTTGAAACATGTATGACCTTACTACGAGTCTAAGGAAATTATCCAAGCAACATATAAAAGAGGATTACTCAGATAATTGATACCAGAAAGCATACTTTCATTTATGAACAAGATGTTTACATAGATAAATTGCCTCGAGGGCATACATCTCTCAACAGCTCCCACTTGCACTCAGGGCCATTTATTATGGTATCTCATACCACTTTTACACACTAGTCTCACCAGACGATCGCGTGCCAGCGCATTTGTGAATGGATCTGCTAAGTTGTCCTCTGAACACACCCTAAGGAGTTCTATATCTTTCCTTTTCTCAATATCCCGTATCAGGTGATACTTTCGACGAATGTGTCTGGATCTCTTGTGCAATCTTGGTTCTTGAACCAGACTGATGGTTGCATTATTGTCGCAATACAGATGTATCAGATCTTTAATTACAGGCACCATCCCTAACTGGTTTATGAACTTCCTCATCCAGACCGCTTCCTTTGCTGCTTCGTTGGTCGATATATACTTGGCCTCCATCGTGGAGTCTGTAACAATGTCTTGTTTGGAACTCCTCCAACTGACTGATCCTCCGTTGAGAGTAAAAACGTATCCAGAGATCGATTTGCTATCATCTATATCACTCTGAAAGCTGAATCTGTGAAGCCTTCAACATTGATCTATTCAATTCCTTATATCAATACCAAGTCTTTAGTCCTTCGTAAGTACTTTAGAATTGTCTTGACAGCTTTCCAGTGTTCTTCTCCAGGGTTAGACTGATATCGACTGACTGCACCTAGTGCAAAGGCGACATTGGGTCTGGTACAGATTATGGAATACATGATAGATCCCACAGCTGAAGCATATGGGATCTTACTTATGCGTTCCTTTTCCAAGTCAGTTTTTGGAGACATCTTCTTGGAAAGGTTATTCCATGATTGGCTGGTATTAAACCGCCCTTACTGTTTTCCATGCTAAACCGTTTTAGCACGGAGTCTATGTGCCTTGTTTGGGAGAGTCCAAGCATCTGTTACGATCTATCTCTATAGATCTTTACACCTAATATGTAGGATGCTTCTCCCAAGTCATTCATGGAGAAGTTAGTTGACAACCATCCTTTTACAGACTTCAACATCTCTATGTTATTGCATATTATAAGAAAATAATCCACATACAATACGAGGATGACTACAGAATTATTACTGGTTTTCTTATCTATGCATGGATCATCCTCATTTCTGACAAAACCAAACTCTTTGATTGTCTTGTCAAAACAAATGTTCCAACTTCTTGAAGCCTGCTTAAGTCCGTAGATGGACCTATTCAGCCTACACGCTTTTCCTTCACTCACACTGACTTCAAAACCTTCTGGCTGAGTCATGTAAATCTGCTCCTCTAAATCACTATTTAGAAAAGCAGTCTTTACATCCATTTGCCAGATTTCGTAGTTATAGTGGGCAGCAATAGCGAGTACAATCCGGATAGACTTGTGCATGGTGACTGGTGAGAAAGTCTCGTCATAATCTATTCCTAGAATCTGACGATAACCTTTCGCAACCAGCGTAGCCTTGTATGTTTCTATCTTTCCATCTGCACCAATCTTCTTCCTGAAGATCCATTTGCAGCCAATGGGAACACTTCCTTTGGGCACGTTCTCTAAGGTCCATACCTCATTTACGTGCATGGATTCCATTTTGGATCTCATTGCATCTAGCCACTTGTCAGAGTCCCTACTCTTAATGGCATCTTGGAAGCTAATAGGATCATCATCTAATATGACGCCATCCTCAACCCGTCTGTCTACGAGAAAACTGTAGTACCTATCAGGGGCTCGGGGAATCCTATTAGACCTCCTAACGACTGGTTGGGACACATCAAGCTCTGATTCTCCCACTGGTTCCAACACATGTTCTTATGTTAATTCTCCTTCTGAACATTCGTCCAGATCTACCACCTTGCCAACATCTTCCTTCGTAATGAATTCCTTTTCTAAAAAGATGGCATGTTTGGAGACAACAATCTTTTGTGTCTCCGGATGGTAGAAGGTGTACCCTGAATAATGTTTCTGGTACCCAATGAATTTACACTAGACAGATGTATCTTCCAGTTTGTCTGGATTATGCCTCTTGACATATGCAGGAGAACCTTATACCTTTAATGGTTAATGTGGAGTTTCTTGCCACTCCATATCTGATATGGAGTTGTCGGCACAGATTTTGACGGAACTCTGTTAAGAATATAAGCATCAGTCTCTAGAGCATAGCCCCAGAGGGAGGTGGGCAACTCAGTATCACTTATCATGGATCGCACCATGTCCAACAAATTGCGATTCCTTATCTCCGATACACCGTTATGCTGAGGTATATAAGGAAGTGTAACTTGAGAGAGAATCCCATTCTCTTTTAAATATGTACGGAATTCTTGGCTCAAGTATTCTCCCCCTCGATCAGATCAAAGAATTTTAATACGTTTGCCAGCTTGTTTTTCAACTTCGTTACGGTACTCTTTGAATGGCTCAAACATTTTAGACTTATGTTTCATCAAGAACACATGTGCAAACCTAGAGTGATCATCAGTAAACGTAACGAAATATGAATATCCTCCTTTGGCTAATGTAGACATGGGTCCACATACATCAGAATGTACTAGACCCAAGAGTTCATCAACTCTCTTCCTTGTCTTACAAAAGGAGTTTTGGCCATCTTACCTTTGAGACAAGACTCGCAAGTGTCGTATGACTCATAATTCGAGAGATCCAATGACCCCTCTTTATGTAACTTGCTAAGTCTCTTCTCTCCGATGTGGCCTAGTCTACAGTGCCAAAGATAGGTTTCATTATAACCCGACTCTTTACGTTTTCGTGTATTAATATTTAATACAATGTCCTTGCACAAAGTGTATACACCATTCTTGAGAGTCCCGAAACCTCGCAACTTACTATCAAAGAAAATGTTCATAATGTTTTCGTTGATAGTAAAATAATAACCTTCTTTAGCCAAAGCCGAGACGGAGATAATAGTGCATAGGAAATTTAGGATATAGTGACATTGCTTCAGAAGAAATTTAGCTCCACTAGCCAATGTGTGTATAACATATCCATGGATATAACAACAACATTTGCTGTGTTAGCGACTTGGAGAATGATTTCATTCTTTTCGAGCTTTCTAATAATTCTCATTCACTGTAACTGATTACAGATATGGGAATTCACATTCACCGGTATCTAATACCCATGCATTAGAATTCACAGAAAGAATTAGACTTTGCATTATTGAAGTTGAGGCATTAAAATGCCCTCTCTTCATTTGTTTCCGTACTTCTATTATTCTTCTTAGCCAGTCTTCATTATAATTACCAGTTAATATATTCTTTTCTTGGATATATTTAGTATTACTCGTCATTTTGCAAAGATTAGAACTCCTATAGTTAGCATATGTTCAAAATATTTTAAATATAACTAGAATGGTTTTTATCCAGTTATACTCTTCTACCATTTTAAAGATCAAATAAGCCATAACATAATTAAAATTTTTGTGGGACATGAATCCAACAACCCTGAGTCGCCCGACCTTGAGTGTAGCTCAACAAGTCGTTTGACTCTGCTGTCGGTAGACGAACTCTTCGTCAATCATATCGTATATGACTCCCTGTTTGATTTTTACCCCAAGTCATTTGTGATCATGAGTGTGCTCATCCAAATCACTATAACTAGTCTAGTCAAACCTTTATTTTTGCGTCTAGATTGACTTACGTCGACGATCAGTGTATTCACGACACGACGATTTGGGTCAAGTCTAGACTACATCATTGCCTTAACTTACGCCGGTGCTCGGTGTATTCATAACACAATGGTTTGGATTAAGGCACATGTATGAAGAAATTGGTTTCTGTAAGGTTGTCGTGTCAGAGCTTGAGTGTAGTTCAACAACTGTAACACGGATCCTACAGATCCCAACGTCTAAATTAAAGAGGGCTACGATTTATCTTGTAAAAGATTTATTAACATATTTGACTAGATATAGTTGACAGTGTTGCATAATAATAATTCGTGTCCTTGCGGTCCAGCGGACACGTTCAGAGAATTGACTAAGCCAGGACCACTTAACCCCCAGTCGAGCCAGGGTAATCCAGTAAACTTAGCCAATCACATTGACCGGTATCATGGTCCATTGAAGGTTGCTTGTCATTTTTATGCGTACTATTAACTAAAGGCTTTTATCAATACTAGTTAATCCTTATCAACTAGTGGATCCTTAAAACTCAGAATTTTATGGATTTGTTCAATGATTTTTATTAGGTCCTTATTAACTATAAGGATTTTTATGATATGCTGCTACCCTAATCGTCTATTAGGCATTAAAAAAATTTTATTATCATAGCAGGAAAATCTAAAAATTATCTTATAATAATTAGATGATTTTTAATGGCTAACCTAACAAGGTATTCTTGTGTTATCAAATAAGCAAGAATAAAATAAGCCATTAAACTACTAAAGAGGCATCACATGATTTAAGTTTCTAATTATCTTATAATTAACATGCAAATCATATTCGTTGCAGCATTAGAACAAAGTAGACCTGGCTCTGACACCAATGTTGGGATTTTCAAGGTCCCTTAGGGCATATTTTCTTACCCGTCCTAAGTCGGACGAACAAAAATATAAAAGAAGCAGTGGAAAATCATTATTAAACTCTTTAATAAAAGCTACCCTAAGGAAACATGCACCCTAGCCAGGATTATCTACTGATTCAGGTTGGGTCTGACCAACCCGAGAAAGGTCTAACTACTGCAAAATATGAAAGGCATAATAAAAAAGACTACCCCGGAATCTTGCCTTGGTACATGCAAGATGTACAGCACCGACTTCTCGCACCTCGCCTTGAGCTGAGCCGCTTTCTGAACCACCGAACCGAACCATGCCTCGCCACAAGCAGACCGCCTCCCGAGCTGCACTGTGCCTCCGAGGCGATCACTTGCCGAAGAAAGTTTCACTTGAGCAGACCCACGCCAGAGATTTCTGGATCAGATCCAAACCTCCTCGTAGTCTTGCTAGGGCCCGACTGGAGGACAAAAACAACTAAAGAGGAAGAATGATTTAAGTCTAGATCGTGTGTGCCCAAAAATCAGGAGCTTCACAAATTGTAGACTTGGTGCAGATTTCAATGAGGAGGGCTAACCCCTATTTATATAGGGAGCCTGCCCCTCCCCTCTTACCACGAGCAATGTGGGACAATAATATGGCGTAATGGGGTTGATTTCATAAGAGGTCCAAACTTCTAAAATCCACCATAAATCCATTTCTGAGTTTCGACTTTCAAATAACCTGTCAAATCGAAGACCTCGAGACAATGATCGCATAGGAAAAAACGGAATCCAATTCGATTTCATTTGAGCCCTCAATTGTCAAAAATAGAATCCAAATCTCGTTTTCGCAAAAAACGGCACAAACCAGCTATTTCCTAGCAGGTTTGACCCACCAGGTGCGAGTCAGACCCGTAAGCCCAATAAGGACCTTTCCTCAGCTGTTTTTGCGTTTCTGGGCTCGTTAAGCTTCGATTTGGACGCGGTTTCTTTGTGGATTTCTCAGGAAGTCCCATTCGTTCCCATGCGTCTAAGTCAATATAATACCAAGTATTAATATGTCCCAAATGCTAAACTCTTTAGCTTTTCATCTCACAACTGACTTGTGAGTTTAATCATTCCATTGCATTGAATGCATTCCTCTTTAACGATCTTCCTATTACTAAGACGTGAATACTACTCGGTGTGAGACCCTACAGTCTGATCCTACTACAGGTTGGAACTCGAAGTCCCTAGATGACAGTAACCACGAGCATCAAGTGTTGTTCCCGTTTCAGCATCATAATTATGTGATTGACTTCATCGACAAAGTGTCGTCGAGATCACTCTAACTGTGTCCGTGATGAATACATCAGTTTTAGTCCCTTCGTCTTGACTATGTCACTTGTGTAGCCTACGGTATGGAACACTGTCAACCTTACTAGCTAGCACTGGCCAGTATCCTTTGGTCTCTAGTACATTCATGTTGTACATCCTACAACATACCTTGGCCAAGGTTTTACCAAGAGCCGCATTGAGCCTGCGACACTAACTTCCCATTAACGGAAGAGATGAATCCTATCTTGATCATTACTCTCCTCGTACGCTTCAAGTGTCACCCAACCTAAGACCTTTCAGCGGGTCTTACCTCGAAGCTAGATCATAGATCTAAGCGACACTGTTCACGCACAGCTTCGTACAATGATCTCAAGTCCTAAGGACCAACTAGCCTATAATCACTTAGAGTTATAAATGATAGTTAGTTAATGTTTATCCATTTGATAAATCTTGGGTTGGGTCGTTCAGTGGACTCATTCTCTAATGAGCACCTGTGTCTTGTCTCCGACTTCACCAAGTCGCATGATTATGAAACCAACAAGACAAATACACAATGGTCTATATCCCAATCTCGACGCATCTATGACCATGAACACTTTAAGACTCAAGATTCTAATGGTCAGACATTTCTCATAATCGGGATCTCTATCTTGAAACATGTATGACCTAACTATGAGTCTAAGGAAATTATCCAAGCAACATATAAAAGAGGATTTCTCAGATAATTGATACCAGAAAGCATTTATGAACATGATGTTTACATAGATAAATTGCCTCAAGGGCTTATATCTCTCAACAATTAGGATGCCAAATATCATCGTAGATTCGACCCTATCCCTTGTAGGTGATCGGATTGGCTGCCGACGAGAGTCGGGACCAATCTAGGGCTTTCGATCCCTACGATGATTCATACTATCGGTGTGGCCAGCGAGAGTTAAGCACCGATTAGGGCCTTCATAATATATATCCAAATCCCCGATGACGAGAGTGTCATGTAGGAAGATTGGGGACATTCATCGAGCGTAATGCGCCTAACGTATACCGATGCATTGGCAAGCGTTGACATCGATATAGTTTAGGATAGACCTAGCATAGTGTAATGGCCCATAGTGCCTTTTACGTTAGGGCCTATCTTTTTTTGTGAAATATAGTGTAAGTATGTCTTATTATTGTTAGTACTAGTATTGTTGGGTTGATTATGTCTAATGGCCTTGTGTAGTAGAGGTGACATATTATTGATGATAATAGTAGTGTGCTAATATTATTATGATTGTTAATAGTATGCTAATATTATTATGATTGTTAATAGTATGCTAATATTATTATGTTGTTATTATTATTATGTTGTTAGTATTAGTAGTATTGTTAATTTTATTGTTGTTATTTCATTATTATTAGTGAGTGGCAATATTGTAAATAGTGGGGGGAGTGTATATGCATAATAGAAAGAGGTGTAAAGGAATGGTCCACTTGTAATTAAGTTTGAGTGTGTGTGTAAGGTAAGATGAGAAGAGTGTAGAGAATGGTAAACTTGTAAATAAATGGATGCTTAGAAGAAATATCTTTCCTTTTTATATATTTCTCATTCTTCTACATTCATCTCATTCTTTCCTTTTCTTTCTCTTTTCATTTCCTTTTCTCCATTTCTTTCCTTATGGGGGGCCGAAATTTTATGCACAAAAAAAGGAAAGAAAAAAGGAATGAGAGAAGAGAACGAGGGAGGAGTGATGGATGGAGAGAATTAAGGAGAAAGTTTTAAAGGAAAAGCGAAAGGAAAGGAACGAAGAAAAGGAAAGGAGACATCCAATTTTAATGAGGTAGGAATCCAATTTCCCCTAGTATTCTACTTGATTGTCATTTGTAGAATTGATACATGTTAAATTTTGAGCTTAATACATGATTAATTTTCATGGATCACTTTTGTTCTTGATGCTGAAAGTTTTATCCTAAAAAGCTGAAACTTTGACTAAGTGCTGGGCTTAATTGGCTATTAGGAATGCTGTGGAAATTTTATATGTTATGTATTTCGTAGTTATGAATAACTTTCATGTTCACAACTTTTTCCAATTCAAACTGAAAGTTAGGTTAAAAATTCAATATTTATAGCATGACTGAATTCTCTGCAGACTGGTTACGGTTTAGAAAAACGAAGTTTATTACCTACACAATCTATGGAATTTGCTGTTCTTGATCTTGTTGGAAAGCTAACAAGTTTATCTACAATTCTATCACAATGCATATTTTTCATAATTCTGATTGCGATAGGCCCAAAATCAGCAATCAAGATAGACTCTGAAATCTGTTTGGAAAACATATTTGACAGACTTCACCAAATAATTCACCATAATTCACTTACTTAATATATTTGCCTAAATTTTTATCTGTGAATCCAAAACTACCATACCTACAACTTACATTTACATTGCATTATTATTTTCCATACAAAAATATGGAGAAAAATTCCATTCAATCTGACTGCTGTGGAATTTCCAGCAAGCTGAATGTTAAGAGATGCTATAACTAGGACTTCATGCTAAATCTTCTTCTATTATGCATGTGCATTAGTGTTACTTGAAGTAGGAATTCCATCTCTTCATAGCATGTTATCCTAATTCATCCTAACATTCTAAAGAGATTAACTGTAATCATGGTGATGCACCCTTTTTGTGCTATGAAAATTATGAATTATGTTGTTATCAAGTTATTGTCTAGCTATTGGGTTATGTTGTTTCAATTGAACTAATGAATATGTTCATTTTGTCTACCAAGTTGTTATATGAAATTTATTATGAAAACTCATTCCGTTTTGTGTTATTAAAATTAAACAACATACTGCAAGTTGTTATCTTACCTTAAGTTCTATGTTGCATTCTATTGAATTGATGAAGACGTTTATTATGCCCACCATGTATTTGTGGAAATGTCTCTACGTAGACAAGTATGAAATGCGAGAGAATTGCCTTGGATGAAGTTGTGATTAAGCTTACGTCATGGAGGAGTGTTCATAATGGAAAACTTGTGTTGGATTCTAATGTAGCATGTTGCATTTGTATCTCAAATGCTTCATTTTTATAAATGTTGCATCCTTACAACAAATGTTACTAAGGTAGAATTTGGAGATTAGTTTATGTTGCCAACTAATTTTAAATCCTACAATGATGTTTTGTTGGAATTAGTGCATGATACTTACTTTTACTTATGGTTCTTCATTACGTTGTCTTCTAGTATATGTTAATGGGAAATGGTTCATGTGCGAGCTCACCCGAATGTTGTTGTGTTGTGATACGTTATGTTTATGGATGATGGTGGGTGTTTATGGAGAATGGCATTGTGTGGTAATTGGCTAAGTGTTATGGAGATAGTGCTTGTTCCAATGATGCCAAGGGCATGTTGTGAAGAAGAAGGGAGATGTGGTTGTGGTCGTCCTTTTATTCATGGAACTTTCGTGTCATTCATTATGCTGTATGTTCTTTCCTCTAAGTTAAGAGCATACTAGCTTATTCGTTCCTTTATGCCCTCTTAACATTGCAAGCAATGTGTTAGTTTTGTTGTTTCTATTGTGTCACTTTTATGTCATTTTAAAATTGCTAAAGATGCACTTCTAAATGTGGTATGCTATGTTGCCTCACTTAATGCTAAGAAATGATTAAGTACTCTTAAAGGAGGGTGACACGGGGATTGGGGGACACTAAGTTGTGGGGAAATCATGAGGGGCTGGACAGTTGCGGTGGTTGGTGGCCCTCTTGTTTTTGCCCGAGTGGCGGGGAGTAGCGGAAATGAGGAGAATTGGAATAAACATGAAGGGGAAATAAGGGAAAACATGGCTCCTTTAGTAAGAGCTTGTCTCGGGGAGTTTGCATGTTCCACCCCAACTGGGGGTGAGGTCCAGTCCCAAGATGGTCTACCTACTACTTAGGGTCCAAAACACTTCAGATAACTTTCATTACTTTGGTGGCATTATCAATTGTTGCTTACTTGTATGTTCTTTACTTGTAGCTCTTCCATGTTGTATACCCTTGTTATATACATCGCCTATTGTAGTTCTTGTCGCTTGCGTTTATTTTACTTATGTTGTTGCACTCTTTTATTATTGTACTTTCGTTTATGTTATGCATTCAATGCTTTATGTAATACACGTGTTCCCTTTAGCTCATTCCATACTTCATTTGCACCTTGCTCTGAATGCATGTAGAATAGTTGCATTTTCATAATAGCATACTAGGGGGAGTTGGCATTCCTACTGGGTCAAGCGTTGACATGCCCCCGTTGACTTTTTCTGGTGTGGTTTCTGGGGATAGCAAGTGGAGCTGGAGGTTGGAGGGCTGTTGTTGGGAGTTGGAGCTTAGATTGGGTGGTGAGGGGTGAGGAGAGAGCTATGTGTACTGTGGGTGTTCTTTGGGGTGAGAGATGCTTGTACTATATGAATTGATGCAATGTGATGTTAGAGATGTATATGAAATTGTTTAGTGTTGGCTATCAATATTTCTCTGTGAATTTGTGTCGTTCTGTATTTGTTGGTTGGCTTTTTCTTGAATGCTACCTGTACTATTCCCAGAAATGCGAAGTGGACCTGCAGATATGTTTTTAGTTCTCGTCATGTACCCTGCCTCCCTGCGTATCACTGGGCGCGGGGATGTGACAGGTGGTGGCCCATGCAGGTCCCCTCACTGCGGTTGTGTACGAAATAGTACGAGTAGTGTTCGTGTATTTGTGGGTAGTAGAGTCCTAAGGTAGGTAGATTCCAGCCTTAGGATGGGACTGGTTAGCAGGAGCTTGAGGTATAGCATCCTGGGGGTTGATATTCGAGTGTTGATTCTGTATGAATGTGTGTACATATTTATGTGTGTAGGTATGTATGCATGTATATCTATAGTTTTATAAGTGTGTAATATGGCTTGCTGAGTATATTGGGATGATATACTCATGTGCGTACAACTATGATATATGTACGAATGATCATATGGTTCTGTGATTGTATTTGAAGTATATGTGTTAATAAATGGGTGACATAAGAGTAGCATGTAAAGTTGAGTTATATACTTGACTGAGATGCATGTAATGTATGGATGTACTGTGTTGTGGCTATATACTGTATGTGATATGCACAAGTAGAGTATGCAGATGCATGTGTGGATCCTTGAATTCCACCCATGAATGTGTGGATGTCTTAAGAGTATATGTGATGGGTGTATGATACATATATGACTGTAAGCTGGCATGCTTACATCTGTGTATGGATGAATATATTTTTGTGTGATTATCTATGTGCATTGATATAGTAAACCTTATGTGCTGATACATCTGTGGATGTTGGATGGATGCTAGGAGACATACATGGTTGTATGTTTACATCTATATGATGAGGTGCATCTGCATGTATGTACAGTACCATGAATGTGTGTATTGTGAAATGGTGTAAGTGTTGATATATGGATGTGTTGTATATATAAGTTTGGATAGATTGACCATGTATAACTGTATTCACCCTTAGCTATGTCCTGCGTTGGAAAGTCTGAGGATGGACTTTATTTTAAGGTGGGTAGAATGTAATGGCCCATATTGCCTTATATGTTAGGGCCTATCTTTTTTGTGTGAAATATAGTGTAAGTATGTCTTATTATAGTTAGTACTAGTATTGTTGGGTTGATTATGTTTAATGCCCTTGTGTAGTAGAGGTGACATGTTATTAATGATAATATTAGTGTGCTAATGTTATTATGATTGTTAATAGTATGCTAATATTATTATTTTGTTAATATTATTATGTTGTTAGTATTAGTAGTATTGTTATTTTTATTGTTGTTGTTGTTTCATTATTATTAGTAAGTGGCAGTATTGTAAATAGTGGGTGGAGTGTGTATGCATAGTAGAAAGAGGTGTAAAGGAATGGTCCACTTGTAATTAAGTTTGAGAGAGAGAGGGTGTGTAAAGTAAGATGAGAAGAGTGTAGAGAATGGTAAACTTGTAAATAAATGGATGCTTAAAAGAAATATCTTTCCTTTTTAATTATTCCTCATTCTTCTACATTCTTCTCATTCTTTCCTTTTCTTTTTCTTTTCATTTCCTTTTCTCCATTTCTTTCCTTATGGGGGCCGAAATTTACTTATGCACAAAAAAGGAAAGAAAAAAAGGAATGAGAAAAGAGAATGAGGGAGGAGTGATGGATGGAGAGAATTAAGGAGAAATTTTTAAAGGAAAAGAGAAAGGAAAGGAAAGAAGAATATGAAAGAAGGAGACATCCAATTTTAATGAGGTAGGAATCTAATTTCCCCTAGTATGCTACTTGATTGTCATTTGTAGGATTGATACATGTTTAATTTTGAGCTTAATACATGATTAATTTTCATGGATCACTTTTGTTCTTAATGCTGAAAGTTTTATCCTGAAAAGCTGAAACTTTGATTAAGTGCTGTGTTTAATTGGCTATTAGGAATGCTTTGGAAATTTTATATGTGATGTATTTCATAGTTATGAACAACTTTCATGTTCACGACTTTTTCCAATTCAAACTGGAAGTTAGGTTAAAAATTCAATATTTACAGCATGACTGAATTCCCTATAAATTGGTTACGGTTTAGAAAAACGAAGTTTATTATCTGCACACGCTATGGAATTTGCTGTTCTTGGTCTTATTGGAAAGATAAAAAGTTTATCTACAATTTCATCATAATGTATATTTTTCGTAATTCTGACTGCAATAGGCCCAAAATCAGCAATCAAGACAGACTCTGAAACCTGTCTGGAAAACAGATTTGACAGACTTCACCAAATAATTCACCATAATTCACTTATTTAATATATTTTCCTGAATTTTTATCTGTGAATCCAAAACTACCATACTTACAACTTACATTTACATTGCATTGTTATGTTCCATACAAAAATATGGAGAAAAATTCCATTCAACCTGACTGCTGTGCAATTTTCAGCAAGCTGAATGTTAAGAGATGCTATAACTAGGACTTCATGCTAAATATTCTTCTATTATGCATGTGCATTAGTGTTACTTGAAGTAGGAATTCCATCTCTTCATAGCATGTTATCCTAATTCATCCTAACATTCTAAAGAGATTAATTGTAATCATGGTGATGCACCCTTTTTGTGCTATGAAAATTATGAATTATGTTGTTATCAAGTTGTTGTCTAGCTATTGGGTTATGTTGTTTCAATTGAACTAATGAATATGTTCATTTTGTCTACCAAGTTGTTATATGAAATTTATTATGAAAACTCATTCCTTTTTGTGTTATGAAAATTAAACAACATACTACAAGTTATTATCTTACCTTAAATTCTATGTTGCATTCTATTGAATTGATGGAGATGTTTATTATGCCCACCATGTATTTATGGAAATGTCGCTACGTAGACAAGTATGAAATGAGAGAGAATTTCCTTGGATGAAGTTGTGATTAAGCTTACGTCATGGAGGAAGGTTTATAATGGAAAACATGTGTTGCATTTGTATCTCAAATGTTTCATTTTTATAATTGTTGCATCCTTACAACAAATGTTACTAAAGTAGAATTTGGAGATTAGTTTATGTTGCCAACTAATTTTAAATCCTACAATGAGGTTTTGTTGGAATTAGTGCATGATACTTACTTTTACTCATGGTTCTTCATTACGTTGTCTTCTAGTATATGTTAATGGGAAATGGTTCACGTTGCGAGCTCACCCGTACGTTATGTTTATGGAGGATGGTGGGTGTTTATGGAGAATGGCATTGTGTGGTAATTGGCTAAGTGTTGGGGAGATGGTGCTTGTTCCAATGATGCCAAGGGCATGTTATGAAGAAGAAGGGAGATGTGGTTGTGGTCGTCCTCTTATTCATGGAACTTTCGTGTCATTCATTATGTTGTATGTTCTTTCCTCTAAGTTTAGAGCATACTAGCTTATTCGTTCCTTTATGCCCTCTTAACATTGCAAGCAATGTGTTAGTTTTGTTGTTTCTATTATGTCACTCTTATGTCATTTTAAAATTGCTAAAGATGCACTTCTAAATGTGGTATGCTATGTTGCCTCACTTAATGCTAAGAAATGATTAAGTCCTCTTAAAGGAGGGTGACACGGGGATTGGGGACACTAAGTTATGGGGAAAACATAAGGGGCTGGACAATTGCGGTGGTTGGTGGCCCTCTTGTTCTTGCCCGAGTGGCGGGGAGTGGCGGAAATGAGGAGAATTAGAGTAAATGTGAAGGGGAAATAAGGGGAAAACAGGGCTCCTTTAGTAAGAGCTTGTCTCGGGGAGTTTGCATGTTCCACCCCAACTGGGGGTGAGGTCCAGTCCCAAGATGGTCTACCCACTACTTAGGGTCCAAAACACTTTAGATAACTTTCATTACTTTGGTAGCATTATCATTTGTTGCTTACTTGTATGTTCTTTACTTGTAGCTCTTCCATGTTGTATACCCTTGTTATATACATCGCCTATTGTAGTTCTTGTCGCTTGCGTTTATTTTACTTATGTTGTTGCACTCTTTTGTTGTTATACTTTCGTTTATGTTATGCATTCAATGCTTTATGTAATACGCGTGTTCCCTTTAGCTCATTCCATACTTCATTTGCACCTTGCTCTGAATGCATGTAGAATAGTTGCATTTTCATAATAGCATACTAGGGGGAGTTGGCATTCCTACTGGGTCACGCGTTGACATGCCCCCGTTGAATTTTTCAGGTGTGGTTCCTGGGGATGGCAAGTGGAGCTGGAGGTTGAGGTTGGAGGGCTGTTGTTGGGAGTTGGAGCTTAGATTGGGTGGTGAGGGGTGAGGAGAGAGCTATGTGTACTTTGGATTTTCTTTGGGGTGAGAGATGCTTGTACTAAATGAATTGATGCAATGGGATGTTAGAGATGTATATGAAATTGTTCAGTGTTGGCTATCAGTATTTCTCTGTGACTTTGTGTCGTTCTGTGTTTGTTGGTTGGCTTTTTCTTCAATGCTACCTGTACTATTCACAGAAATGCGCAGTGGACCTGCAGATATGTTTTTAGTTCTCGTCATGTACCATGCCTCCCTGCGTATCACAGGGAGCGGGGACGTGACACATAGCATCGTGAGAGTGGGGGGTAGGAGATAACATAAGGGACTATCCTATCATGCTTCACGAGAGTGGGGGATATGAGAATGCCCTTAGGTTAGACGACCTTTCCCGAGTCCAAATAAATCCAACTGAGAATGCCCTTAGGTTAGACGACCTCTCCCGAGTCCCAATGAATCCAACAATCGGTCAACTATTAATCTAACCTTAACCCTAGTTCAATGGTGGAGATACCCTTATTCATATAGCTTTTATTATCTGACTTCACCTTTTATTTCTCTATTCGACCACCTTTCGATTGTGTAGCTCTCAAACCTAGAACGAAATCGGTACTCAACGAACGCCTCCCTGTGTTCGACCCGTTAGTGCTACACGACATCGTGTGATGCGGTATAAATATTGAAAGCTCGCATGAGCGAACAACAACCAATAAAACATCAGCAAAATAACATCAACCAACTGAATGTCAATCCAAGTATGAAACAACAAGCCAAAATACAGAACATGGCCAACACATAAAACAACAACTTAAAAATGACATAGCAAGATGAAGGAACTCCTGACATGCCTAGAGCCCCATTATGAAACCCTCAAAGTGAATAATTTTTGTGTGCACTTTGGCTTGCTACTTATTTGTTATTTCCTTGTTATGGTATGCTTGCTGGTTGGTTCCTTATTGGCCATGTTCTATCATCCTGGTTGGTTCCGTTAGTGGTCATGTTCTGTTATTGTTGCTACATATATTGTTGGTGAATGGTATGATGGCTAGATAATGAAGGAGCCCCTAACAAGAAACCAGCTGGGAAAATGATAATTATAACTCTGAGGGCTCTTGGTTAGGGTTTCCTTCATGACCTCTTTGTTGGATGCCCTTGTTTTTATTTATTTCTTTCCTTCATGTTACCATTATCTTATGTTGGTGTCTTTGTTTCTGTTGCTTATTGTTCTCGTTGCGTGGCCATGTTTTTTGGCTTATTGTTTCATGCTTGGCTTGACTTTCTGTTGGTTGATGTTATTTTGCTGCTGTTTGATGGTTGACATGCCTTTTATTTGGCAATGTTATGTTTTTGCTTGCTCTTTTGGTTGACATGTTCTGTTTTGGTTTCCTTTCTGTTGGCTTGATGTTCGGTTTTAATAGTCATGTTCTGAGGGCTCCTTGTACAGTCTTACTTCACGGCCTATTTGTTGGATGATGTTTGTTTTTATTTCCATCATTACATGTTCTCATTCTCTTGTGATGATTTATGTTTTACTGCTGCTTGCTATTCTTGTTGGCTGACCATGGGTTTTGGCTTTACTTTATCATGCATGGCCTCCTTTTTCTATTGATTGATGTTTTACAGTGCATTTTTTGTGCCCGTTTTATTTGTTGGCCATGTTCTGTTTTTGGCTTGCTATTTCATACTTGGCTTCACTTTCTTTTGGTTGATGTTATTTTGTTGTTGTTCTGTTAGTTGCATTATCCTTTTTTGGATATGTTTTATTTTTGTTGCTTGCTCTTTTGATTGTGACTTGGATGATGGCTTAAAGATAAAGGCAAGCTAACATGATTCTCCCTCTAATTTCATTGTTAAGCTTCTCTCTCTAATTTTTCCACCAACCACTCTCGTTTCTATCTAATTTATGTTGAGAAAATTTTATATTAATTTTATGTCTTCTTCCCTTGCAAGGAAGATAATGAGTTTTGTGTAGAGCTCTGCTAGTAGATCTCTCCATGGACATGAGAGCTGTGGTGATTTGAAATAAGATACAGAGTGTTAGATATTGTGTCACCCCATTTAGCTTTGATGATTAGCAAACATGTCATCTAACTTGAGTGCAGGAATTCAAAGCATATCTCGTGAGCACTCAACAGGATTTGTGAGCTAAACCAAGGCCAAAGAACTAAGGAATATAAGCAAGGAGCTTTGAACATGGAAATGCATCATTAGAATTCAACGTAAAGTATATGATTTTTGATATATTTTTATTTAGCATGTTAAAACCTTCATAGAAGTAAACACACACTTAGGAACACACTAAAAATAGTTTTAAAATGTTTTGAATTTTTTTAAAAAGTTTTCCTAAGTTTTCAAAGCTAAAAACCCCATTTCAGAAAAAGAGTTGACTACCATTTGATTATAATCGACTATTTTGAATGGGAGACGAGTTTTCCTCTCTGGACCTCAAAGTAATTGACCTCCATTATAGAAGTAGTCGACTACCGTTATAGAAGTAGTTGACTACCCCTAACATAACAGTCGACTACTTTACTATTCATAGCCCAAAAAGCACAGTTCTACGATTTTTGCAATGATATTTTTCCTAGCCGTTTGAAGGGTATTTATGGAAATATTTACAATGGGTTTTCACTCCTTTATAAGCAGATTTTTACTGAGGTTTGGTAGAGAATTAATTGTGAAAATATTAAAAATAAAAACATTTTCTTCTCCAAAGCTTTTAAGCATTAAACACTTTATCTCTTGGCCAAGCCACTAAAAGTCTTAAATCTTCTCTTGGGCCAATTTTCTTGATCTCTCCTAAGCTTCATTAACACTCTTTGGAGATCAAGAATCATCACCTATAGCATCGCTCAACGCAAGAGCTTCATTCAAGGCTATATGTATTTTTAAACACTTCAATATCTTTTTAAGTATTTCTCACTTGGGTGGGTGAGTGTAAATCCTTGTTGGAGGCAAGGTATAATGTATAAGCCCTCTTGTAGGGAGGCAAGGAAAATTCATCATTATAGGCGAGGTGTTGTAGCTATTGTTTAAATAGTGGATTCAAAGCCTAACAGAGTTTTGAGGACTGGACATAGCCCTAAAGGGGTGAGCCATGATAAAATTTGTACGTTTGCAAATTATCTCATTATCTATTTTCCTTGCATTTCATTTCCACTAGCATCTTTATTATTGCAAGTATTATTGATTTATTAAGATAAAATTAGGTAACACTAATTTTGATCTTAGAGAGAACTTACTAGAAAAGTTTTATTTTTCATATACACTATTCCCCCCCTCTAGTGTCTCATTGTCATCTCAGGATCCAACACGTGGTATTAGAGCCTGATATATGATGGCATCACAAGTGACATGCTTTTGGAGATGATTTATCGAGACATCCATTGTTCGACAACAGGCCATATGGTCAATGGAAGAATCGAATGAAGTACCACATTATATCCATTGACTATAATATATGGAGTTTCGTGGAGAAGTCATATTACAAGCCTACAAACCCACTTCAAGATGGATGAAAAGGGAAAAATCAAAGGTAACCTTGTAGGATCCCTGTGGATGGCAGACAACACTAGAAGGGGGGTTGAATAGGGTTGTCAAGTAATATAAACTTTTTCGATAAATAAAATCACTTTTACAAGTTGCCTAAGTCTTAAATCTAGTAGCCTCGAACTTGTACTTAATCAACGATAATATTATTAAGCTTGTTAAAATGTTAGTTACAGTGGAAATGAAAAATATAAGCAATAATAAGTAAAGAGTGAGCGTGAGAAATCACAGCGCAGACACAGAGAATTTTATCCTGGTTCAGCCCAATCTTGTTTTACGTTCATTCCCCGATTCCTTTGGGGTTTAATCCATAATATTGCAACATGCAATACAAGCACCTAGCTGTTGGGATATTGAGACCAACCACAGTGGTTTTGATGATGTACACAAGTGATATAAGGACTAACTATCTTATTTCAAGTGTGTATAGATACGTTGGTTGATTGGGGCCAATGCGATGCAAATCAAAGAATTTAAAGCTATCATCAAGAACGCTACAAATTGAAGGACATGATGATCTTGGATCGTGAAGCAAATGAAGAATTGAGAACAAGAGATCAAGGATGAAAATGAAGAGCTAAAGCTATAGTTGTGTGAGTAATTTCGTAGAATGTAAAAGCCATAGTACATCTCTCGCACACATATTCAAAAACCCTCTAAAAATGTTTTTAAATTACATTACTTTATATATTTCTTACATATAATCTTTGGAAATTATTTTGGAAGTATTTTAAGTATATATTATGAAGTATCTCAAAAAAGCCGACTATTTTGATTTATAGCCGACCATTTTCGTCAGGGATTTTGTGAAAACTCTCTGTCAAAATAATAGCAGACTATCTGGAAAAAAGCCGACTATCTGGGAGGATAGCCGACTATCTGGGTCAACTCAGGCCAGATCTGAAAATCTGCCTTGATTTTTGCTAGCCGTTAGGGTTGACTTAAGAGCTGATTTTAAGCCGTTTTTGAGCAGAACTCAAGCTTATATTTGACTGTAAATAGAAGAGGATTTCAGAAGTTTTATATATCATTTTCAACTAAAACAAATAAGAGAAGACGAAACGTAGGCTATAAAAATATAATTATTTAATAAAAAGTTCTAAATCTTCCATAAAATATAGAAAATAGCACCAAGCACAAAAACTACGCAAAAATGTCTGTTGGAACCGGGAGATCGCCATCTTCAACTGAAAAAATAAGCGAAGACAAAATTAGGCTATAGAAATCTTATTATTTAATAAAAAATTCATACCTTTTCAAAAATGTAGAAAATGGCTCGAAGCTCAGAAAAATCCGCAAATTTTTTTCGTCGGAACCGGGAGATCGCCATCTTCAACTGAAAAAATAGGCGAGGAAAAATTTAGGTCAAAAAATAATATCATTTAATAAAAATATCTATAACTTCTTGAAAATGTAGAAAAATAGCCCCGAGCTCAAAGAAATCGGCAAAAATGTTCGTTGGAAACTGGAGATTGTCATCTTCAACATAAAAATAAGAGAAGACAAAATTAGGTTATAAAACTCATATCATTTAATTAAAGATTCATATCATGCAGAAAATATAGAAAATAGCTCGGAGCTCATAAAAATCCAAAAAATGTTCTTTGGAACCGGGAGATCGCCATCGTCAGCCGAAAAATAAAAGAAGACAAAATTAGGCCAAAAATCATATAATTTAATAAAAAGATACATATCTGCCATAAAAATAGAAAATAGCAATGAGCTCATAAAAATCTGCACTAATGTCCGTTGGAACCAGAAGATCGCAATATTTAACTGAAAAAAGGGAAGGCAAAATTAGGCAAAAATCATTTCATTTAATAAAAACATTAATATCTTCCAGAAAATGTAAAAAAAGCCCAAACCTAAGAAAATCTGCAAAAATATATGTTTGAACCGAGAGATCGCCATCTTCAACTAAAAAATAAGAGAAGACAAAATTAAGCTATAAAATCATATCTTTCAATTTAAAGATGCGTATGTTATAGAAAATTTAGAAAATAGGAAGGAGCTTAGAAAAAATAGCAAAAATGTCAGTTGGAACCGAGATATCGCCATCTTAATCTGAAAAATAAGAGAAGACAAAATTAGGATTAAAATCAAATTATATAGTAAAAAGATCTTTATCTTCCAGAAAACGTAGAAAATAGCCTCTGGATCAAAAGTATCCGCAAAATATTTGTTGGAACCGGGACATTTTCAACTAAAAATAAGAGAAGACAAAATTAGGCCAAAAAATATATCACATAATAAAATGATTCATATCTTCCATAAAATGTAAAAAAATATCACCGAATTCAGAAAAATTTGTAAAAATGTTGGTTGGAACTGGGAGATCGTCATCGTCATCTGAAAAATATAAGAAGTAAAATTAGGCCAAAAATCAAATTATTTATTAAAAAGATCCATATCTTCTAGAAAATGTAGAAAATATCATATCGATCAAAAAATCTGAAAAATGTCTGTTGGAACCGGGAGAACGCCATCTTAAACTGAAAAATAAGAGTAGACAAAATTAGGCCAAAAAATCATATCATTTAATAAAATGATCTATATCTTCCATAAAATGTAGAAAAATAGCCACAAGCTAGGAAAAACCAGTAAAAATGTTCGTTGGAACCGGTAGATAGAAATATTCAACTGAAAAAAATAAGAGAAGACAAACACAGGATATGAAAATCCCATCATTTAATAAAATGATCCATATTTTATATAAAATGTGGAAAATAGCACCAAGCTGCAAAAAATCCGCAAAAATGTCCGTTGGAACCGGCAAATCGCCATTTTCAACTGAAAAATAAGTAAAGACAAAATTAGGCCAAAAATCATATCATTTAATAAAAAGATGCATATCTTCGAGAAAATTTAGAAAATAGCGCCGAGGTCAGAATAATCTGCAAAAATGTCTGTCGGAATCGACAGATCGCCATCTTCAACTGAAAAGTAAGAGAAGACAAAATTAGGTCAATAAAAGATGCAAATCTTTCAGAAAATTTAGAAAATAGCACTGATTTCAGAATAACCAGCAAAATTGTCCCTTGGAACCGGAAGATCGCCATCTTCAACAGAAAAATAAGAGAAGACAAAATTAGGCCAAAAATCATATCATTTAATAAAAAGATCCATAACTTCCAGAAAATGTAGAAAAATAGTCCCGAGCTCAGAAAATCCGCAAAATGTCCAATGAAACCGGGAGTCGCCATCTTCAATTGAAAAATAAGAGATGATAAAATTAGGTTAAAAATCGTATCATTTAATAAAAAGATTCGTACCTTCAAATAAAATTTAGAAAATAGCTCGGAGCACAGAAAAATCCACAAAAATGTCTGTTGCAACAGAGAGATCGCCATCTTCAACTAAAAAAAATAAGAGAAGACAACATTAGGCCAAAAATGTAATCATTTAATAAAAAGATCCATATTTTATAGAAAATACAGAAAATAACCCCGAGCTCAGAAAAATCGGCAAAAATGTCCGTTGGAACAGAGAGAACCCCATCTTCAACTGAAAAAGACAAAATTATGCCAAAAATCGAATCATTTAAAAAAGAACGATATCTTCCCGAAAATACAAAAAATAGCTCCGAGCTAAGTAAAATCCGCAAAAATGTTCGTTTGAACCGGGAGATCACCATCTTAAACTGCAAAATAAAAGCAGAAAAAATTAGGCTATAAAAATCATTTCATTTAATATAAATATCCATATAACATGTAGCTCAGAAAAATTCTCAAAAATGTTTGTTGGAACTGGGAGATCTGCATCTTCATCTGAAAAGTAAGAAAAGACAAAATTGGGCCAACAAATCAATGATTTAATAAAAAGATCCATATCTTCTAGAAAATGTAGAAAATTACCTCGAGTTCAAAAAAATCCGATAAAATGTCCGTTGGAACTGGGAGATCACTATCTTCAACTGAAAATCTGTCAAAATGTCTGTTGGAACTGGGAGATCACTATCTTTAACTGAATAATATGCCAAAATGTCCGTTGGAACTGGGATATCGCCATCTTCAACTGAAAAATAAGAGAAGACAAAATTAGACTATAAAAATCATATCATTTAATATAAAGATCCATTTCTTCCAGAATATATAGAAAATATTGTGGAGCTCAGAAAAATCTGCAAAAATTTCTGTTGGAATCGAGAGATTGCCATCTTCGACTAAAAATAAGAGAAAGCAAAAGAAGGCAATAAAAAGTATATCATTTAATAAAAAGTTCTAGATCTTCCATAAAATGTAGAAAATAGTACCGATCTCAAAAAAATCTAGAAAAATGTTCGTTGGAACCGGGATACCGCAATATTCAACTGAAAAATAAGAGATGACAAAATTAAGCTATGAAAATAATATCATTCAATAAAAGTTCTATATATTCCATAAAATGTAGAAAATAGCACAGAGCTCGAAAAAATCTGGAAAAATATTCGTTGGAACCAGGAAATCGCAATCTTTAACTTAAAAATAAGAGACTACAAAAATAGGCTATAAAAATCGTATCTTTTAATATAAAGATTCATATCTTACAAAAATATAGAAAATAGCCCAGAGCTCAGAAAAATCCGCAAAAATCTTCTTTGGGAGATCGCCATCTTCATTTGAAAAGTAGAGAAGACAAAATTAGGCCAAAAATCATATCATTTCATAAAAAGATCCATATCTTTCAGAAAAGGTAGAAAAATAGACACAAGTTAAGAAAAATCCACAAAAATGTCCATTGGAACCGAGAGATATCCATATTCAACTGAAAAAATAAGAGAAGACAAAATTTGGCCAAAAATCATGTCCTTTAATAATAATCATATCACAAAAATCTGCAAAAATGTCCGTTGAAACCGGAAGATCGTCATCTTCATCGGAAAAATAAGAGAATACAAACTTAGGCTATAAAAATCATATCATTTAAGAAAACGATATCTTCAATTAAATGTTGAAAATTTCCCCGAGCTCAGAAAAATCCACAAAAATATCCTTGGATCCGGGAGAGCACCATCTTTAAATGAAAAAAATAAGTGAAGCAAACTTAGGCTATAAAAATAATTTCATTTAATTAAAAGGTCCATATATTCAATTAATAGTAGAAAATTGTCTCGAGCTCAGAAAAATCCGCAAAAATGTCCGTTGGAACCGGGAGATTGCCATCTTGAACTGAAAATTAAGTGGAAACAAACTTAGGTTAAAAAATCATTCCATTTAGTTAAGAGATTCATATCTTCCAATAAATGTAGATCGCCATGTTTAATCTGTTGGAATCGGGAGATCGCCATGTTTAACTGAAACATAAGAGAAGATAAACTTAAACAAAAATCATATCATTTAATAAAAAGATTGATAAATTTCATAAAATATAGAAAATATCCCGAAACTCTGAAAAATCCGTATAAATGTTCGTTGGAACCGGGAGATCACCATCTTCAACTAAAAAGGAGAAAACAAAATCAGGCCAAAAATTTTATCAATTAATAAAAAGATTCATAACTTACAGAAAATGTAGAAAATAGTACCAAACTAAGAAAAGTCCGAAAAAATGTCCGTTGGAACCGTAGATCGCCATTTTTAAATGAAAAAATAAGAGAAGAAAAACGTAGGCTATAAAAATCATCTCATTTAATAAAAAGATACATATCTTACATAAAATTTAGAAAATAGTACCGAGATCAGAAAAATCCATAAAAACATTGGTTGGAACCAGGTGATCGCTATCTTCACTTGAAAAATAAGAGAATGCAAAATTAGGCCAAAATCAACTCATTTAATAAAAAGATTCATATCTTCCAGAAAATTTAGAAAATAGCGTCAGGTCAGGATAATCTGCAAAAATGTCCATTGGAACTGGGAGATCGCTATGTTCAACTGAAAAAAATAAGAGAAGACAAAATTAGGCTTAAAATCATATCATCTAATAAAAAGATCCACATCTTATAAAAAATGTAGAAAATAGCCCGAAGCTCAAAAAAATCCGCACAAATGTAAATTGGAACCAGAAGATTGCCAACTTCAACTGAAAAAATAGAAGATAAATTAGGCGAAAAAATCATTTCAGTTAATAAAAATATCCATATCTTCCAAAAAATTTAGAAGAATAACCCCAAGTTAAGAAAAATCCATAAAAATGTCCGTTGGAACGGGGTAGAATGCCACCTTCAACTAAAAAAATAAGAGAAGACATACATAGGCTACACAAATCGTATCGTTTAATAAAAAGACACCTATCTTTCATAAAATGTAGAAAATAGCACCGAGCTTATAAAAATCCGCAAAAAATGTCCGTTGGAACCGGGAGATCGCCATCTTCAAATGAAAAATAAGAGAAGTCAAAATTAGGTCAAAAATCATATCATTTAATAAAAATATCCATAACTTCTCGAAAATGTATAAAAATAGCCTCGAGCTCAGAAAAATATGCAAAAAATGTCCACTGGAACTAGGAGATCGCCATTTTCAACTGAAAAATAAGAAAAGACAAAATTAGGTTATAAAAATCATACCATTTAATATAAAGACTCATATTATACAAAAAATGTAGAAAAGAGCCCAGAGCTTAAAAATCTGCTTAAATATCCATTGCAACCGGGAGATCCCCATCTTCAAATTTAAAAAAAGAAAAGACAAAATTTGGCTAAAAAATCATTTCATTTCATAAAAAGATCCATATCTTCCAGAAAATGTAGAAAATAACCTTAAGCTAAGAAAAATATGCAAAATATTTGTTGGAACTGGGAGATCGTCATCTTCAACTGAAAAAAATAAGAGAAGATAAACATAGGCTATAAAAATCAAATTTTCTAATAAAAAAGTTCTATATCTGCCATAAAATGTAGAAAATAGCACCGAGCTCAAAAAATACTTAAAATCCGTTGGAATTGGGAGATCGCCATCTTCAACTTAAAAATAAGAGAAGACAAAATAGGTATAAAAATCATATTATTTAATAAAAAGATTCATAACTTTTCGAAAGTGTAGAAAATGGCTCGAATCTCAAAAATATTCGAAAAAATGTTCGTTGGGACCGGGAGATTGCCATCTTCAACTGAAAAATAAGAGAATTAAAGGTTAGGCCAAAAATTAATATCATTTAATAAAAAAGATCTATAACTTCCCGAAAATGTAGAAAAATAGACCCGAGCTCAGAGAAATCGGCAAAAATGTCTGTTGGAAACTGATATCGCCATCTTCAACTGAATAAAAAGGGAAGACAAAATTAGGTTATAAAAATTATATCATTTAATATAAAAATTCATATCATACAGAAAGTTTAGAAAATAGCTCGGAGCTCAGAAAAATCCAATAAAATGTATGTTGGAACTGGGAGATCGATGTCTTCAACTGAAAATTAAAAGAAGACAAAATTAGGCCAAAAAATCATATCATTTAATAAAAAGAAACATATCTGCCATAAAATATAGAAAATAGCACCGATTTAGAAAAATCCGCACAAATGTCCGTTGGAACCGGAAGATCGCAATATTCAACTAAAAAAGAGAAGGGAAAATTAGGCCAAAGAATCATTTCATTTAATAAAACATTCAGGACTTCCAGAAAATGTAAGAAAAAAGCCCAAACCTAAGAAGATTATGCAAAAATATCTGTTTGAACCGGGAGATCGCCATCTTCAACTGAATAATAAGAGTGGACAAAATTAGGCTACAAAAAACATATCTTTTTATTTAAAGATGCATATCTTATAGAAAATATAGAAAATAGGCAGGAGCTTAGACAAAACAGCAAAAATGTTAGTTGGAACCAAGAGATCGCCCTCTTAATCTGAAAAAGAAGAGAAGACAAAATTAGGCTTAAAAATCAAATCATATAATAAAAAGATCTATCTCTTCCAGAAAAAGTAGAAAATATCCTCTAAGTCAAAAAAATCCGCAAAAATATCTGTCGGGACCGGGAGAACGCCATCTTCAACTGAAAAATAAGAGAAGACAAAACTAGGCCAAGAATCTTACCACTTAATAAATGATTCATTACTTCCATAAAATGTAAAAAATAGTCCCGAATTCAGAAAAATCAGCAAAAATATCAGTTGGAACCGGGAGATCGTCATCCTCATTTGAAAAATATGAGAAGATAAAATTAGGACAAAAAAAATCATATTATTTATTAAAAAGATCCGTATCTTCCAAAAATTTAGAAAGTAGCATATAGGTCCAAAAATCCGCAAAAATATCCGTTGGAACCGTGAGAATGCCATCCTAAAATGAAAAATATGAGTAGAAAATATTAGGCCAAAAATCATTTCTTTTAATAAAATGATATATATCTTCCATAAAATGTAGCAAAATAGCCCTAGGCTAGAAAAAACAAGTAAAAATGTCCGTTGGAACAGGTAGATAGCCATATTCAACTGAAAAAAATAAGAGAAGATAAACATAGGATATAAAAATCCTATCATTTAATAAAATTATCCATATTTTACATAAAATGTGGAAAATAGCACCAAGCTACGAAAAATCCGCAAAAATGTCCATTGGAACCGACAAAATGCCATCTTCAACTGAAAAATAAGTGAAGACAAAATTAGGTCAAAAGTCATATTATTTAATAAAAAGATGCATATCTTTCAGAAAATTTAGAAAATTGCCCCGATGTCAGAATAATCTGCAAAATTGTCCATTGGAACCGGAAGAACACCACCTTCAGCAAAAAAATAAAGAGAAAACAAAATTAGGCCAAAGATCATATCATTTAATGAAAATATCGATAATTTCCAGAAAATGTAGAAAAGAGTCCCGAGCTCAAAAAAATCTGCAAAAATGTTCGTTGGAACCGGGAGATCACTATCTTCAATTGAAAAATAAGAGAAGACAAAATTAGGTTAAAAATCATATCATTTAATAAAAAGATCCATATCTTCAATAAAATGTAGAAAATAACTCCGAGGACGGAAAAATCCATAA